>JASCYN010000149.1:20683672-21356172 GCA_030408155.1 Lophura swinhoii | reverse complement strand
AGAAGGGTCCTAAGGAAGGGTGCAGGTGGGTTGGATTGCTAGGCTGAGGCCAATGGGATGAACTATAATGAGACTGAGTGCCGCATCCCCCACATTGCCTGCGGCAACCTTGGGCGGTGGTAGAGGCTTGTGGCAGAGTAAAAGGAAGACTATGGAAAGGGAACGGACAGGGGGATATGGGTAACGGCTCAACCGAACCAAGCTGGTGGTCAGTGTGGGAGGCCTGGAAAGCTAATGGCATCCCAGAGGGGAAGTCATCGACTGGAAGTGCTGAAGACATCTTCACCTGTAATACAGAGAGACACGCTTTAGAAAGAGGAAGGCCAAGACACAAATGACGCTCACCGTAAGTCTGCCCCCACAAAACATGGAAGCCAAACACTACTCCAAGAAATGGAGTAAGATTAAGGTTAGGAGTATTTAACAGGGAAGGTGTAGGATTTTTGTTAGTATTACACAGAAGGTTACAGATGGGTTTAGTGCTCAATTGAAGGGTAGGTTCAGGGTTAATTTGGACAGGTAGTACAGTTATCTATACAGTCATGGTTACACTTAGCACTGCATTTGGGGTTCAGAGCTCATTAGGGTCAGGGTGAAGGTATTAGGGTTAGGTATATTAGGATTATGCTCAGAGTGACCGTTAGGGAAGGCCAAGGCAAAGGCAAGACCAAAAGGCAAGGAGAACACCTGAGAGAACACCAAAACAGAGGGCAAAGGCATAGATGAAACACAATGGAAGGCAACAGCAAAGGCAAAGGGATGGCAAAGGCATGGAGAACACCAAAGAGAAGACCTCATCAGAGGTCAGGCCCAAAGAAAAGGCCACAGAAAACGCCAAAACAGAGACCAAAGAGAACAACGCAGAGAAGGCCAGAATGGCCTGCAATGGAGGGCAAGGTCCATGAGAATGCTGCACAGAAGGCCAATGCAGAAGGTCAAGGGCAATGGCCAAAGAGAACACGGCACAGAAGGCCAAAACTGAAGGCCAAAGAGAACGCCGTAAGGAATGCCAAAACAAGAGGGCAAAGGGAATGTGGCAAAGAAGGTCAGGAGCAATGGCCAAAGAGAACATCACAGGGAATGCTGGAACAAGGGGCCCAAAGAGAATGCTGTAGGGAATGCAAAAACAAGAGGCCAAAAAGAACATGGCAAAGAAGGCCAAAGGCAATGGCCAAAGAGAATGCAGCCAGGAATGCCAAAACCGAAGGCCAAAGAGAACGTCGCAGGGAACGCTAAAACAGGAGGCCAAAGAGAACGTGGCAAAGAAGGCCAAGGACAAAGGCCAAGAGAGTGTGCCACAGATGGCCAAAGCCAAAGAGAACACAGCAAAGAAGGCCAAAGGCAATGGCCAAGAGAATGCCATGAGGAAAAACAAAACGGAAGGGCAAGAGAACACAACAGGGAAAGCCAGGGCAAAGGGAAGGAGAACACTGCAGTGAAAGCCCAGAAGCAAGGAGAAGGCAGGAAGAATAAGACAGGCAGCATTTGGTGCACCGTGAAATGTAGAAATGAGCTCTGGAAACCCTACCTTGTGTCTCACTAAGTAATGCGTAAACACTGGTGGGTGTGCATTGCCCTTATCTGCTGGGCAGACAATTACCAGTCAGCAAAGTGAAGTTCCGGGGCACTCCAGGAAATGCAGATTCCAGTTCCTTGCCGTTCTCGTGAAGACCCACTCATCTCTCTGTGCAGCTGTTACAGCACTCGGGAAGACCTCAGCTCTCTGTTGCCACCTGTTGAACACAATACAGTAATGAAGGCACTGCCCCACATATATAGGGCTGCACCCTCCGCATGTTGCTCTAATGATGATGCAAGGGAGCGTTAGGAATATAATTAATGCAAACCTATAAAGGTTTGAAGTTACAGTTAGTTTAACAATAGTATTCTGCACTACAATTACAATTAAGATGACTTGGACAGAAAACATTTGTCAGCATTTAGGGTAAGAGACATTTTTAATATTGGGTTAAGGGTTTGGTTTACAGATACACTGCAGATTAACATAAATTACCGTTAGAACTCCCATTCAGTTATGGGTTCAGGTTAAGGTTAACATTAACGCTGCCTCCCAGCTATTCCCAGAGTGCCAAAGGCAAAGGGAAGCAGAACTCCCATGGAAAGCCAAGGTAAATGCAAAGCAAACAGCCAAGGTTAAGGTAAGGGCAAAAGCAAAGAGAGCACCCAATGGAAAGCCAAGGTGAGGGCAAGGAGAACGCAACAGGAATGGCCAAAATATACAGCCAAAGAGACCACAGCAGAAAAGGCCAAGGGCAAAGGTCAAGAGAACAAAACAAGAAATGCCAAAATGGAAGGGAGCATGGCATGGAATGCCCAGGCAAGGACTAAGAAAAAACATGGCAGGAAGTGCCAAAATAGGAGGCCAAAGAGAACGCGGCAAAGAAGGCCAATGCAGAATGCGGCTGGAACATCAAAACAGGAGGTCAAAGAGAATGCCGCAGGGAATGCCCAGGCAAGGGCCAAGAGAACACAGAAGGAAATGCCAAAATAGGAGGGCAAGAGAATGCTGCCGGGAACGCCAAAACCAAATGCTGAAGAGAATGTGGCAACAGAAAGCCAAGGGCGATGGCCAAGAGAATGTGGCATGGAACACAAAAACAGGAAGGCAAGGGAATGCCCAGGCAAAGGCAAAGGCCAAGAGAACATGGACAGAAATGCAAAGGGCAGTGGCCAAGAGAACACAGAAGGAAATGCCAGAACAAGAGGGCAAGAGAACGTGGCAGGGAATGCCAAAACCGAATGCTGAAGAGAATGCGGCAAAGAAAGCCAAGGGCAATGGCCAAGAGAATGTGGCATGGAACACAAAAACAGGAGGGCAAGAGAATGTAATAGGAACAGCAAGGGCAAAGGGAAGGAGAACACTGCAGTGAAAGGCCAGAGACAAGGAGAACACAGCAAGAAAAGGACAGGCAGCCTTCTGGGCACCATAAAGTGCAATTAAGAGCTCTGAGAGCACCATGTTGTGCCATGCTATGGAATGGATAAACACTGGTGGGTGTGCATTGCCCTTACCTGTTGGGCAGACAATTACCAGTCAGCAAAGTGAGGTTCCAGGGCATTCCAGGAAATGCAGATTTCAGTTCCTGGCTGCTCTCACAAAGAGCCACTCATCTCTCTGTGCAGTCATTACAGCACTCTGGAGCACCACAGCTCTCTGCTGCCACCTGTTGGACACAAGACAGTAATGAAGGCATTGCCACACATACGTAGGGTAGCGCCTTTTCACAAACATGCGCTGTAGTGCTCCTTTCTCAGAGGAGCGGGGCTGCACACTGTGCCTGATGCTGCTTACCGGCAGCACTGCAGCTGGGAACAACACCTAGGAAAAAGCTCAGATACCCAACACCATTTTTGCTTCCCTCTTCTCTGATAACTGCTCGTTAGACACAGCCCTCACCTTTGGTTTGCTAGGTGGGGATTGAGGAAGCAATGCCAGTCCCACAGACCTCTCCCCATCCCACACTGTGATGGGACATCAGGTTCTGGACCACCTGACGATCCAAACATCCAGGCATCCAGGAGCCTTTGGGTCCTGGAGAGATGAGTCCCAGAGTTCTGAGGAAATTCACCGCTGCAGTCACCGAGCCACTCTCAATGGTATTTGAGAAGTCAAAGCAGTCAGGTGAAGTCCCTGGTGAGTAGAAAAAAGCAACAGCACACCTGTTATTAAGGATAGGGAACTACCACCATGTCAGTCTTACCTCTGTGCTGGGAAAGATCGCAGAGCAGATCCTCCTGGAAGTGACCCTAAAGCACTTGTTCCAGGGCGTCACCACCCTCTGCGTGAAAAACTTCCTCCTAATAACCAACCTAGGCCACCCCTGGCTCAGTTTAAAATCATTTCCCCTTCTCCTATCACTAGCCACCCTCGTAAACAGCCATTCCCCCTCCTGCTTATGCACTCCCTTTGAGTATTAGAAGGCTGTGATGAGGTCTCTCCGGAGCCTTCTCTTCTCCAAGAGAAACAATCCCAGTTCCCTCAACCTTTCTTCATAGGAGAAAGGTGCTCCAGCCCTCTGATCATCTTAGTGCCCTCCTCTGGACCCGCTCCGAAAGCAAAAGCTCCATGTCCTTCCTGTGCTGGGGCTCCAGGCCTGGACGCAGTACTGCAGATGGGGCCTTACAAGAGCTGAGTAGAGGGGGACGATCACCTCCCTCTCCCTGCTGGCCACCCCTCTTTTAATGCAGCCAAGGATATAGTTGGCCTTCCAGGCTGCAAGCACACTCTGCTGGCTCATCTCCAGCTTCTCATCCACCAGGATCCCCAAGTCCTTCTCCGCAGGGCTGCTCTCAAGGGATTCTACACTCAGCTTCTACAAACATCTGGGATTGCCCCTTCATCAGTGACATCAACAGTAGGATCAAGTGCACCCTAATGACACCAAGCTGTGGAGCGCAGCGACACACCGGAGGGACGAGATGCCATCCAGAAGGACCTCAACAGGCTGAGTAGGGGCACAAATCCAAGTGCAGGGTCAGCAGCTGGGATGAGGGAACACTCACCACCAAAACATGCTGGGGGATGAAAGGACTGAGCGTAGTCCTGCCCCATAAGGCCTGGGGGTACTGGTGGGTGGGAGCTGGACACAAATCAGCAGTGTGCCCTTCCAGCCCAGAAAGCCAACCGTATCCTTAGTTGCATCCAAAGATGCGCAGTCAGCAGGTGAAGGGAGGCGATCCCCGCCCCTCTGCTCCGCGCTGGTGAGGCCTCACCTTGAGTGCTGCATCTGGATGTGGAGTCCTCAGTGCAGGAGAAACATAGAGCTGTGGGAGCACATCCAGAGTACAGCCACAAAGATGAACCGAGGGATGGAACACCTCTCCTATAAGAAGAGAGAGCTGGGCTGTTCAGCCTGGAGAAGTGAAGGCTCCAAGGTGACCTGGTAACAGCCTTTCAATGCCTTAAGGAAAGAAGAAGGGAAAATTGAGGTTAGATATACAAAAAATGTCTTCCACAGTGAGGGTGGTGAGGCAGTGGAACAGGTTGCCAGAGACGTGGTGAATGCGCTATCCTTTTCAAGGTGAAACTGGGTCAGGCTCCGAGCAACTTGATCTAGCTGTGGATGTTCATTGTGGGGGAGTTAGACCACGTGGCAAACCTACCTACGTACAAACAATAGACCAACATGGGGCTCATGATGTTCTATTACCTGCTGCACAGATCTCACACCACCGATTGGAGGAGCCCAGGCAATCCTTAGACCCCACTAAGCTGCAAAATGAAATCAGAAGAGATGCAGAACATCATTTAATATACAGTAACAATTTACAGAATGCTCTTGAACAACTCTGCATGGGTGAAATTAACACATGGCACTATTAATTACAGCCATGAAATAGGATGATGTGGGAGCAGACAAACCACGTTTGGAGCCCCAGATTGGAGATTATGAGGTGAGAACCATTGAAGAAGGAACAACACACATAGAAGATAATAGCTGCTCTAATCCAGCTTGAGATACCCCAGCAGAAAGGTAAAGCTCACAGCTCTGAAATAAAGCAGGAATTGCTCACCCCATTCTAAGGGCTCACCCCACAGGAAGCAGTCTCCAGGTCCAGATACTACCCTTACAGCTACCAGCCCTTAAATGCAGTTAGAAACTCCCAAAAAAGAGAGACCACAGCCCTGAAATAAAAAAGAAACCACTTACCCCATTTCAAGGACCAATACTTAACTACACTCTGAAGTGAAGGAAGCAGCTTCCAGGTATAAACAGCTATCAGCCCTTAAATACAGTCAGGATTCCCCAGAAAAAAGAGAGACTGCAGCCCTGCAATAGAAAAGGAATCACCTGCTCCATCCCAAACAGCAAGCAAATAGCAAGGCACACACCTACACTCTAAAAGAAGCACTCCCCAGGCCCAGATGCTGCCCCTACCCTTCCCAGCCCTTAAATAGGATCAGGGAGGGGTGGAGACTGGTTCTGCCCCACCCCACAGCCAAACTGCCCCCAGCTGTGCTTGCAGGGCTGCATCCCCCCCCACGTGCTGCATCACAGCTTCAGGCTGTGCCCTTTAAGTGCTGATACAGCCACAGAGCAAAGGGAATGAATAACGTGAATGTCTGCCAAGGGAGGCTAATGGATGACCTGTGATAGTCCACACACTTTGATCCCAGTCTGTCCTCGGTGCTGGTTGGTGACTCTTCTAACGCACTGGGGAGCACAGATCTCAGTGCTGACACAGCAGATGCTGAGATCTGTGTGAGCAGCCCAGACAGCAAAGGGCTGAAATCACTGCTGGCAATGCAGACTGCTGTTTGCACACCCACAGCTCCCAGTGACACACATCTGTCATTTAACGGCCCTGTGAATGGGAGCTGTTGAGTCACGGCTTGAACCACTGATTGATCACCTGAGGCAAGCACTGAGTCAGCTGTAGGAGCACAGGTGAAGGTGATTCAGCTGTGTGAATGGAAGGGTGGAGCCTGGCTGCACCTCTCCTAGACCCCATTTAAGGGCTGACTGCCACCAGGGAAGGGTCTCTGCTGTGGTGCTGTGATTTTTGTTGTCAGTGGTCCACATCAGAACATCATGTAAAGCAATAGATCCGGTTCTGCTGACAGCCCTTTTTGGGTATTTGGGGCTTATAGAAAAGAGGAGCATTCCCAGAATACATGGTGCATAAAGGAAGAAGGATGGAGCTGTAGGTAGGACACTAGCCACTCTTCCTCTTGCTGACTCTCTCTCACTTGGTTTGCTGCAGAGAAAAGTATGTGCTTCCCTTTCACGTGCAGGAAATGTCGTATTATTGGGGAGGAAAGGTGGTATTTCTGGGCTGCAAAAAAGAGAAAAGCATATTTTTGGGTAGGAAAGGCAGTATTTTTGAGGGTGGAAAATGGCCTGTTTTGAGGGAGGAAGGGTGGTATTTTTGGGGTGGAAAGTGGTGTATTTCAAGAAAGGGAATTGGGTACTTTTGGGGTGCAAAATAGCATACACAAAGGAAGGAAAGGTGATATTTTTAGATGTAGAAATGGTATATTTTAGGGGTGTGTATGGGAACTGCTGAGTCACGGCCTGAACCTCTGATTAGTCACCTGAGGCGAGCAATGAGTCAGCCCTGGGAGCACAGGTGAAAGCAATTCACCTGTGCTGCAGGAAGGGGTGGAGCCTGGCTCCACCTCTCCTAGACCCATTGAAGAGCTGACTACCAGTGGGGAAGGATCTCTCTCTCTCTTCAGAAGATCCACTCCACTGGAGTTTCCTGAGCGAGCCCACGACACGGGTAAGCCTCCTATTTATTCTCTTTGTCTCGCTGTGCCTAACTCTCTTGCTTCTTTCATTACTCTAACATCTTAATATTATTAAATTATATAATATTCCTTTATATAATTTTCATTGATTATACACTTGGTGAGCCAGCCAGGCAAGCCGAATATACTAAAACTTGCACTATGTCCTTTCTTTGGAATTTCTGTAAATGGTTCAAGGGGGAGAACACTACCCCCCTAGATAAAATAATTCCAGGGCAGATCCCAGGATTTGTGGGATCCCCTTATTATGAATTGGCTACTATCACAACTACGTGTTGTGGGAAATGTTTCCCCATATCGCCTAGCGGATTACTTCCAGGGACTAGGCAAAGATATATTAGTCACTAGAGAAAGACAATTAGCTGCTTCTACAGTGGCATGGCCGCTATTAAATGCTTTAAACAATGCTGAAATAAGGAATAATACTTTAGTGAACAAAAACGAACTTCTAAAAGATCGTATTGAAAAGTTAGAACAGGAACTTGGCATACTAACAGGAAAAAAACCAATTCTACATCTTCCAATAGGTCAAGTTCGTAGTATTTCAATAAACAATGACCAGACTCCTGAATCAACGGACTGTGTTGATCAGGAAAATAAACAATCTAAATCGGATCTTGAATCTCCAATTTTGATGGATGCACTAGAAGTCCGTCCTGTTATAACTCAATAAACGAAAAAGGTACAGGACAGACCAGCAGGGATGCCGCTGAGGAGACCAGCTTCAGAGCAGAGCTGTTTTTGAAGGCAGCACTAGCACGCTGCCAGCGCCGGGGGCTGGCAGCTTGTGGGCGGGCTGCTGAGGCTGCAGGGGCAGCAGGGGGGGGAGCTAGCCCAATCACGGGATAGTTTAAACAGCTTCCTGCCGTGTGTAACGGTCATTGCTGAGGAGACCAGCTTCAGAGCAGGGCTGTTTTTGAAGGCAGCACTAGCACGCTGCCGGCGCCAGGGGCTGGCAGCTTGTGGGCGGGCTGCTGAGGCTGCAGGGGCGGAGCTGGCTCTTATCTCTTGCGCCTGACCTTGACTGCTCATTGGGGAATCAAAACCAGATCTCGGGAGGGCCAAAGCTAGCTTCGGCCCACTTACCATTCCAGGTGAGAACGGAGCGTTACCCTCCTCTGACACCGGGGAGGGAGGTCAGAGTGTGAACACAGCCCGCGCTGCTCATACATTACCGCAGGAGCAGGTGTGGGCGGTGTGTCTTGTGGCAGGGCACGTCAGTGCTTTGTCCTTGTCTTTGTCCAGGAGATCAGCTCTCCTACTGACAGACCTCGAGAGCGCAGGTTCAAACATGGTCTCTACCAGGCGGCGGGCTTGCCCCAAGAGGACTGTGGCGACCCAGACAGAGGGCCTGCCGAGAAACGTAGCGGTTCAGGTCTCTGGCTGTAGGGAGTGCCTGAGCCTGCTGCTGCCGGGGGAGAATGGGAAGGATGCCACTTGTGCAAGGTGCGAGCAGGTGGAGGAGCTGCTCAGCCTGGTGGTGGAGCTTAGGGAGGAGGTAGGGAGATTAAGAGCCATCAGAGAGTGCGAGCGGGAGATTGACTGGTGGTGTGACTCTCTGCGAGAAAGACGCAGAGATTGCAACCCCCAAATGGTAGTGGACCCTCTCCCTTGCCGCGGTCGAACTGAGAGAGCTAACTTGAGGGTGGAGGAGGAATGGCAGCAGGTCCCAGCTCGGCGATGCGGGCGACCCCCATCCCGACCTACCTCGGTTCCCCAGGTGCCTCTATGGAATAGGGTTGAAGCCCTGCAACTGGAGGGTGTGGTGGCTGAGGATGAAGTGGGAGAACTGCCTCCAAGCGTTCCCAAGGAGAGGCGTCCAACTCCACGCTTAAAGACTGCCTCCTCCGGTAAAGAAAGGAGGGTGATAGTCGTAGGAGACTCCCTTCTAGGAGGAACTGAAGGCCCAATATGTTGGCCTGCCCCCACCCGTAGGAAGGTGTGCTGCCTCCCTGGGGCCCGGCTCAGGGATATTTCTAGGAAACTTCCTAGGTTGATCCGCTCCTCTGATTATTATCCCTTATTGATAGTTCAGGCTGGCAGTGATGAGGTCACTGATGGAAGCCTGAGGACTATGAAAAATGACTTTAGGAGACTGGGGAGGCTAGTTGAAGGAGCAGGCGTACAGGTAGTATTTGCCTGTATTCCTACAGTGGCAGGGAAGGATGCTGAGACCACCAGAAGAACACACCTTATAAACGCGTGGCTGAAAGGCTGGTGCAAAAGCAAGAATTTGGGGTTCTTTGATCATGGGGCGGTCTACTCGGCAGCGGGCCTGGGGTCTGCTGATGGGTCTCACCTGTCTCGAAGGGGGAAACGGATCCTTGCCCAGGAGCTGGCAGGACTTGTGGAGAGGGCTTTAAACTAGATATGAAGGGGGTAGGGGATAAAACCAGGCCTGCTAGAGATGAGCCTGGGGGAGCGGCAATGGGATCAGGGATGAGGCGAGGGGCTCGGCTGAAGTGCATCTACACCAATGCACGCAGCATGGGTAACAAACAGGAAGAGTTGGAAGCCATGGTGCGGCTGGCAAGCTATGACCTAGTCGCCATTACGGAAACATGGTGGGACTGCTCCCATGACTGGAGTGCTGCAATGGATGGCTCCAAGCTCTTCAGGAAGGATAGGCAAGGAAGAAGGGGTGGTGGTGTGGCTCTGTATGTTAGAGAGTGCTTTGATGTTACTGAGCTTGTGGCTGGGGATGATAAGGTTGAATCCCTATGGGTAAAGATCAGGGGAAGGGCTGACAAGGCAGACATATTGGTGGGCGTCTGCTATAGACCGCTGAACCAGGATGAAGAGACGGATGAGGTGTTCTATGAGCAGCTGGCAGAAGCTGCGAGATCGCCGACCCTTGTCCTCATGGGGGACTTCAACTTCCCTGACATATGCTGGGAATACAACGCAGCGCAGAAGAAGCAGTCTAGGAGGTTTCTGGAGTGTATGGAGGATAACTTTCTGATGCAGCTGGTGAGAGAGCCTACGAGAGGAGCTGCCCCGCTAGACCTGCTGTTCACAAACAGAGAAGGTCTGGTGGAAGATGTGGAGGTCGGGGGCTGTCTTGGACAGAGTGACCATGAGATGGTAGAGTTCTCGATTCTTGGTGGAGCCAGGAGGAAGAACAGCCAAACTGTTACCTTGGACTTCCGGAGGGCGGACTTTGAATTGTTTAGAAGACTAGTAGGGGGAGTCCCCTGGGTTTCGGTCTTAGAGGGTCAAGGGGTCCAAGACAACTGGTTGCTCTTCAAGAAGGTAGTCTTACAGGCGCAGGAGCGGGCTGTCCCCCTGAGCTGCAGAATGAGCCGGCGGGGAAGGAGACCGGCGTGGATGAATAGGGATCTATTCTTGAGGCTCCGGGAGAAAAAGAGAATCTACCTCCTGTGGAAGAAGGGACGGGCGACTCAAAGAGTACAGAGAAGTTGTGAAGATGTGCAGGGAGAAAATCAGAAAGGCGAAAGCCCAGCTCGAACTCAATCTGGCCGCTGGGATAAAAAGAAACAAGAAACCCTTTTACAAATATATCAACAGTAAGAGGAGAACTAAGGAGAATCTCCACTCTTTACTGGATGAGGCTGGGAATGTGACTACTGAGGATAAGGAAAAGGCAGAGGTCCTGAACGTCTTCTTTACGTCTGTCTTTAAAGGTCAGACCAGTTATCCTCAGGGTACTCCGCTTTTTGACCTGGTAGTCTCGGCTGGGGAGCAAGCTAAACCACCCACGATTCAGGAGGAAACAGTCAGAGACCTGCTACTCCAACTGGACTGTCACAAGTCCATGGGGCCGGATGAGATTCACCCGAGAATGCTGAGGGAACTGGCGGAGGTGATAGCCGAGCCGCTTTCCATCATCTCTCAGCGCTCCTTGTTGACTGGTGAAGTACCAGAAGACTGGAAGCTTGCCAATGTGACTCCCATCTACAAGAAGGGCTGTAAGGAGGACCCGGGGAACTACAGGCCTGTTAGCCTGACCTCGGTGCCGGGGAAGGTTATGGAACAGATTGTCTTGAGGGAGATCACGCGGCAAGTGCGGGACTACCGGGGGATCAGGCCTAGCCAGCATGGGTTCACGAAGGGCAGGTCCTGCTTGACCAACCTGATCTCCTTCTATGATCTAGTGAGCCGCCTGGTGGATGAGGGAAAGGCTGTTGATGTAGTCTACCTAGACTTCAGCAAAGCCTTTGACACTGTCTCCTAAGTATTCTCCTGCAGAAGCTGGCAGTTCGTGGCTTGGACAGGTACACTCTTGGCTGGGTAAGGAACTGGCTGGAGGGCCGGGCCCAGAGAGTGGTGGTCAATGGAGCCAAATCCGGCTGGCGACCGGTCACGAGTGGGGTTCCCCAGGGGTCGGTGCTGGGGCCTGTCCTCTTCAAGATCTTTATTGATGACCTGGATGAGGGCATTGAGTGCACCCTCAGTAAGTTTGCAGATGACACTAAGTTGGCTGGAAGTGTCGATCTGCCTGAGGGTAGCGAGGCCCTACAGAGGGATCTGGACAGGCTGGAGAGCTGGGCTGAAGCCAATGGGATGAGGTTTAATAAGACCAAATGCCGGGTCCTACACTTTGGCCACGGCAACCCCAAGCAACGCTACAGGCTTGGGGCGGAGTGGCTGGAAGACTGTGTAGAGGACATGGACCTGGGGGTGTTGGTTGACACTCGGCTAAACATGAGCCAGCAATGTGCCCGGGTGGCCAAGAAGGCCAATGGCATCCTGGCTTGTATCAGAAGTAGTGTGACCAGCAGGAGCAGGGAAGTAATTGTCCCCCTGTACTCAGCTCTGGTGAGGCCGCACCTTGAGTACTGTGTCCAGTTCTGGGCCCCTCACTACAAGAAAGACATTGAGGCCCTGGAGCGTGTTCAAAGAAGGGCAACAAAGCTGGTGAAGGGTCTGGAGCACAGGCCTTATGAGGAGCGGCTGAGGGAGCTGGGATTGTTCAGTCTGGAGAAGAGGAGGCTCAGGGGAGACCTTCTTGCTCTCTAGAACTACCTGAAGGGAGGTTGTAGCGAGCTAGGGGTCGGCCTCTTCTCTCGTGTAACTGGTGATAGGACTAGGGGGAATGGTTTCAAGCTGCGCCAGGGAAGATTCAGGCTGGACATTAGGAAATACTACTTCTCTGAAAGAGTGGTCGGGCACTGGAATGGGCTGCCCGGGGAGGTGGTGGAGTCACCGACCCTGGAGGTGTTCAAGGAACGTTTGGATGTTGTGTTGAGGGATATAGTTTAGTGGGAACCATGGGTGATAGGTGGATGGTTGGACTAGATGATCTTATAGGTCTTTTCCAGCCTTGGTGATTCTGTGATCAGTGGCCCCCTGCTCAAACCCACTTGCACGTAACAGCCCGACCATACACGGCAACAGAACCGATGGACTTAGTCCAACGATTCCAGCAGAAACCTAGAGAAAGTGTGCCGGCTTGGTTATTAAGACTATGGGATTCTGGGGCAGAAAGTGTTCTGGTGAATGGCCCCGAAATAGCCAAATTGGCCACAATGACCATCCATCCTGCTCTTAGACAGAGATTATATGCAGGTAATCAATATAATGATGAAAACCATTCTATAATAGAATGGTTAATGGTGGCCTGCCGTATGGTATGGCCCAATAAATCTGATATTCCTTTACATACAGGGATGTGGTCCTCCATGGAGGATCTTCAAAATTACATCCGTGAACTAGGTGTAAGGGAAGCAATTTATGAAGATACCTTTGATGGCCCTGATCTGGTCAAATTCTCAGCGGGGATGAGAGACCTAATTCTACAACAAGCCCCCTCCCATCTGTATGGTACTCTGGTCTCTATATTAAATCCCCTAGTGGCCTCAGAAGCAGTTGTCCAGCAGGCTGCGCAGTTAGTGGCTGACCTAGGAGAAACAGAACGCCTGCGGAATAGCCGCAACGTTAGGACACTAGAAGAAGCCGAGGTCTTGCCGGTGACTAAAACCAAAATGCCGGCTACTTGAGCTGCCCAATCGGGACCCATAAGGGTCTCCCGAAAACAAATGTTTAATGATTTAATTTGGGCTGGGGTCCAATTTGCTGATTGATGGCCAGCCCAACCATATCCTTCTCCAACTGTGGAAACAATTAAAGGACAACCAAAAATTTCAGACCTACCCTAAGAAACCAAGGGTAAGGGTTATAAATGAAAGAACGCCAACAATGACATGGAACTTAGAGGATTTCCTTGTTCCTAATAGGAAAAAAAAGCCGCCTCAGGTGTCTCGGGCTACAATGCCTGAGCCACCGGAAGCAAAAGAATTGGACATAGCTCAATTTATGGCGTGACGAGGGATGTTAGTCCCCCTAGGGCCTCCAGATGGGACCGGAGGCCCTGTGTAGAATTAACAATTTATTGGTCCCGAAAAAACATTCAAAGAGTTATGGCATTAGTAGACACTGGGGCGGAAACATCAATTGTTTATGGAGATCCAACCAAATTTGATGGAGACAGAATGATGATTGGTAGCTTTGGGGGACAGACCATTCCTGTCACCCAAACATGGTTAAAACTGGGGGTTGGGCGTCTCCCACCCCGGGAGTATAAGGTATCTATTGCCTCAGTCCAGGAGTACATCTTGGGCATAGATATTCTATGGGATCTGACTCTCCAGACAACTGTGGGAGAGTTCAGACTTGGACAGAGATGTATCAGTATCCGGGCGGTGCAGGCAATACTAAGAGGCCATGCGAAACGTGGGCCTATTTGCCTGCCAAAACCGCGCAGGATTACTAATGTAAGACAGTACAGACTCCCGGGTGGGCAAGATGAAATATTGAGAACGGTGCAGGAATTAGAAAAAGTGGGCATTATCAGACCTGCACACAGCCCATATAATTCCCCCATATGGCCAGTGCGGAAGTTGGATGGCACGTGGAGAATGACGGTGGATTACAGAGAATTAAGTAAGGTCACACCGCCTATTCATGCGGCCGTACCCAATATTGCCTTCCTAATGGATACGTTGAGTAGGGAGATAAAAACCTATCATTGTGTCCTAGATTTAGCAAATGCGTTCTTCAGTATCCCAATTGCTGAGGAATCGCAAGATCAATTTGCGTTTACGTGGGGAGGCAGGCAGTGGACCTTTCAGGTCCTGCCACAGGGGTACGTGCATTCACCAACGTATTGTCACAATCTAGTGGCGCGTGACCTGGCTGATTGGAAAAAACCTGATGATGTTAACTTGTATCATTATATTGATGATCTCCTGCTGACATCCGACTCACTGGAGGCAGTAGGGCAGGCGGCAGATTCCTTAACCGCCTATTTACAACAGAGGGGATGGGCTATAAATCCCCAAAAGGTGCAAGGTCCGGGCCTGTCTGTAAAATTCCTGGGGGTGGTTTTGGTCAGTACCAAAGTACTACCCGGTGCTGTCATAGATAAGGTTCAGGCGTTCCCAATCCCTCCAACATTGAAACAGCTGCAAGAGTTTCTAGGTATACTGGGTTACTGGCGTTCCTTTATACCTCACCTAGCGCAGCTGCTAAGGCCACTATATAGACTCACAAAAAAGGGGCAGCTATGGGACTGGGGGAAAACAGAACAGGATGCTTTCCAACAGGCAAAACTGGCAGTTAAACGAGCCCAGGCATTGGGTATATTCGATCCTACCCTCCCAGCTGAATTGGATGTTCACGTTACTCAAGATGGCTTTGGTTGGGGCCTGTGGCAACGCCAGAGTTCTGTTCGGACCCCCACTGGTTTTTGGTCTCAGGTCTGGCATGGAGCAGAAGAAAGATATAGTATGATTGAAAAACAGTTCTTGGCTGCCTATTCAGCATTCCAGGCAGTAGAGCCAATAACCCAGACGGCTGAAGTTATAGTTAAAACCATTCTGCTGATTCAGGGGTGGGTGAACGATCTGACCCACCTTTCTAAGACAGGGGTGGCCCAAGCACAAACAGTGGCACGATGGGTCGCTTACCTCAGCCAAAGGAGCAGTCTGTCTTCATCACCCTTAAAAGAAGAGCTTCAGAAGATCCTAGGCCCAGTGACCTATCATTGTGATGCACCAAAAGAAACACTGGTCGCTCCACCAGAGAAGAGTCCCGTTCAGGAGGGGAAATATCCTATTCCTGAAGATGCCTGGTATACAGATGGGTCCAGCAAGGGCAACCCGAGCAAGTGGAGAGCGATAGCATACCATCCTTCAACCGAGACAATCTGGTTTGACGAGGGGGATGGTCAGAGCAGCCAATGGGCGGAACTGCGAGCCGTGTGGATGGTTATAACCAAGGAACCCGGTGATGGTATTCTGAATATCTGTACAGACAGTTGGGCTGTGTACTGGGGGCTCACTCTTTGGATTGCACAGTGGGCCACCCAGGAATGGACTATCCACGTCCGACCAATCTGGGGCAAAGACATGTGGTTAGACATATGGAATACAGTCAAACACAGGACTATATGTGTCTACCATGTTTCTGGTCATCGGCCCCTACAGTCACCGGGAAATGATGAAGCTGACACGCTGGCCCGAGTTCGATGGATTGAGAATTCACCATCTGAGAACATCGCCCGTTGGTTACATCAGAAGCTACGGCATGCGGGACAAAAGACAATGTGGGCAGCTGCTAAAGCATGAGGGCTGCCCATACAGCTACCTGACATCGTCCAGGCATGCCAGGATTGCGACGCTTGCTCTAAGATGAGACCGAGATCATTGCCCGAAACGACAGCCCATCTTGCTAGAGGACACAATCCTTTCCAACGATGGCAGGTCGATTACATTGGGCCCCTTCCTCGGTCTGAGGGGGCGAGATATGCCCTGACCTGCGTCGACACTGCAAGTGGGCTACTGCAGGCCTATCCAGTACCAAAAGCAAACCAGGCATATACCATCAAGGCACTGACTAAACTGATGTCTGCCTACGGGACACCTCAAGTCATCGAGAGCGACCAAGGGACTCATTTTACTGGTGCAACGATACAGCGCTGGGCAGAAGAAAACAACATCGAATGGCGATTCCACCTGCCATATAATACAACGGGGGCAGGTCTCATTGAACGTTATAATGGTATTCTTAAGGCTGCCCTGAAGACAGACTCCCAGTCCCTGCAGGGGTGGACGAAAAGACTGTATGAAACCTTGCGGGACCTGAATGAAAGACCCCGAGACGGCAGACCCAGTGCCCTGAGAATGCTGCAGACAACATGGGCCACCCCGCTTAGGATCCAAATTACGGGCACTGATTATCAGGTAAGACCCCAGATTGGTAATGAAAATAATCTTCTGCTCCCTGCCCCTGAGAATTTAGAACCAGGCACCCATAGAAGATAATGGCCTTGGAAGGTGCAGGTAGGACCCAAGTGGTGTGGCCTACTTGCACCTTGGGGGAGATTGTTGGAGGTGGGAGGCTCAGTAGTCCCTCCAGTAATAGGTACATGGCCTACTGATATTGTGGTCAACGCTCCGATCTTCATTGCTAAAGGGACCCCCATCATGTCCCTATGGCAGATCAGGACACCTCCTTTGGTGCCTGATATAGTTATGCAGCCACAGATATCTGGCCAGAAGGTGTGGTACAGGCGGCCGGGACGCGCCCCAGTACAAGCGGAAGTGTTGACCCAAGATAGAAATACGGCCTGTATCTTGCCCTGGAGAGCAGACCTTCCCCTCCTGGTACCTTTGAAACATCTGTATTACTCCCCGTGAGTCTTCGAGCCTTCAGGATCACCGGAAGGAACGAAATGCCATCAAAGCGTTCCAGTGTTACAGTCAGATCACGTGTGACACCCAGTGATGGCCTATATGGGACTGATGGAACAGAAGACGGACCTGCACCTGACGACCGCATGCCTCTAGTAACTTCGTCGAGCACTGGCCCATACAAGAATATCAATGTTCACCAATCGTCACTTGTCTTGAATTGTACCAACATGCGTCGCGATGGAAATTGTGTAAGCGTCGTGATATAGTGGTCTCTGTATTAGGAAAAGCTTACCCATTAGTCAACCTGATCATTGGTTCACGCCATGAAGGGGTGGAGTGTATGGGAACTGCTGAGTCACGGCCTGAACCTCTGATTAGTCACCTGAGGCGAGCAATGAGTCAGCCCTGGGAGCACAGGTGAAAGCAATTCACCTGTGCTGCAGGAAGGGGTGGAGCCTGGCTCCACCTCTCCTAGACCCATTGAAGAGCTGACTACCAGTGGGGAAGGATCTCTCTCTCTCTCTTCAGAAGATCCACTGAGTTCAGAAGATCACTGGAGTTTCCTGAGCGAGCCCACGACACGGGTAAGCCTCCTATTTATTCTCTTTGTCTCGCTGTGCCTACTCTCTTGCTTCTTTTATTATTATAACATCTTAATATTATTAAATTATATAATATTCCTTTATATAATTTTCATTGATTATGCAACTAGCAACTTAGAATTGCAAGAGAAATTGAATACTCGTAATGAAACACATCAGCCTCCTTTCTTACTGTTGCTGCTGTGCAAACAGTGCTATACTGAGAAGCAAGCATCCTGGTGGGATGCTGTTCATATTCTTATGCAGAAAAAAAACAATGTAAGAATTCTTTAGTTTGGAAATACTTGAAACAAGCCTTTAGACAGCTTCTGAATTGATTCCCATAGATTGTGTAAAACTAGTTTGCTTTGCTGGGCTGTTTTGGACATGAATGTTTTGTTGCAGTAGGGTTTTGAGACCTACTGCATACGAGCTTTTTGTAAATGGGCTTAATGTTTCAAGTACAGCATTTCTAAACTAGAGCTAGTTTAGAACCTACTAGCTATTTGTTTTCGTCAAACAAGTCACGTGAATAGAAGAAAAAGAGAAAATACTAACTGAGGACTGTTTCCTTTGATACTCAAACCAGAATCAGAGACAAAACTAAAGTTTCTTGCACAGCATGGATTAAGTACTCTGCAAGCCTTCGGCCCGCCTTAATTATACACTGGGCAAGAAGCCTGCAAAATATAGCAAGCGAAGATTATTTTTAAAGGTGTACAATCCATTTTTTCTCTCCTTGTGTAAACTGAACACACAAAGTAAACAAAATCAGATGAGAAGGTACTATTGAGAACTGCTGTTAACTTTGTCGGGTAAGTTAGTTTCTCTAGTCAACCTATCAGGTACACTCTTCCTCACTACCTCTTAACATTACAGTGAACTGTAGTGTTGTTTTCTGTCTTTATGTTACTTCAGATAACTCTCGAGAGAGACCTCCTGAAATTTATCACAAGTGTCAGAGAACAATTCTTGAATTTTTCAAGAAAACAACTACACCAGGAAAGAATAAGTGTTAGTAAGACTTGATTTGAATTTGTTGAGGTAGCTTCTATTTCTTCTCAACAGGGCACCAGCCTGAAAATTTTCTGTGATCAGAAGGAATACATTGGAAGAAGTGTCTACTACTGGAAGAAAATCCTGATGAGTTTGGAAACCATCAAGAAGAACAAAAATATTCCTGAACCAACTGATCCTCTCCTCAAATGTTTCCATAATGTGGACATTCAGGTGCAGATTGAGCAATCAAAGATTGGAGTAAGGTTATATGTCTTTCTACTAGCTTATGGTTGTGGTTTAACCTGGAAGATGGCTAAGCATGATGTCATACTGCACGGAACACCCCTTTGGCCAGTTTAAGTCAGCTGTCCTAATTCTGTTCCCTCCCAGCTGCTTGGATTATTTGCTGAGAATGGCTTGGTTCTGTACAACATGCTTAGCAGGAACTATAAGCATTGGTGTGTTCTCAACATTGCTTTTCTCCTAGAACCAAAACATCGCATCATACCAGACACGCTGAAGGAAACAGTTCCCAGCTGAAAATAAGACACTTACATTTACATTGGGGTTTTTGTTTAATTAATTAATTTATTTATTGTAGTAGTAGTTGGGTGGTTTTTTTTGTTTGTTTGTTTGTTTTTGCATTGTGCTAACAGTGACGCTTGGTAGTATTAGAATGCATCTAATAAAGGGGGAAAAATATTTTTTGAGAACTTTTCTTAGTTGTAAAACTACATCTGCTTGGACAACACTGAACTCCCTTAACACCAACTTTCTTGAAAAAGTGTTCTCTTGTCTTAGAGGAAAATGAGTAATGTCATTAACCTCCTCCAACCTGATTACTTCCTGGATGTTGGCATGCACTAGCTGTTCAAGTATCCATCTACATGTTAGGTATGAATTGTCTTTGGCTTTGGTTGTAGGTCTTTCAGGTTGCAGCCTATGAAGAAGAGGCTCATGTAGCATTTGCAGTGATGGATGCAGCTGAAGGCAAAACTGATGGCACTCAGTGAAGAACAGTTGTCCTTTTTGTTACGGTAGGTACTTGGTGATCCTAGCATTGGACAGACATTCTGACTGGACTACTGCATAACTCAGCGAAAACATCTGCTCTAAACATCTCTTAATTGAGTGCGAGAGTAAAACTTGATGCCTATAAACTCTAACTGGGGACTCAAGATGCAGAGGGAACCTTTCTAAGGACTGTGTGAACAGAAAGAGTCCTGCTTTCATCAGCTTGGCTATCATCGTCTTGGTTCTGGTCTTTTTCTGGCTTTGAAGAACACTCTCACAGTTTTGTACATTACGGGCAGATCTTGAATTATTCCAGCAGTTAACTCTTGATTTTTTTCTCAGACCTTAAACATGCTTTTAAACAGCAAGAGAGTAGGGATTATTCCTTAGGTTTTCTTCAAATACCTGTGGAATACCTTTATGTTCTCTTAATTGGAACACTGTCTTTAACAGAATGAAATTCAAGAAATGAAATGTAGTAACTCCAGTGTGAGTGTATCATGTCATTGGTGGTCTGCTAAAAGCTATGGAACAGATGCTATGTCAAACAGTTCTCAGAGAGCACAAAATCTTCGTGAAGCTCCCTTAACAGGTAAGTTGTTGCTCTCCCAAAGAAAACAACTGCAAAGAATTATATTTCATGCCAGAGCCCAAATCCAGCTCCGTGGGAAACACGTGGCTCCCCATTCACTGAATGTACTGCGAGTTTCAAAGCCAGACATAATAATGCACAAGGGAAATTTGGATCTGGCTTTGCTAAAAAGGAAGGTCAGTGGGACTGTAACATCTGTTTGGTGAGAAACGAACCCACTGCCTCCTAGCATGTTGCCTTTCAGAATCCAAGCAAAACTAATACAAAAGCATCTCTTCAACGATTTTCCTTTAAACTTGAAGAAGCGGATGCTCCAAGCATCAGAATTACTTGAGAACTGCTTTTTCTTTAGCTGTTCTGTATGCCAAAACGAAGCAAGTGATGAAAACTGTTGTTCCTGTAAGAATCCGAACTCGCAAAGTCAACCTAGTGCGCTACTATCTGTTGTTCAGGTGGATTATTATATACATAATAAATATGTAATATTTATAATATTTATATAACTGTCTGTTAAATTTCAAAGACTGAGAGCAGTATTCTGGTGATCTCAGGAGCATGGAACTAAAAGATGACTTCTTGAACAGAAGTTGTTTCAGTAACAGCTACCATGGTAATAGGTTGAGATTAGTTAGTAAAAAGCACAGATCTCCCATGAGTGATTTGGAACAAGTCCTCTTCAGTTGCTATTCAACGTCTTCTGTAATTTCAAACACTCAAAGTTATGCAGTAGTACACGTTGCTGCAAACAGCTTTTTTTTTTCTCAGTCCTGCCTGAATTTTGCTACTCCACCTCTGTAGACGACACCTCTATGGCTCTTCTCCGTAATCCTGTATTGTTTGAAGTGAGGATATAACTAACCCTTGTGACAGTATGAAGATGCAGGCTTGTTCCTGATCTGAGCCTTGAATTTCAAAGGCAATAGTATAAGACGTAATTGTGCATGGAGATTGGAGCTTGTTACATTGCAACACGGTCTGTAATTTCTGCCCCGGCATTCTGTAACTTGGACTATTTTTTTTCTGTGGGCAAGGAGAAAGTGCGTAGACTCCAAATCTGTTTCTAACTACCTGGGAATTAATTAGCTCAGTAATAAGGGCATTGTGGGGTTAATGTTGCTGTTGTTCTGGAGTAATTCAGTCTTCATGTTTTGCTCAATTTCTGTCCAAAGCTGTGATGATGACTGCGCCATCAGACGATCCACCATCTGATGATGTTATTATTGCTGATGAGCTAACAGCTACCCCAGAGCCTTTCTGAGTCTTCCAGAGGTCTTTCTGTAGGTAGGCGACTCCACCACCTCCCTGGGCAGCCATTCCAGTGCCTGACCACTCTCTGAGAGAAAAACCTCAGAGAGGTCTAACCTAAACCTCCTCTGGTACAACTTGTGGCCGTTTCCTTGGGTCCTGTTTGTTACCTGGGAGAAGAGGCCAAACCCCTCCTCATCATCACAACCTCCCTTCAGGAAATTGTAGAGTGCAGTAAGGTCTCCTCTGAGCCGCCTCTTCTCCAGACTGAACAATCCCAGCTCCCTGAGCCGCTCCACATAAGGTTTGTGCTCCAGACCCCTCATCATTTCTGTTGCCCTTTTTTGGACATTGAGGCCTCAGTGTCTTTCTTGTAGTGAGGGGCCCAAAACTGGACGCAGTGCTTGAGGTGCAGCCTCACCAGAGCTGAGTACAGGGGGATGATTCCCTCCCTGCTGCTGCTGGCCACACTATTTCTAATGCAGGCCAGGATGCTGTTAGCCCTCTTGGCCACCTGGGCACACTGTTGGCTCATGTTCAGCCAAACATCAACCAGTACTCCCAGGTCCCTTCCTCTTCACAGTCATCCAGCTGCTCAGCCCCAAGCCTATAGCACTGCATAGGGTTGTTGCGGCCAAAGTGCAGGACCTGGCACTTGGCCTTGTTGAACCACAGCCCAGCGATCCAGCTTATCTAGATCCCTCTGAAGTGCCTTCTGCCCTCAGGCAGGTCAGCACCACCTCCCAACTTGGAGTCATCTGCAAACATACTGAGAGTACACTCAATCCCGTCATCTAGGTCATCAGGAAAGATATTAAACAAGATGGGCCCCAGTACCGCCCCCTGGGGTTGCCAGCTGGACTTAGCTCCATTAACCACTACCCGTTGGGTGCAGCCCTCTAGCAGTTCCTTAGCCAAAGAAGGTTATACCTGTCCAGGCCATGGGCAGCCAGTTTCCCCAGGAGAATACTGTGGGAGACCATGTCAAAGGCTTTGCTGAAGTCTAGGCAGACTACATCAATAAATAGCCTTTCCCTCATCTACCAGGCTGGTCGCCCAGTCATAGAAGGAGATGAGCTTTGACAAGTATGACCTGCCTTTCATGAACCTGTGCTGGTTGGGCCTGATCCCCTGGATGCCACACACATACCATGTGATCTCACCCAAGATGATTTGCTCCATAACCTTCCCCTGACTGGGGACTGGCTTGTAGTTCCCCAGATCCTCCTTACAGCCCTTCTTGTAGATGGGAATCACAAGAAGTACTGGCACCTCTCCAGTTAACCAGGTGCACTGGTAGATAGTGGAGAGTGGCTCAGCAATCACCCTCACCAGCTCCCTCAGCGCCCTAGGATGGAGCCCGTCCGGTCCCATGGGCTTGTGACAGTCCAGATGGAGGAGGAGCTCTCTGACTGTCTCCACCTGAATCACCAGGGGTGTACTCTGCGTGGCATCCCAGACTTCGGGATCGGGGCACAAAGTGCCCTGATGATAACTGATCTGCCTTTTAAAGGCAGGTGTAAAGAAGGCATTGAGGACCTCAGCCTTCTGCTTATCCTCAGTGGTCACATTCCCCACTGCATCAAGTAAAGGATGGAAATTCTGCTTGGTCCTTCTCTTACCACTGATATATTTATAAGAGGATTTCTTACTCTCTTACTGCGGTGGGCAGTCTGAGTTCAAGTTGGGCTTTTGCCTTCCTAACTTCCTCCCTGCATACCTCAGCAACTTCCTTGCAATCTCCCCAAGTAGCCTGTCCCTTCAACTTTGTCACCTTACTGCTCTTCTTGTCTCCCTAGAGCCCATCTGACAGAAAAACATTATTTGAAGACTCATTTCAACAGGTATTGTACTAAAACATAGTAGTAGTGGGCATGAGAAGTTGAATTGAAGAAATCTGTTCTCTGTATGTCATTCTTAATGCCCTGACACCTTAATAATGTTATTTGAACAGAGACTAACAAAAACTAACAGTTAGCATACAGCCATGCTTGTATATCTAAAGATCATGCAAAAATGTGAAATTCTGTCTCCAAGTGTCACTGTGTCCATGAAACAAATAGAAGTATATATATATATATATATATATATATGTTTGGGGTTTTTTTGCACAAAGACGAGAACTGTGTTGGAAACGTCATAAAAATACTACTTAGAAATAATTTTAAACAGCATTTAGTTTTAAAGCATTGTAGTTCGGTACTAATTTTGTAAGAGCAAGCTTCCAGGGTTGTTATGCACCATTTGTTCTAATAACAGTGGTGATTTTTTTTTTTCCTGACACTTAAAAGCAGGAATTGGGGGCTGAGGAGTAGAAGGGATAAATAGTCAGTTAAAACTTCTACTGCTATAATGATAAATAATAATTCTTTAAAAATCTGAAAACTTAGGCTGGTTTAAGTGTCTAGAGAGGTAAAACGTATTTCACTCAAGAATGATGAAGCGTTTTTTAAAAAGCTTAGGAGATGAATGCATTTTTAAAAAGCAGAAATGTGAAAGACGAAAAGTAGTGCATCTCTGGTGATGAATCTTGGGATTGCTATCGTAAGCAAGGAAGAAAGGGTGAAAGAGCTTTTGAGATATTTACAAGTTGAAATAGGAGTTTTGGATCAGTTTTGAAAAGGTAGCATGTTCTGAGCTGGGTAATGTGCTGCTAGAAGGTGCAGTAAGTGAACATTTCATTAGGAAACTTCAGTAGTTGGCATTTGAGTAAAGATGCCATGAAATTGAGACCTGAAAGGGAAAAAAAGATCGAAGGCTTGATTCTTGAGATTAAAGAATCTCAAGTAGGTGTGTATTTTTTTCTTTATCCTTGTTATCCTGTGACTTACTGGATTTTAGAAATCAAGCAAATACAACAGTGAGAGAAAGCTACAGGAAAGAAATTTACACGAATTGGTCTTTAATCGAGGGGCAAGGAACTTGTGAATAAATTCTAATAAGTACCATCTGTAACAAAATTTACCTTAAGAACAATGTCACTCCATTAACGTTCTGTGGAGAGTCTAAGAGTGAAAGAGCAGTATAACCTTTTGTAAACAGTCACCTCTTTGCATTTGTCTGTGTAGTAAAGGTGAGCTGGACACTTGCTCAGCACTATCATTTGCACATTTCAAAACAGTGTTTTGGTTTTTTTAAATAACATCTGATAACCTGAAGGTCTTTTGGTGCAGAAGTGTGTTGTATTTATTCTCTGTATAGTTCTTTTGATGCATGTGTTACTATAATGGATCAAAAGAGAGCACAGAGCCTTCTAAGTACCAGTACTAAGCTGCTTGTCAATGGCATGGAAGAGAACTTGTAGACATTACAGATTACTTTTTCCTCCTCCTCACCTTTACTTCAAAGTGTGCAGCATTGCCAGACAGCATTCAGGTGATAGTTTGTGAGCTTTCCAAGTACAAAAAGTTTGAGTAGGTTTCCAAGTAGGACCAGCAGTCCTACCAGGAGAAGCTTACATAGGAAGTAGGGAAATAAAAAGCTCAGAACTTGTCAAAAACAACTTCTGCATTTCACTCTAAGTGTTATTTTCAAATTTCTCCACTCTGCTGGCTACATACGCTTTTATTAATTTACACTTAGTATTTTGAGGGGGTTTCTTTTTGGCTAGTTTGGCTGTTCGATTTTTTTTTTTAATTTCTAGCTTATTGCCTCAGAAAAAAAAGCAATGAGGAAACTTAGGGCTGTAGCAAGAACTTTTCTGAAAGCTGTCTCTGGAGAAAATACAAACTATATGTCAATTACAGTATCTGTACTGATCCAGAAGTCTTCTAATCTGGAGTCCATGAAAGGCTTTGCCCCTTTTGAGTAAACACGGAAGTACCTGAGCATTTCAGAGAAGAACCTTCAGACCTCTAAGCAGTGTGCACTGAGCTCTAAATGCAGAGGTCAGTAGCTGGACCTGCTTACCAGCACTGCTGAAGGAAATCACTGTAAGTGTGCGGTAAAAAAATCACACCTGGCAGGGAGGATACCATTTTATTAATCACCAAAAAAGCAAATGATGCAAATTCCCAGGAAGCTTTGCAATAATGTTGAATCACTTTCTGGTCCCACTCTCTGAGAAAATGTGCAGAATTACTTTGTTTGGAAAGACCTTGAGAGTTCGTCTAGTGAGGCCCTCTGCTCAAGCTGAGTCAGTCAGAGCAGGTGTCTCATTTGAAAGGAAGAAGTAATTTTATTTTGCCATCCATCAGCTCTCCTGAGGTTTTGTATTGTATTTTGGAGAGATCAAATTGAGAAGCACCGTTGCATCACAGCACTAAATACATCACGGTGATGTTTTCAATAATGATGTTTCTATGTTTATAGTTAAGGGCCTTTGCATTTTATGTTGGGGAAATGTTCATCAAGTGGTGGTTTCACACCAGCTAACAGAACACCACCACACCATGCTGTCACTGCCCCTCAAAGGAAGAGGGGGTAGAGAAAATGTGGTTAGAAAATAAATGAACGAAATGCTCATAGGTTGAGATAAGGACAATTTAAAGGAAAAGGAGGAAAAACACCAAGCAAATGTCATACAAGGAGAGAAAACAATTATCCTCTGCTCGTCATAGAATGGCCTGGGTTGGAAGGGACCTCGAAGTCCATCTGGTTCCAGTTCCACTGCTGCCAGCATGGTTGCCAGCCACTAGATCAGCTTGCCCAGGGTGCCATCCAGCCTGGCCTTGGAGACCCCCAGGGATGGGAAATCCACAGCTTCTCTCAGTAGTAAGCAGTGTTTGGCCACCCCTTGGAAAACAAGGCCTCAGTACATGCTGTGGCCCTTCCCCAGCTCCTCATGCTGTGTGTGGCATCATATGGTATGTGATATCCCTTCAATCAGTTTAGATCAGTGCCCTGCTGATGTCCCTTCCCCCTCCTCTTGCCCACGCCCAGCCTGCTGGCTCAGGGGCTGCAGAGTTGATGCTGTGCCAGCACTGCTTGGCAGGAGCCAAAACATGGCTGTGATACCAGTGCTGCTCTAGCAGCAAGTGCAAAGCACAGCACCGTGTGGCTGCCGTGGGAACAGCAACCTTGTCCCTGCCTGCCCCAGTACAGCATATGTGCATCACTGCTATATAGAAGCACATATCAACATAGAAATTGCAATGTTGCACCTGTTATTCTGGCTATTAAACCGTATAGACAGAACAGAGATCTGAGCAATGTTTGTTGAATGAAGGTTCTTCTTATTTTGAAGTTTCTAATGAGAAAATTCCTCTTTCTCAGGAATGTATTATTTTGTTAACTTAGGAGCTTGGAATATTTTGATTTACAAGATAGTCCCATAAATATACTGAAGTTGAAGATAATTCATTAAGCATTCTGAGTCTTTTCCTTCTTATCTGCTATTACTTGACAAGGCAGCAGGTAATGAAACATACAACAATGTCATTACTTCAAAGGTTTTTGTATTCCATAGGCATTCCACTTAGAGGCAGTGGGTAATTTGTCAGCCCAGTGACAGATGAATTTAAGGATACTACTGTACCTAGTGCACAGTTTGCTTAAGCTTATCAGTGAGGTGTAGTCTGTAAATCTTACAAAACCACAGTTCTTGTGTAACGTTTCCTTAACTTGATTCGTGAGCTCTAAACAGTTAAGAAAAGTCCTTATATTCTTCGTACCCATCTCTTCTACTGCGTGCACAGTCTGGACCTGGTTATTTAGAATTACATTTTCTTCCTTGCAGAGAGAATGATATTGAAGAATGTGGCTTGGAAATGTTTTTCTGAGTTGCTAAAGAAATTCTAGGTGAAATCCAAAGCCATGATTTGAAGTCAAATGGTAGCAACATTCTCGTGACGGAAGAAAACAAAGAAGAATATATTAAGTAAGATTAAATGAAGATTTTAAAATACTCTTCTCTCTCCCATTTCTTTTAGCTCAATCAAGAAAATACTGTCACACTATGTAATCTGAAGCATTATTGAAATTCTGTCTATGAATAAGTACTGATGGCAAAATGTGGCAATTGTTCAGATTCCATATTTGAAAGGAAAATATTGATGGAAATATTTAAAATAGGTATATATTACGTTTCTGAAAGGTAATATATATATTACTTTTCCCAAAAGATTCAGTTTAGTAGAAGCTCCGCTTGTTGTGTTTTTTTTCCCAGAGATAATTAAGTTTAGCAGAACATCGTGACAACAAATGTGATCGTCAGGTACTTCACCGTACCATTGCACACATTTATTATTCACACTTTGGCTTTGTAGACTGCTGATATTCTATCCAGCCATTTATGGTGTTGCTTGTTTTTAACCAAAGAACAGTTTGGGATGCTTTTGTGGTAAACTTGAGTTTTTAAAAATGCATAGTTTTGATACTAGTTTCCATGTGAACTGCCCTTCTAGTGCTGTTATGTCTAGGCATTTGTAACAAGGCAGCATTATGAACAATGTAATGTGTTGTACTGTTGTAAATGAGGAATTATGATATAGCAGTAGCAGAATGTTTTAAAGCAAGGACAGGAGCCTATGAGTGATTACAGAAGAAAAACATGAGCGATGAGGTGCCTTGTCTCAAAACATCCCCTTCTTGTCTCGTAATATCCCCAGCGAGCAGCAGTATACAAGCTCTGCTTTATGGTGTGAACTTCAACATCATCTTACGTAGAGGATTTGTTCAGAACAAAAAGAAACAAATAAGAAACCACTACACACGTGGCAGCCATGAGGTAAATTGAGTTAGTAGAATTTTCCTCCTATGATATGTTCTGTGAAGACTTTTTTGTGGGAAAGGTTCAAGGGATGAGGGAGTAGGAATTGCTTTCATCATGAGTCGTCCAAAAACATTTCACAGAAATTGTAACATTTGCAGAAGGAACATATTGGCATTTTGCAGTTGTGCAAGATATTAATTGGGATGAAGAGTAAGGAGTATCTGCAGAAGACCATTCTCTTCTAGTTTTAAGGAACCCAGGCAGAGCTCAGATTGCAGCCTAAGTAATATTCTTCTGCCATAATAGGTCCTGTGTTACGCTCCCCAAAGTTTCATCTCTTCTTTACATTCCAGTTCTCCTGACAGGTTAGGCTTGAATTCAGCATAATAGCTGCTTCTCCCTGGGTTCAGGTTCTTTGGGTCTCCTGCCTGCTTTTCACCTTTTTATTAATGGAGAGTGGAGTTTCTACCACAGAGCAAAGTTTTATGATTAACAGAAACAAATATGGAACTTTCCAAATGGACATCATCGTTTCTTGATAAGCTAGCAGTCCTACTTATCTTCACTAGTATCACCTGACCTAGATTTTACCTTGTTGTGGATAATGACTGAGATTTCTGGGGACAACATTAGATGAATCTAGCTCTGCCTTTTTTTTCCTTTTCCAAATACTTAGGGACTGCTGTGCTCTCATTGATATCATCAGTGAGTAGATGCTGCCTCCTGTTTGAGCCTAAAATGCTTTCCATAGCGGAGTGGTTGGAAACATAGGGTTTTAACTTAAAACTGTTTGCACAGACTGAGGATTGGGTTATCTACCCATAATTATTACATTCTCCTTTCTTTTATAAAACTTGTTGTCATCCATACACTCTTAGTATAGTTCTCCTTTCTGTCTTTTCCTACAAAGGACTCACTCAAATGGCCTTGAAAGCTCTGAAGATGCTGCTTCAAATAAAAACAAGACTGTTAATGGCAGTGATTCCCCACTACTCACCAATGGAAGCTGCAAACCTTCTCGACCTCCCAGGCCTTCTTGACCACCTCCACCCACACCCCGCAGACCCACATCAGTAGCTGGTGCGTATTCTAGGCCCAGACATCCACTTCAAAGCTGTGGATTCTCTGTACAGTCTTAAAATGAATGTAACGTTTTCCGATGCGTGTTTTTAACTACAGTTTTTTTCAGGGTAAATTCTTGGATATATAACTTCTATTTTAACAGCTTGCATTCAATATCGTTGTTCCTCTTATCAGTAATTTCTTGTTTCCACGACAGGTAAGTGATGATTGCAGCGATACTGCTAAATATGTTGGAGCTGGTGCCAAAAGAACATGAGTGAGTGCTACTGTTGCATTCAGTTAACTTTAATGAGACCTGTGAACAAATCTGCTGAAGGACTTACAGAACTGCCTCAAGTAGATAATACTGGAGCTTGAAAGACTAGTAATTTGTTTCTACAGTCCTGGTTAAATTATTTGAAACAGCAGCACTTCAAACACTGATTGCGTGAAAATAAATATGTTTTTTAGTCCATCTTATAATTTAGAAACTACAAAGCTTTAAGACAATGATAGGTGTTTTCAGGTTAGCTCCTCCACATGCATACACTACCATGTGTTTTGGTGATCTTATTGTCACGATTGATAAATACTGAGGCTGGACGGAAAACTAGGCTGCAGTAATTATTTTAAAAGCTAAAGGCAGTGTAGTTTAGTAATAAGACTTGTGTATAGTTATTAATACTGCCTACCAAATGGCCTGCATGGGAAAAAAAATCTGAAAGCGTTTAAAGAATGCATGCATTCTCCCTTCCACAGCCTTAATTTTTCCACGTTGTGTCAAATCTCTTCTTGAAAATGTTATGCACGCTGCCCCTTAAATTGTTGCAAATATTAAATGGGAAATCCATCAATGCAAGCAAGTAGCTTTTTCTTTATAATCATCTAATGTTTAGAAAATGCAGACAAGTTGCTTTGGTTTGCTTCTATTTGGCCTAGTAGACCTTCAAGTGGGTGTGTGTGTGGGTGTGTGTGTGGGTGTGGTTTAATCAAGAAAGGAATTAAATTTTAAGTAGTTTTGATGCTTGTTGTGAGTTGCTAAGTCAGTGAAACAGAGGTTTTAAATAGTGAGACAACTTGCTGTCTTCAAATTAGAAAGAAGTCAAGTAGTAAGAAACTGGTATAAAGAAGTAGAAGGAAAGTTACTGTTGGACATAATCTGCTATATGGCTTTAAATTTCATAGTTCATACATTGCACCTCCTGAGAGCAATGTGGGCACAGTGAGATACTTCATACCCATGTGGAATTTGTCAGGTGATTGGTCTCTTGCCTCAGAGATATTATTTAGATTCTTAACTTCTTCTTAAAAAAATAGAAATTTTTCTGTACTCCGAGTAAGAAGGTGAAAGCAAAAGCTTCTTAATGCGAGTGGTATAATAGTTGAATTATTACCTGCTTTACTGTGCCTGCAGTTAAAGCAATAGGTGGTTGAGGCTTGGATTACCATGCTTACAGGATAACCGTGAAAGCAATTTTGAAAACATCAGTTGTTGCTTTACCATTTTTATTTCATTAGATATGGCAAATTATTGTGCATTTCCTCCATGTTACATCTGATACAAATACAGGAGTAAGTCAGCGTCCCAAATGCTGCATATTTAGAAAATACAACTTCAGTGCCCTTATGATGAACTGCTTCTATGTGATGTGTGGAGAGGGTGAGGGAGGCCCAGGGCCCTTTTCTCGGGTTCTGCTCCTCTGTGCCCTCTTGCTCGCTGGAGAGAAGGGCTGCCCGCTGGGCACAGGGAGCGCCTTCTAGCTCCCGTCCCGTGCCCCGTCCTCCAGCCCCCTCCTTATCCTATGCAGAACGCCACTCCCAGCAGCAGCACAGGTGCCACTGCAGAACCTTCCCCATGTCACAGCTGTCACCTTGGTCGCTGCCGCCCCACCCGGCGCACTGGTCTCCAAGAGTGCTGGGCAGGTGGCAGCCATGTCCAGCACGAAGAGAGCGAGAGAAGAGGATAGCGTGGTTTTAAATGGGAAGAGGGAGCTGGGGGCCCCAGAACCGAAGAGGAGGAGGGGGCCTGCCGTGACCATCAAGTGGAGGAGGGAGAGGAGGAAGAGAGCCCGGTTCCATCGCGCCCGGACCTCCGCTGTGACCGACCATGGGGAGCCCATGGAGGTGGATCCACCTCCAGAGGAGCCCATGGAGGTGGATCCGCCTGCGGCACAGCTGGCCTGGCACCACACCACCGTGCCAGGCCCCGCATCGGCGCGGTCACAGCTCTGCCATCGCTGGTCCGGGCGCTGGGCTCCTTACCCACCACGTGTCCCCCACCCCCAGCATTAGCTGGGTGTCATTGTTTAACATCTACTCCTCCTCCACCTTGTTGCTCCTCTGCGGTTCTGCAGGCCTCCAGTTCCATCTTCCCCTTTTAGGAGTTAGGTCCCCCTTCTGGGTTTTGTTGTTGATTTTAGCGTTAGCATAGTTTTAGTGTTAAGTTTAGTTTTAGCGTTAGGCATAGGTTACTGTTAGTAGTTTAGAGTTAGGCATAGATTGCTGCTACCAATTGGCAGTAAATGCTGCTCACTCAGTAAGCACTCCCCTGATTTACCATGCAGAGAAATGAGTGCGAGTGCCCTGAGAAGGGAGGTTTGATGACGTCTGCGATGAATTGAATTTCCGTCTTGTGACTTTTCTGTTGCAGAACATCGAGGAAGAGAGCGTGAGTGGCTGAGAAATGGAGTTGGGACTCAGGGGAGCAATAGGTGCCTGTGTTGCCCTTGCAAGGTAGGTGTGCCTTACTGTAAGCGTGCGCTAAGGCAGTGCTGTTCAAACACAGCTTGTGGCACTGTCTGCAACAGATCTGCTTTCTGTTAAGCTTTTCCCTTATTTCATGTCCACCTATCCTTTTCAGCTCCTGCTCCCCTCACCTGCAAGTGGAGCAATGCTCAAGTTGGAGGAATCTTTTCCTCAGCAGGTGGTAAAAGACGATGCAGCTGCAAGTTTCATGCCCTTCTTTGTTATTGGGTCAGTAGACCAAGGATATCTTCAGAACAGCTAAGTCAGCCTGTAGCACCAATGTGCATGAGAGAATGATGACTCTTTTTACCCTCTTGTAGAAAGCAGCCTCCTTGAGAGTGGGAGAGCAGCAGGCTGTCTGCTCTGTGGCTCCTGAAGGGCATTTCTCCCCAGCTGAGATCCCTGAGCCCACGCTGGCGGAGAATGTGCTGCACCATGATCTCTTCTGTGGAGCCACTTTGCAGCTTCTCTGTGCGTCAGTTGTAATCATGCCAGTTTCCATGTGCCATAAGCCAGTAAGTCGTGCTCTCTGAGGCTGATAGAAAGGCACAGATAATAGGCAGGGAGGGAACAATTTGTAGCTGTTGCCTGCGGTAGTGTGTCCTGGCACTGCTGAAAATGGCGTAGTTTGTTCTGTTCCTCCTTCGGTGTGCGTGCTGTACCTGATGCATGCAAGAAGCTTTGAGGTGCAAACTCATCCTGCTGCTGTGCTCTGTGCGCTGCCAGGCAGAGTGTCCAACCCCTGTGCAGGCGCTGCCTTGCAGGAGATGGCTTTGGATTCTAGTTTGTGTGGGTCTTTTGGGATTGAGATAGAGGTGGAGTTTCTAGCGTGCCCTAATGTCGGGAAGGCGGTTTCCAGTACTGGCAGCCAAAGCTGCCCGGGAGGGTGACTTGAGCTCCCAAAGCGAGCTGTCAGCCAGTTGTTAGCTGTGAAGGTTCCCTGACCGTTTCTGAATTGATTCTTGTAGGACTCACAGAGTCCTGGGACTAAGACTTGGGAGACAGTGAAGAAACCCAAGGCAAGTACTGCTCAGCTGAGGAAGAAAGCCAAGATGGAAAGCAAAAAGAACCGATAAGGGCTTGACCGAGAAGGCCCACAGGACACTCGAGTCATCTGGAATGGTTCCTCAGAGGTGGCACCAAAAGCAGCGGATTGAGTCATCCGGTTTTCTGGCGTGACCGTGCTTTCCCTGTCACGGACAGTGCAGAGGAACTAAGGCAACTGGGAGGGAAGGGCTTGTGCTGCGTTCCAAGCAAAGAGGACTTGCCAGAGGCAGGACTTCATCTATGGCAAGAGATGGAGACACTGTCTTCCTTCAGGATGCGTCTCTTCAGGGCCAGAGCCGGTCTGGTATGAGATTGAAATACAGCTAGCCGGACCTGGAGAGAGAGGAGGTGACATAGCCACAGGGTCAGGCTTCTCCTTGTGCCTGACTGGAGGCTGAATGACTCACTGCTAAGCAGAAATCCTGGACACTGGGGTTTCACTTTGGGCTGTGTTGATAAATACAACCCAAATCCTTTTTTATTGAATAAAAGCAAAATCAACTTTTTAAAAACGGTGCTGCCTGTTTCTGTAGCTGGTCAAAAGGTCCCTTGCTTGGGCTGACAATTGCGGGGTGGTGAACCTGTTGGTTCTCCCCTGAAATTCTGCTGGTTTTCCCTCATTTCCTTGTTGGTGTTCCCAATGGGTGGCTTTTCAGCCCAACTGTAACTGCTAGCGATAGGCTGTGAGCATCCCCTTGCTCTCCAAGGACTGCTAGCAAAAGCACAAAGGAGGGGAAGCAGCCTGGGAGGAAGAAAGGTGTCCCTGCACTCAGCCCCTTGAGCTCGCCTCTCTTACCTGATGGCTTTTTCAGCCTTGGGCTGTACTGAGGGTTGCTGTTTGCCCTGGCAAGCCCAGCTGCACACAGGCAGCCATGGCCTGCACATCAGGCTCCCGTTTAGGCACGAAGAGTTGAGGTGTGGGTGGGATGGTGTGAAGAGCAGAGCTGGGAGTGGGGAGGAGGAGAGGGCAGCGGGAGAACGTGCCTCGGGCCCAGAGCTCAGCCTCGAGGAAAAGAGCTGGTTGCAAAGAGAAAACCAGCTTCCACTATTTCTAAGTGGTCATTGCATCTTAGGTCTGGGTCTGGATCCAGCAGGGGGGCCCACGTGCAGCCGTTTGGGAGGAAAGTCCGAGAGCAATTCCACAGCAAAGAAGAGGCAGTTTCGGTTCAAAGACCTGTCTTCCATCTGGACATCGGGGTGCTGTGGCTGCAGGACCTCCAGTCCCCAAAGACATCATCCCTGGCGAGAAGGCAGCAGCCAGCTTTCCCTTCCCACCACACGTCCGGCCGGGTGTGTTATCCCTGCTCTCTGGAAACAGCAGACAGCAGCAGAGAATTATTTGCAAAGCTGAGGGTACAGTGTGAGTTCCTCCAGGAGGAACAACAGCCCAACTACTCCAGCCATGCCGCAGGTGATATACCTTGAAGTCAGTTGGCTTAGCTGGCCCTACCAGTTTTCCCTGAAGGAGAATGTTCTCACTGGGGGTGGCCTTCTGCTTCCCATTTATATCTACAATTCTTCATCAGATCACCGCGGGTTCTGTTAATTTGACCAGACAAAACTGGTCCACAAATGTCTGTGAAATTCTGAATTAGCTGCTCAAGTATAGAACAACGTTCTCTTACTGAAGAGACAGAAGGCAACTGACCCAGGCTATCACCAAGTCTTCTCCAAGGCTTGTAGCTTGGACAAATACAGAGCTTGGGCTTCAAGCCTACTAAGAACCTTTCTTTGTGGTTAGTACAGAGAAGCTTCTCTCCTGTCCACAAACTGGTTACTCAGGGAAACTGATGCCTGCTAGATGTTCTGTGACTCAGAAAAACATATTCCCTTCTGGATTGTTTCTGTTTGTTTGGTTTTTAAATGCAGTAAAGATGAAACAATACCTTTCAAGTGCCTCTCTGCACTGACGGACATCTCCCGAAGCAAATTTCATTTTAATAAAGCTAGAATGAGCCAGTAGATGACTGCTCTTGATCGCTCCCCAATTCTTTGTATTAGGTTCCAAGTCCTGGGCTGATTCGAGGTATTCCTAAAGAATAAAGTTCATCAGAGGATGAGGAACCACCATCTTTCTGTGAAGGCAAGGACATTACTTCTCCAGAACACACTGCTACCTAACTCAGGATCACAGGTGAGGCATTAACATATCCTTCAGCAGTAAAGTTCCAGGAACTCTTTGAACAGTTCTCTCCCTGATGGAGCTGCTATATCTAGCTTAGACTTGAAGTAAGAAAATAAGCAAGGTTTAACTTTAGGAAGAAAATCCCCATTAAACAATTGGCTTCGGTAGACTTTCATTTGGAAAAGTTAAATCACTTGAGCAATAGCTGTCAGTGGAACAAAAATAAGAGACTATGACCAGTTTTGAGGATATGGAAGATTATGACAGGATCAAAACATGGTTAAATACCTCAAGTGTCTTTACGACACAGGAACACCATTCCAAGCTTGTCTCCAGAGGTATTTTCTTCTCTGCCTCCTGAACATGGAGCACAGCATCTCGTAACTTATTGTGTGAGTGGTACAGTGCAACAAGTCTGATGTTAAGATAGACGTCATTAGGTCTCGCACGAAGTTCAGCTTGAGTCACATAAAAGAGCTCATTCCAGCCATCTTCGACTTTATATTCTTGTAACTTCTCCTATTAAACATGAAGGCAACATATTAATATATTTTTTTTCCACATCAGCCTTTTCAACAACCACATTACCTGACAGTTTGCTCACCTCCGCTACACAGACTACAGACTTGCTAAAATTACTCCAACATCGTAGAAACGAGATAACAGGGGAAAAAACTTCACTGTGCCTCTTGTAGATGCCAAGTTAAGACTGTCAGACTGTTTGAGACAGAGACAGCACACCTTGGTACAGAACAGCTGGTCCAAATAAGACAACAGAAAACCAACAGAAGCCTCTGAGAACTTCAGTGTCGTTGCTGCTGTGCTACATAAAACTAAGTGCCAAAGTGACACTGCATAACTGAAAGCATTTACACAGTAGTTGAAAATGACAGCACTTCCTGCATTCTCCATTTTTAAACTCAAAAAACTAAAAAGCAGCTTAGTCACAACAGATACATCAAGTATTGCCTATCTAAACTCAACTTCTTGGATATTATTACTGACACAGTCTCCCCACATTTTTGAACGCGTCAACCTTCAAACACATGGGAAAGCCCAGAGCTGCAATTTTCATGCAAGCGAAACAAAAACGTCCAAGAAATTAATATGTAATAGATTTAAGATTCCTGATGCTAACTAATTTAGCCAAGGAAATATGGTGAGAGATGACTAGATGACATGCCAGAAGCACCCAGTCAGATACGGAAAGTTTCTTCAAGGCACAGAGCAGAGATGAGAAGCTGGAATTTACCTTCGATCTGAGAGCAGCAGCATTCCCAGGGAGCAGCCTGGCAGCTTTCTCCACCCAGTATTTTGCTCTTCCATCACTGGTGTCTTTATTGCAGAATAGCTCCGCAATCTTCAGCACCAGATCCTTCTGTATTGGGTTCAGATCCAGAAAACGCTAGTTTTCCCCATGCACAAGCAAGACAAAAAAAGGTTACTGGCAACTTGATCTTGCAATTCATATAGAACAGGAAAAACAATGCTGATGGCCATTCAACAGACCCAGATATTCCAACTACAACTCTCAGTAAATATTTTCTGAATTCACTATGAAAAGGCCACCGCTAGATTACAGCAGTCAGATAACTGCTGGAAAAAAAGAAGTACATCATCAGGGGCAAGAGTGCTTCACTGTGTTAGCAACAGGACTTTCCAGCACATCCTCCCCCTGCCCAAAGCCTGAACAAAGGAATTTTGACTGAGAAGTTCACATTTATGCGCTTGCCTAATAAGCACTTCATTTGCCCTGCACCTCTCTACCTCTGAAACAAAACCACCACCAGGAACAAACAAACAGTGCCACTGAAAAACACCCTCGGTCCAGTCTTCCAGGTGCAACGAGATTACCATCATCCCTGCTTGGCAACTCCACAGCAGGCACAGACCCTTAGTCCAAAGGGCAATGGGAAGACTATCACAGCAGTTACCACAAGGATCAAGTCAGGACACAAAAGAAAGAATCAACTGGGAAAAAATAAATAAATAAATAAAAAAACTGAAGGGAACTTAGTGCCTAGAGAGGATGTTCCACAGTACATCTGCAGGCTTTCTGGACAGCAGGTTTTATCTTGAAATGACTAATTTCCCTCTGCTGAACAGAAATGTCCATTTGTTTCAGAAGTTCTTCAGTTCTACAGAGTTCCCAGAAATCAATGACTGCAGCCCTCCTTTTACTTTGGGTCTTTTACCTCAATCTTTACAGACATCACAGAGACACAAAGCACAGCTGAACAGATTTCATGTTGGATTGCGGTTGGATCTGATGACCTTGGAGCTCTTTTCCAACCTGAGCAATTCTATGGTTCTATGATCCCGTATCCATTCCAAGTCCACCCCGTACCCAGAGCCCATCCCATACACATCCCATTGCCCAATATCCCATCCCATATCCATCCCATATCCATATCCCCACATCCCAATCCCAAATCTCACATTCCAATCCCACATTCAACATCCCAACCCCACGTCCCAACCCCACATCCTACATCTCACATCCCAATTCCAAATCTCATTTCATTATTATTATATTTATTATTATTTCAGAGACTTTAGACGGATGGAAATCTTCGGTGTCATGGTGTCGACCACTGTCATGGTCATGTCAACCACCAAGGTGAACTTCTCCAAAAAGGTGATTGCTCCAGTTGCTGCAGACAACAGAGGTAACAAATAGAGGGGCCCTGCCCCCAGCCAGGGAGGGGAAAGGGATAATAGAGTTTATTGGACTGTGTGGGTTAGATGGCCTGGCACATCAGAATCATGGAAATATAAGGCCCTGGTGGATACCGGTGCACAGTGCACTCTAATGCCCTCGAATCACCAAGGGACAAAATCAATTTATATTCATGGGGTGACTGGGGGTTCCCAAGAGCTGACTATGTTGGAGGCCGAAATCAGCCTCACTGGTAAAGACTGGCAAAAGCACCCTATTGCGACTGGCCCAGGGGCTCCATGTATACTTGGTATTGATTACCTCAGAAGGGGATGTTTGAAGGATCCCAAAGGGTATCGATGGGCCTTTGGAATAGCTGCTGTGGACACAGAAGGTGTTAAGCAGTTGTCTGTTTTGCCTGGCCTATCAGAAGATCCGTCTGTTGTGGGGTTGCTACGAGTGAAAGAGCAACAGGTACCGATTGCTACAAAAGTGGTGCACAGGCGGCAGTACCGCACCAACAGGGATTCCTTGCTCCCCATTCAGAAGTTGATTCGTCAACTAGAGAATCAGGGAGTGATTAGCAAGACTCACTCACCTTTTAACAGCCCCATATGGCCAGTGCGTAAAGCCAGTGGAGAATGGAGGCTGACAGTAGACTACCGTGGCCTGAATGAAGTCACACCCCCACTGAGTGCTGCTGTGCCAGACATGTTAGAACTCCAATATGAACTGGAGTCAAAAGCAGCCAAATGGTATGCCACTGTTGATATTGCTAACGCCTTTTTCTCCATTCCTTTGACCAAAGAATCTAGGCCACAGTTTGCTTTCACCTGGAGGGGCATTCAGTATACCTGGAATCGTTTGCCCCAGGGGTGGAAACATAGCCCAACCATTTGCCATGGGTTGATCCAAGCTGCACTGGAACAGGGAGGTGCTCCTGAGCACTTACAGTACATTGATGCCATCATCGTGTGGGGCAACACAGCAAAGGAAGTTTCTGAGAAAGGAGAGCAAATAATCCAGATCCTTCTGCGTGCTGGTTTCGCTATTAAGCGAAGCAAAGTGAAAGGACCTGCCCAGGAAATTCAATTCCTAGGTGTAAAGTGGCAAGATGGCCGTCGTCACATCCCGACAGATGTGATCGACAAAATCACTGCCATGTCTCCACCAACTAATAAGAAAGAGACACAATCTTTTCTGGGCGTAGTAGGTTTTTAGAGAATGCATGTTCCAAACTACAGCCTCATTATAAGCCCCCTTTATCAGGTGACGCAGAAGAAGAATGATTTTGTGTGGGGCCCTGAGCAGCAGCAGGCTTTTGAGCAGATTAAACAAGAGATAGCCCGTGCTGTGGCCCTGGGGCCAGTACGGATGGAACAGGATGTAAAGAACATCCTCTATACTGCTGCTAGAGAGAAAGGTCCCACTTGGAGTTTGTGGCAAAGAGCCTCAGGAGAGACCCGAGGCCGACCCCTGGGATTTTGGAGTCGGGTGTACAGAGGGTCTGAAGAGGGCTACACTCCAACTGAAAAGGAGATCTTAGCCGCGTATGAGGGGGTTCGGGCTGCTTCTAAGTAATTGGCACTGAAACACAGCTCCTTCTGGCACCTCGACTGCCAGTGCTGAACTGGATGTTCAAGGGAAAGGTTCCCTCAACCCATCATGCTACTGATGCCACTTGGAGTAAGTGGATTGCACTGATCACACAACGAGTGCGGATGGGGAACCTCAGCCGTCCAGGGATCCTAGAGGCGATCATGGACTGGCCCGAAGGCAAGAAGTTTGGAACACCGCCAGCAGAAGAGGTGTCACGTGCTAAAGAGGCCCCACCATACAGTGAACTACCAGAAAATGAAAAGACATATGCCCTGTTCACTGATGGATCGTGTCGTATTGTGGGGAAGCATCGCAGATGGAAAGCTGCTGTGTGGAGCCCCACACGACAAGTTGCAGAGGCCACTGAAGGGAAAGGAGAATCCAGCCAGTTCGCAGAGGTAAAGGCTGTCCAATTGGCCTTGGATGTTGCTGAACGGGAGAGGTGGCCAATACTTTATCTTTACACTGACTCATGGATGGTGGCAAATGCTCTATGGGGGTGGTTACAGCAGTGGGAACAGAACAACTGGCAAAGAAGGGGTAAATCTATTTGGGCTGCTGAGCTATGGAAAGATATTGCTGGCCGAATAAAGAATATGGTTGTAAAGGTGCGCCATGTAGATGCTCATGTGCCCAAGAGTCAGGCTACTGAAGAACAGAAAAATAACCACCACGTAGATCAAGCTGCAAAAATTGAGGTGGCTCAAATAGACCTGGATTGGCAAAATAAGGGTGAATTATTTCTAGCTCGGTGGGCCCATGAGACCTCGGGCCACCAAGGAAGAGATGCCACATACAAATGGGCTAGAGACCGAGGGGTGGACTTAACCATGGATGCTATTTCACAGGTGATCCATGACTGTGACACATGCGCCACAATTAAACAAGCCAAGAGGATGAAGGTGAAGGGCGTGAAGGGCGATGGCAAAAGTATAAATATGGGGAAGCATGGCAGGTTGATTATATCACCTCGCCACAGTCTCGCAATGGTAAGCGTTACGTGCTTACTATGGTAGAGGCAACCACGGGATGGCTTGAAACATATGCAGTACCCCATGCTACCGCCCGAAACACCATCTTAGGTCTTGAGAAACAAGTCCTGTGGCGACATGGCACCCCAGAAAGAATTGAGTCAGATAACGGGACTCATTTCAGAAATTCTCTTGTAAATACTTGGGCCAAAGATCATGGCATTGAGTGGATTTATCACATCCCCTATCATGCACCAGCCTCTGGTAAAATTGAACGCTACAATGGGTTGTTAAAAACCATGTTGAAAGCAATGGGTGGTGGAACATTTAAGCACTGGGAGAAGAATTTGGCAGAAGCCACCTGGTTAGTCAATACCAGAGGATTGATCAATCATGATAGTCCCTCTAGCTCTCTACATACTGTCGAGGGAGATAAGGTCCCTGTTATACATGTAAAGAACATGTTAGGAAAGGCAGTTTGGGTTCTTCCAGCTTCTGGGAAGGGCAAACCTCTTCGCGGAACTGTTTTTGCCCAGGGACCTGGGTCCACTTGGTGGGTGATGCAGAAAAATGGGGATGCTCAATGCATACCACAAGGGAATTTGATGTTGGGGGAATGCAGTCAGTAAGTCCATGTGTTTATACATAGATTTGTATGTGCACGTGTTTATATTTGGTGTGTATATATCTACATTAAGCATGATGTAGTGATATGGAATAAGGGGTGGAATGTCATAGTTTTATGATTTTTGGTTATCTGTATTCCACATCATAACATCATGTAACTGTGGGTGGATGCTCAAGTTCCGAGTGCCTGTCTGGAGGAGAAGAATAACTACATTCCCCAGGGGGCTTTGCGGTCAGCAAGGAGATGTAACTCCCGGCAAGGTCACCTGATGTTCTTCTTCTTCGCCTGCTCCTCTTCGCCTGTGCTTCGCCGTCTGCTCTCCTCCATCTGCTTCTCTTCATCGGCTCAACTGGACTGCGCTTCTCACCTCAGCGTTGTGGTGAGACTTATCCACTTTTCGCGCACACACTCTCTCATTATATTTTGCTGTTACTATATTTAGTAAATTCATTTGTTTCACCTCAGATCGTTGCCGCTGTTTACAATTATTTTGGGTCTCCTGTTTCCTTTCTCCGGAGGCGCGGATCTGCAGATCCCTCCGCCCTGCTACTCACGGGACCGGGCTGAACCAGCTAGTAAACCACTGACATCCCCCAAATAGGACATTTTCTCCCACAAATACCTGCTTTCTCCCCAAATCAGGACATTTTCTCCCAAAAATGCAAGATTGTTTCCCAAATGTAGGACATTTTCTACCAGAAATACCACTTTTCTCCCCCAAAATAGGTCATTTTCTTCAAGGAATACCCGATTTCAACTCCAAAAAGAGGATATTTTCTCCCACACATACCAGGTTTCCCCCCTGAAACAGGACTTTTTCTCCCACAAATTCCAGCTTTCTCCCCCCAAATTGGACTTTTTCTTCCAGAAATGCCAGTTTTCTCCCAAATATATAACATCTTCTCCCAGAAATACCAGGTTTCCCCCTGAATTAGGATATTTTCTCCCACAAATACCTGTTTTATCCCCCAAAACAGGACATTTTCTCCCACAAATAAAACCTTTCTCCCCCAAAATACCTCTTTTTCTCCCACAAATACCAGATTTCTCCCCAAATCAGGACATTTTCTCCCAGAAATGCTAGATTATTTCCCAAACGCAGGACATTTTCTACCAGAAATACCACTTTTCTCCCCCAAAATAGGTCATTCTGTTCAAGGAATACCCGATTTCAACTCAAAAAAGAGGACATTTTCTCCCAGAAATACCAGGTTTCCCCCCTGAAAAAGGATCTTTTCTCCCACAAATACCAGCTTTCTCCCCCAAAATATGTCTTTTTCTCCCACAAATACCTGCTTTCTCTCCAAATCAGGACATTTTTTCACAGAAATGCAAGATTGTTTCCCAAACGTAGGACATTTTCTACCAGAAATACCACTTTTCACCCCCAAAATAGGTCATTTTCTTCAAGGAATACCCGATTTCAACTCCAAAAAGAGGACACTTTCTCCCACAAATACCAGCTTTCTCCCCCCAAATTGGACAGTTTCTTCCAGACATGCCAGATTTCTCCCAAATATATCACATCTTCTCCAAGAAATACCAGGTTTCCCCCCTGAAATAGGACCTCTTCTCCCACAAATACCTGTTTTATCCCCCAAATAGGACATTTTCTCCCACAAATACCTGTTTTATCCCCCAAATGAGGACATTTTCTCCCAGAAATACCACTTTTCTCCCCCAAAATATGCCATTTTCTTCAAGGAATACCCGATTTCAACTCAAACATGGGATATTTTACCCACACATACCAGGTTTCCCCCCTGAAATAGGACCTTTTCTCCCACAAATTCTAGCTTTCTCACCCCAAATAGGACTTTTTCCTCCCGAAATGCCAGTTTTCACCAAAATATATAACGTCTTCTCCCACACATACCAGGTTTCCCCCTTGAAATAGGACATTTTCTCCCACAAATTCCAGCTTTCTCACCCCAAATAGGACTTTTTCCTCCCGAAATGCCAGTTTTCACCAAAATATATAACGTCTTCTCCCACACATACCAGGTTTCCCTCCAAAATAGGACATTTTCTCCCACAAATACCTGTTTTATCCCCAAAACAGGACATTTTCTCCCAGAAATACCACCTTTCTCCCCCAAAATACGTTTTTTTATCCCACAAATACCTGCTTTCTCCCCAAATCAGGACATTTTGTCCCTGAAATGCAAGATTGTTTCCCAAATGTAAGACATTTTCTCCAAGAAATAGCACGTTTCTTCCCCAAAATATGTCATTTTCTGCAAGGAATACCCAATTTCAACTCCAAAAAGAGGACATATTCTCCTGCACATACCAGGTTAACCCACTGAAATTGGACATATTCTCCCACAAACACCAGGTTTCCCCCCTGAAATAGGACCTTTTCTCCAAGAAATAACAGGTTTCCCCCCTGAAATAGGACCTTGTCTCCCACAAATACCAGCTTTCTCCCCCCAAGTTGGACTTTTTTTTCCAGAAATGCCAGTTTTCTCCCAAATATGTAACATCTTCTGCCACAAATGCCAGGTTTGCCCCTTCAAATAGCACATCTTCTCCCACAAATACCTGTTTTATCTCCCAAAACAGGACATTTTCACCCAGAAATACCACCTTACTCCCCCAAAATAGGATAATTTCTCCCCCAAATACCTGCTTTCTCCCCCAAATCAGGTCATTTTCTCCCAAAAATGCAAGATTGTTTCACAGACATAGGACATTTTCTCCCACAAATACCTGTTTTATCCACCAAATACATCTTTTTCACCCACAAATACCTGCTTTCTCCCCAAATCAGAAAATTTTCTCCCAGAAATGCAAGATAGTTTCTCAAACGTAAGACATTTTCTCCAAGAAATAGAACTTTTCTCCCCCAAAATATGTCATACTGTTCAAGGAATACCCGATTTCAACTCAAACATGGGAGATTTTCTCCAAGAAATACCAGGTTCCCCCCTGAAATAGACCCTTTCTCCCACAAATACCAGCTTTCTCCCCCCAAATCGGACATTTTCTTCCAAAAATGCCAGTTTTATCCCAAATATATCACATCTTCTCCAAGAAATACCAGGGTTCCCCCTTCAAATAGGACATATTCACCCACAAATACCTCTTTTATCCCCAAAATAGGACAGTTTCTTCCTGACATGCCAGATTTCTCCCAAATATATCACAGCTTCTCCAAGAAATACCAGCTTTCCCCCTTGAAATAGGAACTTTTCACCCACAAATACCTGTTTTATCCCCAAAATAGGACATTTTCTTCCAGAAATGCCAAATTTCACCCAAATGTATCACATCTTCTCCAAGAAATACCAGCTTTCCCCCTTGAAATAGGACCTTATCACCCACAAATACCTCTTTTATCCCCAAAAGAGGACAGTTTCTTCCTGACATGCCAGATTTCTGACAAATATAGCACATCTTCTCCAAGAAATACCAGCTTTCCCCCTTGAAATAGGACCTTTTCACCCACAAATACCTGCTTATTCCCCAAAATAGGACATTTTCTTAAAGAAATGCCAGATTTCATCCAAATATATCTCATCTTCTCCAGGAAATACCAGGTTTCCCCCTTCAAATAGGACCTTTTCACCCACAAATACCATCCTACTCCCCCCAGATTGGCCATTTTCTTGCAGAAATGCCAGATTTCACCCAAATAGATCACATCTTCTCCAAGAAATACCAGGATTCCTCCTCAAATACGACCTATTCTCCAAGAAATACCAGCCTTCGCCCCTGAAAATAGGACATTTTCTTCCAGAAATGCCACATTTCTCCCAAATAGATCACATCTTCTCCAAGAAATACCAGCTTTCCCCCTTGAAATAGGACCTTTACACCCACAAATACCTCTTTTATCCCCAAAAGAGGACATTTTTTTATAGAAATGCCACATTTCTCCCAAATGTATCACATCTTCTCCAAGAAATACCAGGATTCCTCCTGAAATAGGACCTTTTCTAACTCAAATACCAGCCTTCTCCCCGGAAAATAGGACATTTTCTTCCAGAAATGCCAGATTTCTCCCAAATATATCACATCTTCTCCAAGAAATACCAGGTTTCCCCCTTGAAATAGGACCTTTTCACCCACTAATACCTCTTTTATCCCCAAAATAGGACATTTTCATCCTGAAATGCCAGATTTCTCCCAAATATATCACATCTTCTCCAAGAAATACCAGGTTTCCCCCTTCAAATAGGACCTTTTCACCCACAAATACCTGTTTTAACCCCAAAAATAGGACAGTTTCTTCCAGAAATGCCACATTTCTCCCAAATATATCACATCTTCTCCAAGAAATACCAGGGTTCCCCCTTCAAATAGGACCTTTTCACCCACAAGTACCTCTTTTTTCCCCAAAAGAGGACATTTTCTACCAGAAATGCAAGATTTCTCCCAAATAGATCACATCTTCTCCAAGAAATACCAGGGTTCCCCCTTCAAATAGGACCTTTTCACCCACAAATACCTGCTTTATCCCCAAAATAGGACAGTTTCTTCCAGAAATGCCACATTTCTCCCAAATAGATCACATCTTCTCCAAGAAATACCAGCTTTCCCCCTTCAAATAGGACCTTTTCACCCACAAATACCTGCTTTATCCCCAAAATTGGACATTTTCTTGCAGAAATGCCACATTTCTCCCAAATATACCATATCTTCTCCAAGAAATACCAGGTTTCCCCCTTCAAATAGGACCTTTTCACCCACAAATACCTGTTTGATCCCCAAAATAGGACATTTTCATCCTGACATGCCAGATTTCTCCCAAATAGATCACATCTTCTCCAAGAAATACCAGGTTTCCCCCTTCAAATAGGACCTTTTCACCCACAAATACCTCTTTTTTTAACCCCAAAAGAGGACATTTTCTTCCAGAAATGCCACATTTCTCCCAAATATATCACATCTTCTCCAAGAAATACCAGCTTTCCCCCTTCAAATAGGACCTTTTCACCCACAAATACCTCTTTTTTCCCCAAAAGAGGACATTTTCTACCAGAAATGCAAGATTTCTCCCAAATAGATCACATCTTCTCCAAGAAATACCAGGGTTCCCCCTTGAAATAGGACCTTTTCACCCACAAATACCTGCTTTATCCCCAAAATAGGACAGTTTCTTCCAGAAATGCCACATTTCTCCCAAATAGATCACATCTTCTCCAAGAAATACCAGGTTTCCCCCTTCAAATAGGACCTTTTCACCCACAAATACCTGCTTTATCCCCAAAATTGGACATTTTTTTGCAGAAATGCCACATTTCTCCCAAATATACCACATCTTCTCCAAGAAATACCAGGTTTCCCCCTTCAAATAGGACCTTTTCTCCCACAAATACCTCTTTTATCCCCAAAAGAGGACATTTTCTTCCAGACATGCCAGATTTCTCCCAAATATATCACATCTTCTCCAAGAAATACCAGGTTTCCCCCTTGAAATAGGACCTTTTCACCCACAAATACCTGTTTGATCCCCAAAACAGGACATTTTCTTCCAGAAATGCCACATTTCTCCCAAATATATCACATCTTCTCCAAGAACTACCGGATTTCCCCCTTCTAATAGGACCTTATCAGCCAGAAATACCTCTTTTATCCCCAAAAGAGGACATTTTCTTCCTGACATGCCAGATTTCTCACAAATAGATCACATCTTCTCCAAGAAATACCACGTTTCCCCCTTCAAATAGGACCTTTTCTCCCCGAAATACGTCTTTTATCCCCAAAATTGGACATTTTCTTCCAGAACTGCCAGATTTCTCCCAAATGTATCACATCTTCTCCAAGAAATACCAGCTAACCCCCTTCAAATAGGACCTTTTCACCCACAAATACCTCTTTTATCCCCAAAATAGGACAGTTTCTTCCAGAAATGCCACATTTCTCCCAAATATATCACATCTTCTCCAAGAAATACCAGGATTCCTCCTGAAATAGGAACTTTTCACCCGCAAATACCAGCCTTCTTTCCCCAGATTGGACATAATCTTGCAGAAATGCCAGATTTCTCCCAATTAGATCACATCTTCTCCAAGAAATACCAGGGTTCCCCCTTCAAACAGGACATTTTCACCCACAAATACCAGCCTTCTTCCCCCAGATTTGACATTTTCTTCCAGAAATGCCACATTTCTCCCAAATAGATCACATCTTCTCCAAGAAATACCAGGTTTCCCCCTCGAAATAGGACCTTTTCAGCCACAAATACCTCTTTTATCCCCAAAAGAGGACAGTTTCCTCCAGAAATGCCAGATTTCTCCAAAATATATCACATCATCTCCAAGAAATACCAGGATTCCCCCTTCAAATAGGACCTTTTCACCCACAAGTACCTCTTTTATCCCCAAAAGAGGACAGTTTCTTCCAGAAATGCCAGATTTCTCCCAAATATATCACAGCTTCTCCAAGAAATACCAGGTTTCCCCCTTCAAATACGACCTTTTCACCCACAAATACCAGACTTCTTCCCCCCAGATTTGTCATTTTCTTCCAGAAATGCCAGATTTCTCCCAAATATATCTCATCTTCTCCAAGAAATACCAGGTTTCCCCCTTCAAATAGGGCCTTTTCACCCACAAATACCAATCTACTCCCCCCAAATTGGCCTTTTTCTGCCAGAAATGCCACATTTCTCCCAAATAGATCACATCTTCTCCAAGAAATACCAGCTTTCCCCCTTCAAATAGGACCTTTTCACCCACTAATACCTCTTTTATCCCCAAAAGAGGACAGTTTCTTCCAGAAATGCCACATTTCTCCCAAATATAGAACATCTTCTCCAAGAAATACCAGGGTTCCCCCTCGAAATAGGACCTTTCCACCCACAAATACCTGTTTTATCCCCACAATAGGACAGTTTCTTCCAGACATGCCACATTTCTCCCAAATATATCACATCTTCTCCAAGAAATACCAGCTTTCCCCCTTCAAATAGGACCTTTTCACCCACAAATACCTCTTTTATACCCAAAATAGGACAGTTTCTTATTCTAGAAATGCCACCTTTCTCCCAAATATATCACATCTTCTCCAAGAAATACCAGCTTTCCCCCTTGAAATAGGACCTTTTCACCCACAAATACCTCTTTTTTCCCCAAAATAGGACATTATCATCCTGACATGCCAGATTTCTCCAAATATATCACATCTTCTCCAAGAAATACCAGCTTTCGCCTTCAAATAGGACCTTTTCACCCGCAAATAGCTGTTTTAGCCCCAAAATAGGACATTTTCTTCCAGAAATGCCACATTTCTCCCAAATATATCACATCTTCTCCAAGAAATACCAGGGTTCCCCCTCGAAATAGGACCTTGTCACCCACAAATACCTCTTTTTTCCCCAAAATAGGACATTTTCTTCCAGAAATGCCCGATTTCTCCCAAATAGATCACATCTTCTCCAAGAAATACCAGGTTTCCCCCTTCAAATAGGACCTTTTCACCACAAATACCTGCTTTATCCCCAAAAGAGGACAGTTTCTTCAAGAAATGCCACATTTCTCCCAAATAGATTACATCTTCTCCAAGAAATACCAGGTTTCCCCCTTCAAATAGGACCTTTTCTCCCACAAATACCTACTTTATCCCCAAAAGAGGACAGTTTCTTCCAGAAATGCCAGATTTCTCCCAAATATATCACATCTTCTCCAAGAAATACCAGCTTTCCCCCTTCAAATAGGACCTTTTCACCCACAAATACCTCTTTTATCCCCAAAAGAGGACATTTTCTTCCAAAAATGCCACATTTCTCCCAAATAGATCACATCTTCTCCAAGAAATACCAGGGTTCCCCCTTCAAATTGGACCTTTTCACCCACAAAAACCTCTTTTATCCCCAAAAGAGGACAGTTTCTTCCAGAAATGCCACATTTCTCCCAAATATATCACATCTTCTCAAGGAAATACCAGCTTTCCCCCTTGAAATTGGACCTTTTCACCCACAAATACCTCTTTTATCCCCAAAATAGGACATTTTCTTCCAGAAAGGCCTGATTTCTCCCAAACATATCACATCTCCAAGAAATACCAGGATTCCTACTGAAATAGGACCTTTTCTCCCACAAATACCAGCCTTCTCCCCCGAAAATAGGACATTTTCTTCCAGAAATGCCAGATTTCTCCCAAATAGATCACAGCTTCTCCAAGAAATACCAGGGTTCCCCCTTCCAATAGGACCTTTTCAACCACAAGTACCTCTTTTATCCCCAAAATAGGGCATTTTCTTCCCGAAATGCCACATTTCTCCCAAATATATCACATCTTCTCCAAGAAATACCAGAATTCCTCCTGAAAATGGAACTTTTCTAACACAAATACCAGCCTTCTCCTCTGAAAATAGGACATTTTCTTCCTGACATGCCAGATTTCTCCCAAATATAGAATATCCTCTCCAAGAAATACCAGGGTTCCCTCTTCAAATAGGACCTTTTCACCCACAAATACCTCTTTTATACCCAAAATAGGACAGTTTCTTCCAGAAAGGCCACATTTCTCCCAAATATATCACATCTTCTCCAAGAAATACCAGGGTTCCCCCTTCAAATAGGACCTTTTCTCCCCGAAATACCTCTTTTATCCCCAAAATAGGACAGTTTCTTCCAGAAATACCAGGTTTCCCCCTTCAAATAGGACCTTTTCTCCCACAATTACCTGCTTTATCCGCAAAATAAGACATTTTCTTCCAGAAATGCCACATTTCTCCCAAATATATCACATCTTCTCCAAGAAATACCAGGGTTCCCCCTTCAAATAGGACCTTTACACCCACAAATACCTCTTTTATCCCCAAAATAGAACAGTTTCTGCCAGAAATTCCAGATTTCTCCAAAATGTATCACATCTTCTCCAAGAAATACCTGCTTTACCCCTTCAAATAGGACCTTTTCTAACACAAATACCAACCTTCTCCCCGGAAAATAGGACATTTTCTTCCAGAAATGCCAGATTTCTCCCAAATAGATCACATCTTCTCCAAGAAATGCCAGGTTTCCCCCTACAAATAGGACCTTTTCACCCACAAATACCTCTTTTATCCCCAAAATAGTACAGTTTCTTCTTCTAGAAATGCCACATTTCTCCCAAATATATCAAATCTTCTCCAAGAAATACCAGCTTTCCCCCTTGAAATAGGACCTTTTCACACACAAATACCTCTTCTATCCCGAAAATAGGATATTTTCATCCTGACATGCCAGATTTCTCCCAAATATATCACATCTTCTCCAAGAAATACCAGGGTTCCCCCTTCAAATAGGACCTTTTCACCCACAAATACCTGTTTTAACCCCAAAATAGGACATTTTCTTCCAGAAATGCCACATTTCTCCCAAATATAGCACATCTTCTCCAAGAAATACCAGGTTTCCCCCTCGAAATGGGACCTTGTCACCCACAAATACCTCTTTTTTCCCCAAAATAGGACATTTTCTTCCAGAAAGGCCAGATTTCTCCCAAACATATCACATCTTCTCCAAGAAATACCAGGTTTCCCCCTTCAAATAGGACCTTTTCACCACAAATACCTGCTTTATTCCCAAAAGAGGACATTTTCTTCCAGAAATGCCACATTTCTCCCAAATATATCACAGCTTCTCCAAGAAATACCAGCTTTCCCCCTTCAAATAGGAACTTTTCACCCACAAATACCTACTTTATCCCCAAAAGAGGACAGTTTCTTCCAGAAATGCCAGATTTCTCCCAAATAGATCTCATCTTCTCCAAGAAATACCACGTTTCCCCCTTCAAATAGGACCTTTTCACCCACAAATACCTGCTTTATCCCCAAAATAGGACATTTTCTACCAGAAAGGCCACATTTCTCCCAAATATATCACATCTTCTCCAAGAAATACCAGGGTTCCCCCTTCAAATAGGACCTTTTCACCCACAAATACCTGCTTTATCCCCAAAATTGGACATTTTCTTGCAGAAATGCCACATTTCTCCCAAATATACCACATCTTCTCCAAGAAATACCAGGTTTCCCCCTTCAAATAGGACCTTTTCACCCACAAATACCTGTTTGATCCCCAAAATAGGACATTTTCATCCTGACATGCCAGATTTCTGACAAATATAGCACATCTTCTCCAAGAAATACCAGCTTTCCCCCTTGAAATAGGACCTTTTCACCCACAAATACCTGCTTATTCCCCAAAATAGGACATTTTCTTTAAGAAATGCCAGATTTCATCCAAATATATCTCATCTTCTCCAAGAAATACCAGGTTTCCCCCTTCAAATAGGACCTTTTCACCCACAAATACCATCCTACTCCCCCCAGATTGGCCATTTTCTTGCAGAAATGCCAGATTTCACCCAAATAGATCACATCTTCTCCAAGAAATACCAGGATTCCTCCTCAAATACGACCTATTCTCCAAGAAATACCAGCCTTCGCCCCTGAAAATAGGACATTTTCTTCCAGAAATGCCACATTTCTCCCAAATAGATCACATCTTCTCCAAGAAATACCAGCTTTCCCCCTTGAAATAGGACCTTTACACCCACAAATACCTCTTTTATCCCCAAAAGAGGACATTTTTTTATAGAAATGCCACATTTCTCCCAAATGTATCACATCTTCTCCAAGAAATACCAGGATTCCTCCTGAAATAGGACCTTTTCTAACTCAAATACCAGCCTTCTCCCCGGAAAATAGGACATTTTCTTCCAGAAATGCCAGATTTCTCCCAAATATATCACATCTTCTCCAAGAAATACCAGGTTTCCCCCTTGAAATAGGACCTTTTCACCCACTAATACCTCTTTTATCCCCAAAATAGGACATTTTCATCCTGAAATGCCAGATTTCTCCCAAATATATCACATCTTCTCCAAGAAATACCAGGTTTCCCCCTTCAAATAGGACCTTTTCACCCACAAATACCTGTTTTAACCCCAAAAATAGGACAGTTTCTTCCAGAAATGCCACATTTCTCCCAAATATATCACATCTTCTCCAAGAAATACCAGGGTTCCCCCTTCAAATAGGACCTTTTCACCCACAAGTACCTATTTTTCCCCAAAAGAGGACATTTTCTACCAGAAATGCAAGATTTCTCCCAAATAGATCACATCTTCTCCAAGAAATACCAGGGTTCCCCCTTCAAATAGGACCTTTTCACCCACAAATACCTGCTTTATCCCCAAAATAGGACAGTTTCTTCCAGAAATGCCACATTTCTCCCAAATATATCACATCTTCTCCAAGAAATACCAGCTTTCCCCCTTCAAATAGGACCTTTTCACCCACAAATACCTGCTTTATCCCCAAAATTGGACATTTTCTTGCAGAAATGCCACATTTCTCCCAAATATACCACATCTTCTCCAAGAAATACCAGGTTTCCCCCTTCAAATAGGACCTTTTCACCCACAAATACCTGTTTGATCCCCAAAATAGGACATTTTCATCCTGACATGCCAGATTTCTCCCAAATATATCACATCTTCTCCAAGAAATACCAGGTTTCCCCCTTCAAATAGGACCTTTTCACCCACAAATACCTCTTTTTTTAACCCCAAAAGAGGACATTTTCTTCCAGAAATGCCACATTTCTCCCAAATATATCACATCTTCTCCAAGAAATACCAGCTTTCCCCCTTCAAATAGGACCTTTTCACGCACAAATACCTCTTTTTTCCCCAAAAGAGGACATTTTCTACCAGAAATGCAAGATTTCTCCCAAATAGATCACATCTTCTCCAAGAAATACCAGGGTTCCCCCTTCAAATAGGACCTTTTCACCCACAAATACCTGCTTTATCCCTTGAAATAGGACAGTTTCTTCCAGAAATGCCACATTTCTCCCAAATAGATCACATCTTCTCCAAGAAATACCAGCTTTCCCCCTTCAAATAGGAACTTTTCACCCACAAATACCTACTTTATCCCCAAAAGAGGACAGTTTCTTCCAGAAATGCCAGATTTCTCCCAAATAGATCTCATCTTCTCCAAGAAATACCACGTTTCCCCCTTCAAATAGGACCTTTTCACCCACAAATACCTGCTTTATCCCCAAAATAGGACATTTTCTACCAGAAAGGCCACATTTCTCCCAAATATATCACATCTTCTCCAAGAAATACCAGGGTTCCCCCTTCAAATAGGACCTTTTCACCCACAAATACCTGCTTTATCCCCAAAATTGGACATTTTCTTGCAGAAATGCCACATTTCTCCCAAATATACCACATCTTCTCCAAGAAATACCAGGTTTCCCCCTTCAAATAGGACCTTTTCACCCACAAATACCTGTTTGATCCCCAAAATAGGACATTTTCATCCTGACATGACAGATTTCTGACAAATACAGCACATCTTCTCCAAGAAATACCAGCTTTCCCCCTTGAAATAGGACCTTTTCACCCACAAATACCTGCTTATTCCCCAAAATAGGACATTTTCTTAAAGAAATGCCAGATTTCATCCAAATATATCTCATCTTCTCCAAGAAATACCAGGTTTCCCCCTTCAAATAGGACCTTTTCACCCACAAATACCATCCTACTCCCCCCAGATTGGCCATTTTCTTGCAGAAATGCCAGATTTCACCCAAATAGATCACATCTTCTCCAAGAAATACCAGGATTCCTCCTCAAATGCGACCTATTCTCCAAGAAATACCAGCCTTCGCCCCTGAAAATAGGACATTTTCTTCCAGAAATGCCACATTTCTCCCAAATAGATCACATCTTCTCCAAGAAATACCAGCTTTCCCCCTTGAAATAGGACCTTTACACCCACAAATACCTCTTTTATCCCCAAAAGAGGACATTTTTTTATAGAAATGCCACATTTCTCCCAAATGTATCACATCTTCTCCAAGAAATACCAGGATTCCTCCTGAAATAGGACCTTTTCTAACTCAAATACCAGCCTTCTCCCCGGAAAATAGGACATTTTCTTCCAGAAATGCCAGATTTCTCCCAAATATATCACATCTTCTCCAAGAAATACCAGGTTTCCCCCTTGAAATAGGACCTTTTCACCCACTAATACCTGTTTTATCCCCAAAATAGGACATTTTCATCCTGAAATGCCAGATTTCTCCCAAATATATCACATCTTCTCCAAGAAATACCAGGTTTCCCCCTTCAAATAGGACCTTTTCACCCACAAATACCTGTTTTAACCCCAAAAATAGGACAGTTTCTTCCAGAAATGCCACATTTCTCCCAAATATATCACATCTTCTCCAAGAAATACCAGGGTTCCCCCTTCAAATAGGACCTTTTCACCCACAAGTACCTCTTTTTTCCCCAAAAGAGGACATTTTCTACCAGAAATGCAAGATTTCTCCCAAATAGATCACATCTTCTCCAAGAAATACCAGGGTTCCCCCTTCAAATAGGACCTTTTCACCCACAAATACCTGCTTTATCCCCAAAATAGGACAGTTTCTTCCAGAAATGCCACATTTCTCCCAAATATAGCACATCTTCTCCAAGAAATACCAGCTTTCCCCCTTCAAATAGGACCTTTTCACCCACAAATACCTGCTTTATCCCCAAAATTGGACATTTTCTTGCAGAAAGGCCACATTTCTCCCAAATATACCACATCTTCTCCAAGAAATACCAGGTTTCCCCCTTCAAATAGGGCCTTTTCACCCACAAATACCTGTTTGATCCCCAAAATAGGACATTTTCATCCTGACATGCCAGATTTCTCCCAAATATATCACATCTTCTCCAAGAAATACCAGGTTTCCCCCTTCAAATAGGACCTTTTCACCCACAAATACCTCTTTTTTTAACCCCAAAAGAGGACATTTTCTTCCAGAAATGCCACATTTCTCCCAAATATATCACATCTTCTCCAAGAAATACCAGCTTTCCCCCTTCAAATAGGACCTTTTCACCCACAAATACCTCTTTTTTCCCCAAAAGAGGACATTTTCTACCAGAAATGCAAGATTTCTCCCAAATAGATCACATCTTCTCCAAGAAATACCAGGGTTCCCCCTTCAAATAGGACCTTTTCACCCACAAATACCTGCTTTATCCCCAAAATAGGACAGTTTCTTCCAGAAATGCCACATTTCTCCCAAATAGATCACATCTTCTCCAAGAAATACCAGCTTTCCCCCTTCAAATAGGACCTTTTCACCCACAAATACCTGCTTTATCCCCAAAATTGGACATTTTTTTGCAGAAATGCCACATTTCTCCCAAATATACCACATCTTCTCCAAGAAATACCAGGTTTCCCCCTTCAAATAGGACCTTTTCTCCCACAAATACCTCTTTTATCCCCAAAAGAGGACATTTTCTTCCAGACATGCCAGATTTCTCCCAAATATATCACATCTTCTCCAAGAAATACCAGGTTTCCCCCTTGAAATAGGACCTTTTCACCCACAAATACCTGTTTGATCCCCAAAACAGGACATTTTCTTCCAGAAATGCCACATTTCTCCCAAATATATCACATCTTCTCCAAGAACTACCGGATTTCCCCCTTCTAATAGGACCTTATCAGCCAGAAATACCTCTTTTATCCCCAAAAGAGGACATTTTCTTCCTGACATGCCAGATTTCTCACAAATAGATCACATCTTCTCCAAGAAATACCAGGTTTCCCCCTTCAAATAGGACCTTTTCTCCCCGAAATACGTCTTTTATCCCCAAAATTGGACATTTTCTTCCAGAACTGCCAGATTTCTCCCAAATGTATCACATCTTCTCCAAGAAATACCAGCTAACCCCCTTCAAATAGGACCTTTTCACCCACAAATACCTCTTTTATCCCCAAAAGAGGACAGTTTCTTCCAGAAATGCCACATTTCTCCCAAATATATCACATCTTCTCCAAGAAATACCAGGATTCCTCCTGAAATAGGAACTTTTCACCCGCAAATACCAGCCTTCTTTCCCCAGATTGGACATAATCTTGCAGAAATGCCAGATTTCTCCCAATTAGATCACATCTTCTCCAAGAAATACCAGGGTTCCCCCTTCAAACAGGACATTTTCACCCACAAATACCAGCCTTCTTCCCCCAGATTTGACATTTTCTTCCAGAAATGCCACATTTCTCCCAAATATAACACATCATCTCCAAGAAATACCAGGATTCCCCCTTCAAATAGGAACTTTTCACCCACAAGTACCTCTTTTATCCCCAAAAGAGGACAGTTTCTTCCAGAAATGCCAGATTTCTCCCAAATATATCACAGCTTCTCCAAGAAATACCAGGTTTCCCCCTTCAAATACGACCTTTTCACCCACAAATACCAGACTTCTTTCCCCCAGATTTGTCATTTTCTTCCAGAAATGCCTGATTTCTCCCAAATATATCTCATCTTCTCCAAGAAATACCAGGTTTCCCCCTTCAAATAGGGCCTTTTCACCCACAAATACCAATCTACTCCCCCCAAATTGGCCATTTTCTGCCAGAAATGCCACATTTCTCCCAAATAGATCACATCTTCTCCAAGAAATACCAGCTTTCCCCCTTCCAATAGGACCTTTTCACCCACAAATACCTCTTTTATACCCAAAATAGGACAGTTTCTTATTCTAGAAATGCCACCTTTCTCCCAAATATATCAAATCTTCTCCAAGAAATACCAGCTTTCCCCCTTGAAATAGGACCTTTTCACCCACAAATACCTCTTTTTTCCCCAAAATAGGACATTATCATCCTGACATGCCAGATTTCTCCAAATATATCACATCTTCTCCAAGAAATACCAGCTTTCCCCCTTCAAATAGGACCTTTTCACCCGCAAATAGCTGTTTTAGCCCCAAAATAGGACATTTTCTTCCAGAAATGCCACATTTCTCCCAAATATATCACATCTTCTCCAAGAAATACCAGGGTTCCCCCTCGAAATAGGACCTTGTCACCCACAAATACCTCTTTTTTCCCCAAAAGAGGACATTTTCTTGCAGAAATGCCCGATTTCTCCCAAATAGATCACATCTTCTCCAAGAAATACCAGGTTTCCCCCTTCAAATAGGACCTTTTCACCACAAATACCTGCTTTATCCCCAAAAGAGGACAGTTTCTTCAAGAAATGTTACATTTCTCCCAAATAGATCACATCTTCTCCAAGAAATACCAGGGTTCCCCCTTCAAATAGGACCTTTTCTCCCACAAATACCTACTTTATCCCCAAAAGAGGACAGTTTCTTCCAGAAATGCCAGATTTCTCCCAAATATATCACATCTTCTCCAAGAAATACCAGCTTTCCCCCTTCAAATAGGACCTTTTCACCCACAAATACCTCTTTTATCCCCAAAAGAGGACATTTTCTTCCAGAAATGCCACATTTCTCCCAAATATATCACATCTTCTCCAAGAAATACCAGGGTTCCCCCTTCAAATTGGACCTTTTCACCCACAAAAACCTCTTTTATCCCCAAAAGAGGACAGTTTCTTCCAGAAATGCCACATTTCTCCCAAATATATCACATCTTCTCAAGGAAATACCAGCTTTCCCCCTTGAAATAGAACCTTTTCACCCACAAATACCTCTTTTATCCCCAAAATAGGACATTTTCTTCCAGAAAGGCCTGATTTCTCCCAAACATATCACATCTCCAAGAAATACCAGGATTCCTACTGAAATAGGACCTTTTCTCCCACAAATACCAGCCTTCTCCCCCGAAAATAGGACATTTTCTTCCAGAAATGCCACATTTCTCCCAAATAGATCACAGCTTCTCCAAGAAATACCAGGGTTCACCCTTCCAATAGGACCTTTTCACCCACAAGTACCTCTTTTATCCCCAAAATAGGGCATTTTCTTCCCGAAATGCCACATTTCTCCCAAATATATCACATCTTCTCCAAGAAATACCAGAATTCCTCCTGAAATAGGAACTTTTCTAACACAAATACCAGCCTTCTCCTCTGAAAATAGGACATTTTCTTCCTGACATGCCAGATTTCTCCCAAATATAGAATATCCTCTCCAAGAAATACCAGGGTTCCCTCTTCAAATAGGACCTTTTCACCCACAAAAACCTCTTTTATCCCCAAAAGAGGACAGTTTCTTCCAGAAATGCCACATTTCTCCCAAATATATCACATCTTCTCAAGGAAATACCAGCTTTCCCCCTTGAAATAGAACCTTTTCACCCACAAATACCTCTTTTATCCCCAAAATAGGACAGTTTCTTCCAGAAAGGCCACATTTCTCCCAAATATATCACATCTTCTCCAAGAAATACCAGGGTTCCCCCTTCAAATAGGACCTTTTCTCCCCGAAATACCTCTTTTATCCTCAAAATAGGACAGTTTCTTCCAGAAATACCAGGTTTCCCCCTTCAAATAGGACCTTTTCTCCCACAATTACCTGCTTTATCCGCAAAATAAGACATTTTCTTCCAGAAATGCCACATTTCTCCCAAATATATCACATCTTCTCCAAGAAATACCAGGGTTCCCCCTTCAAATAGGACCTTTACACCCACAAATACCTCTTTTATCCCCAAAATAGAACAGTTTCTGCCAGAAATGCCAGATTTCTCCAAAATGTATCACATCTTCTCCAAGAAATACCTGCTTTACCCCTTCAAATAGGACCTTTTCTAACACAAATACCAACCTTCTCCCCGGAAAATAGGACATTTTCTTCCTGACATGCCAGATTTCTCCCAAATATATCACATCTTCTCCAAGAAATGCCAGGTTTCCCCCTACAAATAGGACCTTTTCACCCACAAATACCTCTTTTATCCCCAAAATAGTACAGTTTCTTCTTCTAGAAATGCCACATTTCTCCCAAATATATCAAATCTTCTCCAAGAAATACCAGCTTTCCCCCTTGAAATGGGACCTTTTCACACACAAATACCTCTTCTATCCCGAAAATAGGATATTTTCATCCTGACATGCCAGATTTCTCCAAATATATCACATCTTCTCCAAGAAATACCAGGGTTCCCCCTTCAAATAGGACCTTTTCACCCGCAAATACCTGTTTTAACCCCAAAATAGGACATTTTCTTCCAGAAATGCCACATTTCTCCCAAATATAGCACATCTTCTCCAAGAAATACCAGGTTTCCCCCTCGAAATGGGACCTTGTCACCCACAAATACCTCTTTTTTCCCCAAAATAGGACATTTTCTTCCAGAAAGGCCAGATTTCTCCCAAACATATCACATCTTCTCCAAGAAATACCAGGCTTCCCCCTTCAAATAGGACCTTTTCACCACAAATACCTGCTTTATTCCCAAAAGAGGACATTTTCTTCCAGAAATGCCACATTTCTCCCAAATATATCACAGCTTCTCCAAGAAATACCAGCTTTCCCCCTTCAAATAGGAACTTTTCACCCACAAATACCTACTTTATCCCCAAAAGAGGACAGTTTCTTCCAGAAATGCCAGATTTCTCCCAAATAGATCTCATCTTCTCCAAGAAATACCACGTTTCCCCCTTCAAATAGGACCTTTTCACCCACAAATACCTGCTTTATCCCCAAAATAGGACATTTTCTACCAGAAAGGCCACATTTCTCCCAAATATATCACATCTTCTCCAAGAAATACCAGGGTTCACCCTTCAAATAGGACCTTTTCTCCCACAAATACCAGCTTTATCCCCAAAATAGGACATTTTCTTCCAGAAATGCCCGATTTCTCCCAAATATATCACATATTCTCCAAGAAATACCAGGGTTCCCCCTTCAAATAGGACCTTTTCACCCACAAATACCTCTTTTATCCCCAAAAGAGGACATTTTCCTCCAGAAATGCCACATTTCTCCCAAATGTATCACATCTTCTCCAAGAAATACCAGCTTTCCCCCTTCAAATAGGACCTTTTCTCCCCGAAATACCTCTTTTATCCCCAAAATTGGACATTTTCTTCCAGAACTGCCAGATTTCTCCCAAATGTATCACATCTTCTCCAAGAAATACCAGGGTTCCCCCTTTAAATAGGACCTTTTCACCCACAAATACCTCTTTTATCCCCGAAAGAGGACTGTTTCTTCCAGAAATGCCACATTTCTCCAAAATATATCACAGCTTCTCCAAGAAATACCGGGATTCCTCCTGAAATAGGACCTTTTCACCCACAAATACCAGACTTCTTCCCCCAGATTGGAAATTTTCTTGCAGAAATGCCAGATTTCTCCCAATTAGATCACATCTTCTTCAAGGAATACCAGCTTTCCCCCTTCAAATAGGACCTTTTCACCCACTAATACCTCCTTTATCCCCAAAATTGGACATTTTCTTCCAGAAATGCCAGATTTCTCCCAAATATATCACGTCTTCTCCAAGAAATACCAGCTTTCCCCCTTCAAATAGGACCTTTTCACCCACAAATACTTCTTATATCCCCAAAATAGGACAGTTTCTTCCAGAAATGCCATATTTCTCCCAAATATATCACAGCTTCTCCAAGAACTACCAGATTTCCCCCTTCAAATAGGACCTTTTCACCCACAAAAACCTCTTTTATCCCCAAAAGAGGACAGTTTCTTCCAGAAATGCCACATTTCTCCCAAATAGATCACATATTCTCCCAGAAATGCCAGGGTTCCCCCTCGAAATAGGACCTTTTCACCCACAAATACCTCTTTTTTTCCCAAAATAGGACATCTTCTTCCAGAAAGGCCTGATTTCTCCCAAACATATCACATCTCCAAGAAATACCAGGATTCCTCCTGAAATAGGACCTTTTCACCCACAAATACCAGCCTTCTCCCCCGAAAATAGGACATTTTCTTCCAGAAATGCCACATTTCTCCCAAATATATCACAGCTTCTCCAAGAAATACCCGGTTTTCCCCTTGAAATAGGACCTTTTCACCCACAAATACCTGTTTGATCCCCAAAATAGGGCATTTTCTTCCCGAAATGCCCGATTTCTCCCAAATATATCACATCTTCTCCAAGAAATACAGGCTTTCCCCCTTGAAATAGGCCCTTTTCACCCACAAGTACCTCTTTTATTCCCAAAATAGGGCATTTTCTTCCAGAAATGCCACATTTCTCCCAAACATATCACATCTCCAAGAAATACTAAGATTCCTCCACAAATACGACATTTCTCCCACAAATACCAGCCTTCTCCCCGGAAAATAGGACATTTTCTTCCTGACATGCCAGATTTCTCGCTAATATATCACATCTTCTCCAAGAAATACCAGGGTTCCCCCTTCAAATAGGACCTTTTCTCCCACAAATACCAGCTTTATCCCCAAAATAGAACAGTTTCTTCCAGAAATGCCAGATTTCTCCCAAATATAGCACATCTTCTCCAAGATATACCAGGTTTCCCCCTTCAAATAGGACCTTATCACCCACAAATACCTGCTTTATCCCTAAAGTAGGACAGTTTCTTCCAGAAATGCCAGATTTCTCCTAAATATACCACATCTTCTCCAAGAAATACCAGGGTTCCCCCTTCAAATAGGACCTTTTCACCCACAAATACCTGCTTTATCCCTAAAGTAGGACAGTTTCTTCCAGAAATGCCAGATTTCTCCAAAATATACCACAGCTTCTCCAAGAAATACCAGGGTTCCCCCTTCAAACAGGACATTTTCACCCACAAATACCAGCCTTCTTCCCCCAGATTTGAAATTTTCTTCCAGAAATCCCAGATTTCTCCCAAATAGATCACATCTTCTCCAAGAAATACCAGGTTTCCCCCTTCAAATAGGACCTTTTCACCCACAAATACCTGTTTGATCCCCAAAAGAGGACAGTTTCCTCCAGAAATGCCAGATTTCTCCCAAATAGATCACATCTTCTCCAAGAAATACCAGGTTTCCCCCTTCAAATACGACCTTTTCACCGACAAATAGCAGACTTCTTCCCCCAGATTTGACATTTTCTTCCAGAAATGCCACATTTCTCCCAAATATATCTCATCTTCTCCAAGAAATACCAGGTTTCCACCTTCAAATAGGGCCTTTTCACCCACAAATGCCATCCTACTCCCCCCAAATTGGCCATTTTCTTCCAGACATGCCACATTTCTCCCAAATAGATCACATCTTCTCCAAGAAATACCAGCTTTACCCCTTCAAACAGGACCTTTTCTAACACAAATACCAACCCTCTCCCCGGAAAATAGGACATTTTCTTCCAGAAATGCCAGATTTCTCCCAAATAGATCACATCTTCTCCAAGAAATGCCAGGTTTCCCCCTTCCAATAGGACCTTTTCACCCACAAATACCTCTTTTATACCAAAAATAGGACAGTTTCTTATTCTAGAAATGCCACCTTTCTCCCAAATATATCACATCTTCTCCAAGAAATACCAGCTTTCCCCCTTGAAATAGGACCTTTTCACCCACAAATACCTCTTTTTTCCCCAAAATAGGACATTATCATCCTGACATGCCAGATTTCTCCAAATATATCACATCTTCTCCAAGAAATACCAGCTTTCCCCCTTCAAATAGGACCTTTTCATCCGCAAATAGCTGTTTTAGCCCCAAAATAGGATATTTTCTTCCAGAAATGCCACATTTCTCCCAAATATATCACATCTTCTCCAAGAAATACCAGGGTTCCCCCTCGAAATAGGACCTTGTCACCCACAAATACCTCTTTTTTCCCCAAAATAGGACATTTTCTTCCAGAAATGCCCGATTTCTCCCAAATAGATCACATCTTCTCCAAGAAATACCAGGTTTCCCCCTTCAAATAGGACCTTTTCACCACAAATACCTGCTTTATCCCCAAAAGAGGACAGTTTCTTCAAGAAATGCCACATTTCTCCCAAATAGATCACATCTTCTCCAAGAAATACCTGCTTTCCCCCTTCAAATAGGACCTTTTCACCCACAAATACCTACTTTATCCCCAAAAGAGGACAGTTTCTTCCAGAAATGCCAGATTTCTCCCAAATATATCACATCTTCTCCAAGAAATACCAGCTTTCCCCCTTCAAATAGGACCTTTTCACCCACAAATACCTCTTTTATCCCCAAAAGAGGACATTTTCTTCCAGAAATGCCACATTTCTCCCAAATATATCACATCTTCTCCAAGAAATACCAGGATTCCTCCAGAAATAGGAACTTTTCACCCGCAAATACCAGCATTCTTTCCCCAGATTGGACATAATCTTGCTGAAATGCCTGATTTCTCCCAATTAGATCACATCTTCTCCAAGAAATACCAGGGTTCCCCCTTCAAACAGGACATTTTCACCCACAAATACCAGCCTTCTTCCCCCAGATTTGACATTTTCTTCCAGAAATGCCACATTTCTCCCAAATATATCACATCTTCTCCAAGAAATACCAGGTTTCCCCCTCGAAATAGGACCTTTTCACCCACAAATACCTCTTTTATCCCCAAAAGAGGACAGTTTCCTCCAGAAATGCCAGATTTCTCCAAAATATATCACATCATCTCCAAGAAATACCAGGATTCCCCCTTCAAATAGGAACTTTTCACCCACAAGTACCTCTTTTATCCCCAAAAGAGGACAGTTTCTTCCAGAAATGCCAGATTTCTCCCAAATATATCACAGCTTCTCCAAGAAATACCAGGTTTCCCCCTTCAAATACGACCTTTTCACCCACAAATACCAGACTTCTTTCCCCCAGATTTGTCATTTTCTTCCAGAAATGCCTGATTTCTCCCAAATATATCTCATCTTCTCCAAGAAATACCAGGTTTCCCCCTTCAAATAGGGCCTTTTCACCCACAAATACCAATCTACTCCCCCCAAATTGGCCATTTTCTGCCAGAAATGCCACATTTCTCCCAAATAGATCACATCTTCTCCAAGAAATACCAGCTTTCCCCCTTCCAATAGGACCTTTTCACCCACAAATACCTCTTTTATACCCAAAATAGGACAGTTTCTTATTCTAGAAATGCCACCTTTCTCCCAAATATATCAAATCTTCTCCAAGAAATACCAGCTTTCCCCCTTGAAATAGGACCTTTTCACCCACAAATACCTCTTTTTTCCCCAAAATAGGACATTATCATCCTGACATGCCAGATTTCTCCAAATATATCACATCTTCTCCAAGAAATACCAGCTTTCCCCCTTCAAATAGGACCTTTTCACCCGCAAATAGCTGTTTTAGCCCCAAAATAGGACATTTTCTTCCAGAAATGCCACATTTCTCCCAAATATATCACATCTTCTCCAAGAAATACCAGGGTTCCCCCTCGAAATAGGACCTTGTCACCCACAAATACCTCTTTTTTCCCCAAAAGAGGACATTTTCTTGCAGAAATGCCCGATTTCTCCCAAATAGATCACATCTTCTCCAAGAAATACCAGGTTTCCCCCTTCAAATAGGACCTTTTCACCACAAATACCTGCTTTATCCCCAAAAGAGGACAGTTTCTTCAAGAAATGCCACATTTCTCCCAAATAGATCACATCTTCTCCAAGAAATACCAGGGTTCCCCCTTCAAATAGGACCTTTTCTCCCACAAATACCTACTTTATCCCCAAAAGAGGACAGTTTCTTCCAGAAATGCCAGATTTCTCCCAAATATATCACATCTTCTCCAAGAAATACCAGCTTTCCCCCTTCAAATAGGACCTTTTCACCCACAAATACCTCTTTTATCCCCAAAAGAGGACATTTTCTTCCAGAAATGCCACATTTCTCCCAAATATATCACAGCTTCTCCAAGAAATACCAGGGTTCCCCCTTCAAATTGGACCTTTTCACCCACAAAAACCTCTTTTATCCCCAAAAGAGGACAGTTTCTTCCAGAAATGCCACATTTCTCCCAAATATATCACATCTTCTCAAGGAAATACCAGCTTTCCCCCTTGAAATAGGACCTTTTCACCCACAAATACCTCTTTTATCCCCAAAATAGGACATTTTCTTCCAGAAAGGCCTGATTTCTCCCAAACATATCACATCTCCAAGAAATACCAGGATTCCTACTGAAATAGGACCTTTTCTCCCACAAATACCAGCCTTCTCCCCCGAAAATAGGACATTTTCTTCCAGAAATGCCAGATTTCTCCAAAATAGATCACAGCTTCTCCAAGAAATACCAGGGTTCCCCCTTCCAATAGGACCTTTTCACCCACAAGTACCTCTTTTATCCCCAAAATAGGGCATTTTCTTCCCGAAATGCCACATTTCTCCCAAATATATCACATCTTCTCCAAGAAATACCAGAATTCCTCCTGAAATAGGAACTTTTCACCCGCAAATACCAGCCTTCTTTCCCCAGATTGGACATAATCTTGCAGAAATGCCAGATTTCTCCCAATTAGATCACATCTTCTCCAAGAAATACCAGGGTTCCCCCTTCAAACAGGACATTTTCACCCACAAATACCAGCCTTCTTCCCCCAGATTTGACATTTTCTTCCAGAAATGCCACATTTCTCCCAAATATATCACATCTTCTCCAAGAAATACCAGGTTTCCCCCTCGAAATAGGACCTTTTCACCCACAAATACCTCTTTTATCCCCAAAAGAGGACAGTTTCCTCCAGAAATGCCAGATTTCTCCAAAATATATCACATCATCTCCAAGAAATACCAGGATTCCCCCTTCAAATAGGAACTTTTCACCCACAAGTACCTCTTTTATCCCCAAAAGAGGACAGTTTCTTCCAGAAATGCCAGATTTCTCCCAAATATATCACAGCTTCTCCAAGAAATACCAGGTTTCCCCCTTCAAATACGACCTTTTCACCCACAAATACCAGACTTCTTTCCCCCAGATTTGTCATTTTCTTCCAGAAATGCCTGATTTCTCCCAAATATATCTCATCTTCTCCAAGAAATACCAGGTTTCCCCCTTCAAATAGGGCCTTTTCACCCACAAATACCAATCTACTCCCCCCAAATTGGCCATTTTCTGCCAGAAATGCCACATTTCTCCCAAATAGATCACATCTTCTCCAAGAAATACCAGCTTTCCCCCTTCCAATAGGACCTTTTCACCCACAAATACCTCTTTTATACCCAAAATAGGACAGTTTCTTATTCTAGAAATGCCACCTTTCTCCCAAATATATCAAATCTTCTCCAAGAAATACCAGCTTTCCCCCTTGAAATAGGACCTTTTCACCCACAAATACCTCTTTTTTCCCCAAAATAGGACATTATCATCCTGACATGCCAGATTTCTCCAAATATATCACATCTTCTCCAAGAAATACCAGCTTTCCCCCTTCAAATAGGACCTTTTCACCCGCAAATAGCTGTTTTAGCCCCAAAATAGGACATTTTCTTCCAGAAATGCCACATTTCTCCCAAATATATCACATCTTCTCCAAGAAATACCAGGGTTCCCCCTCGAAATAGGACCTTGTCACCCACAAATACCTCTTTTTTCCCCAAAAGAGGACATTTTCTTGCAGAAATGCCCGATTTCTCCCAAATAGATCACATCTTCTCCAAGAAATACCAGGTTTCCCCCTTCAAATAGGACCTTTTCACCACAAATACCTGCTTTATCCCCAAAAGAGGACAGTTTCTTCAAGAAATGCCACATTTCTCCCAAATAGATCACATCTTCTCCAAGAAATACCAGGGTTCCCCCTTCTAATAGGACCTTTTCTCCCACAAATACCTACTTTATCCCCAAAAGAGGACAGTTTCTTCCAGAAATGCCAGATTTCTCCCAAATATATCACATCTTCTCCAAGAAATACCAGCTTTCCCCCTTCAAATAGGACCTTTTCACCCACAAATACCTCTTTTATCCCCAAAAGAGGACATTTTCTTCCAGAAAGGCCACATTTCTCCCAAATATATCACAGCTTCTCCAAGAAATACCAGGGTTCCCCCTTCAAATTGGACCTTTTCACCCACAAAAACCTCTTTTATCCCCAAAAGAGGACAGTTTCTTCCAGAAATGCCACATTTCTCCCAAATATATCACATCTTCTCAAGGAAATACCAGCTTTCCCCCTTGAAATAGGACCTTTTCACCCACAAATACCTCTTTTATCCCCAAAATAGGACATTTTCTTCCAGAAAGGCCTGATTTCTCCCAAACATATCACATCTCCAAGAAATACCAGGATTCCTACTGAAATAGGACCTTTTCTCCCACAAATACCAGCCTTCTCCCCCGAAAATAGGACATTTTCTTCCAGAAATACCAGATTTCTCCCAAATAGATCCCGGTTTTCCAAGAAATACCAGGGTTCCCCCTTCCAATAGGACCTTTTCACCCACAAGTACCTCTTTTATCCCCAAAATAGGGCATTTTCTTCCCGAAATGCCACATTTCTCCCAAATATATCACATCTTCTCCAAGAAATACCAGAATTCCTCCTGAAATAGGAACTTTTCTAACACAAATACCAGCCTTCTCCTCTGAAAATAGGACATTTTCTTCCTGACATGCCAGATTTCTCCCAAATATAGAATATCCTCTCCAAGAAATACCAGGGTTCCCTCTTCAAATAGGACCTTTTCACCCACAAATACCTCTTTTATACCCAAAATAGGACAGTTTCTTCCAGAAAGGCCACATTTCTCCCAAATATATCACATCTTCTCCAAGAAATACCAGGGTTCCCCCTTCAAATAGGACCTTTTCTCCCCGAAATACCTCTTTTATCCCCAAAATAGGACAGTTTCTTCCAGAAATACCAGGTTTCCCCCTTCAAATAGGACCTTTTCTCCCACAATTACCTGCTTTATCCGCAAAATAAGACATTTTCTTCCAGAAATGCCACATTTCTCCCAAATATATCACATCTTCTCCAAGAAATACCAGGGTTCCCCCTTCAAATAGGACCTTTACACCCACAAATACCTCTTTTATCCCCAAAATAGAACAGTTTCTGCCAGAAATTCCAGATTTCTCCAAAATGTATCACATCTTCTCCAAGAAATACCTGCTTTACCCCTTCAAATAGGACCTTTTCTAACACAAATACCAACCTTCTCCCCGGAAAATAGCACATTTTCTTCCTGACATGCCAGATTTCTCCCAAATAGATCACATCTTCTCCAAGAAATGCCAGGTTTCCCCCTACAAATAGGACCTTTTCACCCACAAATACCTCTTTTATCCCCAAAATAGTACAGTTTCTTCTTCTAGAAATGCCACATTTCTCCCAAATATATCAAATCTTCTCCAAGAAATACCAGCTTTCCCCCTTGAAATAGGACCTTTTCACACACAAATACCTCTTCTATCCCGAAAATAGGATATTTTCATCCTGACATGCCAGATTTCTCCAAATATATCACATCTTCTCCAAGAAATACCAGGGTTCCCCCTTCAAATAGGACCTTTTCACCCGCAAATACCTGTTTTAACCCCAAAATAGGACATTTTCTTCCAGAAATGCCACATTTCTCCCAAATATAGCACATCTTCTCCAAGAAATACCAGGTTTCCCCCTCGAAATGGGACCTTGTCACCCACAAATACCTCTTTTTTCCCCAAAATAGGACATTTTCTTCCAGAAAGGCCAGATTTCTCCCAAACATATCACATCTTCTCCAAGAAATACCAGGCTTCCCCCTTCAAATAGGACCTTTTCACCCACAAATACCTGCTTTATTCCCAAAAGAGGACATTTTCTTCCAGAAATGCCACATTTCTCCCAAATATATCACAGCTTCTCCAAGAAATACCAGCTTTCCCCCTTCAAATAGGAACTTTTCACCCACAAATACCTACTTTATCCCCAAAAGAGGACAGTTTCTTCCAGAAATGCCAGATTTCTCCCAAATAGATCTCATCTTCTCCAAGAAATACCACGTTTCCCCCTTCAAATAGGACCTTTTCACCCACAAATACCTGCTTTATCCCCAAAATAGGACATTTTCTACCAGAAAGGCCACATTTCTCCCAAATATATCACATCTTCTCCAAGAAATACCAGGGTTCCCCCTTCAAATAGGACCTTTTCTCCCACAAATACCAGCTTTATCCCCAAAAGAGGACATTTTCTTCCAGAAATGCCACATTTCTCCCAAATATATCACATATTCTCCAAGAAATACCAGGGTTCCCCCTTCAAATAGGACCTTTTCACCCACAAATACCTCTTTTATCCCCAAAAGAGGACATTTTCCTCCAGAAATGCCACATTTCTCCCAAATGTATCACATCTTCTCCAAGAAATACCAGCTTTCCCCCTTCAAATAGGACCTTTTCTCCCCGAAATACCTCTTTTATCCCCAAAATTGGACATTTTCTTCCAGAACTGCCAGATTTCTCCCAAATGTATCACATCTTCTCCAAGAAATACCAGGGTTCCCCCTTTAAATAGGACCTTTTCACCCACAAATACCTCTTTTATCCCCGAAAGAGGACTGTTTCTTCCAGAAATGCCACATTTCTCCCAAATATATCACAGCTTCTCCAAGAAATACCAGGATTCCTCCTGAAATAGGACCTTTTCACCCACAAATACCAGACTTCTTCCCCCAGATTGGAAATTTTCTTGCAGAAATGCCAGATTTCTCCCAATTAGATCACATCTTCTTCAAGGAATACCAGCTTTCCCCCTTCAAATAGGACCTTTTCACCCACTAATACCTCCTTTATCCCCAAAATTGGACATTTTCTTCCAGAAATGCCAGATTTCTCCCAAATATATCACGTCTTCTCCAAGAACTACCAGCTTTCCCCCTTCAAATAGGACCTTTTCACCCACAAATACTTCTTATATCCCCACAATAGGACAGTTTCTTCCAGAAATGCCATATTTCTCCCAAATATATCACAGCTTCTCCAAGAACTACCAGCTTTCCCCCTTCAAATAGGACCTTTTCACCCACAAAAACCTCTTTTATCCCCAAAAGAGGACAGTTTCTTCCAGAAATGCCACATTTCTCCCAAATAGATCACATATTCTCCAAGAAATACCAGGGTTCCCCCTCGAAATAGGACCTTTTCACCCACAAATACCTCTTTTTTTCCCAAAATAGGACATCTTCTTCCAGAAAGGCCTGATTTCTCCCAAACATATCACATCTCCAAGAAATACCAGGATTCCTCCTGAAATAGGACCTTTTCACCCACAAATACCAGCCTTCTCCCCCGAAAATAGGACATTTTCTTCCAGAAATGCCACATTTCTCCCAAATATATCACAGCTTCTCCAAGAAATACCCGGTTTTCCCCTTGAAATAGGACCTTTTCACCCACAAATACCTGTTTGATCCCCAAAATAGGGCATTTTCTTCCCGAAATGCCCGATTTCTCCCAAATATATCACATCTTCTCCAAGAAATACAGGCTTTCCCCCTTGAAATAGGCCCTTTTCACCCACAAGTACCTCTTTTATTCCCAAAATAGGGCATTTTCTTCCAGAAATGCCACATTTCTCCCAAACATATCACATCTCCAAGAAATACCAAGATTCCTCCACAAATACGACATTTCTCCCACAAATACCAGCCTTCTCCCCGGAAAATAGGACATTTTCTTCCTGACATGCCAGATTTCTCGCTAATATATCACATCTTCTCCAAGAAATACCAGGGTTCCCCCTTCAAATAGGACCTTTTCTCCCACAAATACCAGCTTTATCCCCAAAATAGAACAGTTTCTTCCAGAAATGCCACATTTCTCCCAAATATAGCACATCTTCTCCAAGATATACCAGGTTTCCCCCTTCAAATAGGACCTTATCACCCACAAATACCTGCTTTATCCCTAAAGTAGGACAGTTTCTTCCAGAAATGCCAGATTTCTCCTAAATATACCACATCTTCTCCAAGAAATACCACGTTTCCCCCTTCAAATAGGACCTTTTCACCCACAAATACCTGCTTTATCCCTAAAGTAGGACAGTTTCTTCCAGAAATGCCAGATTTCTCCAAAATATACCACAGCTTCTCCAAGAAATACCAGGGTTCCCCCTTCAAACAGGACATTTTCACCCACAAATACCAGCCTTCTTCCCCCAGATTTGACATTTTCTTCCAGAAATCCCAGATTTCTCCCAAATAGATCACATCTTCTCCAAGAAATACCAGGTTTCCCCCTTCAAATAGGACCTTTTCACCCACAAATACCTGTTTGATCCCCAAAAGAGGACAGTTTCCTCCAGAAATGCCAGATTTCTCCCAAATAGATCACATCTTCTCCAAGAAATACCAGGTTTCCCCCTTCAAATACGACCTTTTCACCGACAAATAGCAGACTTCTTCCCCCAGATTTGACATTTTCTTCCAGAAATGCCACATTTCTCCCAAATATATCTCATCTTCTCCAAGAAATACCAGGTTTCCACCTTCAAATAGGGCCTTTTCACCCACAAATGCCATCCTACTCCCCCCAAATTGGCCATTTTCTTCCAGACATGCCACATTTCTCCCAAATAGATCACATCTTCTCCAAGAAATACCAGCTTTACCCCTTCAAACAGGACCTTTTCTAACACAAATACCAACCCTCTCCCCGGAAAATAGGACATTTTCTTCCAGAAATGCCAGATTTCTCCCAAATAGATCACATCTTCTCCAAGAAATGCCAGGTTTCCCCCTTCCAATAGGACCTTTTCACCCACAAATACCTCTTTTATACCAAAAATAGGACAGTTTCTTATTCTAGAAATGCCACCTTTCTCCCAAATATATCAAATCTTCTCCAAGAAATACCAGCTTTCCCCCTTGAAATAGGACCTTTTCACCCACAAATACCTCTTTTTTCCCCAAAATAGGACATTATCATCCTGACATGCCAGATTTCTCCAAATATATCACATCTTCTCCAAGAAATACCAGCTTTCCCCCTTCAAATAGGACCTTTTCACCCGCAAATAGCTGTTTTAGCCCCAAAATAGGACATTTTCTTCCAGAAATGCCACATTTCTCCCAAATATATCACATCTTCTCCAAGAAATACCAGGGTTCCCCCTCGAAATAGGACCTTGTCACCCACAAATACCTCTTTTTTCCCCAAAATAGGACATTTTCTTCCAGAAATGCCCGATTTCTCCCAAATAGATCACATCTTCTCCAAGAAATACCAGGTTTCCCCCTTCAAATAGGACCTTTTCACCACAAATACCTGCTTTATCCCCAAAAGAGGACAGTTTCTTCAAGAAATGCCACATTTCTCCCAAATAGATCACATCTTCTCCAAGAAATACCTGCTTTCCCCCTTCAAATAGGACCTTTTCACCCACAAATACCTACTTTATCCCCAAAAGAGGACAGTTTCTTCCAGAAATGCCAGATTTCTCCCAAATATATCACATCTTCTCCAAGAAATACCAGCTTTCCCCCTTCAAATAGGACCTTTTCACCCACAAATACCTCTTTTATCCCCAAAAGAGGACATTTTCTTCCAGAAAGGCCACATTTCTCCCAAATATATCACATCTTCTCCAAGAAATACCAGGGTTCCCCCTTCAAATTGGACCTTTTCACCCACAAAAACCTCTTTTATCCCCAAAAGAGGACAGTTTCTTCCAGAAATGCCACATTTCTCCCAAATATATCACATCTTCTCATGGAAATACCAGCTTTCCCCCTTGAAATAGGACCTTTTCACCCACAAATACCTCTTTTATCCCCAAAATAGGACATTTTCTTCCAGAAAGGCCTGATTTCTCCCAAACATATCACATCTCCAAGAAATACCAGGATTCCTACTGAAATAGGACCTTTTCTCCCACAAATACCAGCCTTCTCCCCCGAAAATAGGACATTTTCTTCCAGAAATGCCAGATTTCTCCCAAATAGATCCCGGTTTTCCAAGAAATACCAGGGTTCCCCCTTCCAATAGGACCTTTTCACCCACAAGTACCTCTTTTATCCCCAAAATAGGGCATTTTCTTCCCGAAATGCCACATTTCTCCCAAATATATCACATCTTCTCCAAGAAATACCAGAATTCCTCCTGAAATAGGAACTTTTCTAACACAAATACCAGCCTTCTCCTCTGAAAATAGGACATTTTCTTCCTGACATGCCAGATTTCTCCCAAATATAGAATATCCTCTCCAAGAAATACCAGGGTTCCCTCTTCAAATAGGACCTTTTCACCCACAAATACCTCTTTTATACCCAAAATAGGACAGTTTCTTCCAGAAAGGCCACATTTCTCCCAAATATATCACATCTTCTCCAAGAAATACCAGGGTTCCCCCTTCAAATAGGACCTTTTCTCCCCGAAATACCTCTTTTATCCCCAAAATAGGACAGTTTCTTCCAGAAATACCAGGTTTCCCCCTTCAAATAGGACCTTTTCTCCCACAATTACCTGCTTTATCCGCAAAATAAGACATTTTCTTCCAGAAATGCCACATTTCTCCCAAATATATCACATCTTCTCCAAGAAATACCAGGGTTCCCCCTTCAAATAGGACCTTTACACCCACAAATACCTCTTTTATCCCCAAAATAGAACAGTTTCTGCCAGAAATTCCAGATTTCTCCAAAATGTATCACATCTTCTCCAAGAAATACCTGCTTTACCCCTTCAAATAGGACCTTTTCTAACACAAATACCAACCTTCTCCCCGGAAAATAGCACATTTTCTTCCTGACATGCCAGATTTCTCCCAAATAGATCACATCTTCTCCAAGAAATGCCAGGTTTCCCCCTTCCAATAGGACCTTTTCACCCACAAATACCTCTTTTATCCCCAAAATAGTACAGTTTCTTCTTCTAGAAATGCCACATTTCTCCCAAATATATCAAATCTTCTCCAAGAAATACCAGCTTTCCCCCTTCAAATAGGACCTTTTCACACACAAATACCTCTTTTATCCCGAAAATAGGATATTTTCATCCTGACATGCCAGATTTCTCCAAATATATCACATCTTCTCCAAGAAATACCAGCTTTCCCCCTTCAAATAGGACCTTTTCACCCGCAAATACCTGTTTTAACCCCAAAATAGGACATTTTCTTCCAGAAATGCCACATTTCTCCCAAATATATCACATCTTCTCCAAGAAATACCAGGGTTCCCCCTCGAAATAGGACCTTGTCACCCACAAATACCTGCTTTATCCCTAAAGTAGGACAGTTTCTTCCAGAAATGCCAGATTTCTCCAAAATATACCACAGCTTCTCCAAGAAATACCAGGGTTCCCCCTTCAAACAGGACATTTTCACCCACAAATACCAGCCTTCTTCCCCCAGATTTGACATTTTCTTCCAGAAATCCCAGATTTCTCCCAAATAGATCACATCTTCTCCAAGAAATACCAGGTTTCCCCCTTCAAATAGGACCTTTTCACCCACAAATACCTGTTTGATCCCCAAAAGAGGACAGTTTCCTCCAGAAATGCCAGATTTCTCCCAAATAGATCACATCTTCTCCAAGAAATACCAGGTTTCCCCCTTCAAATACGACCTTTTCACCGACAAATAGCAGACTTCTTCCCCCAGATTTGACATTTTCTTCCAGAAATGCCACATTTCTCCCAAATATATCTCATCTTCTCCAAGAAATACCAGGTTTCCACCTTCAAATAGGGCCTTTTCACCCACAAATGCCATCCTACTCCCCCCAAATTGGCCATTTTCTTCCAGACATGCCACATTTCTCCCAAATAGATCACATCTTCTCCAAGAAATACCAGCTTTACCCCTTCAAACAGGACCTTTTCTAACACAAATACCAACCCTCTCCCCGGAAAATAGGACATTTTCTTCCAGAAATGCCAGATTTCTCCCAAATAGATCACATCTTCTCCAAGAAATGCCAGGTTTCCCCCTTCCAATAGGACCTTTTCACCCACAAATACCTCTTTTATACCAAAAATAGGACAGTTTCTTATTCTAGAAATGCCACCTTTCTCCCAAATATATCAAATCTTCTCCAAGAAATACCAGCTTTCCCCCTTGAAATAGGACCTTTTCACCCACAAATACCTCTTTTTTCCCCAAAATAGGACATTATCATCCTGACATGCCAGATTTCTCCAAATATATCACATCTTCTCCAAGAAATACCAGCTTTCCCCCTTCAAATAGGACCTTTTCACCCACAAATACCTCTTTTATCCCCAAAATAGTACAGTTTCTTCTTCTAGAAATGCCACATTTCTCCCAAATATATCAAATCTTCTCCAAGAAATACCAGCTTTCCCCCTTGAAATAGGACCTTTTCACACACAAATACCTCTTCTATCCCGAAAATAGGATATTTTCATCCTGACATGCCAGATTTCTCCAAATATATCACATCTTCTCCAAGAAATACCAGGGTTCCCCCTTCAAATAGGACCTTTTCACCCGCAAATACCTGTTTTAACCCCAAAATAGGACATTTTCTTCCAGAAATGCCACATTTCTCCCAAATATAGCACATCTTCTCCAAGAAATACCAGGTTTCCCCCTCGAAATGGGACCTTTTCACCCACAAATACCTCTTTTTTCCCCAAAATAGGACATTTTCTTCCAGAAAGGCCAGATTTCTCCCAAACATATCACATCTTCTCCAAGAAATACCAGGCTTCCCCCTTCAAATAGGACCTTTTCACCCACAAATACCTGCTTTATTCCCAAAAGAGGACATTTTCTTCCAGAAATGCCACATTTCTCCCAAATATATCACAGCTTCTCCAAGAAATACCAGCTTTCCCCCTTCAAATAGGAACTTTTCACCCACAAATACCTACTTTATCCCCAAAAGAGGACAGTTTCTTCCAGAAATGCCAGATTTCTCCCAAATAGATCTCATCTTCTCCAAGAAATACCACGTTTCCCCCTTCAAATAGGACCTTTTCACCCACAAATACCTGCTTTATCCCCAAAATAGGACATTTTCTACCAGAAAGGCCACATTTCTCCCAAATATATCACATCTTCTCCAAGAAATACCAGGGTTCCCCCTTCAAATAGGACCTTTTCTCCCACAAATACCAGCTTTATCCCCAAAAGAGGACATTTTCTTCCAGAAATGCCACATTTCTCCCAAATATATCACATATTCTCCAAGAAATACCAGGGTTCCCCCTTCAAATAGGACCTTTTCACCCACAAATACCTCTTTTATCCCCAAAAGAGGACATTTTCCTCCAGAAATGCCACATTTCTCCCAAATGTATCACATCTTCTCCAAGAAATACCAGCTTTCCCCCTTCAAATAGGACCTTTTCTCCCCGAAATACCTCTTTTATCCCCAAAATTGGACATTTTCTTCCAGAACTGCCAGATTTCTCCCAAATGTATCACATCTTCTCCAAGAAATACCAGGGTTCCCCCTTTAAATAGGACCTTTTCACCCACAAATACCTCTTTTATCCCCGAAAGAGGACTGTTTCTTCCAGAAATGCCACATTTCTCCCAAATATATCACAGCTTCTCCAAGAAATACCAGGATTCCTCCTGAAATAGGACCTTTTCACCCACAAATACCAGACTTCTTCCCCCAGATTGGAAATTTTCTTGCAGAAATGCCAGATTTCTCCCAATTAGATCACATCTTCTTCAAGGAATACCAGCTTTCCCCCTTCAAATAGGACCTTTTCACCCACTAATACCTGTTTTATCCCCAAAATTGGACATTTTCTTCCAGAAATGCCAGATTTCTCCCAAATATATCACGTCTTCTCCAAGAACTACCAGCTTTCCCCCTTCAAATAGGACCTTTTCACCCACAAATACTTCTTATATCCCCACAATAGGACAGTTTCTTCCAGAAATGCCATATTTCTCCCAAATATATCACAGCTTCTCCAAGAACTACCAGCTTTCCCCCTTCAAATAGGACCTTTTCACCCACAAAAACCTCTTTTATCCCCAAAAGAGGACAGTTTCTTCCAGAAATGCCACATTTCTCCCAAATAGATCACATATTCTCCAAGAAATACCAGGGTTCCCCCTCGAAATAGGACCTTTTCACCCACAAATACCTCTTTTTTTCCCAAAATAGGACATCTTCTTCCAGAAAGGCCTGATTTCTCCCAAACATATCACATCTCCAAGAAATACCAGGATTCCTCCTGAAATAGGACCTTTTCACCCACAAATACCAGCCTTCTCCCCCGAAAATAGGACATTTTCTTCCAGAAATGCCACATTTCTCCCAAATATATCACAGCTTCTCCAAGAAATACCCGGTTTTCCCCTTGAAATAGGACCTTTTCACCCACAAATACCTGTTTGATCCCCAAAATAGGGCATTTTCTTCCCGAAATGCCCGATTTCTCCCAAATATATCACATCTTCTCCAAGAAATACAGGCTTTCCCCCTTGAAATAGGCCCTTTTCACCCACAAGTACCTCTTTTATTCCCAAAATAGGGCATTTTCTTCCAGAAATGCCACATTTCTCCCAAACATATCACATCTCCAAGAAATACCAAGATTCCTCCACAAATACGACATTTCTCCCACAAATACCAGCCTTCTCCCCGGAAAATAGGACATTTTCTTCCTGACATGCCAGATTTCTCGCTAATATATCACATATTCTCCAAGAAATACCAGGGTTCCCCCTTCAAATAGGACCTTTTCTCCCACAAATACCAGCTTTATCCCCAAAATAGAACAGTTTCTTCCAGAAATGCCACATTTCTCCCAAATATAGCACATCTTCTCCAAGATATACCAGGTTTCCCCCTTCAAATAGGACCTTATCACCCACAAATACCTGCTTTATCCCTAAAGTAGGACAGTTTCTTCCAGAAATGCCAGATTTCTCCTAAATATACCACATCTTCTCCAAGAAATACCACGTTTCCCCCTTCAAATAGGACCTTTTCACCCACAAATACCTGCTTTATCCCTAAAGTAGGACAGTTTCTTCCAGAAATGCCAGATTTCTCCAAAATATACCACAGCTTCTCCAAGAAATACCAGGGTTCCCCCTTCAAACAGGACATTTTCACCCACAAATACCAGCCTTCTTCCCCCAGATTTGACATTTTCTTCCAGAAATCCCAGATTTCTCCCAAATAGATCACATCTTCTCCAAGAAATACCAGGTTTCCCCCTTCAAATAGGACCTTTTCACCCACAAATACCTGTTTGATCCCCAAAAGAGGACAGTTTCCTCCAGAAATGCCAGATTTCTCCCAAATAGATCACATCTTCTCCAAGAAATACCAGGTTTCCCCCTTCAAATACGACCTTTTCACCGACAAATAGCAGACTTCTTCCCCCAGATTTGACATTTTCTTCCAGAAATGCCACATTTCTCCCAAATATATCTCATCTTCTCCAAGAAATACCAGGTTTCCACCTTCAAATAGGGCCTTTTCACCCACAAATGCCATCCTACTCCCCCCAAATTGGCCATTTTCTTCCAGACATGCCACATTTCTCCCAAATAGATCACATCTTCTCCAAGAAATACCAGCTTTACCCCTTCAAACAGGACCTTTTCTAACACAAATACCAACCCTCTCCCCGGAAAATAGGACATTTTCTTCCAGAAATGCCAGATTTCTCCCAAATAGATCACATCTTCTCCAAGAAATGCCAGGTTTCCCCCTTCCAATAGGACCTTTTCACCCACAAATACCTCTTTTATACCAAAAATAGGACAGTTTCTTATTCTAGAAATGCCACCTTTCTCCCAAATATATCAAATCTTCTCCAAGAAATACCAGCTTTCCCCCTTGAAATAGGACCTTTTCACCCACAAATACCTCTTTTTTCCCCAAAATAGGACATTATCATCCTGACATGCCAGATTTCTCCAAATATATCACATCTTCTCCAAGAAATACCAGCTTTCCCCCTTCAAATAGGACCTTTTCACCCGCAAATAGCTGTTTTAGCCCCAAAATAGGACATTTTCTTCCAGAAATGCCACATTTCTCCCAAATATATCACATCTTCTCCAAGAAATACCAGGGTTCCCCCTCGAAATAGGACCTTGTCACCCACAAATACCTCTTTTTTCCCCAAAATAGGACATTTTCTTCCAGAAATGCCCGATTTCTCCCAAATAGATCACATCTTCTCCAAGAAATACCAGGTTTCCCCCTTCAAATAGGACCTTTTCACCACAAATACCTGCTTTATCCCCAAAAGAGGACAGTTTCTTCAAGAAATGCCACATTTCTCCCAAATAGATCACATCTTCTCCAAGAAATACCTGCTTTCCCCCTTCAAATAGGACCTTTTCACCCACAAATACCTACTTTATCCCCAAAAGAGGACAGTTTCTTCCAGAAATGCCAGATTTCTCCCAAATATATCACATCTTCTCCAAGAAATACCAGCTTTCCCCCTTCAAATAGGACCTTTTCACCCACAAATACCTCTTTTATCCCCAAAAGAGGACATTTTCTTCCAGAAAGGCCACATTTCTCCCAAATATATCACATCTTCTCCAAGAAATACCAAGGTTCCCCCTTCAAATTGGACCTTTTCACCCACAAAAACCTCTTTTATCCCCAAAAGAGGACAGTTTCTTCCAGAAATGCCACATTTCTCCCAAATATATCACATCTTCTCAAGGAAATACCAGCTTTCCCCCTTGAAATAGGACCTTTTCACCCACAAATACCTCTTTTATCCCCAAAATAGGACATTTTCTTCCAGAAAGGCCTGATTTCTCCCAAACATATCACATCTCCAAGAAATACCAGGATTCCTACTGAAATAGGACCTTTTCTCCCACAAATACCAGCCTTCTCCCCCGAAAATAGGACATTTTCTTCCAGAAATGCCAGATTTCTCCCAAATAGATCCCGGTTTTCCAAGAAATACCAGGGTTCCCCCTTCCAATAGGACCTTTTCACCCACAAGTACCTCTTTTATCCCCAAAATAGGGCATTTTCTTCCCGAAATGCCACATTTCTCCCAAATATATCACATCTTCTCCAAGAAATACCAGAATTCCTCCTGAAATAGGAACTTTTCTAACACAAATACCAGCCTTCTCCTCTGAAAATAGGACATTTTCTTCCTGACATGCCAGATTTCTCCCAAATATAGAATATCCTCTCCAAGAAATACCAGGGTTCCCTCTTCAAATAGGACCTTTTCACCCACAAATACCTCTTTTATACCCAAAATAGGACAGTTTCTTCCAGAAAGGCCACATTTCTCCCAAATATATCACATCTTCTCCAAGAAATACCAGGGTTCCCCCTTCAAATAGGACCTTTTCTCCCCGAAATACCTCTTTTATCCCCAAAATAGGACAGTTTCTTCCAGAAATACCAGGTTTCCCCCTTCAAATAGGACCTTTTCTCCCACAATTACCTGCTTTATCCGCAAAATAAGACATTTTCTTCCAGAAATGCCACATTTCTCCCAAATATATCACATCTTCTCCAAGAAATACCAGGGTTCCCCCTTCAAATAGGACCTTTACACCCACAAATACCTCTTTTATCCCCAAAATAGAACAGTTTCTGCCAGAAATTCCAGATTTCTCCAAAATGTATCACATCTTCTCCAAGAAATACCTGCTTTACCCCTTCAAATAGGACCTTTTCTAACACAAATACCAACCTTCTCCCCGGAAAATAGCACATTTTCTTCCTGACATGCCAGATTTCTCCCAAATAGATCACATCTTCTCCAAGAAATGCCAGGTTTCCCCCTTCCAATAGGACCTTTTCACCCACAAATACCTCTTTTATCCCCAAAATAGTACAGTTTCTTCTTCTAGAAATGCCACATTTCTCCCAAATATATCAAATCTTCTCCAAGAAATACCAGCTTTCCCCCTTCAAATAGGACCTTTTCACACACAAATACCTCTTTTATCCCGAAAATAGGATATTTTCATCCTGACATGCCAGATTTCTCCAAATATATCACATCTTCTCCAAGAAATACCAGCTTTCCCCCTTCAAATAGGACCTTTTCACCCGCAAATACCTGTTTTAACCCCAAAATAGGACATTTTCTTCCAGAAATGCCACATTTCTCCCAAATATATCACATCTTCTCCAAGAAATACCAGGGTTCCCCCTCGAAATAGGACCTTGTCACCCACAAATACCTGCTTTATCCCTAAAGTAGGACAGTTTCTTCCAGAAATGCCAGATTTCTCCAAAATATACCACAGCTTCTCCAAGAAATACCAGGGTTCCCCCTTCAAACAGGACATTTTCACCCACAAATACCAGCCTTCTTCCCCCAGATTTGACATTTTCTTCCAGAAATCCCAGATTTCTCCCAAATAGATCACATCTTCTCCAAGAAATACCAGGTTTCCCCCTTCAAATAGGACCTTTTCACCCACAAATACCTGTTTGATCCCCAAAAGAGGACAGTTTCCTCCAGAAATGCCAGATTTCTCCCAAATAGATCACATCTTCTCCAAGAAATACCAGGTTTCCCCCTTCAAATACGACCTTTTCACCGACAAATAGCAGACTTCTTCCCCCAGATTTGACATTTTCTTCCAGAAATGCCACATTTCTCCCCAAATATATCTCATCTTCTCCAAGAAATACCAGGTTTCCACCTTCAAATAGGGCCTTTTCACCCACAAATGCCATCCTACTCCCCCCAAATTGGCCATTTTCTTCCAGACATGCCACATTTCTCCCAAATAGATCACATCTTCTCCAAGAAATACCAGCTTTACCCCTTCAAACAGGACCTTTTCTAACACAAATACCAACCCTCTCCCCGGAAAATAGGACATTTTCTTCCAGAAATGCCAGATTTCTCCCAAATAGATCACATCTTCTCCAAGAAATGCCAGGTTTCCCCCTTCCAATAGGACCTTTTCACCCACAAATACCTCTTTTATACCAAAAATAGGACAGTTTCTTATTCTAGAAATGCCACCTTTCTCCCAAATATATCAAATCTTCTCCAAGAAATACCAGCTTTCCCCCTTGAAATAGGACCTTTTCACCCACAAATACCTCTTTTTTTCCCCAAAATAGGACATTATCATCCTGACATGCCAGATTTCTCCAAATATATCACATCTTCTCCAAGAAATACCAGCTTTCCCCCTTCAAATAGGACCTTTTCACCCGCAAATAGCTGTTTTAGCCCCAAAATAGGACATTTTCTTCCAGAAATGCCACATTTCTCCCAAATATATCACATCTTCTCCAAGAAATACCAGGGTTCCCCCTCGAAATAGGACCTTGTCACCCACAAATACCTCTTTTTTCCCCAAAATAGGACATTTTCTTCCAGAAATGCCCGATTTCTCCCAAATAGATCACATCTTCTCCAAGAAATACCAGGTTTCCCCCTTCAAATAGGACCTTTTCACCACAAATACCTGCTTTATCCCCAAAAGAGGACAGTTTCTTCAAGAAATGCCACATTTCTCCCAAATAGATCACATCTTCTCCAAGAAATACCTGCTTTCCCAAATAGGACCTTTTCACCCACAAATACCTACTTTATCCCCAAAAGAGGACAGTTTCTTCCAGAAATGCCAGATTTCTCCCAAATATATCACATCTTCTCCAAGAAATACCAGCTTTCCCCCTTCAAATAGGACCTTTTCACCCACAAATACCTCTTTTATCCCCAAAAGAGGACATTTCTTCCAGAAAGGCCACATTTCTCCCAAATATATCACATCTTCTCCAAGAAATACCAGGGTTCCCCCTTCAAATTGGACCTTTTCACCACAAAAACCTCTTTTATCCCCAAAAGAGGACAGTTTCTTCCAGAAATGCCACATTTCTCCCAAATATATCACATCTTCTCAAGAAATACCAGCTTTCCCCCTTGAAATAGGACCTTTCACCCACAAATACCTCTTTTATCCCCAAAAGAGGACATTTTCTTCCAGAAAGGCCTGATTTCTCCCAAACATATCACATCTCCAAGAAATACCAGGATTCCTACTGAAATAGGACCTTTTCTCCCACAAATACCGCCTTCTCCCCCGAAAATAGGACATTTTCTTCCAGAAATGCCAGATTTCTCCCAAATAGATCCCGGTTTTCCAAGAAATACCAGGGTTCCCCCTTCCAATAGGACCTTTTCACCCACAAGTACCTCTTTTATCCCAAAATAGGGCATTTTCTTCCGAAATGCCACATTTCTCCCAAATATATCACATCTTCTCCAAGAAATACCAGAATTCCTCCTGAAATAGGAACTTTTCTAACACAAATACCAGCCTTCTCCTCTGAAAATAGGACATTTTCTCCTGACATGCCAGATTTCTCCCAAATATAGAATAATCCTCTCCAAGAAATACCAGGGTTCCCTCTTCAAATAGGACCTTTTCACCCACAAATACCTCTTTTATACCCAAAATAGGACAGTTCTTCCAGAAAGGCCACATTTCTCCCAAATATATCACATCTTCTCCAAGAAATACCAGGGTTCCCCCTTCAAATAGGACCTTTTCTCCCCGAAATACCTCTTTTATCCCCAAAATAGGACAGTTTCTTCCAGAAATACCAGGTTTCCCCTTCAAATAGGACCTTTTCTCCCCACAATTACCTGCTTTATCCGCAAAATAAGACATTTTCTTCCAGAAATGCCACATTTCTCCCAAATATATCACATCTTCTCCAAGAAATACCAGGGTTCCCCCTTCAAATAGGACCTTTACACCCACAAATACCTCTTTTATCCCCAAAATAGAACAGTTTCTGCCAGAAATTCCAGATTTCTCCAAAATGTATCACATCTTCTCCAAGAAATACCTGCTTTACCCCTTCAAATAGGACCTTTTCTAACACAAATACCAACCTTCTCCCCGAAAATAGCACATTTTCTTCCTGACATGCAGATTTCTCCCAATATATCACATCTTCTCCAAGAAATGCCAGGTTTCCCCTACAATAGGACCTTTTCACCCACAAATACTCTTTTATCCCCAAAATAGTACAGTTTCTTCTTCTAGAAATGCACATTTCTCCCAAATATATCAAATCTTCTCCAAGAAATACCAGCTTTCCCCCCTTCAAATAGGACCTTTTCACACACAAATACCTCTTTTATCCCGAAAATAGGATATTTCATCCTGACATGCCAGATTTCTCCAAATATATCACATCTTCTCCAAGAAATACCAGCTTTCCCCCCTTCAAATAGGACCTTTTCACCCGCAAATACCTGTTTTAACCCCAAAATAGGACATTTTCTCCAGAAATGCCACATTTCTCCCAAATATAGCACATCTTCTCCAAGAAATACAGGTTTCCCCCTCGAAATGGGACCTTGTCACCCACAAATACCTCTTTTTTCCCCAAAATAGGACAATTTCTTCCAGAAATGTCACATTTCTCCCAAACATATCACATCTTCTCCAAGAAATACCAGGGTTCCCCCTTCAAATAGGACCTTCTCACCACAAATACCTGCTTTATTCCAAAAGAGGACAGTTTCTTCCAGAAATGCCACATTTCTCCCAAATATATCACATCTTCTCAAGAAATACCAGGGTTCCCCCTTCAAATAGGAACTTTTCACCCACAAATACCTACTTATCCCCAAAAGAGGACAGTTTCTTCCAGAAATGCCAGATTTCTCCCAAATAGATCTCATCTTCTCCAAGAAATACCACGTTTCCCCCTTCAAATAGGACCTTTTCACCCACAAATACCTGCTTTATCCCCAAAATAGGACATTTTCTTCCAGAAATGCCACATTTCTCCCAAATATATCACATCTTCTCCAAGAAATACCAGGGTTCCCCTTCAAATAGGACCTTTTCTCCCACAAATACCAGCTTTATCCCCAAAATAGGACATTTTCTTCCAGAAATGCCCGATTTCTCCCAAATATATCACATATTCTCCAAGAAATACCAGGTTTCCCCCTTCAAATAGGACCTTTTCACCACAAATACCTCTTTTATACCCAAAAGAGGACATTTTCCTCAGAAATGCCACATTTCTCCCAAATGTATCACATCTTCTCCAAGAAATACCAGCTTTCCCCCTTCAAATAGGACCTTTTCTCCCCGAAATACCTCTTTTATCCCAAAATTGGACATTTTCTTCCAGAACTGCCAGATTTCTCCAAAATGTATCACATCTTCTCCAAGAAATACCAGGGTTCCCCCTTGAAATAGGACCTTTTCACCCACAAATACCTCTTTTATCCCCAAAAGAGGACAGTTTCTTCCAGAAATGCCACATTTCTCCCAAATATATCACAGCTTCTCCAAGAAATACCAGGATTCCTCCTGAAATAGGACCTTTTCACCCACAAATACCAGACTTCTTCCCCCAGATTGGAAATTTTCTTGCAGAAATGCCAGATTTCTCCCAATTAGATCACATCTTCTTCAAGGAATACCAGCTTTCCCCCTTCAAATAGGACCTTTTCACCCACTAATACCTCCTTTATCCCCAAAATGGGACATTTTCTTCCAGAAATGCCAGATTTCTCCCAAATATATCACATCTTCTCCAAGAACTACCAGATTTCCCCCTTCAAATAGGACCTTTTCACCCACAAATACTTCTTATATCCCCACAATAGGACAGTTTCTTCCAGAAATGCCATATTTCTCCCAAATATATCACAGCTTCTCCAAGAACTACCAGATTTCCCCCTTCAAATAGGACCTTTTCACCCACAAAAACCTCTTTTATCCCCAAAAGAGGACAGTTTCTTCCAGAAATGCCACATTTCTCCCAAATAGATCACATATTCTCCCAGAAATACCAGGGTTCCCCCTCGAAATAGGACCTTTTCACCCACAAATACCTCTTTTTTTCCCAAAATAGGACATCTTCTTCCAGAAAGGCCTGATTTCTCCCAAACATATCACATCTCCAAGAAATACCAGGATTCCTCCTGAAATAGGACCTTTTCACCCACAAATACCAGCCTTCTCCCCCGAAAATAGGACATTTTCTGCCAGAAATGCCACATTTCTCCCAAATATATCACAGCTTCTCCAAGAAATACCCGGTTTTCCCCTTGAAATAGGACCTTTTCACCCACAAATACCTGTTTGATCCCCAAAATAGAACAGTTTCTTCCAGAAATGCCCGATTTCTCCCAAATATATCACATCTTCTCCAAGAAATACAGGCTTTCCCCCTTGAAATAGGCCCTTTTCACCCACAAGTACCTCTTTTATTCCCAAAATAGGGCATTTTCTTCCAGAAATGCCACATTTCTCCCAAACATATCACATCTCCAAGAAATACCAAGATTCCTCCACAAATACGACATTTCTCCCGCAAATACCAGCCTTCTCCCCGGAAAATAGGACATTTTCTTCCTGACATGCCAGATTTCTCGCTAATATATCACATCTTCTCCAAGAAATACCAGGGTTCCCCCTTCAAATAGGACCTTTTCTCCCACAAATACCAGCTTTATCCCCAAAATAGAACAGTTTCTTCCAGAAATGCCACATTTCTCCAAATATATCACATCTTCTCCAAGATATACCAGGTTTCCCCCTTCAAATAGGACCTTTTCACCCACAAATACCTGCTTTATCCCTCAAGTAGGACAGTTTCTTCCAGAAATGCCAGATTTCTCCTAAATATACCACAGCATCTCCAAGAGATACCAGGGTTCCCCCTTCAAATAGGACCTTTTCACCCACAAATACCTGCTTTATCCCTAAAGTAGGACAGTTTCTTCCAGAAATGCCAGATTTCTCCAAAATATACCACAGCTTCTCCAAGAAATACCAGGGTTCCCCCTTCAAACAGGACATTTTCACCCACAAATACCAGCCTTCTTCCCCCAGATTTGACATTTTCTTACAGAAATGCCACATTTCTCCCAAATAGATCACATCTTCTCCAAGAAATACCAGGTTTCCCCCTCGAAATAGGACCTTTTCACCCACAAATACCTGTTTGATCCCCAAAAGAGGACAGTTTCCTCCAGAAATGCCAGATTTCTCCCAAATATATCACATCTTCTCCAAGAAATACCAGGTTTCCCCCTTCAAATACGACCTTTTCACCGACAAATAGCAGACTTCTTCCCCCAGATTTGACATTTTCTTCCAGAAATGCCACATTTCTCCCAAATATATCTCATCTTCTCCAAGAAATACCAGGTTTCCACCTTCAAATAGGGCCTTTTCACCCACAAATACCATCCTACTCCCCCCAAATTGGCCATTTTCTTCCAGACATGCCACATTTCTCCCAAATAGATCACATCTTCTCCAAGAAATACCAGCTTTCCCCCTTCAAATAGGACCTTTTCACCCACAAATACCTCTTTTATCCCCAAAAGAGGACATTTTCTTCCAGAAATGCCAGATTTCTCCCAAATATATCACATCTTCTCCAAGAAATACCAGCTTTCCCCCTTCAAATAGGACCTTTTCACCCACAAATACCTGTTTTATCCCCAAAATAGGACAGTTTCTTCCAGAAATGCCACATTTCTCCCAAATATATCACATCTTCTCCAAGAAATACCAGCTTTCCCCCTTCAAATAGGACCTTTTCACCCACAAATACCTGCTTTATCCCCAAAATAGGACATTTTCTTAAAGAAATGCCAGATTTCATCCAAATATATCTCATCTTCTCCAAGAAATACCAGGTTTCCCCCTTCAAATAGGACCTTTTCACCCACAAATACCATCCTACTCCCCCCAGATTGGCCATTTTCTTGCAGAAATGCCAGATTTCACCCAAATAGATCACATCTTCTCCAAGAAATACCAGGATTCCTCCTCAAATACGACCTATTCTCCAAGAAATACCAGCCTTCGCCCCTGAAAATAGGACATTTTCTTTCAGAAATGCCACATTTCTCCCAAATAGATCACATCTTCTCCAAGAAATACCAGCTTTCCCCCTTCAAATAGGACCTTTACACCCACAAATACCTCTTTTATCCCCAAAAGAGGACATTTTTTTATAGAAATGCCACATTTCTCCCAAATGTATCACATCTTCTCCAAGAAATACCAGGATTCCTCCTGAAATAGGACCTTTTCTAACTCAAATACCAGCCTTCTCCCCGGAAAATAGGACATTTTCTTCCAGAAATGCCAGATTTCCCCCAAATATATCACATCTTCTCCAAGAAATACCAGGTTTCCCCCTTGAAATAGGACCTTTTCACCCACAAATACCTGTTTTATCCCCAAAATAGGACATTTTCATCCTGAAATGCCAGATTTCTCCCAAATATATCACATCTTCTCCAAGAAATACCAGGTTTCCCCCTTCAAATAGGAACTTTTCACCCACAAATACCTGTATTAACCCCAAAAATAGGACAGTTTCTTCCAGAAATGCCACATTTCTCCCAAATATATCACATCTTCTCCAAGAACTACCGGTTTTCCCCCTTCTAATAGGACCTTTTCAGCCAGAAATACCTCTTTTATCCCCAAAAGAGGACATTTTCTTCCTGACATGCCAGATTTCTCACAAATAGATCACATCTTCTCCAAGAAATACCACGTTTCCCCCTTCAAATAGGACCTTTTCTCCCCGAAATACCTCTTTTATCCCAAAATTGGACATTTTCTTCCAGAAATGCCAGATTTCTCCCAAATAGATCTCATCTTCTCCAAGAAATACCACGTTTCCCCCTTCAAATAGGACCTTTTCACCCACAAATACCTCTTTTATCCCCAAAATAGGACAGTTTCTTCCAGAAATGCCACATTTCTCCCAAATATATCACATCTTCTCCAAGAAATACCAGGATTCCTCCTGAAATAGGAACTTTTCACCCGCAAATACCAGCCTTCTTCCCCCAGATTGGACATTATCTTGCTGAAAAGCCACATTTCTCCCAAATAGATCACATCTTCTCCAAGAAATACCAGGGTTCCCCCTTCAAACAGGACCTTTTCACCCACAAATACCTCTTTTATCCCCAAAAGAGGACAGTTTCTTCCAGAAATGCCACATTTCTCCCAAACATATCACATCTCCAAGAAATACCAGGATTCCTCCTGAAATAGGACATTTTCTCCCACAAATACCAGCCTTCTCCCCTGAAAATATGACATTTTCTTCCAGAAATGCCACATTTCTCCCAAATATATCACATCTTCTCCAAGAAATACCAGCTTTCCCCCTTCAAATAGGACCTTTTCTCCCACAATTACCTGTTTGATCCCCAAAATAGGACATTTTCTTCAAGAAAGGCCCGATTTCTCCCAAATATATCACATCTTCTCCAAGAAATACCAGGTTTCCCCCTTCAAATAGGATCCTTTCACCCACAAATACCTCTTTTATCCCCAAAATAGGAAAGTTTCTTCCAGAAATACCACGTTTCCCCCTTGAAATAGGACCTTTTCTCCCACAAATACCTCTTTTATCCCCAAAATAGAACAGTTTCTGCCAGAAATGCCAGATTTCTCCCAAGTATATCACATCTTCTCCAAGAAATACCAGCTTTCCTCCTTCAAATAGGACCTTTACACCCAGAAATACCTCTTTTATCCCCACAATAGAACAGTTTCTTCCAGAAATGCCAGATTTCTCCCAAATATATCACATCTTCTCCAAGAAATACCAGCTTTACCCCTTCAAACAGGACCTTTTCTAACACAAATACCAACCCTCTCCCCGGAAAATAGGACATTTTCTTCCAGAAATGCCAGATTTCTCCCAAATAGATCACATCTTCTCCAAGAAATGCCAGGTTTCCCCCTTCCAATAGGACCTTTTCACCCACAAATACCTCTTTTATACCCAAAATAGGACAGTTTCTTATTCTAGAAATGCCACCTTTCTCCCAAATATATCAAATCTTCTCCAAGAAATACCAGCTTTCCCCCTTGAAATAGGACCTTTTCACCCACAAATACCTCTTTTTTCCCCAAAATAGGACATTATCATCCTGACTTGCCAGATTTCTCCGAATATATCACATCTTCTCCAAGAAATACCAGCTTTCCCCCTTCAAATAGGACCTTTTCACCCGCAAATAGCTGTTTTAGCCCCAAAATAGGACATTTTCTTCCAGAAATGCCACATTTCTCCCAAATATATCACATCTTCTCCAAGAAATACCAGGGTTCCCCCTCGAAATAGGACCTTGTCACCCACAAATACCTCTTTTTTCCCCAAAATAGGACATTTTCTTCCAGAAATGCCCGATTTCTCCCAAATAGATCACATCTTCTCCAAGAAATACCAGGTTTCCCCCTTCAAATAGGACCTTTTCACCACAAATACCTGCTTTATCCCCAAAAGAGGACAGTTTCTTCAAGAAATGCCACATTTCTCCCAAATAGATCACATCTTCTCCAAGAAATACCAGGGTTCCCCCTTCAAATAGGACCTTTTCTCCCACAAATACCTACTTTATCCCCAAAAGAGGACATTTTCTTCCAGAAATGCCACATTTCTCCCAAATATATCACATCTTCTCCAAGAAATACCAGCTTTCCCCCTTCAAATAGGACCTTTTCACCCACAAATACCTCTTTTATCCCCAAAAGAGGACATTTTCTTCCAGAAATGCCACATTTCTCCCAAATATATCACATCTTCTCCAAGAAATACCAGGGTTCCCCCTTCAAATTGGACCTTTTCACCCACAAAAACCTCTTTTATCCCCAAAAGAGGACAGTTTCTTCCAGAAATGCCACATTTCTCCCAAATATATCACATCTTCTCAAGGAAATACCAGCTTTCCCCCTTGAAATAGGACCTTTACACCCACAAATACCTCTTTTATCCCCAAAAGAGGACATTTTCTTCCAGAAAGGCCTGATTTCTCCCAAACATATCACATCTCCAAGAAATACCAGGATTCCTACTGAAATAGGACCTTTTCTCCCACAAATACCAGCCTTCTCCCCCGAAAATAGGACATTTTCTTCCAGAAATGCCACATTTCTCCCAAATAGATCACAGCTTCTCCAAGAAATACCAGGGTTCCCCCTTCCAATAGGACCTTTTCACCCACAAGTACCTCTTTTATCCCCATAATAGGGCATTTTCTTCCCGAAATGCCACATTTCTCCCAAATATATCACATCTTCTCCAAGAAATACCAGAATTCCTCCTGAAATAGGAACTTTTCTAACACAAATACCAGCCTTCTCCTCTGAAAATAGGACATTTTCTTCCTGACATGCCAGATTTCTCCCAAATATAGAATATCCTCTCCAAGAAATACCAGGGTTCCCTCTTCAAATAGGACCTTTTCACCCACAAATACCTCTTTTATACCCAAAATAGGACAGTTTCTTCCAGAAAGGCCACATTTCTCCCAAATATATCACATCTTCTCCAAGAAATACCAGGGTTCCCCCTTCAAATAGGACCTTTTCTCCCCGAAATACCTCTTTTATCCCCAAAATAGGACAGTTTCTTCCAGAAATACCAGGTTTCCCCCTTCAAATAGGACCTTTTCTCCCACAATTACCTGCTTTATCCGCAAAATAAGACATTTTCTTCCAGAAATGCCACATTTCTCCCAAATATATCACATCTTCTCCAAGAAATACCAGGGTTCCCCCTTCAAATAGGACCTTTACACCCACAAATACCTCTTTTATCCCCAAAATAGAACAGTTTCTGCCAGAAATTCCAGATTTCTCCAAAATGTATCACATCTTCTCCAAGAAATACCTGCTTTACCCCTTCAAATAGGACCTTTTCTAACACAAATACCAACCTTCTCCCCGGAAAATAGGACATTTTCTTCCAGAAATGCCAGATTTCTCCCAAATAGATCACATCTTCTCCAAGAAATGCCAGGTTTCCCCCTACAAATAGGACCTTTTCACCCACAAATACCTCTTTTATCCCCAAAATAGTACAGTTTCTTCTTCTAGAAATGCCACATTTCTCCCAAATATATCAAATCTTCTCCAAGAAATACCAGCTTTCCCCCTTGAAATAGGACCTTTTCACACACAAATACCTCTTCTATCCCGAAAATAGGATATTTTCATCCTGACATGCCAGATTTCACCAAATATATCACATCTTCTCCAAGAAATACCAGGGTTCCCCCTTCAAATAGGACCTTTTCACCCGCAAATACCTGTTTTAACCCCAAAATAGGACATTTTCTTCCAGAAATGCCACATTTCTCCCAAATATAGCACATCTTCTCCAAGAAATACCAGGTTTCCCCCTCGAAATGGGACCTTGTCACCCACGAATACCTCTTTTTTCCCCAAAATAGGACATTTTCTTCCAGAAAGGCCAGATTTCTCCCAAACATATCACATCTTCTCCAAGAAATACCAGGGTTCCCCCTTTAAATAGGACCTTTTCACCCACAAATACCTCTTTTATCCCCAAAAGAGGACTGTTTCTTCCAGAAATGCCACATTTCTCCCAAATATATCACATCTTCTCCAAGAAATACCAGGATTCCTCCTGAAATAGGACCTTTTCACCCACAAATACCAGACTTCTTCCCCCAGATTGGAAATTTTCTTGCAGAAATGCCAGATTTCTCCCAATTAGATCACATCTTCTTCAAGGAATACCAGCTTTCCCCCTTCAAATAGGACCTTTTCACCCACTAATACCAGACTTTATCCCCAAAATTGGACATTTTCTTCCAGAAATGCCAGATTTCTCCCAAATATATCACGTCTTCTCCAAGAACTACCAGCTTTCCCCCTTCAAATAGGACCTTTTCACCCACAAATACTTCTTATATCCCCACAATAGGACAGTTTCTTCCAGAAATGCCACATTTCTCCCAAATATATCACAGCTTCTCCAAGAACTACCAGATTTCCCCCTTCAAATAGGACCTTTTCACCCACAAAAACCTCTTTTATCCCCAAAAGAGGACAGTTTCTTCCAGAAATGCCAGATTTCTCCCAAATAGATCACATATTCTCCCAGAAATACCAGGGTTCCCCCTCGAAATAGGACCTTTTCACCCACAAATACCTCTTTTTTTCCCAAAATAGGACATCTTCTTCCAGAAAGGCCTGATTTCTCCCAAACATATCACATCTCCAAGAAATACCAGGATTCCTCCTGAAATAGGACCTTTTCACCCACAAATACCAGCCTTCTCCCCCGAAAATAGGACATTTTCTTCCAGAAATGCCACATTTCTCCCAAATATATCACAGCTTCTCCAAGAAATACCCGGTTTTCCCCTTGAAATAGGACCTTTTCACCCACAAATACCTGTTTGATCCCCAAAATAGGGCATTTTCTTCCCGAAATGCCCGATTTCTCCCAAATATATCACATCTTCTCCAAGAAATACAGGCTTTCCCCCTTGAAATAGGCCCTTTTCACCCACAAGTACCTCTTTTATTCCCAAAATAGGGCATTTTCTTCCAGAAATGCCACATTTCTCCCAAACATATCACATCTCCAAGAAATACCAAGATTCCTCCACAAATACGACATTTCTCCCACAAATACCAGCCTTCTCCCCGGAAAATAGGACATTTTCTTCCTGACATGCCAGATTTCTCGCTAATATATCACATCTTCTCCAAGAAATACCAGGGTTCCCCCTTCAAATAGGACCTTTTCTCCCACAAATACCAGCTTTATCCCCAAAATAGAACAGTTTCTTCCAGAAATGCCACATTTCTCCCAAATATAGCACATCTTCTCCAAGATATACCAGGTTTCCCCCTTCAAATAGGACCTTATCACCCACAAATACCTGCTTTATCCCTAAAGTAGGACAGTTTCTTCCAGAAATGCCAGATTTCTCCTAAATATACCACAGCTTCTCCAAGAGATACCAGGGTTCCCCCTTCAAATAGGACCTTTTCACCCACAAATACCTGCTTTATCCCTAAAGTAGGACAGTTTCTTCCAGAAATGCCAGATTTCTCCAAAATATACCACAGCTTCTCCAAGAAATACCAGGGTTCCCCCTTCAAACAGGACATTTTCACCCACAAATACCAGCCTTCTTCCCCCAGATTTGACATTTTCTTCCAGAAATCCCAGATTTCTCCCAAATAGATCACATCTTCTCCAAGAAATACCAGGTTTCCCCCTTCAAATAGGACCTTTTCACCCACAAATACCTGTTTGATCCCCAAAAGAGGACAGTTTCCTCCAGAAATGCCAGATTTCTCCCAAATAGATCACATCTTCTCCAAGAAATACCAGGTTTCCCCCTTCAAATACGACCTTTTCACCGACAAATAGCAGACTTCTTCCCCCAGATTTGACATTTTCTTCCAGAAATGCCACATTTCTCCCAAATATATCTCATCTTCTCCAAGAAATACCAGGTTTCCACCTTCAAATAGGGCCTTTTCACCCACAAATGCCATCCTACTCCCCCCAAATTGGCCATTTTCTTCCAGACATGCCACATTTCTCCCAAATAGATCACATCTTCTCCAAGAAATACCAGCTTTACCCCTTCAAACAGGACCTTTTCAAACACAAATACCAACCCTCTCCCCGGAAAATAGGACATTTTCTTCCAGAAATGCCAGATTTCTCCCAAATATCTCACATCTTCTCCAAGAAATGCCAGGTTTCCCCCTTCCAATAGGACCTTTTCACCCACAAATACCTCTTTTATACCAAAAATAGGACAGTTTCTTATTCTAGAAATGCCACCTTTCTCCCAAATATATCAAATCTTCTCCAAGAAATACCAGCTTTCCCCCTTGAAATAGGACCTTTTCACCCACAAATACCTCTTTTTTCCCCAAAATAGGACATTATCATCCTGACATGCCAGATTTCTCCAAATATATCACATCTTCTCCAAGAAATACCAGCTTTCCCCCTTCAAATAGGACCTTTTCACCCACAAATACCTGTTTTAGCCCCAAAATAGGACATTTTCTTCCAGAAATGCCACATTTCTCCCAAATATATCACATCTTCTCCAAGAAATACCAGGGTTCCCCCTCGAAATAGGACCTTGTCACCCACAAATACCTCTTTTTTCCCCAAAATAGGACATTTTCTTCCAGAAATGCCCGATTTCTCCCAAATAGATCACATCTTCTCCAAGAAATACCAGGTTTCCCCCTTCAAATAGGACCTTTTCACCACAAATACCTGCTTTATCCCCAAAAGAGGACAGTTTCTTCAAGAAATGCCACATTTCTCCCAAATAGATCACATCTTCTCCAAGAAATACCAGCTTTCCCCCTTCAAATATGACCTTTTCACCCACAAATACCTACTTTATCCCCAAAAGAGGACAGTTTCTTCCAGAAATGCCAGATTTCTCCCAAATATATCACATCTTCTCCAAGAAATACCAGGTTTCCCCCTTCAAATAGGACCTTTTCACCCACAAATACCTCTTTTATCCCCAAAAGAGGACATTTTCTTCCAGAAAGGCCACATTTCTCCCAAATATATCACATCTTCTCCAAGAAATACCAGGATTCCTCCTGAAACAGGACCTTTTCACCCACAAATACCAGAATTCTTCCCCCAGATTGGAAATTTTCTTGCAGAAATGCCAGATTTCTCCCAATTAGATCACATCTTCTTCAAGGAATACCAGCTTTCCCCCTTCAAATAGGACCTTTTCACCCACAAATACCTCCTTTATCCCCAAAATTGGACATTTTCTTCCAGAAATGCCAGATTTCTCCCAAATATATCACATCTTCTCCAAGAACTACCAGATTTCCCCCTTCAAATAGGACCTTTTCACCCACAAATACTTCTTATATCCCCACAATAGGACAGTTTCTTCCAGAAATGCCATATTTCTCCCAAATATATCACAGCTTCTCCAAGAACTACCAGATTTCCCCCTTCAAATAGGACCTTTTCACCCACAAAAACCTCTTTTATCCCCAAAAGAGGACAGTTTCTTCCAGAAATGCCACATTTCTCCCAAATAGATCACATATTCTCCAAGAAATACCAGGGTTCCCCCTCGAAATAGGACCTTTTCACCCACAAATACCTCTTTTTTTCCCAAAATAGGACATCTTCTTCCAGAAAGGCCTGATTTCTCCCAAACATATCACATCTCCAAGAAATACCAGGATTCCTCCTGAAATAGGACCTTTTCACCCACAAATACCAGCCTTCTCCCCCGAAAATAGGACATTTTCTTCCAGAAATGCCACATTTCTCCCAAATATATCACAGCTTCTCCAAGAAATACCCGGTTTTCCCCTTGAAATAGGACCTTTTCACCCACAAATACCTGTTTGATCCCCAAAATAGAACAGTTTCTTCCAGAAATGCCCGATTTCTCCCAAATATATCACATCTTCTCCAAGAAATACAGGCTTTCCCCCTTGAAATAGGCCCTTTTCACCCACAAGTACCTCTTTTATTCCCAAAATAGGGCATTTTCTTCCAGAAATGCCACATTTCTCCCAAACATATCACATCTCCAAGAAATACCAAGATTCCTCCACAAATACGACATTTCTCCCGCAAATACCAGCTTTCTCCCCGGAAAATAGGATATTTTCTTCCTGACATGCCAGATTTCTCGCTAATATATCACATCTTCTCCAAGAAATACCAGGGTTCCCCCTTCAAATAGGACCTTTTCTCCCACAAATACCAGCTTTATCCCCAAAATAGAACAGTTTCTTCCAGAAATGCCACATTTCTCCCAAATATAGCACATCTTCTCCAAGATATACCAGGTTTCCCCCTTCAAATAGGACCTTTTCACCCACAAATACCTGCTTTATCCCTCAAGTAGGACAGTTTCTTCCAGAAATGCCAGATTTCTCCTAAATATACCACAGCTTCTCCAAGAGATACCAGGGTTCCCCCTTCAAATAGGACCTTTTCACCCACAAATACCTGCTTTATCCCTCAAGTAGGACAGTTTCTTCCAGAAATGCCAGATTTCTCCAAAATATACCACAGCTTCTCCAAGAAATACCAGCTTTCCCCCTTCAAATAGGACATTTTCACACACAAATACCAGCCTTCTTCCCCCAGATTTGACATTTTCTTCCAGAAATGCCACATTTCTCCCAAATAGATCACATCTTCTCCAAGAAATACCAGGTTTCCCCCTCGAAATAGGACCTTTTCACCCACAAATACCTGTTTGATCCCCAAAAGAGGACAGTTTCCTCCAGAAATGCCAGATTTCTCCCAAATAGATCACATCTTCTCCAAGAAATACCAGCTTTCCCCCTTCAAATACGACCTTTTCACCGACAAATAGCAGACTTCTTCCCCCAGATTTGACATTTTCTTCCAGAAATGCCACATTTCTCCCAAATATATCTCATCTTCTCCAAGAAATACCAGGTTTCCACCTTCAAATAGGGCCTTTTCACCCACAAATACCATCCTACTCCCCCCAAATTGGCCATTTTCTTCCAGACATGCCACATTTCTCCCAAATAGATCACATCTTCTCCAAGAAATACCTGCTTTCCCCCTTCAAATAGGACCTTTTCACCCACAAATACCTCTTTTATCCCCAAAAGAGGACATTTTCTTCCAGAAATGCCAGATTTCTCCCAAATATATCACATCTTCTCCAAGAAATACCAGGGTTCCCCCTTCAAATAGGACCTTTTCACCCACAAATACCTCTTTTATCCCCAAAATAGGACAGTTTCTTCCAGAAATGCCACATTTCTCCCAAATATATCACATCTTCTCCAAGAAATACCAGCTTTCCCCCTTGAAATAGGACCTTTTCACCCACAAATACCTGCTTTATCCCCAAAATAGGACAGTTTCTTAAAGAAATGCCAGATTTCATCCAAATATATCTCATCTTCTCCAAGAAATACCAGGTTTCCCCCTTCAAATAGGACCTTTTCACCCACAAATACCATCCTACTCCCCCCAGATTGGCCATTTTCTTGCAGAAATGCCAGATTTCACCCAAATAGATCACATCTTCTCCAAGAAATACCAGGATTCCTCCTCAAATACGACCTATTCTCCAAGAAATACCAGCCTTCGCCCCTGAAAATAGGACATTTTCTTCCAGAAATGCCACATTTCTCCCAAATAGATCACATCTTCTCCAAGAAATACCAGCTTTCCCCCTTGAAATAGGACCTTTACACCCACAAATACCTCTTTTATCCCCAAAAGAGGACATTTTTTTATAGAAATGCCACATTTCTCCCAAATGTATCACATCTTCTCCAAGAAATACCAGGATTCCTCCTGAAATAGGACCTTTTCTAACTCAAATACCAGCCTTCTCCCCGGAAAATAGGACATTTTCTTCCAGAAATGCCAGATTTCTCCCAAATATATCACATCTTCTCCAAGAAATACCAGGTTTCCCCCTCCAAATAGGACCTTTTCACCCACAAATACCTGTTTTATCCCCAAAATAGGACATTTTCATCCTGAAATGCCAGATTTCTCCCAAATATATCACATCTTCTCCAAGAAATACCAGGTTTCCCCCTTCAAATAGGAACTTTTCACCACAAATACCTGTTTTAACCCCAAAAATAGGACAGTTTCTTCCAGAAATGCCACATTTCTCCCAAATATATCACATCTTCTCCAAGAAATACCGGATTTCCCCCTTCTAATAGGACCTTATCAGCCAGAAATACCTCTTTTATCCCCAAAAGAGGACATTTTCTTCCTGACATGCCAGATTTCTCACAAATAGATCACATCTTCTCCAAGAAATACCACGTTTCCCCCTTCAAATAGGACCTTTTCTCCCCGAAATACGTCTTTTATCCCCAAAATTGGACATTTTCTTCCAGAACTGCCAGATTTCTCCCAAATGTATCACATCTTCTCCAAGAAATACCAGCTAACCCCCTTCAAATAGGACCTTTTCACCCACAAATACCTCTTTTATCCCCAAAATAGGACAGTTTCTTCCAGAAATGCCACATTTCTCCCAAATATATCACATCTTCTCCAAGAAATACCAGGATTCCTCCTGAAATAGGAACTTTTCACCCGCAAATACCAGCCTTCTTTCCCCAGATTGGACATTATCTTGCAGAAATGCCAGATTTCTCCCAATTAGATCACATCTTCTCCAAGAAATACCAGGTTTCCCCCTCGAAATAGGACCTTTTCACCCACAAATACCTCTTTTATCCCCAAAAGAGGACAGTTTCCTCCAGAAATGCCAGATTTCTCCAAAATATATCACATCATCTCCAAGAAATACCAGGATTCCCCCTTCAAATAGGACCTTTTCACCAACAATTACCTCTTTTATCCCCAAAGTAGGACAGTTTCTTCCAGAAATGCCAGATTTCTCCCAAATATATCACAGATTCTCCAAGAAATACCAGGTTTCCCCCTTCAAATACGACCTTTTCACCCACAAATACCTCTTTTATCCCCAAAAGAGGACAGTTTCTTCCAGAAATGCCACATTTCTCCCAAATAGATCACATCTTCTCCAAGAAATACCAGGTTTCCCCCTTCAAATAGGGCCTTTTCACCCACAAATACCAATCTACTCCCCCCAAATTGGCCATTTTCTGCCAGAAATGCCACATTTCTCCCAAATAGATCACATCTTCTCCAAGAAATACCAGCTTTCCCCCTTCAAATAGGACCTTTTCACCCACAAATACCTCTTTTATCCCCAAAAGAGGACAGTTTCTTCCAGAAATGCCACATTTCTCCCAAATATATCACATCTTCTCCAAGAAATACCAGGTTTCCCCCTCGAAATAGGACCTTTCCACCCACAAATACCTGTTTTATCCCCACAATAGGACAGTTTCTTCCAGACATGCCACATTTCTCCCAAATATATCACATCTTCTCCAAGAAATACCAGCTTTCCCCCTTCAAATAGGACCTTTTCACCCACAAGTACCTCTTTTATCCCCATAATAGGGCATTTTCTTCCCGAAATGCCACATTTCTCCCAAATATATCACATCTTCTCCAAGAAATACCAGAATTCCTCCTGAAATAGGAACTTTTCTAACACAAATACCAGCCTTCTCCTCTGAAAATAGGACATTTTCTTCCTGACATGCCAGATTTCTCCCAAATATAGAATATCCTCTCCAAGAAATACCAGGGTTCCCTCTTCAAATAGGACCTTTTCACCCACAAATACCTCTTTTATACCCAAAATAGGACAGTTTCTTCCAGAAAGGCCACATTTCTCCCAAATATATCACATCTTCTCCAAGAAATACCAGGGTTCCCCCTTCAAATAGGACCTTTTCTCCCCGAAATACCTCTTTTATCCCCAAAATAGGACAGTTTCTTCCAGAAATACCAGGTTTCCCCCTTCAAATAGGACCTTTTCTCCCACAATTACCTGCTTTATCCGCAAAATAAGACATTTTCTTCCAGAAATGCCACATTTCTCCCAAATATATCACATCTTCTCCAAGAAATACCAGGGTTCCCCCTTCAAATAGGACCTTTACACCCACAAATACCTCTTTTATCCCCAAAATAGAACAGTTTCTGCCAGAAATTCCAGATTTCTCCAAAATGTATCACATCTTCTCCAAGAAATACCTGCTTTACCCCTTCAAATAGGACCTTTTCTAACACAAATACCAACCTTCTCCCCGGAAAATAGGACATTTTCTTCCAGAAATGCCAGATTTCTCCCAAATAGATCACATCTTCTCCAAGAAATGCCAGGTTTCCCCCTACAAATAGGACCTTTTCACCCACAAATACCTCTTTTATCCCCAAAATAGTACAGTTTCTTCTTCTAGAAATGCCACATTTCTCCCAAATATATCAAATCTTCTCCAAGAAATACCAGCTTTCCCCCTTGAAATAGGACCTTTTCACACACAAATACCTCTTCTATCCCGAAAATAGGATATTTTCATCCTGACATGCCAGATTTCACCAAATATATCACATCTTCTCCAAGAAATACCAGGGTTCCCCCTTCAAATAGGACCTTTTCACCCGCAAATACCTGTTTTAACCCCAAAATAGGACATTTTCTTCCAGAAATGCCACATTTCTCCCAAATATAGCACATCTTCTCCAAGAAATACCAGGTTTCCCCCTCGAAATGGGACCTTGTCACCCACGAATACCTCTTTTTTCCCCAAAATAGGACATTTTCTTCCAGAAAGGCCAGATTTCTCCCAAACATATCACATCTTCTCCAAGAAATACCAGGGTTCCCCCTTTAAATAGGACCTTTTCACCCACAAATACCTCTTTTATCCCCAAAAGAGGACTGTTTCTTCCAGAAATGCCACATTTCTCCCAAATATATCACATCTTCTCCAAGAAATACCAGGATTCCTCCTGAAATAGGACCTTTTCACCCACAAATACCAGACTTCTTCCCCCAGATTGGAAATTTTCTTGCAGAAATGCCAGATTTCTCCCAATTAGATCACATCTTCTTCAAGGAATACCAGCTTTCCCCCTTCAAATAGGACCTTTTCACCCACTAATACCAGACTTTATCCCCAAAATTGGACATTTTCTTCCAGAAATGCCAGATTTCTCCCAAATATATCACGTCTTCTCCAAGAACTACCAGCTTTCCCCCTTCAAATAGGACCTTTTCACCCACAAATACTTCTTATATCCCCACAATAGGACAGTTTCTTCCAGAAATGCCACATTTCTCCCAAATATATCACAGCTTCTCCAAGAACTACCAGATTTCCCCCTTCAAATAGGACCTTTTCACCCACAAAAACCTCTTTTATCCCCAAAAGAGGACAGTTTCTTCCAGAAATGCCAGATTTCTCCCAAATAGATCACATATTCTCCCAGAAATACCAGGGTTCCCCCTCGAAATAGGACCTTTTCACCCACAAATACCTCTTTTTTTCCCAAAATAGGACATCTTCTTCCAGAAAGGCCTGATTTCTCCCAAACATATCACATCTCCAAGAAATACCAGGATTCCTCCTGAAATAGGACCTTTTCACCCACAAATACCAGCCTTCTCCCCCGAAAATAGGACATTTTCTTCCAGAAATGCCACATTTCTCCCAAATATATCACAGCTTCTCCAAGAAATACCCGGTTTTCCCCTTGAAATAGGACCTTTTCACCCACAAATACCTGTTTGATCCCCAAAATAGGGCATTTTCTTCCCGAAATGCCCGATTTCTCCCAAATATATCACATCTTCTCCAAGAAATACAGGCTTTCCCCCTTGAAATAGGCCCTTTTCACCCACAAGTACCTCTTTTATTCCCAAAATAGGGCATTTTCTTCCAGAAATGCCACATTTCTCCCAAACATATCACATCTCCAAGAAATACCAAGATTCCTCCACAAATACGACATTTCTCCCACAAATACCAGCCTTCTCCCCAGAAAATAGGACATTTTCTTCCTGACATGCCAGATTTCTCGCTAATATATCACATCTTCTCCAAGAAATACCAGGGTTCCCCCTTCAAATAGGACCTTTTCTCCCACAAATACCAGCTTTATCCCCAAAATAGAACAGTTTCTTCCAGAAATGCCACATTTCTCCCAAATATAGCACATCTTCTCCAAGATATACCAGGTTTCCCCCTTCAAATAGGACCTTATCACCCACAAATACCTGCTTTATCCCTAAAGTAGGACAGTTTCTTCCAGAAATGCCAGATTTCTCCTAAATATACCACAGCTTCTCCAAGAGATACCAGGGTTCCCCCTTCAAATAGGACCTTTTCACCCACAAATACCTGCTTTATCCCTAAAGTAGGACAGTTTCTTCCAGAAATGCCAGATTTCTCCAAAATATACCACAGCTTCTCCAAGAAATACCAGGGTTCCCCCTTCAAACAGGACATTTTCACCCACAAATACCAGCCTTCTTCCCCCAGATTTGACATTTTCTTCCAGAAATCCCAGATTTCTCCCAAATAGATCACATCTTCTCCAAGAAATACCAGGTTTCCCCCTTCAAATAGGACCTTTTCACCCACAAATACCTGTTTGATCCCCAAAAGAGGACAGTTTCCTCCAGAAATGCCAGATTTCTCCCAAATAGATCACATCTTCTCCAAGAAATACCAGGTTTCCCCCTTCAAATACGACCTTTTCACCGACAAATAGCAGACTTCTTCCCCCAGATTTGACATTTTCTTCCAGAAATGCCACATTTCTCCCAAATATATCTCATCTTCTCCAAGAAATACCAGGTTTCCACCTTCAAATAGGGCCTTTTCACCCACAAATGCCATCCTACTCCCCCCAAATTGGCCATTTTCTTCCAGACATGCCACATTTCTCCCAAATAGATCACATCTTCTCCAAGAAATACCAGCTTTACCCCTTCAAACAGGACCTTTTCAAACACAAATACCAACCCTCTCCCCGGAAAATAGGACATTTTCTTCCAGAAATGCCAGATTTCTCCCAAATATCTCACATCTTCTCCAAGAAATGCCAGGTTTCCCCCTTCCAATAGGACCTTTTCACCCACAAATACCTCTTTTATACCAAAAATAGGACAGTTTCTTATTCTAGAAATGCCACCTTTCTCCCAAATATATCAAATCTTCTCCAAGAAATACCAGCTTTCCCCCTTGAAATAGGACCTTTTCACCCACAAATACCTCTTTTTTCCCCAAAATAGGACATTATCATCCTGACATGCCAGATTTCTCCAAATATATCACATCTTCTCCAAGAAATACCAGCTTTCCCCCTTCAAATAGGACCTTTTCACCCGCAAATAGCTGTTTTAGCCCCAAAATAGGACATTTTCTTCCAGAAATGCCACATTTCTCCCAAATATATCACATCTTCTCCAAGAAATACCAGGGTTCCCCCTCGAAATAGGACCTTGTCACCCACAAATACCTCTTTTTTCCCCAAAATAGGACATTTTCTTCCAGAAATGCCCGATTTCTCCCAAATAGATCACATCTTCTCCAAGAAATACCAGGTTTCCCCCTTCAAATAGGACCTTTTCACCACAAATACCTGCTTTATCCCCAAAAGAGGACAGTTTCTTCAAGAAATGCCACATTTCTCCCAAATAGATCACATCTTCTCCAAGAAATACCAGCTTTCCCCCTTCAAATATGACCTTTTCACCCACAAATACCTACTTTATCCCCAAAAGAGGACAGTTTCTTCCAGAAATGCCAGATTTCTCCCAAATATATCACATCTTCTCCAAGAAATACCAGGTTTCCCCCTTCAAATAGGACCTTTTCACCCACAAATACCTCTTTTATCCCCAAAAGAGGACATTTTCTTCCAGAAAGGCCACATTTCTCCCAAATATATCACATCTTCTCCAAGAAATACCAGGATTCCTCCTGAAACAGGACCTTTTCACCCACAAATACCAGAATTCTTCCCCCAGATTGGAAATTTTCTTGCAGAAATGCCAGATTTCTCCCAATTAGATCACATCTTCTTCAAGGAATACCAGCTTTCCCCCTTCAAATAGGACCTTTTCACCCACAAATACCTCCTTTATCCCCAAAATTGGACATTTTCTTCCAGAAATGCCAGATTTCTCCCAAATATATCACATCTTCTCCAAGAACTACCAGATTTCCCCCTTCAAATAGGACCTTTTCACCCACAAATACTTCTTATATCCCCACAATAGGACAGTTTCTTCCAGAAATGCCATATTTCTCCCAAATATATCACAGCTTCTCCAAGAACTACCAGATTTCCCCCTTCAAATAGGACCTTTTCACCCACAAAAACCTCTTTTATCCCCAAAAGAGGACAGTTTCTTCCAGAAATGCCACATTTCTCCCAAATAGATCACATATTCTCCAAGAAATACCAGGGTTCCCCCTCGAAATAGGACCTTTTCACCCACAAATACCTCTTTTTTTCCCAAAATAGGACATCTTCTTCCAGAAAGGCCTGATTTCTCCCAAACATATCACATCTCCAAGAAATACCAGGATTCCTCCTGAAATAGGACCTTTTCACCCACAAATACCAGCCTTCTCCCCCGAAAATAGGACATTTTCTTCCAGAAATGCCACATTTCTCCCAAATATATCACAGCTTCTCCAAGAAATACCCGGTTTTCCCCTTGAAATAGGACCTTTTCACCCACAAATACCTGTTTGATCCCCAAAATAGAACAGTTTCTTCCAGAAATGCCCGATTTCTCCCAAATATATCACATCTTCTCCAAGAAATACAGGCTTTCCCCCTTGAAATAGGCCCTTTTCACCCACAAGTACCTCTTTTATTCCCAAAATAGGGCATTTTCTTCCAGAAATGCCACATTTCTCCCAAACATATCACATCTCCAAGAAATACCAAGATTCCTCCACAAATACGACATTTCTCCCGCAAATACCAGCCTTCTCCCCGGAAAATAGGATATTTTCTTCCTGACATGCCAGATTTCTCGCTAATATATCACATCTTCTCCAAGAAATACCAGGGTTCCCCCTTCAAATAGGACCTTTTCTCCCACAAATACCAGCTTTATCCCCAAAATAGAACAGTTTCTTCCAGAAATGCCACATTTCTCCCAAATATAGCACATCTTCTCCAAGATATACCAGGTTTCCCCCTTCAAATAGGACCTTTTCACCCACAAATACCTGCTTTATCCCTCAAGTAGGACAGTTTCTTCCAGAAATGCCAGATTTCTCCTAAATATACCACAGCTTCTCCAAGAGATACCAGGGTTCCCCCTTCAAATAGGACCTTTTCACCCACAAATACCTGCTTTATCCCTCAAGTAGGACAGTTTCTTCCAGAAATGCCAGATTTCTCCAAAATATACCACAGCTTCTCCAAGAAATACCAGCTTTCCCCCTTCAAATAGGACATTTTCACCCACAAATACCAGCCTTCTTCCCCCAGATTTGACATTTTCTTCCAGAAATGCCACATTTCTCCCAAATAGATCACATCTTCTCCAAGAAATACCAGGTTTCCCCCTCGAAATAGGACCTTTTCACCCACAAATACCTGTTTGATCCCCAAAAGAGGACAGTTTCCTCCAGAAATGCCAGATTTCTCCCAAATAGATCACATCTTCTCCAAGAAATACCAGCTTTCCCCCTTCAAATACGACCTTTTCACCGACAAATAGCAGACTTCTTCCCCCAGATTTGACATTTTCTTCCAGAAATGCCACATTTCTCCCAAATATATCTCATCTTCTCCAAGAAATACCAGGTTTCCACCTTCAAATAGGGCCTTTTCACCCACAAATACCATCCTACTCCCCCCAAATTGGCCATTTTCTTCCAGACATGCCACATTTCTCCCAAATAGATCACATCTTCTCCAAGAAATACCTGCTTTCCCCCTTCAAATAGGACCTTTTCACCCACAAATACCTCTTTTATCCCCAAAAGAGGACAGTTTCTTCCAGAAATGCCAGATTTCTCCCAAATATATCACATCTTCTCCAAGAAATACCAGGGTTCCCCCTTCAAATAGGACCTTTTCACCCACAAATACCTCTTTTATCCCCAAAATAGGACAGTTTCTTCCAGAAATGCCACATTTCTCCCAAATATATCACATCTTCTCCAAGAAATACCAGCTTTCCCCCTTGAAATAGGACCTTTTCACCCACAAATACCTGCTTTATCCCCAAAATAGGACAGTTTCTTAAAGAAATGCCAGATTTCATCCAAATATATCTCATCTTCTCCAAGAAATACCAGGTTTCCCCCTTCAAATAGGACCTTTTCACCCACAAATACCATCCTACTCCCCCCAGATTGGCCATTTTCTTGCAGAAATGCCAGATTTCACCCAAATAGATCACATCTTCTCCAAGAAATACCAGGATTCCTCCTCAAATACGACCTATTCTCCAAGAAATACCAGCCTTCGCCCCTGAAAATAGGACATTTTCTTCCAGAAATGCCACATTTCTCCCAAATAGATCACATCTTCTCCAAGAAATACCAGCTTTCCCCCTTGAAATAGGACCTTTACACCCACAAATACCTCTTTTATCCCCAAAAGAGGACATTTTTTTATAGAAATGCCACATTTCTCCCAAATGTATCACATCTTCTCCAAGAAATACCAGGATTCCTCCTGAAATAGGACCTTTTCTAACTCAAATACCAGCCTTCTCCCCGGAAAATAGGACATTTTCTTCCAGAAATGCCAGATTTCTCCCAAATATATCACATCTTCTCCAAGAAATACCAGGTTTCCCCCTCCAAATAGGACCTTTTCACCCACAAATACCTGTTTTATCCCCAAAATAGGACATTTTCATCCTGAAATGCCAGATTTCTCCCAAATATATCACATCTTCTCCAAGAAATACCAGGTTTCCCCCTTCAAATAGGAACTTTTCACCACAAATACCTGTTTTAACCCCAAAAATAGGACAGTTTCTTCCAGAAATGCCACATTTCTCCCAAATATATCACATCTTCTCCAAGAAATACCGGATTTCCCCCTTCTAATAGGACCTTATCAGCCAGAAATACCTCTTTTATCCCCAAAAGAGGACATTTTCTTCCTGACATGCCAGATTTCTCACAAATAGATCACATCTTCTCCAAGAAATACCACGTTTCCCCCTTCAAATAGGACCTTTTCTCCCCGAAATACGTCTTTTATCCCCAAAATTGGACATTTTCTTCCAGAACTGCCAGATTTCTCCCAAATGTATCACATCTTCTCCAAGAAATACCAGCTAACCCCCTTCAAATAGGACCTTTTCACCCACAAATACCTCTTTTATCCCCAAAATAGGACAGTTTCTTCCAGAAATGCCACATTTCTCCCAAATATATCACATCTTCTCCAAGAAATACCAGGATTCCTCCTGAAATAGGAACTTTTCACCCGCAAATACCAGCCTTCTTTCCCCAGATTGGACATTATCTTGCAGAAATGCCAGATTTCTCCCAATTAGATCACATCTTCTCCAAGAAATACCAGGTTTCCCCCTCGAAATAGGACCTTTTCACCCACAAATACCTCTTTTATCCCCAAAAGAGGACAGTTTCCTCCAGAAATGCCAGATTTCTCCAAAATATATCACATCATCTCCAAGAAATACCAGGATTCCCCCTTCAAATAGGACCTTTTCACCAACAATTACCTCTTTTATCCCCTAAGTAGGACAGTTTCTTCCAGAAATGCCAGATTTCTCCCAAATATATCACAGATTCTCCAAGAAATACCAGGTTTCCCCCTTCAAATACGACCTTTTCACCCACAAATACCTCTTTTATCCCCAAAAGAGGACAGTTTCTTCCAGAAATGCCACATTTCTCCCAAATAGATCACATCTTCTCCAAGAAATACCAGGTTTCCCCCTTCAAATAGGGCCTTTTCACCCACAAATACCAATCTACTCCCCCCAAATTGGCCATTTTCTGCCAGAAATGCCACATTTCTCCCAAATAGATCACATCTTCTCCAAGAAATACCAGCTTTCCCCCTTCAAATAGGACCTTTTCACCCACAAATACCTCTTTTATCCCCAAAAGAGGACAGTTTCTTCCAGAAATGCCACATTTCTCCCAAATATATCACATCTTCTCCAAGAAATACCAGGTTTCCCCCTCGAAATAGGACCTTTCCACCCACAAATACCTGTTTTATCCCCACAATAGGACAGTTTCTTCCAGACATGCCACATTTCTCCCAAATATATCACATCTTCTCCAAGAAATACCAGCTTTCCCCCTTCAAATAGGACCTTTTCACCCACAAATACCTCTTTTATCCCCAAAAGAGGACAGTTTCTTCCAGAAATGCCACATTTCTCCCAAACATATCACATCTTTAAGAAATACCAGGATTCCTCCTGAAATAGGACATTTTCTCCCACAAATACCAGCCTTCTCCCCTGAAAATATGACATTTTCTTCCAGAAATGCCACATTTCTCCCAAATATATCACATCTTCTCCAAGAAATACCAGGTTTCCCCCTTCAAATAGGACCTTTTCTCCCACAATTACCTGTTTGATCCCCAAAATAGGACATTTTCTTCAAGAAAGGCCCGATTTCTCCCAAATATATCACATCATCTCCAAGAAATACCAGGTTTCCCCCTTCAAATAGGATCCTTTCACCCACAAATACCTCTTTTATCCCCAAAATAGGAAAGTTTCTTCCAGAAATACCACGTTTCCCCCTTGAAATAGGACCTTTTCTCCCACAAATACCTCTTTTATCCCCAAAATAGAACAGTTTCTGCCAGAAATGCCAGATTTCTCCCATGTATATCACATCTTCTCCAAGAAATACCAGCATTCCTCCTTCAAATAGGACCTTTACACCCACAAATACCTCTTTTATCCCCACAATAGAACAGTTTCTTCCAGAAATGCCAGATTTCTCCCAAATATATCACATCTTCTCCAAGAAATACCAGCTTTACCCCTTCAAACAGGACCTTTTCTAACACAAATACCAACCCTCTCCTTGGAAAATAGGACATTTTCTTCCAGAAATGCCAGATTTCTCCCAAATAGATCACATCTTCTCCAAGAAATGCCAGGTTTCCCCCTTCCAATAGGACCTTTTCACCCACAAATACCTCTTTTATACCCAAAATAGGACAGTTTCTTATTCTAGAAATGCCACCTTTCTCCCAAATATATCAAATCTTCTCCAAGAAATACCAGCTTTCCCCCTTGAAATAGGACCTTTTCACCCACAAATACCTCTTTTTTCCCCAAAATAGGACATTATCATCCTGACATGCCAGATTTCTCCAAATATATCACATCTTCTCCAAGAAATACCAGCTTTCCCCCTTCAAATAGGACCTTTTCACCCGCAAATAGCTGTTTTAGCCCCAAAATAGGACATTTTCTTCCAGAAATGCCACATTTCTCCCAAATAGATCACATCTTCTCCAAGAAATACCAGGGTTCCCCCTCGAAATAGGACCTTGTCACCCACAAATACCTCTTTTTTCCCCAAAAGAGGACATTTTCTTCCAGAAATGCCCGATTTCTCCCAAATAGATCACATCTTCTCCAAGAAATACCAGGTTTCCCCCTTCAAATAGGACCTTTTCACCACAAATACCTGCTTTATCCCCAAAAGAGGACAGTTTCTTCAAGAAATGCCACATTTCTCCCAAATAGATCACATCTTCTCCAAGAAATACCTGCTTTCCCCCTTCAAATAGGACCTTTTCACCCACAAATACCTACTTTATCCCCAAAAGAGGACAGTTTCTTCCAGAAATGCCAGATTTCTCCCAAATATATCACATCTTCTCCAAGAAATACCAGGTTTCCCCCTTCAAATAGGACCTTTTCACCCACAAATACCTCTTTTATCCCCAAAAGAGGACATTTTCTTCCAGAAAGGCCACATTTCTCCCAAATATATCACATCTTCTCCAAGAAATACCAGGGTTCCCCCTTCAAATAGGACCTTTTCTCCCACAAATACCTACTTTATCCCCAAAAGAGGACAGTTTCTTCCAGAAATGCCAGATTTCTCCCAAATATATCACATCTTCTCCAAGAAATACCAGCTTTCCCCCTTCAAATAGGACCTTTTCACCCACAAATACCTCTTTTATCCCCAAAAGAGGACATTTTCTTCCAGAAATGCCACATTTCTCCCAAATATATCACATCTTCTCCAAGAAATACCAGGGTTCCCCCTTCAAATTGGACCTTTTCACCCACAAAAACCTCTTTTATCCCCAAAAGAGGACAGTTTCTTCCAGAAATGCCACATTTCTCCCAAATAGATCACATCTTCTCAAGGAAATACCAGCTTTCCCCCTTGAAATAGGACCTTTTCACCCACAAATACCTCTTTTATCCCCAAAATAGGACATTTTCTTCCAGAAAGGCCTGATTTCTCCCAAACATATCACATCTCCAAGAAATACCAGGATTCCTACTGAAATAGGACCTTTTCTCCCACAAATACCAGCCTTCTCCCCCGAAAATAGGACATTTTCTTCCAGAAATGCCAGATTTCTCCCAAATAGATCACAGCTTCTCCAAGAAATACCAGGGTTCCCCCTTCCAATAGGACCTTTTCACCCACAAGTACCTCTTTTATCCCCAAAATAGGGCATTTTCTTCCCGAAATGCCACATTTCTCCCAAATATATCACATCTTCTCCAAGAAATACCAGAATTCCTCCTGAAATAGGAACTTTTCTAACACAAATACCAGCCTTCTCCTCTGAAAATAGGACATTTTCTTCCTGACATGCCAGATTTCTCCCAAATATAGAATATCCTCTCCAAGAAATACCAGGGTTCCCTCTTCAAATAGGACCTTTTCACCCACAAATACCTCTTTTATCCCCAAAATAGGACAGTTTCTTCCAGAAAGGCCACATTTCTCCCAAATATATCACATCTTCTCCAAGAAATACCAGGGTTCCCCCTTCAAATAGGACCTTTTCTCCCCGAAATACCTCTTTTATCCCCAAAATAGGCCAGTTTCTTCCAGAAATACCAGGTTTCCCCCTTCAAATAGGACCTTTTCTCCCACAATTACCTGCTTTATCCGCAAAATAAGACATTTTCTTCCAGAAATGCCACATTTCTCCCAAATATATCACATCTTCTCCAAGAAATACCAGGGTTCCCCCTTCTAAGAGGACCTTTACACCCACAAATACCTCTTTTATCCCCAAAATAGAACAGTTTCTGCCAGAAATTCCAGATTTCTCCAAAATGTATCACATCTTCTCCAAGAAATACCTGCTTTACCCCTTCAAATAGGACCTTTTCTAACACAAATACCAACCTTCTCCCCGGAAAATAGGACATTTTCTTCCAGAAATGCCAGATTTCTCCCAAATAGATCACATCTTCTCCAAGAAATGCCAGGTTTCCCCCTACAAATAGGACCTTTTCACCCACAAATACCTCTTTTATCCCCAAAATAGTACAGTTTCTTCTTCTAGAAATGCCACATTTCTCCCAAATATATCAAATCTTCTCCAAGAAATACCAGCTTTCCCCCTTGAAATAGGACCTTTTCACACACAAATACCTCTTTTATCCCGAAAATAGGATATTTTCATCCAGACATGCCAGATTTCTCCAAATATATCACATCTTCTCCAAGAAATACCAGGGTTCCCCCTTCAAATAGGACCTTTTCACCCGCAAATACCTGTTTTAACCCCAAAATAGGACATTTTCTTCCAGAAATGCCACATTTCTCCCAAATATAGCACATCTTCTCCAAGAAATACCAGGTTTCCCCCTCGAAATGGGACCTTGTCACCCACGAATACCTCTTTTTTCCCCAAAATAGGACATTTTCTTCCAGAAAGGCCAGATTTCTCCCAAACATATCACATCTTCTCCAAGAAATACCAGGTTTCCCCCTTCAAATAGGACCTTTTCACCACAAATACCTGCTTTATTCCCAAAAGAGGACAGTTTCTTCCAGAAATGCCACATTTCTCCCAAATATATCACATCTTCTCCAAGAAATACCAGGGTTCCCCCTTCAAATAGGAACTTTTCACCCACAAATACCTACTTTATCCCCAAAAGAGGACAGTTTCATCCAGAAATGCCAGATTTCTCCCAAATAGATCTCATCTTCTCCAAGAAATACCACGTTTCCCCCTTCAAATAGGACCTTTTCACCCACAAATACCTGCTTTATCCCCAAAATAGGACATTTTCTACCAGAAAGGCCACATTTCTCCCAAATATATCACATCTTCTCCAAGAAACACCAGGGTTCCCCCTTCAAATAGGACCTTTTCTCCCACAAATACCAGCTTTATCCCCAAAATAGGACATTTTCTTCCAGAAATGCCACATTTCTCCCAAATATATCACATCTTCTCCAAGAAATACCAGGGTTCCCCCTTCAAATAGGACCTTTTCACCCACAAATACCTCTTTTATCCCCAAAAGAGGACTGTTTCTTCCAGAAATGCCAGATTTCTCCCAAATGTATCACATCTTCTCCAAGAAATACCAGGATTCCTCCTGAAATAGGACCTTTTCACCCACAAATACCAGACTTCTTCCCCCAGATTGGAAATTTTCTTGCAGAAATGCCAGATTTCTCCCAATTAGATCACATCTTCTTCAAGGAATACCAGCTTTCCCCCTTCAAATAGGACCTTTTCACCCACTAATACCTCCTTTATCCCCAAAATTGGACATTTTCTTCCAGAAATGCCAGATTTCTCCCAAATATATCACGTCTTCTCCAAGAACTACCAGCTTTCCCCCTTCAAATAGGACCTTTTCACCCACAAATACTTCTTATATCCCCACAATAGGACAGTTTCTTCCAGAAATGCCATATTTCTCCCAAATATATCACAGCTTCTCCAAGAACTACCAGATTTCCCCCTTCAAATAGGACCTTTTCACCCACAAAAACCTCTTTTATCCCCAAAAGAGGACAGTTTCTTCCAGAAATGCCACATTTCTCCCAAATAGATCACATATTCTCCCAGAAATACCAGGGTTCCCCCTCGAAATAGGACCTTTTCACCCACAAATACCTCTTTTTTTCCCAAAATAGGACATCTTCTTCCAGAAAGGCCTGATTTCTCCCAAACATATCACATCTCCAAGAAATACCAGGATTCCTCCTGAAATAGGACCTTTTCACCCACAAATACAAGCCTTCTCCCCCGAAAATAGGACATTTTCTTCCAGAAATGCCACATTTCTCCCAAATATATCACAGCTTCTCCAAGAAATACCCGGTTTTCCCCTTGAAATAGGACCTTTTCACCCACAAATACCTGTTTGATCCCCAAAATAGAACAGTTTCTTCCAGAAATGCCCGATTTCTCCCAAATATATCACATCTTCTCCAAGAAATACAGGCTTTCCCCCTTGAAATAGGCCCTTTTCACCCACAAGTACCTCTTTTATTCCCAAAATAGGGCATTTTCTTCCAGAAATGCCACATTTCTCCCAAACATATCACATCTCCAAGAAATACCAAGATTCCTCCACAAATACGACATTTCTCCCACAAATACCAGCCTTCTCCCCGGAAAATAGGATATTTTCTTCCTGACATGCCAGATTTCTCGCTAATATATCACATCTTCTCCAAGAAATACCAGGGTTCCCCCTTCAAATAGGACCTTTTCTCCCACAAATACCAGCTTTATCCCCAAAATAGAACAGTTTCTTCCAGAAATGCCACATTTCTCCCAAATATAGCACATCTTCTCCAAGATATACCAGGTTTCCCCCTTCAAATAGGACCTTTTCACCCACAAATACCTGCTTTATCCCTCAAGTAGGACAGTTTCTTCCAGAAATGCCAGATTTCTCCTAAATATACCACAGCTTCTCCAAGAGATACCAGGGTTCCCCCTTCAAATAGGACCTTTTCACCCACAAATACCTGCTTTATCCCTCAAGTAGGACAGTTTCTTCCAGAAATGCCAGATTTCTCCAAAATATACCACAGCTTCTCCAAGAAATATCAGGGTTCCCCCTTCAAATAGGACATTTTCACCCACAAATACCAGCCTTCTTCCCCCAGATTTGACATTTTCTTCCAGAAATGCCACATTTCTCCCAAATAGATCACATCTTCTCCAAGAAATACCAGGTTTCCCCCTCGAAATAGGACCTTTTCACCCACAAATACCTGTTTGATCCCCAAAAGAGGACAGTTTCCTCCAGAAATGCCAGATTTCTCCCAAATAGATCACATCTTCTCCAAGAAATACCAGGTTTCCCCCTTCAAATACGACCTTTTCACCGACAAATAGCAGACTTCTTCCCCCAGATTTGACATTTTCTTCCAGAAATGCCACATTTCTCCCAAATATATCTCATCTTCTCCAAGAAATACCAGGTTTCCACCTTCAAATAGGGCCTTTTCACCCACAAATACCATCCTACTCCCCCCAAATTGGCCATTTTCTTCCAGACATGCCACATTTCTCCCAAATAGATCACATCTTCTCCAAGAAATACCTGCTTTCCCCCTTCAAATAGGACCTTTTCACCCACAAATACCTCTTTTATCCCCAAAAGAGGACATTTTCTTCCAGAAATGCCAGATTTCTCCCAAATATATCACATCTTCTCCAAGAAATACCAGCTTTCCCCCTTCAAATAGGACCTTTTCACCCACAAATACCTGTTTTATCCCCAAAATAGGACAGTTTCTTCCAGAAATGCCACATTTCTCCCAAATATACCACATCTTCTCCAAGAAATACCAGCTTTCCCCCTTGAAATAGGAACTTTTCACCCACAAATACCTGCTTTATCCCCAAAATAGGACATTTTCTTAAAGAAATGCCAGATTTCATCCAAATATATCTCATCTTCTCCAAGAAATACCAGGTTTCCCCCTTCAAATAGGACCTTTTCACCCACAAATACCATCCTACTCCCCCCAGATTGGCCATTTTCTTGCAGAAATGCCAGATTTCACCCAAATAGATCACATCTTCTCCAAGAAATACCAGGATTCCTCCTCAAATACGACCTATTCTCCAAGAAATACCAGCCTTCGCCCCTGAAAATAGGACATTTTCTTCCAGAAATGCCACATTTCTCCCAAATAGATCACATCTTCTCCAAGAAATACCAGCTTTCCCCCTTGAAATAGGACCTTTACACCCACAAATACCTCTTTTATCCCCAAAAGAGGACATTTTTTTATAGAAATGCCACATTTCTCCCAAATGTATCACATCTTCTCCAAGAAATACCAGGATTCCTCCTGAAATAGGACCTTTTCTAACTCAAATACCAGCCTTCTCCCCGGAAAATAGGACATTTTCTTCCAGAAATGCCAGATTTCTCCCAAATATATCACATCTTCTCCAAGAAATACCAGGTTTCCCCCTTGAAATAGGACCTTTTCACCCACAAATACCTGTTTTATCCCCAAAATAGGACATTTTCATCCTGAAATGCCAGATTTCTCCCAAATATATCACATCTTCTCCAAGAAATACCAGGTTTCCCCCTTCAAATAGGAACTTTTCACCCACAAATACCTGTTTTAACCCCAAAAATAGGACAGTTTCTTCCAGAAATGCCACATTTCTCCCAAATATATCACATCTTCTCCAAGAACTACCGGATTTCCCCCTTCTAATAGGACCTTATCAGCCAGAAATACCTCTTTTATCCCCAAAAGAGGACATTTTCTTCCTGACATGCCAGATTTCTCACAAATAGATCACATCTTCTCCAAGAAATACCACGTTTCCCCCTTCAAATAGGAGCTTTTCTCCCCGAAATACGTCTTTTATCCCCAAAATTGGACATTTTCTTCCAGAACTGCCAGATTTCTCCCAAATGTATCACATCTTCTCCAAGAAATACCAGCTAACCCCCTTCAAATAGGACCTTTTCACCCACAAATACCTCTTTTATCCCCAAAATAGGACAGTTTCTTCCAGAAATGCCACATTTCTCCCAAATATATCACATCTTCTCCAAGAAATACCAGGATTCCTCCTGAAATAGGAACTTTTCACCCGCAAATACCAGCCTTCTTTCCCCAGATTGGACATTATCTTGCAGAAATGCCAGATTTCTCCCAATTAGATCACATCTTCTCCAAGAAATACCAGGGTTCCCCCTTCAAACAGGACATTTTCACCCACAAATACCAGCCTTCTTCCCCCAGATTTGACATTTTCTTACAGAAATGCCACATTTCTCCCAAATAGATCACATCTTCTCCAAGAAATACCAGGTTTCCCCCTCGAAATAGGACCTTTTCACCCACAAATACCTCTTTTATCCCCAAAAGAGGACAGTTTCCTCCAGAAATGCCAGATTTCTCCAAAATATATCACATCATCTCCAAGAAATACCAGGATTCCCCCTTCAAATAGGACCTTTTCACCAACAATTACCTCTTTTATCCCCAAAGTAGGACAGTTTCTTCCAGAAATGCCAGATTTCTCCCAAATATATCACAGATTCTCCAAGAAATACCAGGTTTCCCCCTTCAAATACGACCTTTTCACCCACAAATACCAGACTTCTTCCCCCCAGATTTGTCATTTTCTTCCAGAAATGCCAGATTTCTCCCAAATATATCTCATCTTCTCCAAGAAATACCAGGTTTTTCCCTTCAAATAGGGCCTTTTCACCCACAAATACCAATCTACTCCCCCCAAATTGGCCATTTTCTGCCAGAAATGCCACATTTCTCCCAAATAGATCACATCTTCTCCAAGAAATACCAGCTTTCCCCCTTCAAATAGGACCTTTTCACCCACAAATACCTCTTTTATCCCCAAAAGAGGACAGTTTCTTCCAGAAATGCCACATTTCTCCCAAATATAGAACATCTTCTCCAAGAAATAACAGGTTTCCCCCTCGAAATAGGACCTTTCCACCCACAAATACCTGTTTTATCCCCACAATAGGACAGTTTCTTCCAGACATGCCACATTTCTCCCAAATATATCACATCTTCTCCAAGAAATACTAGCTTTCCCCCTTCAAATAGGACCTTTTCACCCACAAATACCTCTTTTATCCCCAAAAGAGGACAGTTTCTTCCAGAAATGCCACATTTCTCCCAAATATATCACATCTCCAAGAAATACAAGGATTCCTCCTGAAATAGGACATTTTCTCCCACAAATACCAGCCTTCTCCCCTGAAAATATGACATTTTCTTCCAGACATGCCAGATTTCTCCCAAATATATCACATCTTCTCCAAGAAATACCAGGTTTCCCCCTTCAAATAGGACCTTTTCTCCCACAATTACCTGTTTGATCCCCAAAATAGGACATTTTCTTCAAGAAAGGCCCGATTTCTCCCAAATATATCACATCTTCTCCAAGAAATACCAGGTTTCCCCCTTCAAATAGGATCCTTTCACCCACAAATACCTCTTTTATCCCCAAAATAGGAAAGTTTCTTCCAGAAATACCACGTTTCCCCCTTGAAATAGGACCTTTTCTCCCACAAAAACCTCTTTTATCCCCAAAATAGAACAGTTTCTGCCAGAAATGCCAGATTTCTCCCATGTATATCACATCTTCTCCAAGAAATACCAGCTTTCCTCCTTCAAATAGGACCTTTACACCCACAAATACCTCTTTTATCCCCACAATAGAACAGTTTCTTCCAGAAATGCCAGATTTCTCCCAAATATATCACATTTTCTCCAAGAAATACCAGCTTTACCCCTTCAAACAGGACCTTTTCTAACACAAATACCAACCCTCTCCTTGGAAAATAGGACATTTTCTTCCAGAAATGCCAGATTTCTCCCAAATAGATCACATCTTCTCCAAGAAATGCCAGGTTTCCCCCTTCCAATAGGACCTTTTCACCCACAAATACCTCTTTTATACCCAAAATAGGACAGTTTCTTATTCTAGAAATGCCACCTTTCTCCCAAATATATCAAATCTTCTCCAAGAAATACCAGCTTTCCCCCTTGAAATAGGACCTTTTCACCCACAAATACCTCTTTTTTCCCCAAAATAGGACATTATCATCCTGACATGCCAGATTTCTCCAAATATATCACATCTTCTCCAAGAAATACCAGCTTTCCCCCTTCAAATAGGACCTTTTCACCCACAAATACCTGTTTTATCCCCAAAATAGGACAGTTTCTTCCAGAAATGCCACATTTCTCCCAAATATACCACATCTTCTCCAAGAAATACCAGCTTTCCCCCTTGAAATAGGAACTTTTCACCCACAAATACCTGCTTTATCCCCAAAATAGGACATTTTCTTAAAGAAATGCCAGATTTCATCCAAATATATCTCATCTTCTCCAAGAAATACCAGGTTTCCCCCTTCAAATAGGACCTTTTCACCCACAAATACCATCCTACTCCCCCCAGATTGGCCATTTTCTTGCAGAAATGCCAGATTTCACCCAAATAGATCACATCTTCTCCAAGAAATACCAGGATTCCTCCTCAAATACGACCTATTCTCCAAGAAATACCAGCCTTCGCCCCTGAAAATAGGACATTTTCTTCCAGAAATGCCACATTTCTCCCAAATAGATCACATCTTCTCCAAGAAATACCAGCTTTCCCCCTTGAAATAGGACCTTTACACCCACAAATACCTCTTTTATCCCCAAAAGAGGACATTTTTTTATAGAAATGCCACATTTCTCCCAAATGTATCACATCTTCTCCAAGAAATACCAGGATTCCTCCTGAAATAGGACCTTTTCTAACTCAAATACCAGCCTTCTCCCCGGAAAATAGGACATTTTCTTCCAGAAATGCCAGATTTCTCCCAAATATATCACATCTTCTCCAAGAAATACCAGGTTTCCCCCTTGAAATAGGACCTTTTCACCCACAAATACCTGTTTTATCCCCAAAATAGGACATTTTCATCCTGAAATGCCAGATTTCTCCCAATTATATCACATCTTCTCCAAGAAATACCAGGTTTCCCCCTTCAAATAGGAACTTTTCACCCACAAATACCTGTTTTAACCCCAAAAATAGGACAGTTTCTTCCAGAAATGCCACATTTCTCCCAAATATATCACATCTTCTCCAAGAACTACCGGATTTCCCCCTTCTAATAGGACCTTATCAGCCAGAAATACCTCTTTTATCCCCAAAAGAGGACATTTTCTTCCTGACATGCCAGATTTCTCACAAATAGATCACATCTTCTCCAAGAAATACCACGTTTCCCCCTTCAAATAGGAGCTTTTCTCCCCGAAATACGTCTTTTATCCCCAAAATTGGACATTTTCTTCCAGAACTGCCAGATTTCTCCCAAATGTATCACATCTTCTCCAAGAAATACCAGCTAACCCCCTTCAAATAGGACCTTTTCACCCACAAATACCTCTTTTATCCCCAAAATAGGACAGTTTCTTCCAGAAATGCCACATTTCTCCCAAATATATCACATCTTCTCCAAGAAATACCAGGATTCCTCCTGAAATAGGAACTTTTCACCCGCAAATACCAGCCTTCTTTCCCCAGATTGGACATTATCTTGCAGAAATGCCAGATTTCTCCCAATTAGATCACATCTTCTCCAAGAAATACCAGGGTTCCCCCTTCAAACAGGACATTTTCACCCACAAATACCAGCCTTCTTCCCCCAGATTTGACATTTTCTTACAGAAATGCCACATTTCTCCCAAATAGATCACATCTTCTCCAAGAAATACCAGGTTTCCCCCTCGAAATAGGACCTTTTCACCCACAAATACCTCTTTTATCCCCAAAAGAGGACAGTTTCCTCCAGAAATGCCAGATTTCTCCAAAATATATCACATCATCTCCAAGAAATACCAGGATTCCCCCTTCAAATAGGACCTTTTCACCAACAATTACCTCTTTTATCCCCAAAGTAGGACAGTTTCTTCCAGAAATGCCAGATTTCTCCCAAATATATCACAGATTCTCCAAGAAATACCAGGTTTCCCCCTTCAAATACGACCTTTTCACCCACAAATACCAGACTTCTTCCCCCCAGATTTGTCATTTTCTTCCAGAAATGCCAGATTTCTCCCAAATATATCTCATCTTCTCCAAGAAATACCAGGTTTCCCCCTTCAAATAGGGCCTTTTCACCCACAAATACCAATCTACTCCCCCCAAATTGGCCATTTTCTGCCAGAAATGCCACATTTCTCCCAAATAGATCACATCTTCTCCAAGAAATACCAGCTTTCCCCCTTCAAATAGGACCTTTTCACCCACAAATACCTCTTTTATCCCCAAAAGAGGACAGTTTCTTCCAGAAATGCCACATTTCTCCCAAATATATCACATCTTCTCCAAGAAATACCAGGTTTCCCCCTCGAAATAGGACCTTTCCACCCACAAATACCTGTTTTATCCCCACAATAGGACAGTTTCTTCCAGACATGCCACATTTCTCCCAAATATATCACATCTTCTCCAAGAAATACTAGCTTTCCCCCTTCAAATAGGACCTTTTCACCCACAAATACCTCTTTTATCCCCAAAAGAGGACAGTTTCTTCCAGAAATGCCACATTTCTCCCAAATATATCACATCTCCAAGAAATACAAGGATTCCTCCTGAAATAGGACATTTTCTCCCACAAATACCAGCCTTCTCCCCTGAAAATATGACATTTTCTTCCAGACATGCCAGATTTCTCCCAAATATATCACATCTTCTCCAAGAAATACCAGGTTTCCCCCTTCAAATAGGACCTTTTCTCCCACAATTACCTGTTTGATCCCCAAAATAGGACATTTTCTTCAAGAAAGGCCCGATTTCTCCCAAATATATCACATCTTCTCCAAGAAATACCAGGTTTCCCCCTTCAAATAGGATCCTTTCACCCACAAATACCTCTTTTATCCCCAAAATAGGAAAGTTTCTTCCAGAAATACCACGTTTCCCCCTTGAAATAGGACATTTTCTCCCACAAAAACCTCTTTTATCCCCAAAATAGAACAGTTTCTGCCAGAAATGCCAGATTTCTCCCATGTATATCACATCTTCTCCAAGAAATACCAGCTTTCCTCCTTCAAATAGGACCTTTACACCCACAAATACCTCTTTTATCCCCACAATAGAACAGTTTCTTCCAGAAATGCCAGATTTCTCCCAAATATATCACATTTTCTCCAAGAAATACCAGCTTTACCCCTTCAAACAGGACCTTTTCTAACACAAATACCAACCCTCTCCTTGGAAAATAGGACATTTTCTTCCAGAAATGCCAGATTTCTCCCAAATAGATCACATCTTCTCCAAGAAATGCCAGGTTTCCCCCTTCCAATAGGACCTTTTCACCCACAAATACCTCTTTTATACCCAAAATAGGACAGTTTCTTATTCTAGAAATGCCACCTTTCTCCCAAATATATCAAATCTTCTCCAAGAAATACCAGCTTTCCCCCTTGAAATAGGACCTTTTCACCCACAAATACCTCTTTTTTCCCCAAAATAGGACATTATCATCCTGACATGCCAGATTTCTCCAAATATATCACATCTTCTCCAAGAAATACCAGCTTTCCCCCTTCAAATAGGACCTTTTCACCCGCAAATAGCTGTTTTAGCCCCAAAATAGGACATTTTCTTCCAGAAATGCCACATTTCTCCCAAATATATCACATCTTCTCCAAGAAATACCAGGGTTCCCCCTCGAAATAGGACCTTGTCACCCACAAATACCTCTTTTTTCCCCAAAAGAGGACATTTTCTTCCAGAAATGCCCGATTTCTCCCAAATAGATCACATCTTCTCCAAGAAATACCAGGTTTCCCCCTTCAAATAGGACCTTTTCACCACAAATACCTGCTTTATCCCCAAAAGAGGACAGTTTCTTCAAGAAATGCCACATTTCTCCCAAATAGATCACATCTTCTCCAAGAAATACCAGGGTTCCCCCTTCAAATAGGACCTTTTCTCCCACAAATACCTACTTTATCCCCAAAAGAGGACAGTTTCTTCCAGAAATGCCAGATTTCTCCCAAATATATCACATCTTCTCCAAGAAATACCAGCTTTCCCCCTTCAAATAGGACCTTTTCACCCACAAATACCTCTTTTATCCCCAAAAGAGGACATTTTCATCCGGAAATGCCACATTTCTCCCAAATATATCACATCTTCTCCAAGAAATACCAGGGTTCCCCCTTCAAATTGGACCTTTTCACCCACAAAAACCTCTTTTATCCCCAAAAGAGGACAGTTTCTTCCAGAAATGCCACATTTCTCCCAAATATATCACATCTTCTCAAGGAAATACCAGCTTTCCCCCTTGAAATAGGACCTTTTCACCCACAAATACCTCTTTTATCCCCAAAAGAGGACAGTTTCTTCCAGAAAGGCCTGATTTCTCCCAAACATATCACATCTCCAAGAAATACCAGGATTCCTACTGAAATAGGACCTTTTCTCCCACAAATACCAGCCTTCTCCCCCGAAAATAGGACATTTTCTTCCAGAAATGCCACATTTCTCCCAAATAGATCACAGCTTCTCCAAGAAATACCAGGGTTCCCCCTTCCAATAGGACCTTTTCACCCACAAGTACCTCTTTTATCCCCAAAATAGGGCATTTTCTTCCCGAAATGCCACATTTCTCCCAAATATATCACATCTTCTCCAAGAAATACCAGAATTCCTCCTGAAATAGGAACTTTTCTAACACAAATACCAGCCTTCTCCTCTGAAAATAGGACATTTTCTTCCTGACATGCCAGATTTCTCCCAAATATAGAATATCCTCTCCAAGAAATACCAGGGTTCCCTCTTCAAATAGGACCTTTTCACCCACAAATACCTCTTTTATACCCAAAATAGGACAGTTTCTTCCAGAAAGGCCACATTTCTCCCAAATATATCACATCTTCTCCAAGAAATACCAGGGTTCCCCCTTCAAATAGGACCTTTTCTCCCCGAAATACCTCTTTTATCCCCAAAATAGGCCAGTTTCTTCCAGAAATACCAGGTTTCCCCCTTCAAATAGGACCTTTTCTCCCACAATTACCTGCTTTATCCGCAAAATAAGACATTTTCTTCCAGAAATGCCACATTTCTCCCAAATATATCACATCTTCTCCAAGAAATACCAGGGTTCCCCCTTCAAATAGGACCTTTACACCCACAAATACCTCTTTTATCCCCAAAATAGAACAGTTTCTGCCAGAAATTCCAGATTTCTCCAAAATGTATCACATCTTCTCCAAGAAATACCTGCTTTACCCCTTCAAATAGGACCTTTTCTAACACAAATACCAACCTTCTCCCCGGAAAATAGGACATTTTCTTCCAGAAATGCCAGATTTCTCCCAAATAGATCACATCTTCTCCAAGAAATGCCAGGTTTCCCCCTACAAATAGGACCTTTTCTCCCACAAATACCTCTTTTATCCCCAAAATAGTACAGTTTCTTCTTCTAGAAATGCCACATTTCTCCCAAATATATCAAATCTTCTCCAAGAAATACCAGCTTTCCCCCTTGAAATAGGACCTTTTCACACACAAATACCTCTTTTATCCCGAAAATAGGATATTTTCATCCTGACATGCCAGATTTCTCAAAATATATCACATCTTCTCCAAGAAATACCAGGGTTCCCCCTTCAAATAGGACCTTTTCACCCGCAAATACCTGTTTTAACCCCAAAATAGGACATTTTCTTCCAGAAATGCCACATTTCTCCCAAATATAGCACATCTTCTCCAAGAAATACCAGGTTTCCCCCTCGAAATGGGACCTTGTCACCCACAAATACCTCTTTTTTCCCCAAAATAGGACATTTTCTTCCAGAAAGGCCAGATTTCTCCCAAACATATCACATCTTCTCCAAGAAATACCAGGTTTCCCCCTTCAAATAGGACCTTTTCACCACAAATACCTGCTTTATTCCCAAAAGAGGACAGTTTCTTCCAGAAATGCCACATTTCTCCCAAATATATCACATCTTCTCCAAGAAATACCAGGTTTCCCCCTTCAAATAGGAACTTTTCACCCACAAATACCTACTTTATCCCCAAAAGAGGACAGTTTCATCCAGAAATGCCAGATTTCTCCCAAATAGATCTCATCTTCTCCAAGAAATACCACGTTTCCCCCTTCAAATAGGACCTTTTCACCCGCAAATACCTGCTTTATCCCCAAAATAGGACATTTTCTACCAGAAAGGCCACATTTCTCCCAAATATATCACATCTTCTCCAAGAAACACCAGGGTTCCCCCTTCAAATAGGACCTTTTCTCCCACAAATACCAGCTTTATCCCCAAAATAGGACATTTTCTTCCAGAAATGCCACATTTCTCCCAAATATATCACATCTTCTCCAAGAAATACCAGGGTTCCCCCTTCTAAGAGGACCTTTACACCCACAAATACCTCTTTTATCCCCAAAATAGAACAGTTTCTGCCAGAAATTCCAGATTTCTCCAAAATGTATCACATCTTCTCCAAGAAATACCTGCTTTACCCCTTCAAATAGGACCTTTTCTAACACAAATACCAACCTTCTCCCCGGAAAATAGGACATTTTCTTCCAGAAATGCCAGATTTCTCCCAAATAGATCACATCTTCTCCAAGAAATGCCAGGTTTCCCCCTACAAATAGGACCTTTTCACCCACAAATACCTCTTTTATCCCCAAAATAGTACAGTTTCTTCTTCTAGAAATGCCACATTTCTCCCAAATATATCAAATCTTCTCCAAGAAATACCAGCTTTCCCCCTTGAAATAGGACCTTTTCACACACAAATACCTCTTTTATCCCGAAAATAGGATATTTTCATCCTGACATGCCAGATTTCTCAAAATATATCACATCTTCTCCAAGAAATACCAGGGTTCCCCCTTCAAATAGGACCTTTTCACCCGCAAATACCTGTTTTAACCCCAAAATAGGACATTTTCTTCCAGAAATGCCACATTTCTCCCAAATATAGCACATCTTCTCCAAGAAATACCAGGTTTCCCCCTCGAAATGGGACCTTGTCACCCACAAATACCTCTTTTTTCCCCAAAATAGGACATTTTCTTCCAGAAAGGCCAGATTTCTCCCAAACATATCACATCTTCTCCAAGAAATACCAGGTTTCCCCCTTCAAATAGGACCTTTTCACCACAAATACCTGCTTTATTCCCAAAAGAGGACAGTTTCTTCCAGAAATGCCACATTTCTCCCAAATAGATCACATCTTCTCCAAGAAATACCAGGTTTCCCCCTTCAAATAGGAACTTTTCACCCACAAATACCTACTTTATCCCCAAAAGAGGACAGTTTCATCCAGAAATGCCAGATTTCTCCCAAATAGATCTCATCTTCTCCAAGAAATACCACGTTTCCCCCTTCAAATAGGACCTTTTCACCCGCAAATACCTGCTTTATCCCCAAAATAGGACATTTTCTACCAGAAAGGCCACATTTCTCCCAAATATATCACATCTTCTCCAAGAAACACCAGGGTTCCCCCTTCAAATAGGACCTTTTCTCCCACAAATACCAGCTTTATCCCCAAAATAGGACATTTTCTTCCAGAAATGCCACATTTCTCCCAAATATATCACATCTTCTCCAAGAAATACCAGGGTTCCCCCTTCAAATAGGACCTTTTCACCCACAAATACCTCTTTTATCCCCAAAATTGGACATTTTCTTCCAGAACTGCCAGATTTCTCCCAAATGTATCGCATCTTCTCCAAGAAATACCAGGGTTCCCCCTTTAAATAGGACCTTTTCACCCACAAATACCTCTTTTATCCCCAAAAGAGGACTGTTTCTTCCAGAAATGCCACATTTCTCCCAAATATATCACAGCTTCTCCAAGAAATACCAGGATTCCTCCTGAAATAGGACCTTTTCACCCACAAATACCAGACTTCTTCCCCCAGATTGGAAATTTTCTTGCAGAAATGCCAGATTTCTCCCAATTAGATCACATCTTCTTCAAGGAATACCAGCTTTCCCCCTTCAAATAGGACCTTTTCACCCACTAATACCTCCTTTATCCCCAAAATTGGACATTTTCTTCCAGAAATGCCAGATTTCTCCCAAATATATCACGTCTTCTCCAAGAACTACCAGCTTTCCCCCTTCAAATAGGACCTTTTCACCCACAAATACTTCTTATATCCCCACAATAGGACAGTTTCTTCCAGAAATGCCATATTTCTCCCAAATATATCACAGCTTCTCCAAGAACTACCAGATTTCCCCCTTCAAATAGGACCTTTTCACCCACAAAAACCTCTTTTATCCCCAAAAGAGGACAGTTTCTTCCAGAAATGCCACATTTCTCCCAAATAGATCACATATTCTCCCAGAAATACCAGGGTTCCCCCTCGAAATAGGACCTTTTCACCCACAAATACCTCTTTTTTTCCCAAAATAGGACATCTTCTTCCAGAAAGGCCTGATTTCTCCCAAACATATCACATCTCCAAGAAATACCAGGATTCCTCCTGAAATAGGACCTTTTCACCCACAAATACCAGCCTTCTCCCCCGAAAATAGGACATTTTCTTCCAGAAATGCCACATTTCTCCCAAATATATCACAGCTTCTCCAAGAAATACCCGGTTTTCCCCTTGAAATAGGACCTTTTCACCCACAAATACCTGTTTGATCCCCAAAATAGAACAGTTTCTTCCAGAAATGCCCGATTTCTCCCAAATATATCACATCTTCTCCAAGAAATACAGGCTTTCCCCCTTGAAATATGCCCTTTTCACCCACAAGTACCTCTTTTATTCCCAAAATAGGGCATTTTCTTCCAGAAATGCCACATTTCTCCCAAACATATCACATCTCCAAGAAATACCAAGATTCCTCCACAAATACGACATTTCTCCCACAAATACCAGCCTTCTCCCCGGAAAATAGGACATTTTCTTCCTGACATGCCAGATTTCTCGCTAATATATCACATCTTCTCCAAGAAATACCAGGGTTCCCCCTTCAAATAGGACCTTTTCTCCCACAAATACCAGCTTTATCCCCAAAATAGAACAGTTTCTTCCAGAAATGCCACATTTCTCCCAAATATAGCACATCTTCTCCAAGATATACCAGGTTTCCCCCTTCAAATAGGACCTTATCACCCACAAATACCTGCTTTATCCCTAAAGTAGGACAGTTTCTTCCAGAAATGCCAGATTTCTCCTAAATATACCACAGCTTCTCCAAGAGATACCAGGGTTCCCCCTTCAAATAGGACCTTTTCACCCACAAATACCTGCTTTATCCCTAAAGTAGGACAGTTTCTTCCAGAAATGCCAGATTTCTCCAAAATATACCACAGCTTCTCCAAGAAATACCAGGGTTCCCCCTTCAAACAGGACATTTTCACCCACAAATACCAGCCTTCTTCCCCCAGATTTGACATTTTCTTCCAGAAATCCCAGATTTCTCCCAAATAGATCACATCTTCTCCAAGAAATACCAGGTTTCCCCCTTCAAATTGGACCTTTTCACCCACAAATACCTGTTTGATCCCCAAAAGAGGACAGTTTCCTCCAGAAATGCCAGATTTCTCCCAAATAGATCACATCTTCTCCAAGAAATACCAGGTTTCCCCCTTCAAATACGACATTTTCACCGACAAATAGCAGACTTCTTCCCCCAGATTTGACATTTTCTTCCAGAAATGCCACATTTCTCCCAAATATATCTCATCTTCTCCAAGAAATACCAGGTTTCCACCTTCAAATAGGGCCTTTTCACCCACAAATACCATCCTACTCCCCCCAAATTGGCCATTTTCTTCCAGACATGCCACATTTCTCCCAAATAGATCACATCTTCTCCAAGAAATACCAGCTTTACCCCTTCAAACAGGACCTTTTCTAACACAAATACCAACCCTCTCCCCGGAAAATAGGACATTTTCTTCCAGAAATGCCAGATTTCTCCCAAATAGATCACATCTTCTCCAAGAAATGCCAGGTTTCCCCCTTCCAATAGGACCTTTTCACCACAAATACCTCTTTTATACCAAAAATAGGACAATTTCTTATTCTAGAAATGCCACCTTTCTCCCAAATATATCAAATCTTCTCCAAGAAATACCAGCTTTCCCCCTTGAAATAGGACCTTTTCACCCACAAATACCTCTTTTTTCCCCAAAATAGGACATTATCATCCTGACATGCCAGATTTCTCCAAATATATCACATCTTCTCCAAGAAATACCTGCTTTCCCCCTTCAAATAGGACCTTTTCACCCACAAATAGCTGTTTTATCCCCAAAAGAGGACATTTTCTTCCAGAAATGCCACATTTCTCCCAAATAAATCACATCTTCTCCAAGAAATACCAGGGTTCCCCCTCGAAATAGGACCTTGTCACCCACAAATACCTCTTTTATCCCCAAAAGAGGTCATTTTCTTCCAGAAATGCCCGATTTCTCCCAAATAGATCACATCTTCTCCAAGAAATACCAGGTTTCCCCCTTCAAATAGGACCTTTTCACCACAAATACCTGCTTTATCCCCAAAAGAGGACAGTTTCTTCAAGAAATGCCACATTTCTCCCAAATAGATCACATCTTCTCCAAGAAATACCAGCTTTCCCCCTTCAAATAGGACCTTTTCACCCACAAATACCTACTTTATCCCCAAAAGAGGACAGTTTCTTCCAGAAATGCCAGATTTCTCCCAAATATATCACATCTTCTCCAAGAAATACCAGCTTTCCCCCTTGAAATAGGACCTTTTCACCCACAAATACCTCTTTTATCCCCAAAGGAGGACATTTTCTTCCAGAAAGGCCACATTTCTCCCAAATATATCACATCTTCTCCAAGAAATACCAGGGTTCCCCCTTCAAATTGGACCTTTTCACCCACAAAAACCTCTTTTATCCCCAAAAGAGGACAGTTTCTTCCAGAAATGCCACATTTCTCCCAAATATATCACATCTTCTCAAGGAAATACCAGCTTTCCCCCTTGAAATAGGACCTTTTCACCCACAAATACCTCTTTTATCCCCAAAATAGGACATTTTCTTCCAGAAAGGCCTGATTTCTCCCAAACATATCACATCTCCAAGAAATACCAGGATTCCTACTGAAATAGGACCTTTTCTCCCACAAATACCAGCCTTCTCCCTCGAAAATAGGACATTTTCTTCCAGAAATGCCACATTTCTCCCAAATAGATCACAGCTTCTCCAAGAAATACCAGGGTTCCCCCTTCCAATAGGACCTTTTCACCCACAAGTACCTCTTTTATCCCCAAAATAGGGCATTTTCTTCCCGAAATGCCACATTTCTCCCAAATATATCACATCTTCTCCAAGAAATACCAGAATTCTTCCTGAAATAGGACCTTTTCACCCACAAATACCAGCCTTCTCCTCTGAAAATAGGACAGTTTCTTCCTGACATGCCAGATTTCTCCCAAATATAGAATATCCTCTCCAAGAAATACCAGGGTTCCCCCTTCAAATAGGACCTTTTCACCCACAAATACCTCTTTTATACCCAAAATAGGACAGTTTCTTCCAGAAAGGCCACATTTCTCCCAAATATATCACATCTTCTCCAAGAAATACCAGGGTTCCCCCTTCAAATAGGACCTTTTCTCCCCGAAATACCTCTTTTATCCCCAAAATAGGCCAGTTTCTTCCAGAAATACCAGGTTTCCCCCTTCAAATAGGACCTTTTCTCCCACAATTACCTGCTTTATCCGCAAAATAAGACATTTTCTTCCAGAAATGCCACATTTCTCACAAATATATCACATCTTCTCCAAGAAATACCAGGGTTCCCCCTTCAAATAGGACCTTTACACCCACAAATACCTCTTTTATCCCCAAAATAGAACAGTTTCTGCCAGAAATTCCAGATTTCTCCAAAATGTATCACATCTTCTCCAAGAAATACCTGCTTTACCCCTTCAAATAGGACCTTTTCTAACACAAATACCAACCTTCTCCCCGGAAAATAGGACATTTTCTTCCAGAAATGCCAGATTTCTCCCAAATAGATCACATCTTCTCCAAGAAATGCCAGGTTTCCCCCTACAAATAGGACCTTTTCACCCACAAATACCTCTTTTATCCCCAAAATAGTACAGTTTCTTCTTCTAGAAATGCCACATTTCTCCCAAATATATCAAATCTTCTCCAAGAAATACCAGCTTTCCCCCTTGAAATAGGACCTTTTCACACACAAATACCTCTTTTATCCCGAAAATAGGATATTTTCATCCTGACATGCCAGATTTCTCCAAATATATCACATCTTCTCCAAGAAATACCAGGGTTCCCCCTTCAAATAGGACCTTTTCACCCGCAAATACCTGTTTTAACCCCAAAATAGGACATTTTCTTCCAGAAATGCCACATTTCTCCCAAATATAGCACATCTTCTCCAAGAAATACCAGGTTTCCCCCTCGAAATGGGACCTTGTCACCCACAAATACCTCTTTTTTCCCCAAAACAGGACATTTTCTTCCAGAAAGGCCAGATTTCTCCCAAACATATCACATCTTCTCCAAGAAATACCAGCTTTCCCCCTTCAAATAGGACCTTTTCACCACAAATACCTGCTTTATTCCCAAAAGAGGACAGTTTCTTCCAGAAATGCCAGATTTCTCCCAAATATATCACATCTTCTCCAAGAAATACCAGGTTTCCCCCTTCAAATAGGAACTTTTCACCCACAAATACCTACTTTATCCCCAAAAGAGGACAGTTTCATCCAGAAATGCCAGATTTCTCCCAAATAGATCTCATCTTCTCCAAGAAATACCACGTTTCCCCCTTCAAATAGGACCTTTTCACCCACAAATACCTGCTTTATCCCCAAAATAGGACATTTTCTACCAGAAAGGCCACATTTCTCCCAAATATATCACATCTTCTCCAAGAAACACCAGGGTTCCCCCTTCAAATAGGACCTTTTCTCCCACAAATACCAGCTTTATCCCCAAAATAGGACATTTTCTTCCAGAAATGCCACATTTCTCCCAAATATATCACATCTTCTCCAAGAAATACCAGGGTTCCCCCTTCAAATAGGACCTTTTCACCCACAAATACCTCTTTTATCCCCAAAATAGGACATTTTCTTCCAGAAATGCCACATTTCTCCCAAATATATCACATCTTCTCCAAGAAATACCAGGGTTCCCCCTTCAAATAGGACCTTTTCACCCACAAATACCTCTTTTATCCCCAAAATTGGACATTTTCTTCCAGAACTGCCAGATTTCTCCCAAATGTATCACATCTTCTCCAAGAAATACCAGGGTTCCCCCTTTAAATAGGACCTTATCACCCACAAATACCTCTTTTATCCCCAAAAGAGGACTGTTTCTTCCAGAAATGCCACATTTCTCCCAAATATATCACAGCTTCTCCAAGAAATACCAGGATTCCTCCTGAAATAGGACCTTTTCACCCACAAATACCAGACTTCTTCCCCCAGATTGGAAATTTTCTTCCAGAAATGCCAGATTTCTCCCAATTAGATCACATCTTCTTCAAGGAATACCAGCTTTCCCCCTTCAAATAGGACCTTTTCACCCACTATTACCTCCTTTATCCCCAAAATTGGACATTTTCTTCCAGAAATGCCAGATTTCTCCCAAATATATCACGTCTTCTCCAAGAACTACCAGCTTTCCCCCTTCAAATAGGACCTTTTCACCCACAAATACTTCTTATATCCCCACAATAGGACAGTTTCTTCCAGAAATGCCATATTTCTCCCAAATATATCACAGCTTCTCCAAGAACTACCAGATTTCCCCCTTCAAATAGGACCTTTTCACCCACAAAAACCTCTTTTATCCCCAAAAGAGGACAGTTTCTTCCAGAAATGCCACATTTCTCCCAAATAGATCACATATTCTCCCAGAAATACCAGGTTTCCCCCTTCAAATAGGACCTTTTCACCCACAAATACCTCTTTTTTTCCCAAAATAGGACATCTTCTTCCAGAAAGGCCTGATTTCTCCCAAACATATCACATCTCCAAGAAATACCAGGATTCCTCCTGAAATAGGACCTTTTCACCCACAAATACCAGCCTTCTCCCCCGAAAATAGGACATTTTCTTCCAGAAATGCCACATTTCTCCCAAATATATCACAGCTTCTCCAAGAAATACCCGGTTTTCCCCTTGAAATAGGACCTTTTCACCCACAAATACCTGTTTGATCCCCAAAATAGAACAGTTTCTTCCAGAAATGCCCGATTTCTCCCAAATATATCACATCTTCTCCAAGAAATACAGGCTTTCCCCCTTGAAATAGGCCCTTTTCACCCACAAGTACCTCTTTTATTCCCAAAATAGGGCATTTTCTTCCAGAAATGCCACATTTCTCCCAAACATATCACATCTCCAAGAAATACCAAGATTCCTCCACAAATACGACATTTCTCCCACAAATACCAGCCTTCTCCCCGGAAAATAGGACATTTTCTTCCTGACATGCCAGATTTCTCGCTAATATATCACATCTTCTCCAAGAAATACCAGGGTTCCCCCTTCAAATAGGACCTTTTCTCCCACAAATACCAGCTTTATCCCCAAAATAGAACAGTTTCTTCCAGAAATGCCACATTTCTCCCAAATATAGCACATCTTCTCCAAGATATACCAGGTTTCCCCCTTCAAATAGGACCTTTTCACCCACAAATACCTGCTTTATCCCTAAAGTAGGACAGTTTCTTCCAGAAATGCCAGATTTCTCCTAAATATACCACAGCTTCTCCAAGAGATACCAGGGTTCCCCCTTCAAATAGGACCTTTTCACGCACAAATACCTGCTTTATCCCTAAAGTAGGACAGTTTCTTCCAGAAATGCCAGATTTCTCCAAAATATACCACAGCTTCTCCAAGAAATACCAGGGTTCCCCCTTCAAACAGGACATTTTCACCCACAAATACCAGCCTTCTTCCCCCAGATTTGACATTTTCTTCCAGAAATCCCAGATTTCTCCCAAATAGATCACATCTTCTCCAAGAAATACCAGGTTTCCCCCTTCAAATTGGACCTTTTCACCCACAAATACCTGTTTGATCCCCAAAAGAGGACAGTTTCCTCCAGAAATGCCAGATTTCTCCCAAATAGATCACATCTTCTCCAAGAAATACCAGGTTTCCCCCTTCAAATACGACATTTTCACCGACAAATAGCAGACTTCTTCCCCCAGATTTGACATTTTCTTCCAGAAATGCCACATTTCTCCCAAATATATCTCATCTTCTCCAAGAAATACCAGGTTTCCACCTTCAAATAGGGCCTTTTCACCCACAAATACCATCCTACTCCCCCCAAATTGGCCATTTTCTTCCAGACATGCCACATTTCTCCCAAATAGATCACATCTTCTCCAAGAAATACCAGCTTTACCCCTTCAAACAGGACCTTTTCTAACACAAATACCAACCCTCTCCCCGGAAAATAGGACATTTTCTTCCAGAAATGCCAGATTTCTCCCAAATAGATCACATCTTCTCCAAGAAATGCCAGGTTTCCCCCTTCCAATAGGACCTTTTCACCACAAATACCTCTTTTATACCAAAAATAGGACAATTTCTTATTCAAGAAATGCCACCTTTCTCCCAAATATATCAAATCTTCTCCAAGAAATACCAGCTTTCCCCCTTGAAATAGGACCTTTTCACCCACAAATACCTCTTTTTTCCCCAAAATAGGACATTATCATCCTGACATGCCAGATTTCTCCAAATATATCACATCTTCTCCAAGAAATACCAGCTTTCCCCCTTCAAATAGGACCTTTTCACCCGCAAATAGCTGTTTTAGCCCCAAAATAGGACATTTTCTTCCAGAAATGCCACATTTCTCCCAAATATATCACATCTTCTCCAAGAAATACCAGGGTTCCCCCTCGAAATAGGACCTTGTCACCCACAAATACCTCTTTTATCCCCAAAAGAGGTCATTTTCTTCCAGAAATGCCCGATTTCTCCCAAATAGATCACATCTTCTCCAAGAAATACCAGGTTTCCCCCTTCAAATAGGACCTTTTCACCACAAATACCTGCTTTATCCCCAAAAGAGGACAGTTTCTTCAAGAAATGCCACATTTCTCCCAAATAGATCACATCTTCTCCAAGAAATACCAGATTTCCCCCTTCAAATAGGACCTTTTCACCCACAAATACCTACTTTATCCCCAAAAGAGGACAGTTTCTTCCAGAAATGCCAGATTTCTCCCAAATATATCACATCTTCTCCAAGAAATACCAGCTTTCCCCCTTCAAATAGGACCTTTTCACCCACAAATACCTCTTTTATCCCCAAAGGAGGACATTTTCTTCCAGAAAGGCCACATTTCTCCCAAATATATCACATCTTCTCCAAGAAATACCAGGGTTCCCCCTTCAAATTGGACCTTTTCACCCACAAAAACCTCTTTTATCCCCAAAAGAGGACAGTTTCTTCCAGAAATGCCACATTTCTCCCAAATATATCACATCTTCTCAAGGAAATACCAGCTTTCCCCCTTGAAATAGGACCTTTTCACCCACAAATACCTCTTTTATCCCCAAAAGAGGACAGTTTCTTCCAGAAAGGCCTGATTTCTCCCAAACATATCACATCTCCAAGAAATACCAGGATTCCTACTGAAATAGGACCTTTTCTCCCACAAATACCAGCCTTCTCCCCCGAAAATAGGACATTTTCTTCCAGAAATGCCACATTTCTCCCAAATAGATCACAGCTTCTCCAAGAAATACCAGGGTTCCCCCTTCCAATAGGACCTTTTCACCCACAAGTACCTCTTTTATCCCCAAAATAGGGCATTTTCTTCCCGAAATGCCACATTTCTCCCAAATATATCACATCTTCTCCAAGAAATACCAGAATTCCTCCTGAAATAGGACCTTTTCACCCACAAATACCAGCCTTCTCCTCTGAAAATAGGACAGTTTCTTCCTGACATGCCAGATTTCTCCCAAATATAGAATATCCTCTCCAAGAAATACCAGGGTTCCCCCTTCAAATAGGACCTTTTCACCCACAAATACCTCTTTTATACCCAAAATAGGACAGTTTCTTCCAGAAAGGCCACATTTCTCCCAAATATATCACATCTTCTCCAAGAAATACCAGCTTTCCCCCTTCAAATAGGACCTTTTCTCCCCGAAATACCTCTTTTATCCCCAAAATAGGACAGTTTCTTCCAGAAATACCAGGTTTCCCCCTTCAAATAGGACCTTTTCTCCCACAATTACCTGCTTTATCCGCAAAATAAGACATTTTCTTCCAGAAATGCCACATTTCTCCCAAATATATCACATCTTCTCCAAGAAATACCAGGGTTCCCCCTTCTAAGAGGACCTTTACACCCACAAATACCTCTTTTATCCCCAAAATAGAACAGTTTCTGCCAGAAATTCCAGATTTCTCCAAAATGTATCACATCTTCTCCAAGAAATACCTGCTTTACCCCTTCAAATAGGACCTTTTCTAACACAAATACCAACCTTCTCCCCGGAAAATAGGACATTTTCTTCCAGAAATGCCAGATTTCTCCCAAATAGATCACATCTTCTCCAAGAAATGCCAGGTTTCCCCCTACAAATAGGACCTTTTCACCCACAAATACCTCTTCTATCCCCAAAATAGTACAGTTTCTTCTTCTAGAAATGCCACATTTCTCCCAAATATATCAAATCTTCTCCAAGAAATACCAGCTTTCCCCCTTCAAATAGGACCTTTTCACACACAAATACCTCTTTTATCCCGAAAATAGGATATTTTCATCCTGACATGCCAGATTTCTCCCAAATATATCACATCTTCTCCAAGAAATACCAGGGTTCCCCCTTCAAATAGGACCTTTTCACCCGCAAATACCTGTTTTAACCCCAAAATAGGACATTTTCTTCCAGAAATGCCACATTTCTCCCAAATATAGCACATCTTCTCCAAGAAATACCAGGTTTCCCCCTCGAAATGGGACCTTGTCACCCACAAATACCTCTTTTTTCCCCAAAATAGGACATTTTCTTCCAGAAAGGCCAGATTTCTCCCAAACATATCACATCTTCTCCAAGAAATACCAGGTTTCCCCCTTCAAATAGGACCTTCTCACCACAAATACCTGCTTTATTCCCAAAAGAGGACAGTTTCTTCCAGAAATGCCACATTTCTCCCAAATATATCACATCTTCTCCAAGAAATACCAGCTTTCCCCCTTGAAATAGGACCTTTTCACCCACAAATACCTGCTTTATCCCCAAAATAGGACATTTTCTTAAAGAAATGCCAGATTTCATCCAAATATATCTCATCTTCTCCAAGAAATACCAGGTTTCCCCCTTCAAATAGGACCTTTTCACCCACAAATACCATCCTACTCCCCCCAGATTGGCCATTTTCTTGCAGAAATGCCAGATTTCACCCAAATAGATCACATCTTCTCCAAGAAATACCAGGATTCCTCCTCAAATACGACCTATTCTCCAAGAAATACCAGCCTTCGCCCCTGAAAATAGGACATTTTCTTCCAGAAATGCCACATTTCTCCCAAATAGATCACATCTTCTCCAACAAATACCAGCTTTCCCCCTTGAAATAGGACCTTTACACCCACAAATACCTCTTTTATCCCCAAAAGAGGACATTTTTTTATAGAAATGCCACATTTCTCCCAAATGTATCACATCTTCTCCAAGAAATACCAGGATTCCTCCTGAAATAGGACCTTTTCTAACTCAAATACCAGCCTTCTCCCCGGAAAATAAGACATTTTCTTCCAGAAATGCCAGATTTCTCCCAAATATATCACATCTTCTCCAAGAAATACCAGGTTTCCCCCTTGAAATAGGACCTTTTCACCCACAAATACCTGTTTTATCCCCAAAATAGGACATTTTCATCCTGAAATGCCAGATTTCTCCCAAATATATCACATCTTCTCCAAGAAATACCAGGTTTCCCCCTTCAAATAGGAACTTTTCACCCACAAATACCTGTTTTAACCCCAAAAATAGGACAGTTTCTTCCAGAAATGCCACATTTCTCCCAAATATATCACATCTTCTCCAAGAACTACCGGATTTCCCCCTTCTAATAGGACCTTATCAGAAAGAAATACCTCTTTTATCCCCAAAAGAGGACATTTTCTTCCTGACATGCCAGATTTCTCACAAATAGATCACATCTTCTCCAAGAAATACCACGTTTCCCCCTTCAAATAGGACCTTTTCTCCCCGAAATACGTCTTTTATCCCCAAAATTGGACATTTTCTTCCAGAACTGCCAGATTTCTCCCAAATGTATCACATCTTCTCCAAGAAATACCAGCTAACCCCCTTCAAATAGGACCTTTTCACCCACAAATACCTCTTTTATCCCCAAAATAGGACAGTTTCTTCCAGAAATGCCACATTTCTCCCAAATATATCACATCTTCTCCAAGAAATACCAGGATTCCTCCTGAAATAGGAACTTTTCACCCGCAAATACCAGCCTTCTTTCCCCAGATTGGACATTATCTTGCAGAAATGCCAGATTTCTCCCAATTAGATCACATCTTCTCCAAGAAATACCAGGGTTCCCCCTTCAAACAGGACATTTTCACCCACAAATACCAGCCTTCTTCCCCCAGATTTGACATTTTCTTACAGAAATGCCACATTTCTCCCAAATAGATCACATCTTCTCCAAGAAATACCAGGTTTCCCCCTCGAAATAGGACCTTTTCACCCACAAATACCTCTTTTATCCCCAAAAGAGGACAGTTTCCTCCAGAAATGCCAGATTTCTCCAAAATATATCACATCATCTCCAAGAAATACCAGGATTCCCCCTTCAAATAGGACCTTTTCACCAACAATTACCTCTTTTATCCCCAAAGTAGGACAGTTTCTTCCAGAAATGCCAGATTTCTCCCAAATATATCACAGATTCTCCAAGAAATACCAGGTTTCCCCCTTCAAATACGACCTTTTCACCCACAAATACCAGACTTCTTCCCCCCAGATTTGTCATTTTCTTCCAGAAATGCCAGATTTCTCCCAAATATATCTCATCTTCTCCAAGAAATACCAGGTTTCCCCCTTCAAATAGGGCCTTTTCACCCACAAATACCAATCTACTCCCCCCAAATTGGCCATTTTCTGCCAGAAATGCCACATTTCTCCCAAATAGATCACATCTTCTCCAAGAAATACCAGCTTTCCCCCTTCAAATAGGACCTTTTCACCCACAAATACCTCTTTTATCCCCAAAAGAGGACAGTTTCTTCCAGAAATGCCACATTTCTCCCAAATATATCACATCTTCTCCAAGAAATACCAGGTTTCCCCCTCGAAATAGGACCTTTCCACCCACAAATACCTGTTTTATCCCCACAATAGGACAGTTTCTTCCAGAAATGCCACATTTCTCCCAAACATATCACATCTCCAAGAAATACCAGGATTCCTCCTGAAATAGGACATTTTCTCCCACAAATACCAGCCTTCTCCCCTGAAAATATGACATTTTCTTCCAGAAATGCCACATTTCTCCCAAATATATCACATCTTCTCCAAGAAATACCAGGTTTCCCCCTTCAAATAGGACCTTTTCTCCCACAATTACCTGTTTGATCCCCAAAATAGGACATTTTCTTCAAGAAAGGCCCGATTTCTCCCAAATATATCACATCTTCTCCAAGAAATACCAGGTTTCCCCCTTCAAATAGGATCCTTTCACCAACAAATACCTCTTTTATCCCCAAAATAGGAAAGTTTCTTCCAGAAATACCACGTTTCCCCCTTGAAATAGGACCTTTTCTCCCACAAATACCTCTTTTATCCCCAAAATAGAACAGTTTCTGCCAGAAATGCCAGATTTCTCCCATGTATATCACATCTTCTCCAAGAAATACCAGCTTTCCTCCTTCAAATAGGACCTTTACACCCACAAATACCTCTTTTATCCCCACAATAGAACAGTTTCTTCCAGAAATGCCAGATTTCTCCCAAATATATCACATCTTCTCCAAGAAATACCAGCTTTACCCCTTCAAACAGGACCTTTTCTAACACAAATACCAACCCTCTCCTTGGAAAATAGGACATTTTCTTCCAGAAATGCCAGATTTCTCCCAAATAGATCACATCTTCTCCAAGAAATGCCAGGTTTCCCCCTTCCAATAGGACCTTTTCACCCACAAATACCTCTTTTATACCCAAAATAGGACAGTTTCTTATTCTAGAAATGCCACCTTTCTCCCAAATATATCAAATCTTCTCCAAGAAATACCAGCTTTCCCCCTTGAAATAGGACCTTTTCACCCACAAATACCTCTTTTTTCCCCAAAATAGGACATTATCATCCTGACATGCCAGATTTCTCCAAATATATCACATCTTCTCCAAGAAATACCAGCTTTCCCCCTTCAAATAGGACCTTTTCACCCGCAAATAGCTGTTTTAGCCCCAAAATAGGACATTTTCTTCCAGAAATGCCACATTTCTCCCAAATATATCACATCTTCTCCAAGAAATACCAGGGTTCCCCCTCGAAATAGGACCTTGTCACCCACAAATACCTCTTTTTTCCCCAAAAGAGGACATTTTCTTCCAGAAATGCCCGATTTCTCCCAAATAGATCACATCTTCTCCAAGAAATACCAGGTTTCCCCCTTCAAATAGGACCTTTTCACCACAAATACCTGCTTTATCCCCAAAAGAGGACAGTTTCTTCAAGAAATGCCACATTTCTCCCAAATAGATCACATCTTCTCCAAGAAATACCAGGGTTCCCCCTTCTAATAGGACCTTTTCTCCCACAAATACCTACTTTATCCCCAAAAGAGGACAGTTTCTTCCAGAAATGCCAGATTTCTCCCAAATATATCACATCTTCTCCAAGAAATACCAGCTTTCCCCCTTCAAATAGGACCTTTTCACCCACAAATACCTCTTTTATCCCCAAAAGAGGACATTTTCTTCCAGAAATGCCACATTTCTCCCAAATATATCACATCTTCTCCAAGAAATACCAGGGTTCCCCCTTCAAATTGGACCTTTTCACCCACAAAAACCTCTTTTATCCCCAAAAGAGGACAGTTTCTTCCAGAAATGCCACATTTCTCCCAAATAGATCACATCTTCTCAAGGAAATACCAGCTTTCCCCCTTCAAATAGGACCTTTTCACCCACAAATACCTCTTTTATCCCCAAAATAGGACATTTTCTTCCAGAAAGGCCTGATTTCTCCCAAACATATCACATCTCCAAGAAATACCAGGATTCCTACTGAAATAGGACCTTTTCTCCCACAAATACCAGCCTTCTCCCCCGAAAATAGGACATTTTCTTCCAGAAATGCCAGATTTCTCCCAAATAGATCACAGCTTCTCCAAGAAATACCAGGGTTCCCCCTTCCAATAGGACCTTTTCACCCACAAGTACCTCTTTTATCCCCAAAATAGGGCATTTTCTTCCCGAAATGCCACATTTCTCCCAAATATATCACATCTTCTCCAAGAAATACCAGAATTCCTCCTGAAATAGGAACTTTTCTAACACAAATACCAGCCTTCTCCTCTGAAAATAGGACATTTTCTTCCTGACATGCCAGATTTCTCCCAAATATAGAATATCCTCTCCAAGAAATACCAGGGTTCCCTCTTCAAATAGGACCTTTTCACCCACAAATACCTCTTTTATACCCAAAATAGGACAGTTTCTTCCAGAAAGGCCACATTTCTCCCAAATATATCACATCTTCTCCAAGAAATACCAGGGTTCCCCCTTCAAATAGGACCTTTTCTCCCCGAAATACCTCTTTTATCCCCAAAATAGGACAGTTTCTTCCAGAAATACCAGGTTTCCCCCTTCAAATAGGACCTTTTCTCCCACAATTACCTGCTTTATCCGCAAAATAAGACATTTTCTTCCAGAAATGCCACATTTCTCCCAAATATATCACATCTTCTCCAAGAAATACCAGGGTTCCCCCTTCAAATAGGACCTTTACACCCACAAATACCTCTTTTATCCCCAAAATAGAACAGTTTCTGCCAGAAATTCCAGATTTCTCCAAAATGTATCACATCTTCTCCAAGAAATACCTGCTTTACCCCTTCAAATAGGACCTTTTCTAACACAAATACCAACCTTCTCCCCGGAAAATAGGACATTTTCTTCCAGAAATGCCAGATTTCTCCCAAATAGATCACATCTTCTCCAAGAAATGCCAGGTTTCCCCCTACAAATAGGACCTTTTCACCCACAAATACCTCTTTTATCCCCAAAATAGTACAGTTTCTTCTTCTAGAAATGCCACATTTCTCCCAAATATATCAAATCTTCTCCAAGAAATACCAGCTTTCCCCCTTGAAATAGGACCTTTTCACACACAAATACCTCTTTTATCCCGAAAATAGGATATTTTCATCCTGACATGCCAGATTTCTCCAAATATAGCACATCTTCTCCAAGAAATACCAGGGTTCCCCCTTCAAATAGGACCTTTTCACCCGCAAATACCTGTTTTAACCCCAAAATAGGACATTTTCTTCCAGAAATGCCACATTTCTCCCAAATATAGCACATCTTCTCCAAGAAATACCAGGTTTCCCCCTCGAAATGGGACCTTGTCACCCACAAATACCTCTTTTTTCCCCAAAATAGGACATTTTCTTCCAGAAAGGCCAGATTTCTCCCAAACATATCACATCTTCTCCAAGAAATACCAGGTTTCCCCCTTCAAATAGGACCTTTTCACCACAAATACCTGCTTTATTCCCAAAAGAGGACAGTTTCTTCCAGAAATGCCACATTTCTCCCAAATATATCACATCTTCTCCAAGAAATACCAGGGTTCCCCCTTCAAATAGGACCTTTTCACCCACAAATACCTACTTTATCCCCAAAAGAGGACAGTTTCATCCAGAAATGCCAGATTTCTCCCAAATAGATCTCATCTTCTCCAAGAAATACCACGTTTCCCCCTTCAAATAGGACCTTTTCACCCACAAATACCTGCTTTATCCCCAAAATAGGACATTTTCTACCAGAAAGGCCACATTTCTCCCAAATATATCACATCTTCTCCAAGAAACACCAGGGTTCCCCCTTCAAATAGGACCTTTTCTCCCACAAATACCAGCTTTATCCCCAAAATAGGACATTTTCTTCCAGAAATGCCCGATTTCTCCCAAATATATCACATATTCTCCAAGAAATACCAGGGTTCCCCCTTCAAATAGGACCTTTTCACCCACAAATACCTCTTTTATCCCCAAAATTGGACATTTTCTTCCAGAACTGCCCGATTTCTCCCAAATGTATCACATCTTCTCCAAGAAATACCAGGGTTCCCCCTTTAAATAGGACCTTTTCACCCACAAATACCTCTTTTATCCCCAAAAGAGGACTGTTTCTTCCAGAAATGCCACATTTCTCCCAAATATATCACAGCTTCTCCAAGAAATACCAGGATTCCTCCTGAAATAGGACCTTTTCACCCACAAATACCAGACTTCTTCCCCCAGATTGGAAATTTTCTTGCAGAAATGCCAGATTTCTCCCAATTAGATCACATCTTCTTCAAGGAATACCAGCTTTCCCCCTTCAAATAGGACCTTTTCACCCACTAATACCTCCTTTATCCCCAAAATTGGACATTTTCTTCCAGAAATGCCAGATTTCTCCCAAATATATCACGTCTTCTCCAAGAACTACCAGCTTTCCCCCTTCAAATAGGACCTTTTCACCCACAAATACTTCTTATATCCCCACAATAGGACAGTTTCTTCCAGAAATGCCATATTTCTCCCAAATATATCACAGCTTCTCCAAGAACTACCAGATTTCCCCCTTCAAATAGGACCTTTTCACCCACAAAAACGTCTTTTATCCCCAAAAGAGGACAGTTTCTTCCAGAAATGCCACATTTCTCCCAAATAGATCACATATTCTCCCAGAAATACCAGGGTTCCCCCTCGAAATAGGACCTTTTCACCCACAAATACCTCTTTTTTTCCCAAAATAGGACATCTTCTTCCAGAAAGGCCTGATTTCTCCCAAACATATCACATCTCCAAGAAATACCAGGATTCCTCCTGAAATAGGACCTTTTCACCCACAAATACCAGCCTTCTCCCCCGAAAATAGGACATTTTCTTCCAGAAATGCCACATTTCTCCCAAATATATCACAGCTTCTCCAAGAAATACCCGGTTTTCCCCTTGAAATAGGACCTTTTCACCCACAAATACCTGTTTGATCCCCAAAATAGAACAGTTTCTTCCAGAAATGCCCGATTTCTCCCAAATATATCACATCTTCTCCAAGAAATACAGGCTTTCCCCCTTGAAATATGCCCTTTTCACCCACAAGTACCTCTTTTATTCCCAAAATAGGGCATTTTCTTCCAGAAATGCCACATTTCTCCCAAACATATCACATCTCCAAGAAATACCAAGATTCCTCCACAAATACGACATTTCTCCCACAAATACCAGCCTTCTCCCCGGAAAATAGGACATTTTCTTCCTGACATGCCAGATTTCTCGCTAATATATCACATCTTCTCCAAGAAATACCAGGGTTCCCCCTTCAAATAGGACCTTTTCTCCCACAAATACCAGCTTTATCCCCAAAATAGAACAGTTTCTTCCAGAAATGCCACATTTCTCCCAAATATAGCACATCTTCTCCAAGATATACCAGGTTTCCCCCTTCAAATAGGACCTTTTCACCCACAAATACCTGCTTTATCCCTAAAGTAGGACAGTTTCTTCCAGAAATGCCAGATTTCTACAAAATATACCACAGCTTCTCCAAGAAATACCAGGGTTCCCCCTTCAAACAGGACATTTTCACCCACAAATACCAGCCTTCTTCCCCCAGATTTGACATTTTCTTCCAGAAATCCCAGATTTCTCCCAAATAGATCACATCTTCTCCAAGAAATACCAGGTTTCCCCCTTCAAATTGGACCTTTTCACCCACAAATACCTGTTTGATCCCCAAAAGAGGACAGTTTCCTCCAGAAATGCCAGATTTCTCCCAAATAGATCACATCTTCTCCAAGAAATACCAGCTTTCCCCCTTCCAATAGGACCTTTTCACCCACAAATACCTCTTTTATCCCCAAAGGAGGACATTTTCTTCCAGAAAGGCCACATTTCTCCCAAATATATCACATCTTCTCCAAGAAATACCAGGGTTCCCCCTTCAAATTGGACCTTTTCACCCACAAAAACCTCTTTTATCCCCAAAAGAGGACAGTTTCTTCCAGAAATGCCACATTTCTCCCAAATAGATCACATCTTCTCAAGGAAATACCAGCTTTCCCCCTTGAAATAGGACCTTTTCACCCACAAATACCTCTTTTATCCCCAAAATAGGACATTTTCTTCCAGAAAGGCCTGATTTCTCCCAAACATATCACATCTCCAAGAAATACCAGGATTCCTACTGAAATAGGACCTTTTCTCCCACAAATACCAGCCTTCTCCCCCGAAAATAGGACATTTTCTTCCAGAAATGCCAGATTTCTCCCAAATAGATCACAGCTTCTCCAAGAAATACCAGGGTTCCCCCTTCCAATAGGACCTTTTCACCCACAAGTACCTCTTTTATCCCCAAAATAGGGCATTTTCTTCCCGAAATGCCACATTTCTCCCAAATATATCACATCTTCTCCAAGAAATACCAGAATTCCTCCTGAAATAGGACCTTTTCACCCACAAATACCAGCCTTCTCCTCTGAAAATAGGACAGTTTCTTCCTGACATGCCAGATTTCTCCCAAATATAGAATATCCTCTCCAAGAAATACCAGGGTTCCCTCTTCAAATAGGACCTTTTCACCCACAAATACCTCTTTTATACCCAAAATAGGACAGTTTCTTCCAGAAAGGCCACATTTCTCCCAAATATATCACATCTTCTCCAAGAAATACCAGCTTTCCCCCTTCAAATAGGACTTTTTCTCCCCGAAATACCTCTTTTATCCCCAAAATAGGACAGTTTCTTCCAGAAATACCAGGTTTCCCCCTTCAAATAGGACCTTTTCTCCCACAATTACCTGCTTTATCCGCAAAATAAGACATTTTCTTCCAGAAATGCCACATTTCTCCCAAATATATCACATCTTCTCCAAGAAATACCAGGGTTCCCCCTTCAAATAGGACCTTTACACCCACAAATACCTCTTTTATCCCCAAAATAGAACAGTTTCTGCCAGAAATTCCAGATTTCTCCAAAATGTATCACATCTTCTCCAAGAAATACCTGCTTTACCCCTTCAAATAGGACCTTTTCTAACACAAATACCAACCTTCTCCCCGGAAAATAGGACATTTTCTTCCAGAAATGCCAGATTTCTCCCAAATAGATCACATCTTCTCCAAGAAATGCCAGGTTTCCCCCTACAAATAGGACCTTTTCACCCACAAATACCTCTTTTATCCCCAAAATAGTACAGTTTCTTCTTCTAGAAATGCCACATTTCTCCCAAATATATCAAATCTTCTCCAAGAAATACCAGCTTTCCCCCTTGAAATAGGACCTTTTCACACACAAATACCTCTTTTATCCCGAAAATAGGATATTTTCATCCTGACATGCCAGATTTCTCCCAAATATATCACATCTTCTCCAAGAAATACCAGGGTTCCCCCTTCAAATAGGACCTTTTCACCTGCAAATACCTGTTTTAACCCCAAAATAGGACAGTTTCTTCCAGAAATGCCACATTTCTCCCAAATATAGCACATCTTCTCCAAGAAATACCAGGTTTCCCCCTCGAAATGGGACCTTGTCACCCACAAATACCTCTTTTTTCCCCAAAATAGGACATTTTCTTCCAGAAAGGCCAGATTTCTCCCAAACATATCACATCTTCTCCAAGAAATACCAGGTTTCCCCCTTCAAATAGGACCTTCTCACCACAAATACCTGCTTTATTCCCAAAAGAGGACAGTTTCTTCCAGAAATGCCACATTTCTCCCAAATATATCACATCTTCTCCAAGAAATACCAGGGTTCCCCCTTCAAATAGGAACTTTTCACCCACAAATACCTACTTTATCCCCAAAAGAGGACAGTTTCTTCCAGAAATGCCAGATTTCTCCCAAATAGATCTCATCTTCTCCAAGAAATACCACGTTTCCCCCTTCAAATAGGACCTTTTCACCCACAAATAACTGCTTTATCCCCAAAATAGGACATTTTCTTCCAGAAATGCCACATTTCTCCCAAATACATCACATCTTCTCCAAGAAATACCAGGGTTCCCCCTTCAAATAGGACCTTTTCTCCCACAAATACCAGCTTTATCCCCAAAATAGGACATTTTCTTCCAGAAATGCCCGATTTCTCCCAAATATATCACATATTCTCCAAGAATTACCAGGGTTCCCCCTTCAAATAGGACCTTTTCACCCACAAATACCTCTTTTATCCCCAAAAGAGGACATTTTTCTCCAGAAATGCCACATTTCTCCCAAATGTATCACATCTTCTCCAAGAAATACCAGGGTTCCCCCTTCAAATAGGACCTTTTCTCCCCGAAATACCTCTTTTATCCCCAAAATTGGACATTTTCTTCCAGAACTGCCAGATTTCTCCCAAATGTATCACATCTTCTCCAAGAAATACCAGGGTTCCCCCTTTAAATAGGACCTTTTCACCCACAAATACCTCTTTTATCCCCAAAAGAGGACTGTTTCTTCCAGAAATGCCAGATTTCTCCCAAATATATCACAGCTTCTCCAAGAAATACCAGGATTCCTCCTGAAATAGGACCTTTTCACCCACAAATACCAGACTTCTTCCCCCAGATTGGAAATTTTCTTGCAGAAATGCCAGATTTCTCCCAATTAGATCACATCTTCTTCAAGGAATACCAGCTTTCCCCCTTCAAATAGGACCTTTTCACCCACTAATACCTCCTTTATCCCCAAAATTGGACATTTTCTTCCAGAAATGCCAGATTTCTCCCAAATATATCACATCTTCTCCAAGAACTACCAGATTTCCCCCTTCAAATAGGACCTTTTCACCCACAAATACTTCTTATATCCCCACAATAGGACAGTTTCTTCCAGAAATGCCACATTTCTCCCAAATATATCACAGCTTCTCCAAGAACTACCAGATTTCCCCCTTCAAATAGGACCTTTTCACCCACAAAAACCTCTTTTATCCCCAAAAGAGGACAGTTTCTTCCAGAAATGCCACATTTCTCCCAAATAGATCACATATTCTCCAAGAAATACCTGGGTTCCCCCTCGAAATAGGACCTTTTCACCCACAAATACCTCTTTTTTTCCCAAAATAGGACATCTTCTTCCAGACATGCCACATTTCTCCCAAACATATCACATCTCCAAGAAATACCAGGATTCCTCCTGAAATAGGACCTTTTCACCCACAAATACCAGCCTTCTCCCCCGAAAATAGGACATTTTCTTCCAGAAATGCCACATTTCTCCCAAATATAGCACAGCTTCTCCAAGAAATACCCGGTTTTCCCCTTGAAATAGGACCTTTTCACCCACAAATACCTGTTTGATCCCCAAAATAGAACAGTTTCTTCCAGAAATGCCCGATTTCTCCCAAATATATCACATCTTCTCCAAGAAATACAGGCTTTCCCCCTTGAAATAGGCCCTTTTCTCCCACAAATACCTCTTTTATCCCCAAAAGAGGACAGTTTCTTCCAGAAATGCCACATTTCTCCCAAATATAGCACATCTTCTCCAAGATATACCAGGTTTCCCCCTTCAAATAGGACCTTTTCACCCACAAATACCTGCTTTATCCCTAAAGTAGGACAGTTTCTTCCAGAAATGCCAGATTTCTCCAAAATATACCACAGCTTCTCCAAGAAATACCAGGGTTCCCCCTTCAAACAGGACATTTTCACCCACAAATACCAGCCTTCTTCCCCCAGATTTGACATTTTCTTCCAGAAATCCCAGATTTCTCCCAAATAGATCACATCTTCTCCAAGAAATACCAGGTTTCCCCCTCAAAATAGGACCTTTTCACCCACAAATACCTGTTTGATCCCCAAAAGAGGACAGTTTCCTCCAGAAATGCCAGATTTCTCCCAAATAGATCACATCTTCTCCAAGAAATACCAGGTTTCCCCCTTCAAATACGACCTTTTCACCGACAAATAGCAGACTTCTTCCCCCAGATTTGACATTTTCTTCCAGAAATGCCACATTTCTCCCAAATATATCTCATCTTCTCCAAGAAATACCAGGATTCCACCTTCAAATAGGGCCTTTTCACACACAAATACCATCCTACTCCCCCCAAATTGGCCATTTTCTTCCAGACATGCCACATTTCTCCCAAATAGATCACATCTTCTCCATGAAATACCTGCTTTCCCCCTTCAAATAGGACCTTTTCACCCACAAAAACCTCTTTTATCCCCAAAAGAGGACATTTTCTTCCAGAAATGCCAGATTTCTCCCAAATATATCACATCTTCTCCAAGAAATACCAGCTTTCCCCCTTCTAATAGGACCTTTTCACCCACAAATACCTGTTTTATCCCCAAAATAGGACAGTTTCTTCCAGAAATGCCACATTTCTCCCAAATATATCACATCTTCTCCAAGAAATACCAGCTTTCCCCCTTGAAATAGGACCTTTTCACCCACAAATACCTGCTTTATCCCCAAAATAGGACATTTTCTTAAAGAAATGCCAGATTTCTCCCAAATATATCTCATCTTCTCCAAGAATTGCCAGGTTTCCCCCTTCAAATAGGATCTTTTCACCCACAAATACCATCCTACTCCCCCCAGATTGGCCATTTTCTTGCAGAAATGCCAGATTTCTCCCAAATAGATCACATCTTCTCCAAGAAATACCAGGATTCCTCCTGAAATACGACCTATTCTCCAAGAAATACCAGCCTTCGCCCCTGAAAATAGGGCATTTTCTTCCAGAAATGCCACATTTCTCCCAAATAGATCACATCTTCTCCAAGAAATACCAGCTTTCCCCCTTGAAATAGGACCTTTACACCCACAAATACCTCTTTTATCCCCAAAAGAGGACATTTTTTTATAGAAATGCCACATTTCTCCCAAATATATCACATCTTCTCCGAGAAATACCAGGATTCCTCCTGAAATAGGACCTTTTCTAACTCAAATACCAGCCTTCTCCTCGGAAAATAGGACATTTTCATCCAGAAATGCCAGATTTCTCCCAAATATATCACATCTTCTCCAAGAAATACCAGGTTTCCCCCTTGAAATAGGACCTTTTCACCCACAAATACCTGCTTTATCCCCAAAATAGGACATTTTCATCCTGACATGCCAGATTTCTCCCAAATATATCACATCTTCTCCAAGAAATACCAGGTTTCCCCCTTCAAATAGGAACTTTTCACCCACAAATACCTGTTTTAACCCCAAAATAGGACATTTTCTTCCAGAAATGCCACATTTCTCCCAAATATATCACATCTTCTCCAAGAAATACCAGGGTTCCCCCTTCAAATAGGACCTTTTCACGCACAAAAACCTGTTTGATCCCAAAATAGGACATTTTCTTCAAGAAATGCCCGATTTCTCCCAAATATAGAATATCTTCTCCAAGAAATACCAGATTTCCCCCTTCAAATAGGATCCTTTCACCCACAAATACCTCTTTTATCCCCAAAAGAGGACAGTTTCTTCCAGAAATGCCACATTTCTCCCAAATATATCACATCTTCTCCAAGAACTACCAGATTTCCCCCTTCAAATAGGACCTTTTCACCCACAAATACCTGCTTTATACCCAAAATAGGACAGTTTCTTCCAGAAATGCCACATTTCTCCCAAATATATCACATCTTCTCCAAGAACTACCAGATTTCCCCCTTCAAATAGGACCTTTTCACCCACAAATACCTCTTTTATCCCCAAAAGAGGACAGTTTCTTCCAGAAATGCCACATTTCTCCCAAATATATCACATCTTCTCCAAGAAATACCAGCTTTCCCCCTTCAAATAGGACCTTTTCACCCACAAATACCTCTTTTTTTCCCAAAATAGGACATTTTCTTATAGAAAGGCCTGATTTCTCCCAAACATATCACATCTCCAAGAAATACCAGGATTCCTACTGAAATAGGACCTTTTCACCCACAAATACCAGCCTTCTCCCCCGAAAATAGGACATTTTCTTGCCAGAAATGCCACATTTCTCCCAAATATAGCACATCTTCTCCAAGAAATACCAGGTTTTCCCCTTGAAATAGGACCTTTTCACCCACAAATACCTGTTTGATCCCCACAATAGGACAGTTTCTTCCAGAAATGCCACATTTCTCCCAAATAGATCACATCTTCTCCAAGAAATACCAGCTTTCCCCCTTGAAATAGGACCTTTTCACCCACAAGTACCTCTTTTATCCCCAAAATAGGGCATTTTCTTCCAGAAATGCCACATTTCTCCCAAACATATCACATCTCCAAGAAATACCAGGATTCCTCCACAAATACCACATTTCTCCCACAAATACCAGCCTTCTCCCCGGAAAATAGGACATATTCTTCCTGACATGCCAGATTTCTCCCAAATATATCACATCTTCTCCAAGAAATACCAGCTTTCCCCCTTCAAATAGGATCTTTTCTCCCACAAATACCAGCTTTATCCCCAAAATAGAACAGTTTCTTCCAGAAATGCCACATTTCTCCCAAATATATCACATCTTCTCCAAGAAATACCACGTTTCCCCCTTCAAATAGGATCCTTTCACCCACAAATACCTCTTTTTTCCCCAAAATAGGACATTTTCTTCCAGAAATGCCACATTTCTCCCAAATATATCACATCTTCTCCAAGAAATACCAGGGTTCCCCCTCGAAATAGGACCTTGTCACCCACAAATACCTCTTTTTTCCCCAAAATAGGACATTTTCTTCCAGAAATGCCCGATTTCTCCCAGATAGATCACATCTTCTCCAAGAAATACCAGGTTTCCCCCTTCAAATAGGACCTTTTCACCACAAATACCTGCTTTATCCCCAAAAGAGGACAGTTTCTTCAAGAAATGCCACATTTCTCCCAAATAGATCACATCTTCTCCAAGAAATACCAGGGTTCCCCCTTCAAATAGGACCTTTTCTCCCACAAATACCTACTTTATCCCCAAAAGAGGACAGTTTCTTCCAGAAATGCCACATTTCTCCCAAATAGATCACATCTTCTCCAAGAAATACCAGCTTTCCCCCTTCAAATAGGACCTTTTCACCCACAAATACCTCTTTTATCCCCAAAAGAGGACAGTTTCTTCCAGAAATGCCACATTTCTCCCAAATAGATCACATCTTCTCCAAGAAATACCAGGGTTCCCCCTTCAAATTGGACCTTTTCACCCACAAAAACCTCTTTTATCCCCAAAACAGGACAGTTTCTTCCAGAAATGCCACATTTCTCCCAAATATATCACATCTTCTCAAGGAAATACCAGCTTTCCCCCTTGAAATAGGACCTTTTCACCCACAAATACCTCTTTTATCCCCAAAATAGGACATTTTCTTCCAGAAAGGCCTGATTTCTCCCAAACATATCACATCTCCAAGAAATACCAGGATTCCTACTGAAATAGGACCTTTTCTCCCACAAATACCAGCCTTCTCCCCCGAAAATAGGACATTTTCTTCCAGAAATGCCACATTTCTCCCAAATAGATCACAGCTTGTCCAAGAAATACCAGGGTTCCCCCTTCCAATAGGACCTTTTCACCCACAAGTACCTCTTTTATCCCCAAAATAGGGCATTTTCTTCCCGAAATGCCACATTTCTCCCAAATATACCACATCTTCTCCAAGAAATACCAGAATTCCTCCTGAAATAGGAACTTTTCTAACACAAAGACCAGCCTTCTCCTCTGAAAATAGGACATTTTCTTCCTGACATGCCAGATTTCTCCCAAATATAGAATATCCTCTCCAAGAAATACCAGGGTTCCCTCTTCAAATAGGACCTTTTCACCCACAAATACCTCTTTTATACCCAAAATAGGACAGTTTCTTCCAGAAAGGCCACATTTCTCCCAAATATATCACATCTTCTCCAAGAAATACCAGGGTTCCCCCTTCAAATAGGACCTTTTCTCCCCGAAATACCTCTTTTATCCCCAAAATAGGCCAGTTTCTTCCAGAAATACCAGGTTTCCCCCTTCAAATAGGACCTTTTCTCCCACAATTACCTGCTTTATCCGCAAAATAAGACATTTTCTTCCAGAAATGCCACATTTCTCCCAAATATATCACATCTTCTCCAAGAAATACCAGGGTTCCCCCTTCAAATAGGACCTTTACACCCACAAATACCTCTTTTATCCCCAAAATAGAACAGTTTCTGCCAGAAATTCCAGATTTCTCCAAAATGTATCACATCTTCTCCAAGAAATACCTGCTTTACCCCTTCAAATAGGACCTTTTCTAACACAAATACCAACCTTCTCCCCGGAAAATAGGACATTTTCTTCCAGAAATGCCAGATTTCTCCCAAATAGATCACATCTTCTCCAAGAAATGCCAGGTTTCCCCCTACAAATAGGACCTTTTCACCCACAAATACCTCTTTTATCCCCAAAATAGTACAGTTTCTTCTTCTAGAAATGCCACATTTCTCCCAAATATATCAAATCTTCTCCAAGAAATACCAGCTTTCCCCCTTGAAATAGGACCTTTTCACACACAAATACCTCTATGATCCCGAAAATAGGATATTTTCATCCTGACATGCCAGATTTCTCCCAAATATATCACATCTTCTCCAAGAAATACCAGGGTTCCCCCTTCAAATAGGACCTTTTCACCCGCAAATACCTGTTTTAACCCCAAAATAGGACATTTTCTTCCAGAAATGCCACATTTCTCACAAATATAGCACATCTTCTCCAAGAAATACCAGGTTTCCCCCTCGAAATGGGACCTTGTCACCCACAAATACCTCTTTTTTCCCCAAAATAGGACATTTTCTTCCAGAAAGGCCAGATTTCTCCCAAACATATCACATCTTCTCCAAGAAATACCAGGTTTCCCCCTTCAAATAGGACCTTCTCACCACAAATACCTGCTTTATTCCCAAAAGAGGACAGTTTCTTCCAGAAATGCCACATTTCTCCCAAATATATCACATCTTCTCCAAGAAATACCAGGGTTCCCCCTTCAAATAGGAACTTTTCACCCACAAATACCTACTTTATCCCCAAAAGAGGACAGTTTCTTCCAGAAATGCCAGATTTCTCCCAAATAGATCTCATCTTCTCCAAGAAATACCACGTTTCCCCCTTCAAATAGGACCTTTTCACCCACAAATAACTGCTTTATCCCCAAAATAGGACATTTTCTTCCAGAAATGCCACATTTCTCCCAAATATATCACATCTTCTCCAAGAAATACCAGGGTTCCCCCTTCAAATAGGACCTTTTCTCCCACAAATACCTGCTTTATCCCCAAAATAGGACATTTTCTTCCTGAAATGCCACATTTCTCCCAAATATATCACATCTTCTCCAAGAAATACCAGGGTTCCCCCTTCAAATAGGACCTTTTCACCCACAAATACCTCTTTTATCCCCAAAAGAGGACATTTTCCTCCAGAAATGCCACATTTCTCCCAAATGTATCACATCTTCTCCAAGAAATACCAGCTTTCCCCCATCAAATAGGACCTTTTCTCCCCGAAATACCTCTTTTATCCCCAAAATTGGACATTTTCTTCCAGAACTGCCAGATTTCTCCCAAATGTATCACATCTTCTCCAAGAAATACCAGGGTTCCCCCTTTAAATAGGACCTTTTCACCCACAAATACCTCTTTTATCCCCAAAAGAGGACTGTTTCTTCCAGAAATGCCACATTTCTCCCAAATATATCACATCTTCTCCAAGAAATACCAGGATTCCTCCTGAAATAGGACCTTTTCACCCACAAATACCAGACTTCTTCCCCCAGATTGGAAATTTTCTTGCAGAAATGCCAGATTTCTCCCAATTAGATCACATCTTCTTCAAGGAATACCAGCTTTCCCCCTTCAAATAGGACCTTTTCACCCACTAATACCTCCTTTATCCCCAAAATTGGACATTTTCTTCCAGAAATGCCAGATTTCTCCCAAATATATCACATCTTCTCCAAGAACTACCAGATTTCCCCCTTCAAATAGGACCTTTTCACCCACAAATACTTCTTTTATCCCCACAATAGGACAGTTTCTTCCAGAAATGCCATATTTCTCCCAAATATATCACAGCTTCTCCAAGAACTACCACATTTCCCCCTTCAAATAGGACCTTTTCACCCACAAAAACCTCTTTTATCCCCAAAAGAGGACAGTTTCTTCCAGAAATGCCACATTTCTCCCAAATAGATCACATATTCTCCCAGAAATACCAGGGTTCCCCCTCGAAATAGGACCTTTTCACCCACAAATACCTCTTTTATTCCCAAAATAGGACATCTTCTTCCAGAAAGGCCTGATTTCTCCCAAACATATCACATCTCCAAGAAATACCAGGATTCCTCCTGAAATAGGACCTTTTCACCCACAAATACCAGCCTTCTCCCCCGAAAATAGGACATTTTCTTCCAGAAATGCCACATTTCTCCCAAATATAGCACAGCTTCTCCAAGAAATACCCGGTTTTCCCCTTGAAATAGGACCTTTTCACCCACAAATACCTGTTTGATCCCCAAAATAGAACAGTTTCTTCCAGAAATGCCCGATTTCTCCCAAATATATCACATCTTCTCCAAGAAATACAGGCTTTCCCCCTTGAAATAGGCCCTTTTCACCCACAAGTACCTCTTTTATTCCCAAAATAGGGCATTTTCTTCCAGAAATGCCACATTTCTCCCAAACATATCACATCTCCAAGAAATACCAAGATTCCTCCAGAAATACGACATTTCACCCACAAATACCAGCCTTCTCCCCGGAAAATAGGACATTTTCTTCCTGACATGCCAGATTTCTCGCTAATATATCACATCTTCTCCAAGAAATACCAGGGTTCCCCCTTCAAATAGGACCTTTTCTCCCACAAATACCAGCTTTATCCCCAAAATAGAACAGTTTCTTCCAGAAATGCCACATTTCTCCCAAATATAGCACATCTTCTCCAAGATATACCAGGTTTCCCCCTTCAAATAGGACCTTTTCACCCACAAATACCTGCTTTATCCCTCAAGTAGGACAGTTTCTTCCAGAAATGCCAGATTTCTCCTAAATATACCACAGCTTCTCCAAGAGATACCAGGGTTCCCCCTTCAAATAGGACCTTTTCACCCACAAATACCTGCTTTATCCCTAAAGTAGGACAGTTTCTTCCAGAAATGCCAGATTTCTCCAAAATATACCACAGCTTCTCCAAGAAATACCAGGGTTCCCCCTTCAAACAGGACATTTTCACCCACAAATACCAGCCTTCTTCCCCCAGATTTGACATTTTCTTCCAGAAATCCCAGATTTCTCCCAAATAGATCACATCTTCTCCAAGAAATACCAGGTTTCCCCCTCGAAATAGGACCTTTTCACCCACAAATACCTGTTTGATCCCCAAAAGAGGACAGTTTCCTCCAGAAATGCCAGATTTCTCCCAAATAGATCACATCTTCTCCAAGAAATACCAGGTTTCCCCCTTCAAATACGACCTTTTCACCGACAAATAGCAGACTTCTTCCCCCAGATTTGACATTTTCTTCCAGAAATGCCACATTTCTCCCAAATATATCTCATCTTCTCCAAGAAATACCAGGTTTCCACCTTCAAAAAGGGCCTTTTCACACACAAATACCATCCTACTCCCCCCAAATTGGCCATTTTCTTCCAGACATGCCACATTTCTCCCAAATAGATCACATCTTCTCCAAGAAATACCTGCTTTCCCCCTTCAAATAGGACCTTTTCACCCACAAATACCTCTTTTATCCCCAAAAGAGGACATTTTCTTCCAGAAATGCCAGATTTCTCCCAAATATATCACATCTTCTCCAAGAAATACCAGCTTTCCCCCTTCAAATAGGACCTTTTCACCCACAAATACCTGTTTTATCCCCAAAATAGGACAGTTTCTTCCAGAAATGCCACATTTCTCCCAAACATATCACATCTTCTCCAAGAAATACCAGGTTTCCCCCTTGAAATAGGACCTTTTCACCCACAAATACCTGCTTTATCCCCAAAATAGGACATTTTCTTAAAGAAATGCCAGATTTCTCCCAAATATATCTCATCTTCTCCAAGAAATACCAGGTTTCCCCCTTCAAATAGGACCTTTTCACCCACAAATACCATCCTACTCCCCCCAGATTGGCCATTTTCTTGCAGAAATGCCAGATTTCTCCCAAATAGATCACATCTTCTCCAAGAAATACCAGGATTCCTCCTGAAATACGACCTATTCTCCAAGAAATACCAGCCTTCGCCCCTGAAAATAGGACATTTTCTTCCAGAAATGCCACATTTCTCCCAAATAGATCACATCTTCTCCAAGAAATACCAGCTTTCCCCCTTGAAATAGGACCTTTACACCCACAAATACCTCTTTTATCCCCAAAAGAGGACATTTTTTTATAGAAATGCCACATTTCTCCCAAATATATCACATCTTCTCCGAGAAATACCAGGATTCCTCCTGAAATAGGACCTTTTCTAACTCAAATACCAGCCTTCTCCTCGGAAAATAGGACATTTTCATCCAGAAATGCCAGATTTCTCCCAAATATATCACATCTTCTCCAAGAAATACCAGGTTTCCCCCTTCAAATAGGACCTTTTCACCCACAAATACCTGCTTTATCCCCAAAATAGGACATTTTCATCCTGACATGCCAGATTTCTCCCAAATATATCACATCTTCTCCAAGAAATACCAGGTTTCCCCCTTCAAATAGGAACTTTTCACCCACAAATACCTGTTTTAACCCCAAAATAGGACATTTTCTTCCAGAAATGCCACATTTCTCCCAAATATATCACATCTTCTCCAAGAAATACCAGCTTTCCCCCTTCAAATAGGACCTTTTCACGCACAAAAACCTGTTTGATCCCAAAATAGGACATTTTCTTCAAGAAATGCCCGATTTCTCCCAAATATAGAATATCTTCTCCAAGAAATACCAGATTTCCCCCTTCAAATAGGATCCTTTCACCCACAAATACCTCTTTTATCCCCAAAAGAGGACAGTTTCTTCCAGAAATGCCACATTTCTCCCAAATATATCACATCTTCTCCAAGAACTACCAGATTTCCCCCTTCAAATAGGACCTTTTCACCCACAAATAACTGCTTTATACCCAAAATAGGACAGTTTCTTCCAGAAATGCCACATTTCTCCCAAATATATCACATCTTCTCCAAGAACTACCAGATTTCCCCCTTCAAATAGGACCTTTTCACCCACAAGTACCTCTTTTATCCCCAAAATAGGACATTTTCTTCCAGAAATGCCACATTTCTCCCAAATATATCACATCTTCTCCAAGAAATACCAGCTTTCCCCCTTCAAATAGGACCTTTTCACCCACAAATACCTCTTTTTTTCCCAAAATAGGACATTTTCTTATAGAAAGGCCTGATTTCTCCCAAACATATCACATCTCCAAGAAATACCAGGATTCCTCCTGAAATAGGACCTTTTCACCCACAAATACCAGCCTTCTCCCCCGAAAATAGGACATTTTCTTCCAGAAATGCCACATTTCTCCCAAATATATCACATCTTCTCCAAGAAATACCAGCTTTCCCCCTTGAAATAGGACCTTTTCACCCACAAGTACCTCTTTTATTCCCAAAATAGGGCATTTTCTTCCAGAAATGCCACATTTCTCCCAAACATATCACATCTCCAAGAAATACCAGGATTCCTCCACAAATACCACATTTCTCCCACAAATACCAGCCTTCTCCCCGGAAAATAGGACATATTCTTCCTGACATGCCAGATTTCTCCCAAATATATCACATCTTCTCCAAGAAATACCAGCTTTCCCCCTTCAAATAGGATCTTTTCTCCCACAAATACCAGCTTTATCCCCAAAATAGAACAGTTTCTTCCAGAAATGCCACATTTCTCCCAAATATATCACATCTTCTCCAAGAAATACCACGTTTCCCCCTTCAAATAGGATCCTTTCACCCACAAATACCTCTTTTTTCCCCAAAATAGGACATTTTCTTCCAGAAATGCCACATTTCTCCCAAATATATCACATCTTCTCCAAGAAATACCAGGGTTCCCCCTTCAAATAGGACCTTTTCACCCACACATACCAGCCTTCTCCCCGGAAAATAGGAAATTGTCTTCCAGAAAGGCCAGATTTCTCACAAATAGATCACATCTTCTCCAAGAAATACCAGGTTTCCCCCTTCAAATAGGAACTTTTCTCCAACAAATACCTCTTTTATCCCCAAAATTGGACATTTTCTTCCAGACATGCCACATTTCTCCCAAATATATCACATCTTCTCCAAGAAATACCAGGGTTCCCCCTTCAAATAGGACCTTTTCACCCACAAATACCTCTTTTATCCCCAAAATAGGACAGTTTCTTCCAGAAATGCCACATTTCTCCCAAATATATCACATCTTCTCCAAGAAATACCAGCTTTCCCCCTTCAAATAGGACCTTTTCACCCACAAGTACCTCTTTTATCCCCAAAATAGGACAGTTTCTTCCAGAAATACCAGGTTTCACCCTTCAAATAGGGCCTTTTCTCCCACAAATACCTGCTTTATCCGCAGAAGAGGACATTTTCTTCCAGAAATGTCATATTTCTCCCAAACATATCACAGCTTCTCCAAGAAATACCACGTTTCCCCCTTCAAATAGGACCTTTACACCCACAAATACCTCTTTTATCCCCAAAATAGAACAGTTTCTGCCAGAAATGCCACATTTCTCCGAAATATATCAAATCTGCTCCAAGAAATACCAGGATTCCCCCTTGAAATAGGACCTTTTCACCCACAAATACCAGCCTTCTCCCCCGAAAGTAGGACATTTTCTTCCAGAAATTCCAGATTTCTCCCAAATAGATCACATCTTCTTCTAGAAATACCAGGTTTACCCCTTCAAATAGGACCTTTTCACCCACAAATACCTCTTTTATCCCCAAAATAGGACATTTTCTTCCAGAAATGCCACATTTCTCCCAAATATATCACATCTTCTCCAAGAAATACCAGCTTTCCCCCTTGAAATAGGACCTTTACACCCACAAATACCTCTTTTATCCCCAAAAGAGGTCATTTTTTTATAGAAATGCCACATTTCTCCCAAATGTATCACATCTTCTCCAAGAAATACCAGGATTCCTCCTGAAATAGGACCTTTTCTAACTCAAATACCAGCCTTCTCCCCGGAAAATAGGACATTTTCTTCCAGAAATGCCAGATTTCTCCCAAATATATCACATCTTCTCCAAGAAATACCAGCTTTCCCCCTTCAAATAGGACCTTTTCACCCACAAATACCTCTTTTTTCCCCAAAAGAGGACATTTTCTACCAGAAATGCAAGATTTCTCCCAAATAGATCACATCTTCTCCAAGAAATACCAGGGTTCCCCCTTCAAATAGGACCTTTTCACCCACAAATACCTGCTTTATCCCCAAAATAGGACAGTTTCTTCCAGAAATGCCACATTTCTCCCAAATATATCACATCTTCTCCAAGAAATACCAGCTTTCCCCCTTCAAATAGGACCTTTTCACCCACAAATACCTGCTTTATCCCCAAAAGAGGACATTTTCTTGCAGAAATGCCACATTTCTCCCAAATATACCACATCTTCTCCAAGAAATACCAGGTTTCCCCCTTCAAATAGGACCTTTTCACCCACAAATACCTGTTTGATCCCCAAAATAGAACAGTTTCTTCCAGAAATGCCCGATTTCTCCCAAATATATCACATCTTCTCCAAGAAATACAGGCTTTCCCCCTTGAAATAGGCCCTTTTCACCCACAAGTACCTCTTTTATTCCCAAAATAGGGCATTTTCTTCCAGAAATGCCACATTTCTCCCAAACATATCACATCTCCAAGAAATACCAAGATTCCTCCACAAATACGACATTTCTCCCACAAATACCAGCCTTCTCCCCGGAAAATAGGACATTTTCTTCCTGACATGCCAGATTTCTCGCTAATATATCACATCTTCTCCAAGAAATACCAGGGTTCCCCCTTCAAATAGGACCTTTTCTCCCACAAATACCAGCTTTATCCCCAAAATAGAACAGTTTCTTCCAGAAATGCCACATTTCTCCCAAATATAGCACATCTTCTCCAAGATATACCAGGTTTCCCCCTTCAAATAGGACCTTTTCACCCACAAATACCTGCTTTATCCCTCAAGTAGGACAGTTTCTTCCAGAAATGCCAGATTTCTCCTAAATATACCACAGCTTCTCCAAGAGATACCAGGGTTCCCCCTTCAAATAGGACCTTTTCACCCACAAATACCTGCTTTATCCCTAAAGTAGGACAGTTTCTTCCAGAAATGCCAGATTTCTCCAAAATATACCACAGCTTCTCCAAGAAATACCAGGGTTCCCCCTTCAAACAGGACATTTTCACCCACAAATACCAGCCTTCTGCAACCAAATTGGACATTTTCTTCCAGAAATCCCAGATTTCTCCCAAATAGATCACATCTTCTCCAAGAAATACCAGGTTTCCCCCTCGAAATAGGACCTTTTCACCCACAAATACCTGTTTGATCCCCAAAAGAGGACAGTTTCCTCCAGAAATGCCAGATTTCTCCCAAATAGATCACATCTTCTCCAAGAAATACCAGGTTTCCCCCTTCAAATACGACCTTTTCACCGACAAATAGCAGACTTCTTCCCCCAGATTTGACATTTTCTTCCAGAAATGCCACATTTCTCCCAAATATATCTCATCTTCTCCAAGAAATACCAGGTTTCCACCTTCAAAAAGGGCCTTTTCACACACAAATACCATCCTACTCCCCCCAAATTGGCCATTTTCTTCCAGACATGCCACATTTCTCCCAAATAGATCACATCTTCTCCAAGAAATACCTGCTTTCCCCCTTCAAATAGGACCTTTTCACCCACAAATACCTCTTTTATCCCCAAAATAGGACATTTTCTTCCAGAAATGCCAGATTTCTCCCAAATATATCACATCTTCTCCAAGAAATACCAGCTTTCCCCCTTCAAATAGGACCTTTTCACCCACAAATACCTGTTTTATCCCCAAAATAGGACAGTTTCTTCCAGAAATGCCACATTTCTCCCAAACATATCACATCTTCTCCAAGAAATACCAGGTTTCCCCCTTGAAATAGGACCTTTTCACCCACAAATACCTGCTTTATCCCCAAAATAGGACATTTTCTTAAAGAAATGCCAGATTTCTCCCAAATATATCTCATCTTCTCCAAGAAATACCAGGTTTCCCCCTTCAAATAGGACCTTTTCACCCACAAATACCATCCTACTCCCCTCAGATTGGCCATTTTCTTGCAGAAATGCCAGATTTCTCCCAAATAGATCACATCTTCTCCAAGAAATACCAGGATTCCTCCTGAAATACGACCTATTCTCCAAGAAATACCAGCCTTCGCCCCTGAAAATAGGACATTTTCTTCCAGAAATGCCACATTTCTCCCAAATAGATCACATCTTCTCCAAGAAATACCAGCTTGCCCCTTGAAATAGGACCTTTACACCCACAAATACCTCTTTTATCCCCAAAAGAGGACATTTTTTTATAGAAATGCCACATTTCTCCCAAATATATCACATCTTCTCCGAGAAATACCAGGATTCCTCCTGAAATAGGACCTTTTCTAACTCAAATACCAGCCTTCTCCTCGGAAAATAAGACATTTTCATCCAGAAATGCCACATTTCTCCCAAATATATCACATCTTCTCCAAGAAATACCACGTTTCCCCCTTCAAATAAAACCTTTTCACCCACAAATACCTGTTTTATCCCCAAAATAGGACATTTTCATCCTGACATGCCAGATTTCTCCCAAATATATCACATCTTCTCCAAGAAATACCAGGTATCCCCCTTCAAATAGGAACTTTTCACCCACAAATACCTGTTTTAACCCCAAAATAGGACATTTTCTTCCAGAAATGCCACATTTCTCCCAAATATATCACATCTTCTCCAAGAAATACCAGGGTTCCCCCTTCAAATAGGACCTTTCCACGCACAAAAACCTGTTTGATCCCAAAATAGGACATTTTCTTCAAGAAATGCCCGATTTCTCCCAAATATAGAATATCTTCTCCAAGAAATACCAGATTTCCCCCTTCAAATAGGATCCTTTCACCCACAAATACCTCTTTTATCCCCAAAAGAGGACAGTTTCTTCCAGAAATGCCACATTTCTCCCAAATATATCACATCTTCTCCAAGAACTACCAGATTTCCCCCTTCAAATAGGACCTTTTCACCCACAAATAACTGCTTTATACCCAAAATAGGACAGTTTCTTCCAGAAATGCCACATTTCTCCCAAATATATCACATCTTCTCCAAGAACTACCAGATTTCCCCCTTCAAATAGGACCTTTTCACCCACAAGTACCTCTTTTATCCCCAAAATAGGACATTTTCTTCCAGAAATGCCAGATTTCTCCCAAATAGATCACATCTTCTCCAAGAAATACCAGCTTTCCCCCTTCAAATAGGACCTTTTCACCCACAAATACCTCTTTTTTTCCCAAAATAGGACATTTTCTTATAGAAAGGCCTGATTTCTCCCAAACATATCACATCTCCAAGAAATACCAGGATTCCTCCTGAAATAGGACCTTTTCACCCACAAATACCAGCCTTCTCCCCCGAAAATAGGACATTTTCTTCCAGAAATGCCACATTTCTCCCAAATATAGCACAGCTTCTCCAAGAAATACCAGGTTTTCCCCTTGAAATAGGACCTTTTCACCCACAAATACCTGTTTGATCCCCACAATAGGACAGTTTCTTCCAGAAATGCCACATTTCTCCCAAATAGATCACATCTTCTCCAAGAAATACCAGCTTTCCCCCTTGAAATAGGACCTTTTCACCCACAAGTACCTCTCTTATTCCCAAAATAGGGCATTTTCTTCCAGAAATGCCACATTTCTCCCAAACATATCACATCTCCAAGAAATACCAGGATTCCTCCACAAATACCACATTTCTCCCACAAATACCAGCCTTCTCCCCGGAAAATAGGACATATTCTTCCTGACATGCCAGATTTCTCCCAAATATATCACATCTTCTCCAAGAAATACCAGCTTTCCCCCTTCAAATAGGATCTTTTCTCCCACAAATACCAGCTTTATCCCCAAAATAGAACAGTTTCTTCCAGAAATGCCACATTTCTCCCAAATATATCACATCTTCTCCAAGAAATACCACGTTTCCCCCTTCAAATAGGATCCTTTCACCCACAAATACCTCTTTTTTCCCCAAAATAGGACATTTTCTTCCAGAAATGCCACATTTCTCCCAAATATATCACATCTTCTCCAAGAAATACCAGGGTTCCCCCTTCAAATAGGACCTTTTCACCCACACATACCAGCCTTCTCCCCGGAAAATAGGAAATTGTCTTCCAGAAAGGCCAGATTTCTCACAAATAGATCACATCTTCTCCAAGAAATACCAGGTTTCCCCCTTCAAATAGGAACTTTTCTCCAACAAATACCTCTTTTATCCCCAAAATTGGACATTTTCTTCCAGACATGCCACATTTCTCCCAAATATATCACATCTTCTCCAAGAAATACCAGGGTTCCCCCTTCAAATAGGACCTTTTCACCCACAAATACCTCTTTTATCCCCAAAATAGGACAGTTTCTTCCAGAAATGCCACATTTCTCCCAAATATATCACATCTTCTCCAAGAAATACCAGCTTTCCCCCTTCAAATAGGACCTTTTCACCCACAAGTACCTCTTTTATCCCCAAAATAGGACAGTTTCTTCCAGAAATACCAGGTTTCACCCTTCAAATAGGGCCTTTTCTCCCACAAATACCTGCTTTATCCGCAGAAGAGGACATTTTCTTCCAGAAATGTCATATTTCTCCCAAACATATCACAGCTTCTCCAAGAAATACCACGTTTCCCCCTTCAAATAGGACCTTTACACCCACAAATACCTCTTTTATCCCCAAAATAGAACAGTTTCTGCCAGAAATGCCACATTTCTCCGAAATATATCAAATCTGCTCCAAGAAATACCAGGATTCCCCCTTGAAATAGGACCTTTTCACCCACAAATACCAGCCTTCTCCCCCGAAAGTAGGACATTTTCTTCCAGAAATTCCAGATTTCTCCCAAATAGATCACATCTTCTTCTAGAAATACCAGGTTTACCCCTTCAAATAGGACCTTTTCACCCACAAATACCTCTTTTATCCCCAAAATAGGACATTTTCTTCCAGAAATGCCACATTTCTCCCAAATATATCACATCTTCTCCAAGAAATACCAGCTTTCCCCCTTCAAATAGGACCTTTACACCCACAAATACCTCTTTTATCCCCAAAAGAGGTCATTTTTTTATAGAAATGCCACATTTCTCCCAAATGTATCACATCTTCTCCAAGAAATACCAGGATTCCTCCTGAAATAGGACCTTTTCTAACTCAAATACCAGCCTTCTCCCCGGAAAATAGGACATTTTCTTCCAGAAATGCCAGATTTCTCCCAAATATATCACATCTTCTCCAAGAAATACCAGGGTTCCCCCTTCAAATAGGACCTTTTCACCCACAAATACCTGTTTTATCCCCAAAATAGGACAGTTTCTTCCAGACATGCCACATTTCTCCCAAATTTATCACATCTTCTCCAAGAAATACCAGGTTTCCCCCTTCAAATAGGACCTTTTCACCCACAAATACCTGTTTTAACCCCAAAAATAGAACAGTTTCTTCCAGAAATGCCACATTTCTCCCAAATATATCACATCTTCTCCAAGAAATACCAGCTTTCCCCCTTCAAATAGGACCTTTTCACCCACAAATACCTCTTTTTTCCCCAAAAGAGGACATTTTCTACCAGAAATGCAAGATTTCTCCCAAGTAGATCACATCTTCTCCAAGAAATACCAGGGTTCCCCCTTCAAATAGGACCTTTTCACCCACAAATACCTGCTTTATCCCCAAAATAGGACAGTTTCTTCCAGAAATGCCACATTTCTCCCAAATATATCACATCTTCTCCAAGAAATACCAGCTTTCCCCCTTCAAATAGGACCTTTTCACCCACAAATACCTGCTTTATCCCCAAAAGAGGACATTTTCTTGCAGAAATGCCACATTTCTCCCAAATATACCACATCTTCTCCAAGAAATACCAGGTTTCCCCCTTCAAATAGGACCTTTTCACCCACAAATACCTGTTTGATCCCCAAAATAGAACAGTTTCTTCCAGAAATGCCCGATTTCTCCCAAATATATCACATCTTCTCCAAGAAATACAGGCTTTCCCCCTTGAAATAGGCCCTTTTCACCCACAAGTACCTCTTTTATTCCCAAAATAGGGCATTTTCTTCCAGAAATGCCACATTTCTCCCAAACATATCACATCTCCAAGAAATACCAAGATTCCTCCAGAAATACGACATTTCTCCCACAAATACCAGCCTTCTCCCCGGAAAATAGGACATTTTCTTCCTGACATGCCAGATTTCTCGCTAATATATCACATCTTCTCCAAGAAATACCAGGGTTCCCCCTTCAAATAGGACCTTTTCTCCCACAAATACCAGCTTTATCCCCAAAATAGAACAGTTTCTTCCAGAAATGCCACATTTCTCCCAAATATAGCACATCTTCTCCAAGATATACCAGGTTTCCCCCTTCAAATAGGACCTTTTCACCCACAAATACCTGCTTTATCCCTCAAGTAGGACAGTTTCTTCCAGAAATGCCAGATTTCTCCTAAATATACCACAGCTTCTCCAAGAGATACCAGGGTTCCCCCTTCAAATAGGACCTTTTCACCCACAAATACCTGCTTTATCCCTAAAGTAGGACAGTTTCTTCCAGAAATGCCAGATTTCTCCAAAATATACCACAGCTTCTCCAAGAAATACCAGGGTTCCCCCTTCAAACAGGACATTTTCACCCACAAATACCAGCCTTCTTCCCCCAGATTTGACATTTTCTTACAGAAATGCCACATTTCTCCCAAATAGATCACATCTTCTCCAAGAAATACCAGGTTTCCCCCTCAAAATAGGACCTTTTCACCCACAAATACCTGTTTGATCCCCAAAAGAGGACAGTTTCCTCCAGAAATGCCAGATTTCTCCCAAATAGATCACATCTTCTCCAAGAAATACCAGGTTTCCCCCTTCAAATACGACCTTTTCACCGACAAATAGCAGACTTCTTCCCCCAGATTTGACATTTTCTTCCAGAAATGCCACATTTCTCCCAAATATATCACATCTTCTCCAAGAAATACCAGGTTTCCACCTTCAAATAGGGCCTTTTCACACACAAATACCATCCTACTCCCCCCAAATTGGCCATTTTCTTCCAGACATGCCACATTTCTCCCAAATAGATCACATCTTCTCCAAGAAATACCTGCTTTCCCCCTTCAAATAGGACCTTTTCACCCACAAATACCTCTTTTATCCCCAAAAGAGGACATTTTCTTCCAGAAATGCCAGATTTCTCCCAAATATATCACATCTTCTCCAAGAAATACCAGCTTTCCCCCTTCAAATAGGACCTTTTCACCCACAAATACCTCTTTTATCCCCAAAATAGGACAGTTTCTTCCAGAAATGCCACATTTCTCCCAAATATATCACATCTTCTCCAAGAAATACCAGGTTTCCCCCTTGAAATAGGACCTTTTCACCCACAAATACCTGCTTTATCCCCAAAATAGGACATTTTCTTAAAGAAATGCCAGATTTCTCCCAAATATATCTCATCTTCTCCAAGAAATACCAGGTTTCCCCCTTCAAATAGGACCTTTTCACCCACAAATACCATCCTACTCCCCCCAGATTGGCCATTTTCTTGCAGAAATGCCAGATTTCTCCCAAATAGATCACATCTTCTCCAAGAAATACCAGGATTCCTCCTGAAATACGACCTCTTCTCCAAGAAATACCAGCCTTCGCCCCTGAAAATAGGACATTTTCTTCCAGAAATGCCACATTTCTCCCAAATAGATCACATCTTCTCCAAGAAATACCAGCTTTCCCCCTTGAAATAGGACCTTTACACCCACAAATACCTCTTTTATCCCCAAAAGAGGACATTTTTTTATAGAAATGCCACATTTCTCCCAAATATATCACATCTTCTCCGAGAAATACCAGGATTCCTCCTGAAATAGGACCTTTTCTAACTCAAATACCAGCCTTCTCCTCGGAAAATAGGACATTTTCATCCAGAAATGCCAGATTTCTCCCAAATATATCACATCTTCTCCAAGAAATACCAGGTTTCCCCCTTCAAATAAAACCTTTTCACCCACAAATACCTGTTTTATCCCCAAAATAGGACATTTTCATCCTGACATGCCAGATTTCTCCCAAATATATCACATCTTCTCCAAGAAATACCAGGTTTCCCCCTTCAAATAGGAACTTTTCACCCACAAATACCTGTTTTAACCCCAAAATAGGACATTTTCTTCCAGAAATGCCACATTTCTCCCAAATATATCACATCTTCTCCAAGAAATACCAGGGTTCCCCCTTCAAATAGGACCTTTTCACGCACAAAAACCTGTTTGATCCCAAAATAGGACATTTTCTTCAAGAAATGCCCGATTTCTCCCAAATATAGAATATCTTCTCCAAGAAATACCAGATTTCCCCCTTCAAATAGGATCCTTTCACCCACAAATACCTCTTTTATCCCCAAAAGAGGACAGTTTCTTCCAGAAATGCCACATTTCTCCCAAATATATCACATCTTCTCCAAGAACTACCAGATTTCCCCCTTCAAATAGGACCTTTTCACCCACAAATAACTGCTTTATACCCAAAATAGGACAGTTTCTTCCAGAAATGCCACATTTCTCCCAAATATATCACATCTTCTCCAAGAACTACCAGATTTCCCCCTTCAAATAGGACCTTTTCACCCACAAGTACCTCTTTTATCCCCAAAATAGGACATTTTCTTCCAGAAATGCCACATTTCTCCCAAATATATCACATCTTCTCCAAGAAATACCAGCTTTCCCCCTTCAAATAGGACCTTTTCACCCACAAATACCTCTTTTTTTCCCAAAATAGGACATTTTCTTATAGAAAGGCCTGATTTCTCCCAAACATATCACATCTCCAAGAAATACCAGGATTCCTCCTGAAATAGGACCTTTTCACCCACAAATACCAGCCTTCTCCCCCGAAAATAGGACATTTTCTTCCAGAAATGCCACATTTCTCCCAAATATAGCACAGCTTCTCCAAGAAATACCAGGTTTTCCCCTTGAAATAGGACCTTTTCACCCACAAATACCTGTTTGATCCCCACAATAGGACAGTTTCTTCCAGAAATGCCACATTTCTCCCAAATAGATCACATCTTCTCCAAGAAATACCAGCTTTCCCCCTTGAAATAGGACCTTTTCACCCACAAGTACCTCTCTTATTCCCAAAATAGGGCATTTTCTTCCAGAAATGCCACATTTCTCCCAAACATATCACATCTCCAAGAAATACCAGGATTCCTCCACAAATACCACATTTCTCCCACAAATACCAGCCTTCTCCCCGGAAAATAGGACATATTCTTCCTGACATGCCAGATTTCTCCCAAATATATCACATCTTCTCCAAGAAATACCAGCTTTCCCCCTTCAAATAGGATCTTTTCTCCCACAAATACCAGCTTTATCCCCAAAATAGAACAGTTTCTTCCAGAAATGCCACATTTCTCCCAAATATATCACATCTTCTCCAAGAAATACCACGTTTCCCCCTTCAAATAGGATCCTTTCACCCACAAATACCTCTTTTTTCCCCAAAATAGGACATTTTCTTCCAGAAATGCCACATTTCTCCCAAATATATCACATCTTCTCCAAGAAATACCAGGGTTCCCCCTTCAAATAGGACCTTTTCACCCACACATACCAGCCTTCTCCCCGGAAAATAGGAAATTGTCTTCCAGAAAGGCCAGATTTCTCCCAAATATATCACATCTTCTCCAAGAAATACCAGGTTTCCCCCTTCAAATAGGAACTTTTCTCCAACAAATACCTCTTTTATCCCCAAAATTGGACATTTTCTTCCAGACATGCCACATTTCTCCCAAATATATCACATCTTCTCCAAGAAATACCAGGGTTCCCCCTTCAAATAGGACCTTTTCACCCACAAATACCTCTTTTATCCCCAAAATAGGACAGTTTCTTCCAGAAATGCCACATTTCTCCCAAATATATCACATCTTCTCCAAGAAATACCAGCTTTCCCCCTTCAAATAGGACCTTTTCACCCACAAGTACCTCTTTTATCCCCAAAATAGGACAGTTTCTTCCAGAAATACCAGGTTTCACCCTTCAAATAGGGCCTTTTCTCCCACAAATACCTGCTTTATCCGCAGAAGAGGACATTTTCTTCCAGAAATGTCATATTTCTCCCAAACATATCACAGCTTCTCCAAGAAATACCACGTTTCCCCCTTCAAATAGGACCTTTACACCCACAAATACCTCTTTTATCCCCAAAATAGAACAGTTTCTGCCAGAAATGCCACATTTCTCCGAAATATATCAAATCTGCTCCAAGAAATACCAGGATTCCCCCTTGAAATAGGACCTTTTCACCCACAAATACCAGCCTTCTCCCCCGAAAGTAGGACATTTTCTTCCAGAAATTCCAGATTTCTCCCAAATAGATCACATCTTCTTCTAGAAATACCAGGTTTACCCCTTCAAATAGGACCTTTTCACCCACAAATACCTCTTTTATCCCCAAAATAGGACATTTTCTTCCAGAAATGCCACATTTCTCCCAAATATATCACATCTTCTCCAAGAAATACCAGCTTTCCCCCTTCAAATAGGACCTTTACACCCACAAATACCTCTTTTATCCCCAAAAGAGGTCATTTTTTTATAGAAATGCCACATTTCTCCCAAATGTATCACATCTTCTCCAAGAAATACCAGGATTCCTCCTGAAATAGGACCTTTTCTAACTCAAATACCAGCCTTCTCCCCGGAAAATAGGACATTTTCTTCCAGAAATGCCAGATTTCTCCCAAATATATCACATCTTCTCCAAGAAATACCAGGTTTCCCCCTTGAAATAGGACCTTTTCACCCACAAATACCTGTTTTATCCCCAAAATAGGACAGTTTCTTCCAGACATGCCACATTTCTCCCAAATTTATCACATCTTCTCCAAGAAATACCAGGTTTCCCCCTTCAAATAGGACCTTTTCACCCACAAATACCTGTTTTAACCCCAAAAATAGAACAGTTTCTTCCAGAAATGCCACATTTCTCCCAAATATATCACATCTTCTCCAAGAAATACCAGCTTTCCCCCTTCAAATAGGACCTTTTCACCCACAAATACCTCTTTTTTCCCCAAAAGAGGACATTTTCTACCAGAAATGCAAGATTTCTCCCAAGTAGATCACATCTTCTCCAAGAAATACCAGGGTTCCCCCTTCAAATAGGACCTTTTCACCCACAAATACCTGCTTTATCCCCAAAATAGGACAGTTTCTTCCAGAAATGCCACATTTCTCCCAAATATATCACATCTTCTCCAAGAAATACCAGCTTTCCCCCTTCAAATAGGACCTTTTCACCCACAAATACCTGCTTTATCCCCAAAAGAGGACATTTTCTTGCAGAAATGCCACATTTCTCCCAAATATACCACATCTTCTCCAAGAAATACCAGGTTTCCCCCTTCAAATAGGACCTTTTCACCCACAAATACCTGTTTGATCCCCAAAATAGAACAGTTTCTTCCAGAAATGCCCGATTTCTCCCAAATATATCACATCTTCTCCAAGAAATACAGGCTTTCCCCCTTGAAATAGGCCCTTTTCACCCACAAGTACCTCTTTTATTCCCAAAATAGGGCATTTTCTTCCAGAAATGCCACATTTCTCCCAAACATATCACATCTCCAAGAAATACCAAGATTCCTCCAGAAATACGACATTTCTCCCACAAATACCAGCCTTCTCCCCGGAAAATAGGACATTTTCTTCCTGACATGCCAGATTTCTCGCTAATATATCACATCTTCTCCAAGAAATACCAGGGTTCCCCCTTCAAATAGGACCTTTTCTCCCACAAATACCAGCTTTATCCCCAAAATAGAACAGTTTCTTCCAGAAATGCCACATTTCTCCCAAATATAGCACATCTTCTCCAAGATATACCAGGTTTCCCCCTTCAAATAGGACCTTTTCACCCACAAATACCTGCTTTATCCCTCAAGTAGGACAGTTTCTTCCAGAAATGCCAGATTTCTCCTAAATATACCACAGCTTCTCCAAGAGATACCAGGGTTCCCCCTTCAAATAGGACCTTTTCACCCACAAATACCTGCTTTATCCCTAAAGTAGGACAGTTTCTTCCAGAAATGCCAGATTTCTCCAAAATATACCACAGCTTCTCCAAGAAATACCAGGGTTCCCCCTTCAAACAGGACATTTTCACCCACAAATACCAGCCTTCTTCCCCCAGATTTGACATTTTCTTCCAGAAATCCCAGATTTCTCCCAAATAGATCACATCTTCTCCAAGAAATACCAGGTTTCCCCCTCAAAATAGGACCTTTTCACCCACAAATACCTGTTTGATCCCCAAAAGAGGACAGTTTCCTCCAGAAATGCCAGATTTCTCCCAAATAGATCACATCTTCTCCAAGAAATACCAGGTTTCCCCCTTCAAATACGACCTTTTCACCGACAAATAGCAGACTTCTTCCCCCAGATTTGACATTTTCTTCCAGAAATGCCACATTTCTCCCAAATATATCACATCTTCTCCAAGAAATACCAGGTTTCCACCTTCAAATAGGGCCTTTTCACACACAAATACCATCCTACTCCCCCCAAATTGGCCATTTTCTTCCAGACATGCCACATTTCTCCCAAATAGATCACATCTTCTCCAAGAAATACCTGCTTTCCCCCTTCAAATAGGACCTTTTCACCCACAAATACCTCTTTTATCCCCAAAAGAGGACATTTTCTTCCAGAAATGCCAGATTTCTCCCAAATATATCACATCTTCTCCAAGAAATACCAGCTTTCCCCCTTCAAATAGGACCTTTTCACCCACAAATACCTCTTTTATCCCCAAAATAGGACAGTTTCTTCCAGAAATGCCACATTTCTCCCAAATATATCACATCTTCTCCAAGAAATACCAGGTTTCCCCCTTGAAATAGGACCTTTTCACCCACAAATACCTGCTTTATCCCCAAAATAGGACATTTTCTTAAAGAAATGCCAGATTTCTCCCAAATATATCTCATCTTCTCCAAGAAATACCAGGTTTCCCCCTTCAAATAGGACCTTTTCACCCACAAATACCATCCTACTCCCCCCAGATTGGCCATTTTCTTGCAGAAATGCCAGATTTCTCCCAAATAGATCACATCTTCTCCAAGAAATACCAGGATTCCTCCTGAAATACGACCTCTTCTCCAAGAAATACCAGCCTTCGCCCCTGAAAATAGGACATTTTCTTCCAGAAATGCCACATTTCTCCCAAATAGATCACATCTTCTCCAAGAAATACCAGCTTTCCCCCTTGAAATAGGACCTTTACACCCACAAATACCTCTTTTATCCCCAAAAGAGGACATTTTTTTATAGAAATGCCACATTTCTCCCAAATATATCACATCTTCTCCGAGAAATACCAGGATTCCTCCTGAAATAGGACCTTTTCTAACTCAAATACCAGCCTTCTCCTCGGAAAATAGGACATTTTCATCCAGAAATGCCAGATTTCTCCCAAATATATCACATCTTCTCCAAGAAATACCAGGTTTCCCCCTTCAAATAAAACCTTTTCACCCACAAATACCTGTTTTATCCCCAAAATAGGACATTTTCATCCTGACATGCCAGATTTCTCCCAAATATATCACATCTTCTCCAAGAAATACCAGGTTTCCCCCTTCAAATAGGAACTTTTCACCCACAAATACCTGTTTTAACCCCAAAATAGGACATTTTCTTCCAGAAATGCCACATTTCTCCCAAATATATCACATCTTCTCCAAGAAATACCAGGGTTCCCCCTTCAAATAGGACCTTTTCACGCACAAAAACCTGTTTGATCCCAAAATAGGACATTTTCTTCAAGAAATGCCCGATTTCTCCCAAATATAGAATATCTTCTCCAAGAAATACCAGATTTCCCCCTTCAAATAGGATCCTTTCACCCACAAATACCTCTTTTATCCCCAAAAGAGGACAGTTTCTTCCAGAAATGCCACATTTCTCCCAAATATATCACATCTTCTCCAAGAACTACCAGATTTCCCCCTTCAAATAGGACCTTTTCACCCACAAATAACTGCTTTATACCCAAAATAGGACAGTTTCTTCCAGAAATGCCACATTTCTCCCAAATATATCACATCTTCTCCAAGAACTACCAGATTTCCCCCTTCAAATAGGACCTTTTCACCCACAAGTACCTCTTTTATCCCCAAAATAGGACATTTTCTTCCAGAAATGCCACATTTCTCCCAAATATATCACATCTTCTCCAAGAAATACCAGCTTTCCCCCTTCAAATAGGACCTTTTCACCCACAAATACCTCTTTTTTTCCCAAAATAGGACATTTTCTTATAGAAAGGCCTGATTTCTCCCAAACATATCACATCTCCAAGAAATACCAGGATTCCTCCTGAAATAGGACCTTTTCACCCACAAATACCAGCCTTCTCCCCCGAAAATAGGACATTTTCTTCCAGAAATGCCACATTTCTCCCAAATATAGCACAGCTTCTCCAAGAAATACCAGGTTTTCCCCTTGAAATAGGACCTTTTCACCCACAAATACCTGTTTGATCCCCACAATAGGACAGTTTCTTCCAGAAATGCCACATTTCTCCCAAATAGATCACATCTTCTCCAAGAAATACCAGCTTTCCCCCTTGAAATAGGACCTTTTCACCCACAAGTACCTCTCTTATTCCCAAAATAGGGCATTTTCTTCCAGAAATGCCACATTTCTCCCAAACATATCACATCTCCAAGAAATACCAGGATTCCTCCACAAATACCACATTTCTCCCACAAATACCAGCCTTCTCCCCGGAAAATAGGACATATTCTTCCTGACATGCCAGATTTCTCCCAAATATATCACATCTTCTCCAAGAAATACCAGCTTTCCCCCTTCAAATAGGATCTTTTCTCCCACAAATACCAGCTTTATCCCCAAAATAGAACAGTTTCTTCCAGAAATGCCACATTTCTCCCAAATATATCACATCTTCTCCAAGAAATACCACGTTTCCCCTTTCAAATAGGATCCTTTCATCCACAAATACCTCTTTTTTCCCCAAAATAGGACATTTTCTTCCAGAAATGCCACATTTCTCCCAAATATATCACATCTTCTCCAAGAAATACCAGGGTTCCCCCTTCAAATAGGACCTTTTCACCCACACATACCAGCCTTCTCCCCGGAAAATAGGAAATTGTCTTCCAGAAAGGCCAGATTTCTCACAAATAGATCACATCTTCTCCAAGAAATACCAGGTTTCCCCCTTCAAATAGGAACTTTTCTCCAACAAATACCTCTTTTATCCCCAAAATTGGACATTTTCTTCCAGAAATGCCAGATTTCTCCCAAATATATCACATCTTCTCCAAGAAATACCAGGGTTCCCCCTTCAAATAGGACCTTTTCACCCACAAATACCTCTTTTATCCCCAAAATAGGACAGTTTCTTCCAGAAATGCCACATTTCTCCCAAATATATCACATCTTCTCCAAGAAATACCAGCTTTCCCCCTTCAAATAGGACCTTTTCACCCACAAGTACCTCTTTTATCCCCAAAATAGGACAGTTTCTTCCAGAAATACCAGGTTTCACCCTTCAAATAGGGCCTTTTCTCCCACAAATACCTGCTTTATCCGCAGAAGAGGACATTTTCTTCCAGAAATGTCATATTTCTCCCAAACATATCACAGCTTCTCCAAGAAATACCAGCTTTCCCCCTTCAAATAGGACCTTTACACCCACAAATACCTCTTTTATCCCCAAAATAGAACAGTTTCTGCCAGAAATGCCACATTTCTCCGAAATATATCAAATCTGCTCCAAGAAATACCAGGATTCCCCCTTGAAATAGGACCTTTTCACCCACAAATACCAGCCTTCTCCCCCGAAAGTAGGACATTTTCTTCCAGAAATTCCAGATTTCTCCCAAATAGATCACATCTTCTTCTAGAAATACCAGGTTTACCCCTTCAAATAGGACCTTTTCACCCACAAATACCTCTTTTATCCCCAAAATAGGACATTTTCTTCCAGAAATGCCACATTTCTCCCAAATATATCACATCTTCTCCAAGAAATACCAGCTTTCCCCCTTGAAATAGGACCTTTACACCCACAAATACCTCTTTTATCCCCAAAAGAGGTCATTTTTTTATAGAAATGCCACATTTCTCCCAAATGTATCACAGCTTCTCCAAGAAATACCAGGATTCCTCCTGAAATACGACCTTTTCTAACTCAAATACCAGCCTTCTCCCCGGAAAATAGGACATTTTCTTCCAGAAATGCCAGATTTCTCCCAAATATATCACATCTTCTCCAAGAAATACCAGGTTTCCCCCTTGAAATAGGACCTTTTCACCCACAAATACCTGTTTTATCCCCAAAATAGGACAGTTTCTTCCAGACATGCCACATTTCTCCCAAATATATCACATCTTCTCCAAGAAATACCAGGTTTCCCCCTTCAAATAGGACCTTTTCACCCACAAATACCTGTTTTAACCCCAAAAATAGAACAGTTTCTTCCAGAAATGCCACATTTCTCCCAAATATATCACAACTCCTCCAAGAAATACCAGCTTTCCCCCTTCAAATAGGACCTTTTCACCCACAAATACCTCTTTTTTCCCCAAAAGAGGACATTTTCTACCAGAAATGCAAGATTTCTCCCAAATAGATCACATCTTCTCCAAGAAATACCAGGGTTCCCCCTTCAAATAGGACCTTTTCACCCACAAATACCTGCTTTATCCCCAAAATAGGACAGTTTCTTCCAGAAATGCCACATTTCTCCCAAATATATCACATCTTCTCCAAGAAATACCAGCTTTCCCCCTTCAAATAGGACCTTTTCACCCACATATACCTGCTTTATCCCCAAAATTGGACATTTTCTTGCAGAAATGCCACATTTCTCCCAAATATACCACATCTTCTCCAAGAAATACCAGGTTTCCCCCTTCAAATAGGACCTTTTCACCCACAAATACCTCTTTTATCCCCAAAATAGGTCAGTTTCTTTTAGAAAGGCCACATTTCTCACAAATAGATCACATCTTCTCCAAGAAATACCAGGTTTCCCCCTTCAAATAGGACCTTTTCACCCACAAATACCTCTTTTTTTAACCCCCAAGAGAAGACATTTTCTTCCAGAAATGCCACATTTCTCCCAAATATATCACATCTTCTCCAAGAAATACCAGCTTTCCCCCTTCAAATAGGACCTTTTCACCCACAAATACCTCTTTTTTCCCCAAAAGAGGACATTTTCTACCAGAAATGCAAGATTTCTCCCAAATAGATCACATCTTCTCCAAGAAATACCAGGGTTCCCCCTTGAAATAGGACCTTTTCACCCACAAATACCTGCTTTATCCCCAAAATAGGACAGTTTCTTCCAGAAATGCCACATTTCTCCCAAATATATCACATCTTCTCCAAGAAATACCAGGTTTCCCCCTTCAAATAGGACCTTTTCACCCACAAGTACCTCTTTTATCCCCAAAATAGGACATTTTCTTCCAGAAATGCCAGATTTCTCCCAAATAGATCACATCTTCTCCAAGAAATACCAGCTTTCCCCCTTCAAATAGGACCTTTTCACCCACAAATACCTCTTTTTTTCCCAAAATAGGACATTTTCTTATAGAAAGGCCTGATTTCTCCCAAACATATCACATCTCCAAGAAATACCAGGATTCCTCCTGAAATAGGACCTTTTCACCCACAAATACCAGCCTTCTCCCCCGAAAATAGGACATTTTCTTCCAGAAATGCCACATTTCTCCCAAATATAGCACAGCTTCTCCAAGAAATACCAGGTTTTCCCCTTGAAATAGGACCTTTTCACCCACAAATACCTGTTTGATCCCCACAATAGGACAGTTTCTTCCAGAAATGCCACATTTCTCCCAAATAGATCACATCTTCTCCAAGAAATACCAGCTTTCCCCTTGAAATAGGACCTTTTCACCCACAAGTACCTCTCTTATTCCCAAAATAGGGCATTTTCTTCCAGAAATGCCACATTTCTCCCAAACATATCACATCTCCAAGAAATACCAGGATTCCTCCACAAATACCACATTTCTCCCACAAATACCAGCCTTCTCCCCGGAAAATAGGACATATTCTTCCTGACATGCCAGATTTCTCCCAAATATATCACATCTTCTCCAAGAAATACCAGCTTTCCCCCTTCAAATAGGATCTTTTCTCCCACAAATACCAGCTTTATCCCCAAAATAGAACAGTTTCTTCCAGAAATGCCACATTTCTCCCAAATATATCACATCTTCTCCAAGAAATACCACGTTTCCCCTTTCAAATAGGATCCTTTCACCCACAAATACCTCTTTTTTCCCCAAAATAGGACATTTTCTTCCAGAAATGCCACATTTCTCCCAAATATATCACATCTTCTCCAAGAAATACCAGGGTTCCCCCTTCAAATAGGACCTTTTCACCCACACATACCAGCCTTCTCCCCGGAAAATAGGAAATTGTCTTCCAGAAAGGCCAGATTTCTCACAAATAGATCACATCTTCTCCAAGAAATACCAGGTTTCCCCCTTCAAATAGGAACTTTTCTCCAACAAATACCTCTTTTATCCCCAAAATTGGACATTTTCTTCCAGACATGCCACATTTCTCCCAAATATATCACATCTTCTCCAAGAAATACCAGGGTTCCCCCTTCAAATAGGACCTTTTCACCCACAAATACCTCTTTTATCCCCAAAATAGGACAGTTTCTTCCAGAAATGCCACATTTCTCCCAAATATATCACATCTTCTCCAAGAAATACCAGCTTTCCCCCTTCAAATAGGACCTTTTCACCCACAAGTACCTCTTTTATCCCCAAAATAGGACAGTTTCTTCCAGAAATACCAGGTTTCACCCTTCAAATAGGGCCTTTTCTCCCACAAATACCTGCTTTATCCGCAGAAGAGGACATTTTCTTCCAGAAATGTCATATTTCTCCCAAACATATCACAGCTTCTCCAAGAAATACCACGTTTCCCCCTTCAAATAGGACCTTTACACCCACAAATACCTCTTTTATCCCCAAAATAGAACAGTTTCTGCCAGAAATGCCACATTTCTCCGAAATATATCAAATCTGCTCCAAGAAATACCAGGATTCCCCCTTGAAATAGGACCTTTTCACCCACAAATACCAGCCTTCTCCCCCGAAAGTAGGACATTTTCTTCCAGAAATTCCAGATTTCTCCCAAATAGATCACATCTTCTTCTAGAAATACCAGGTTTACCCCTTCAAATAGGACCTTTTCACCCACAAATACCTCTTTTATCCCCAAAATAGGACATTTTCTTCCAGAAATGCCACATTTCTCCCAAATATATCACATCTTCTCCAAGAAATACCAGCTTTCCCCCTTGAAATAGGACCTTTACACCCACAAATACCTCTTTTATCCCCAAAAGAGGTCATTTTTTTATAGAAATGCCACATTTCTCCCAAATGTATCACATCTTCTCCAAGAAATACCAGGATTCCTCCTGAAATAGGACCTTTTCTAACTCAAATACCAGCCTTCTCCCCGGAAAATAGGACATTTTCTTCCAGAAATGCCAGATTTCTCCCAAATATATCACATCTTCTCCAAGAAATACCAGGTTTCCCCCTTGAAATAGGACCTTTTCACCCACAAATACCTGTTTTATCCCCAAAATAGGACAGTTTCTTCCAGACATGCCACATTTCTCCCAAATATATCACATCTTCTCCAAGAAATACCAGGTTTCCCCCTTCAAATAGGACCTTTTCACCCACAAATACCTGTTTTAACCCCAAAAATAGAACAGTTTCTTCCAGAAATGCCACATTTCTCCCAAATATATCACATCTTCTCCAAGAAATACCAGCTTTCCCCCTTCAAATAGGACCTTTTCACCCACAAATACCTCTTTTTTCCCCAAAAGAGGACATTTTCTACCAGAAATGCAAGATTTCTCCCAAATAGATCACATCTTCTCCAAGAAATACCAGGGTTCCCCCTTCAAATAGGACCTTTTCACCCACAAATACCTGCTTTATCCCCAAAATAGGACAGTTTCTTCCAGAAATGCCACATTTCTCCCAAATATATCACATCTTCTCCAAGAAATACCAGCTTTCCCCCTTCAAATAGGACCTTTTCACCCACAAATACCTGCTTTATCCCCAAAATTGGACATTTTCTTGCAGAAATGCCACATTTCTCCCAAATATACCACATCTTCTCCAAGAAATACCAGGTTTCCCCCTTCAAATAGGACCTTTTCACCCACAAATACCTCTTTTATCCCCAAAATAGGTCAGTTTCTTCCAGAAAGGCCACATTTCTCACAAATAGATCACATCTTCTCCAAGAAATACCAGGTTTCCCCCTTCAAATTGGACCTTTTCACCCACAAATACCTGTTTGATCCCCAAAAGAGGACATTTTCTTCCAGAAATGCCACATTTCTCCCAAATATATCACATCTTCTCCAAGAACTACCGGATTTCCCCCTTCTAATAGGAACTTATCAGCCAGAAATACCTCTTTTATCCCCAAAAGAGGACATTTTCTTCCTGACATGCCAGATTTCTCACAAATAGATCACATCTTCTCCAAGAAATACCACGTTTCCCCCTTCAAATAGGACCTTTTCTCCCCGAAATACGTCTTTTATCCCCCAAATTGGACATTTTCTTCCAGAACTGCCAGATTTCTCCCAAATGTATCACATCTTCTCCAAGAAATACCAGCTAACCCCCTTCAAATAGGACCTTTTCACCCACAAATACCTCTTTTATCCCCAAAATAGGACAGTTTCTTCCAGAAATGCCACATTTCTCCCAAATATATCACATCTTCTCCAAGAAATACCAGGATTCCTCCTGAAATAGGAACTTTTCACCCGCAAATACCAGCCTTCTTTCCCCAGATTGGACATTATCTTGCAGAAATGCCAGATTTCTCCCAATTAGATCACATCTTCTCCAAGAAATACCAGGGTTCCCCCTTCAAACAGGACATTTTCACCCACAAATACCAGCCTTCTTCCCCCAGATTTGACATTTTCTTACAGAAATGCCACATTTCTCCCAAATAGATCACATCTTCTCCAAGAAATACCAGGTTTCCCCCTCGAAATAGGACCTTTTCAGCCACAAATACCTCTTTTATCCCCAAAAGAGGACAGTTTCCTCCAGAAATGCCAGATTTCTCCAAAATATATCACATCATCTCAAAGAAATACCAGGATTCCCCCTTCAAATAGGACCTTTTCACCCACAAGTACCTCTTTTATCCCCAAAGTAGGTCAGTTTCTTCCAGAAATGCCAGATTTCTCCCAAATATATCACAGCTTCTCCAAGAAATACCAGGTTTCCCCCTTCAAATACGACCTTTTCACCCACAAATACCAGACTTCTTCCCCCCAGATTTGTCATTTTCTTCCAGAAATGCCAGATTTCTTCCAAATATATCTCATCTTCTCCAAGAAATACCAGGTTTCCCCCTTCAAATAGGGCCTTTTCACCCACAAATACCAATCTTCTCCACCCAAATTGGCCATTTTCTGCCAGAAATGCCACATTTCTCCCAAATAGATCACATCTTCTCCAAGAAATACCAGCTTTCCCCCTTCAAATAGGACCTTTTCACCCACAAATACCTCTTTTATCCCCAAAAGAGGACAGTTTCTTCCAGACATGCCACATTTCTCCCAAATATATCACATCTTCTCCAAGAAATACCAGCTTTCCCCCTTCAAATAGGACCTTTTCACCCACAAATACCTCTTTTATCCCCAAAAGAGGACAGTTTCTTCCAGAAATGCCACATTTCTCCCAAACATATCACATCTCCAAGAAATACCAGGATTCCTCCTGAAATAGGACATTTTCTCCCACAAATACCAGCCTTCTCCCCTGAAAATATGACATTTTCTTCCAGAAATGCCACATTTCTCCCAAATATATCACATCTTCTCCAAGAAATACCACGTTTCCCCCTTCAAATAGGACCTTTTCACGCACAAAAACCTGTTTGATCCCCAAAATAGGACATTTTCTTCAAGAAAGGCCCGATTTCTCCCAAATATATCACATCTTCTCCAAGAACTACCAGATTTCCCGCTTCAAATAGGACCTTTTCACCCACAAATACCTCTTTTATCCCCAAAATAGGAAAGTTTCTTCCAGAAATACCACGTTTCCCCCTTGAAATAGGACCTTTTCACCCACAAATACCTCTTTTATCCCCAAAATAGAACAGTTTCTGCCAGAAATGCCAGATTTCTCCCAAGTATATCACATCTTCTCCAAGAAATACCAGCTTTCCTCCTTCAAATAGGACCTTTACACCCACAAATACCTCTTTTATCCCCACAATAGAACAGTTTCTTCCAGAAATGCCAGATTTCTCCCAAATACATCACATCTTCTCCAAGAAATACCAGCTTTACCCCTTCAAACAGGACCTTTTCTAACACAAATACCAACCCTCTCCCCGGAAAATAGGACATTTTCTTCCAGAAATGCCAGATTTCTCCCAAATAGATCACATCTTCTCCAAGAAATGCCAGGTTTCCCCCTTCCAATAGGACCTTTTCACCCACAAATACCTCTTTTATACCCAAAATAGGACAGTTTCTTATTCTAGAAATGCCACCTTTCTCCCAAATATATCAAATCTTCTCCAAGAAATACCAGCTTTCCCCCTTCAAATAGGACCTTTTCACCCACAAATACCTCTTTTTTCCCCAAAATAGGACATTATCATCCTGACATGCCAGATTTCTCCAAATATATCACATCTTCTCCAAGAAATACCAGCTTTCCCCCTTCAAATAGGATCCTTTCACCCACAAATACCTCTTTTATCCCCAAAATAGGACATTTTCTTCCAGAAATGCCACATTTCTCCCAAATATATCACATCTTCTCCAAGAAATGCCAGGGTTCCCCCTCGAAATAGGACCTTGTCACCCACAAATACCTCTTTTTTCCCTAAAATAGGACATTTTCTTCCAGAAATGCCAGATTTCTCCCAAATATATCACATCTTCTCCAAGAAATACCAGGTTTCCCCCTTCAAATAGGACCTTTTCACCACAAATACCTGCTTTATCCCCAAAAGAGGACAGTTTCTTCAAGAAATGCCACATTTCTCCCAAATAGATCACATCTTCTCCAAGAATTACCAGGGTTCCCCCTTCAAATAGGACCTTTTCTCCCACAAATACCTACTTTATCCCCAAAAGAGGACAGTTTCTTCCAGAAATGCCAGATTTCTCCCAAATATATCACATCTTCTCCAAGAAATACCAGCTTTCCCCCTTCAAATAGGACCTTTTCACCCACAAATACCTCTTTTATCCCCAAAATAGGACATTTTCTTCCAGAAATGCCACATTTCTCCCAAATATATCACATCTTCTCAAGGAAATACCAGCTTTCCCCCTTGAAATAGGACCTTTTCACCCACAAATACCTCTTTTATCCCCAAAATAGGACATTTTCTTCCAGAAAGGCCTGATTTCTCCCAAACATATCACATCTCCAAGAAATACCAGGATTCCTACTGAAATAGGACCTTTTCTCCCACAAATACCAGCCTTCTCCCCCGAAAATAGGACATTTTCTTCCAGAAATGCCAGATTTCTCCCAAATAGATCACAGCTTCTCCAAGAAATACCAGGGTTCCCCCTTCCAATAGGACCTTTTCACCCACAAGTACCTCTTTTATCCCCAAAATAGGGCATTTTCTTCCCGAAATGCCACATTTCTCCCAAATATATCACATCTTCTCCAAGAAATACCAGAATTCCTCCTGAAATAGGAACTTTTCTAACACAAATACCAGCCTTCTCCTCTGAAAATAGGACATTTTCTTCCTGACATGCCAGATTTCTCCCAAATATAGAATATCCTCTCCAAGAAATACCAGGGTTCCCCCTTCAAATAGGACCTTTTCACCCACAAATACCTCTTTTACACCCAAAATAGGACAGTTTCTTCCAGAAATGCCACATTTCTCCCAAATATATCACATCTTCTCCAAGAAATACCAGCTTTCCCCCTTCAAATAGGACCTTTTCACCCCGAAATACCTCTTTTATCCCCAAAATAGGACAGTTTCTTCCAGAAATACCAGGTTTCCCCCTTCAAATAGGACCTTTTCTCCCACAATTACCTGCTTTATCCGCAAAATAAGACATTTTCTTCCAGAAATGCCACATTTCTCCCAAATATATCACATCTTCTCCAAGAAATACCAGGGTTCCCCCTTCTAAGAGGACCTTTACACCCACAAATACCTCTTTTATCCCCAAAATAGAACAGTTTCTGCCAGAAATTCCAGATTTCTCCAAAATGTATCACATCTTCTCCTAGAAATACCTGCTTTACCCCTTCAAATAGGACCTTTTCTAACACAAATACCAACCTTCTCCCCGGAAAATAGGACATTTTCTTCCAGAAATGCCAGATTTCTCCCAAATATATCACATCTTCTCCAAGAAATGCCAGGTTTCCCCCTACAAATAGGACCTTTTCACCCACAAATACCTCTTTTATCCCCAAAATAGTACAGTTTCTTCTTCTAGAAATTCCAGATTTTTCCCAAATATATCAAATCTTCTCCAAGAAATACCAGCTTTCCCCCTTGAAATAGGACCTTTTCACACACAAATACCTCTTTTATCCCGAAAATAGGATATTTTCATCCTGACATGCCAGATTTCTCCAAATATATCACATCTTCTCCAAGAAATACCAGCTTTCCCCATTGAAATAGGACCTTTTCACCCACAAATACCTGTTTTAACCCCAAAATAGGACATTTTCTTGCAGAAATGCCACATTTCTCCCAAATATAGCACATCTTCTCCAAGAAATACCAGCTTTCCCCTGGAAATTGGACCTTGTCACCCACAAATACCTCTTTTTTCCCCAAAATAGGACATTTTCTTCCAGAAATGCCCGATTTCTCCCAAATAGATCACATCTTCTCCAAGAAATACCAGCTTTCCCCCTTCAAATAGGACCTTTTCACCTACAAATACCTGTTTTATCCCCAAAATAGGACATTTTCATCCTGAAATGCCAGATTTCTCCCAAATATATCACATCTTCTCCAAGAAATACCAGGTTTCCCCCTTCAAATAGGAACTTTTCACCCACAAATACCTGTTTTAACCCCAAAAATAGGACAGTTTCTTCCAGAAATGCCAGATTTCTCCCAAATAGATCACATCTTCTCCAAGAAATACCAGCTTTCCCCCTTCAAATAGGACCTTTTCACCCACAAATACCTCTTTTATCCCCAAAAGAGGACATTTTCTACCAGAAATGCAAGATTTCTCCCAAATAGATCACATCTTCTCCAAGAAATACCAGGGTTCCCCCTTCAAATAGGACCTTTTCACCCACAAATACCTGCTTTATCCCCAAAATAGGACAGTTTCTTCCAGAAATGCCACATTTCTCCCAAATAGATCACATCTTCTCCAAGAAATACCAGCTTTCCCCCTTCAAATAGGACCTTTTCTCCCCGAAATACCTCTTTTATCCCCAAAATAGGACAGTTTCTTCCTGACATGCCACATTTCTCCCAAATGTATCACATCTTCTCCAAGAAATACCAGCTTTCCCCCTTGAAATAGGACCTTTTCACCCCACAAATACCTCTTTTATCCCCAAAAGAGGACAGTTTCTTCCAGAAATGCCACATTTCTCCCAAATATATCACAGCTTCTCCAAGAAATACCAGGATTCCTCCTGAAATAGGACCTTTTCACCCACAAATACCAGCCTTCTTCCCCCAGATTGGAAATTTTCTTGCAGAAATTGCAGATTTCTCCCAATTAGATCACATCTTCTTTAAGGAATACCAGCTTTCCCCCTTCAAATAGGACCTTTTCACCCACTAATACCTCCTTTATCCCCAAAATTGGACATTTTCTTCCAGAAATGCCAGATTTCTCCCAAATATATCACATCTTCTCCAAGAAATACCAGGTTTCCCCCTCGAAATTGGACCTTATCACTCACAAATACCTGTTTTATCCCCACAATAGGACAGTTCCTTCCAGAAATGCCACATTTCTCCCAAATATATCACATCTTCTCCAAGAAATACCAGCTTTCCCCCTTGAAATAGTACCTTGTCACCCACAAATACCTCTTTTATCCCCAAAAGAGGACATTTTCTTCCAGAAAGGCCAGATTTCTCCCAAACATATCACATCCCCAAGAAATACCAGGATTCCTCCTGAAATAGGACCTTTTCTCCCACAAATACCAGCCTTCTCCCCCGAAAATAGGACATTTTCTTCCAGAAATGCCAGATTTCTCCCAAATATATCACATCTTCTCCAAGAAATACCAGCTTTCCCCCTTGAAATAGGACCTTTTCACCCACAAATACCTGTTTTAACCCCAAAATAGGACATTTTCTTCCAGAAATGCCACATTTCTCCCAAATATAGCACATCTTCTCCAAGAAATACCTGCTTTCCCCCTGGAAATTGGACCTTGTCACCCACAAATACCTCTTTTTTCCCCAAAATAGGACATTTTCTTCCAGAAATGCCCGATTTCTCCCAAATAGATCACATCTTCTCCATGAAATACCAGGTTTCCCCCTTCAAATAGGACCTTTTCACCCGCAAATACCTGTTTTAACCCCAAAATAGGACATTTTCTTCCAGAAATGCCAGATTTCTCCCAAATAGATCTCATCTTCTCCAAGAAATACCTGCTTTCCCCCTGGAAATTGGACCTTGTCACCCACAAATACCTCTTTTTTCCCCAAAATAGGACATTTTCTTCCAGAAATGCCCGATTTCTCCCAAATAGATCACATCTTCTCCAAGAAATACCAGCTTTCCCCCTTCAAATAGGACCTTTTCACCTACAAATACCTGTTTTATCCCCAAAATAGGACATTTTCATCCTGAAATGCCAGATTTCTCCCAAATATATCACATCTTCTCCAAGAAATACCAGGTTTCCCCCTTCAAATAGGACCTTTTCACCCACAAATACCTGTTTTAACCCCAAAAATAGGACAGTTTCTTCCAGAAATGCCACATTTCTCCCAAATAGATCACATCTTCTCCAAGAAATACCAGCTTTCCCCCTTCAAATAGGACCTTTTCACCCACAAATACCTCTTTTATCCCCAAAAGAGGACATTTTCTACCAGAAATGCAAGATTTCTCCCAAATAGATCACATCTTCTCCAAGAAATACCAGGGTTCCCCCTTCAAATAGGACCTTTTCACCCACAAATACCTGCTTTATCCCCAAAATAGGACAGTTTCTTCCAGAAATGCCACATTTCTCCCAAATAGATCACATCTTCTCCAAGAAATACCAGCTTTCCCCCTTCAAATAGGACCTTTTCTCCCCGAAATACCTCTTTTATCCCCAAAATAGGACAGTTTCTTCCAGAACTGCCAGATTTCTCCCAAATGTATCACATCTTCTCCAAGAAATACCAGGTTTCCCCCTTGAAATAGGACCTTTTCACCCACAAATACCTCTTTTATCCCCAAAATAGGACAGTTTCTTCCAGAAATGCCACATTTCTCCCAAATATATCACAGCTTCTCCAAGAAATACCAGGATTCCTCCTGAAATAGGACCTTTTCAACCACAAATACCAGCCTTCTTCCCCCAGATTGGAAATTTTCTTGCAGAAATTGCAGATTTCTCCCAATTAGATCACATCTTCTTTAAGGAATACCAGCTTTCTCCCTAAAAATAGGACCTTTTCACCCACTAATACCTCCTTTATCCCCAAAATTGGACATTTTCTTCCAGAAATGCCAGATTTCTCCCAAATATATCACATCTTCTCCAAGAAATACCAGCTTTCCCCCTCGAAATTGGACCTTATCACTCACAAATACCTGTTTTATCCCCACAATAGGACAGTTCCTTCCAGAAATGCCACATTTCTCCCAAATATATCACATCTTCTCCAAGAAATACCAGCTTTCCCCCTGGAAATTGGACCTTGTCACCCACAAATACCTCTTTTATCCCCAAAAGAGGACATTTTCTTCCAGAAAGGCCAGATTTCTCCCAAACATATCACATCCCCAAGAAATACCAGGATTCCTCCTGAAATAGGACCTTTTCTCCCACAAATACCAGCCTTCTCCCCCGAAAATAGGACATTTTCTTCCAGAAATGCCAGATTTCTCCCAAATATATCACAGCTTCTCCAAGAAATACCAGCTTTCCCCCTTCAAATAGGACCTTTTCACCCACAAGTACCTCTTTTATCCCCAAAATAGGACATTTTCTTCCAGAAATGCCAGATTTCTCCCAAATAGATCACATCTTCTCCAAGAAATACCAGGTTTCCCCCTTCAAATAGGAACTTTTCACCCACAAATACCTGCTTTATCCCCAAAATAGGACATTTTCTTCCAGAAATGCCACATTTCTCCCAAATAGATCACATCTTCTCCAAGAAATACCAGGTTTCCCCCTTCAAATAGGACCTTGTCATCCACAAATACCTCTTTTATCCCCAAAAGAGGACATTTTCTTCCTGACATGCCCGATTTCTCCCAAATAGATCACATCTTCTCCAAGAACTACCAGATTTCCCCCTTGTAATAGGACCTTTTCACCAAAAATACCTCTTTTATCCCCAAAATAGGACATTTTCTTCCTGACATGCCAGATTTCTCCCAAATATATCACATCTTCTCCAAGAATTACCAGCATTCCCCCTTCAAATAGGACCTTTTCTCCCCGAAATACCTTTTTTATCCCCTAAATAGGACAGTTTCTTCCAGATCTGCCAGATTTCTCCCAAATGTATCACATCTTCTCCAAGAAATACCAGGTTTCCCCCTTCAAATAGGACCTTTTCACCCACAAATACCTCTTTTATCCCCAAAATAGGACAGTTTCTTCCAGACATGCCAGATTTCTCCCAAATATATCACAGCTTCTCCAAGAAATACCAGGATTCCTCCTGAAATAGGACCTTTTCACCCACATATACCAGCCTTCTTCCCCCAGATTGGAAATTTTCTTGCAGAAATGCCAGATTTCTCCCAATTAGATCACATATTCTCCAAGAAATACCAGCTTTCCCCCTTCAAATAGGACCTTTTCACCCTCTAATACCTCCTTTATCCTCAAAATTGGACAGTTTCTTCCAGAACTGCCAGATTTCTCCCAAATATATCACATCTTCTCCAAGAAATACCAGAGTTCCCCCTCGAAATTGGACCTTTTCACCCACAAATACCTGTTTGATCCCCAAAACAGGACAGTTTCTTCCAGAAATGCCACATTTCTCCCAAATATATCACATCTTCTCCAAGAAATACCAGCTTTCCCCCTTCAAATAGGACCTTTTCACCCACAAATACCTCTTTTATCCCCAAAATAGGGCATTTTCTTCCAGAAAGGCCAGATTTCTCCCAAACATATCACATCTCCAAGAAATACCAGGATTCCTCCTGAAATAGGACCTTTTCTCCCACAAATACCAGCCTTCTCCCCCGAAAATAGGACATTTTCTTCCAGAAATGCCACATTTCTCCCAAATATATCACGTCTTCTCCAAGAAATACCAGGGTTCCTCCTGAAATAGGACCTTTTCTAACACAAATACCAGCCTTCTCCTCTGAAAATAGGACATTTTCTTCCTGACATGCCAGTTTTCTCCCAAATAGATCACATCTTCTCCAAGAAATACCAGGGATCCCCCTTCAAATAGGACCTTTTCACCCACAAATACCTCTTTTATCCCCAAAATTGGACATTTTCTTAAAGAACTGCCAGATTTCTCCCAAATGTATCACATCTTCTAAAAGAAATACCAGGGTTCCCCCTTCAAATAGGACCTTTTCACCCGCAAATACCTCTTTTATCCCCAAAATAGGACGTTTTCTTCCAGAAATGCCAGATTTCTCCCAAATATATCACATCTTCTCCAAGAAATACCAGGTTTCCCCCTCCAAATAGGACCTTTTCACCCACAAGTACCTCTTTTATCCCAAAAATAGGACAGTTTCTTCCAGAAATACCAGGTTTCCCCCTTCAAATAGGACCTTTTCTCCCACAAATACCTGCTTTATCCGCAAAATAGGACACTTTCTTCCAGAAATGCCACATTTCTCCCAAATAGATCACATCTTCTCCAAGAAATACCAGCTTTCCCCCTTCAAATAGGACCTTTTCACCCACAAATACCTCTTTTATCCCCAAAAGAGGACATTTTCTTCCAGAAAGGCCAGATTTCTCCCAAACATATCACATCCCCAAGAAATACCAGGATTCCTCCTGAAATAGCACCTTTTCTCCCACAAATACCAGCCTTCTCCCCCGAAAATAGGACATTTTCTTCCAGAAATGCCAGATTTCTCCCAAATATATCACAGCTTCTCCAAGAAATACCAGGTTTCCCCCTTCAAATAGGACCTTTTCACCCACAAGTACCTCTTTTATCCCCAAAATAGGACATTTTCTTCCAGAAAGGCCAGATTTCTCCCAAATAGATCACATCTTCTCCAAGAAATACCAGCTTTCCCCCTTCAATTAGGACCTTTTCACCCACAAATAGCAGTTTTATCCCCAAAATAGGACGTTTTCTTCCAGAAATGCCACATTTCTCCCAAATATATCACATCTTCTCCAAGAAATACCAGGTTTCCCCCTTCAAATAGGACCTTTTCACCCACAAATACCTCTTTTATCCCCAAAATAGGACATTTTCTTCCTGACATGCCACATTTCTCCCAAATAGATCACATCTTCTCCAAGAAATACCAGGGTTCCCCCTTCAAATAGGACCTTTTCACCCACAAATACCTCTTTTATCCCCAAAATAGGACATTTTCTTCCTGACATGCCACATTTCTCCAAAATATATCACATCTTCTCCAAGAATTACCAGCTTTCCCCCTTCAAATAGGACCTTTTCACCCACAAATACCTCTTTGATCCCCAAAATAGGACAGTTTCTTCCAGAACTGCCAGATTTCTCCCTTATGTATCACATCTTCTCCAAGAAATTCCAGGGTTCCCCCTTGAAATAGGACCTTTTCACCCACAAATACCTCTTTTATCCCCAAAATAGGACAGTTTCGTCCAGAAATGCCACATTTCTCCCAAATATATCACAGCTTCTCCAAGAAATACCAGGATTCCTCCTGAAATAGGACCTTTTCTAACACAAATACCAGCCTTCTCCTCTGAAAATAGGACATTCTCTTCCTGACATGCCAGTTTTCTCCCAAATAGATCACATCTTCTCCAAGAAATACCAGGGTTCCCCCTTCAAATACGACCTTTTCACCCACAAATACCTCTTTTATCCCCAAAATTGGACATTTTCTTCAAGAACTGCCAGATTTCTCCCAAATGTATCACATCTTCTAAAAGAAATACCAGGGTTCCCCCTTCAAATAGGACCTTTTCACCCGCAAATACCTCTTTTATCCCCAAAACAGGACGTTTTCTTCCAGAAATGCCAGATTTCTCCCAAATATATCACATCTTCTCCAAGAAATACCAGGTTTCCCCCTCCAAATAGGACCTTTTCACCCACAAGTACCTCTTTTATCCCCAAAATAGGACAGTTTCTTCCAGAAATACCAGCTTTCCCCCTTCAAATAGGACTTTTTCTCCCACAAATACCTTTTTTATCCCCTAAATAGGACATTTTCTTCCAGAAATGCCAGATTTCTCACAAATATAGCACATCTTCTCCAAGAAATACCAGGGTTCCCCCTTCAAATAGGACCTTTACACCCACAAATACCTCTTTTATCCCCAAAATAGAACAGTTTCTTCCAGAAATGCCACATTTCTCCTAAATATATCACATCTTCTCCAAGAAATGCCAGCTTTACCCCTTCAAATAGGACCTTTTCTAACACAAATACCAACCTTCTCCCCGGAAAATAGGACATTTTCTTCCAGAAATGCCAGATTTCTCCCAAATATATCACATCTTCTCCAAGAAATGCCAGGTTTCCCCCTTCAAATAGGACCTTTTCACCCAGAAATACCTCTTTTATCCCCAAAATAGGACAGTTTCTTCTTCTAGAAATTCCAGATTTTTCCCAAATATATCAAATCTTCTCCAAGAAATACCAGCTTTCCCCCTTGAAATAGGACCTTGTCACCCACAAATACCTCTTTTATCCCGAAAATAGGACATTTTCATCCTGACATGCCAGATTTCTCCAAATATATCACATCTTCTCCAAGAAATTCCAGGGTTCCCCCTTCAAATAGGACATTTTCACCCGCAAATACCTGTTTTAACCCCAAAATAGGACATTTTCCTCCAGAAATGCCACATTTCTCCCAAATATAGCACATCTTCTCCAAGATATACCAGGTTTCCCCCTTCAAATAGGACCTTTTAACCAACAAATACCTGTTTTAACCCCAAAAGAGAACATTTTCTTCCAGAAATGCCAGATTTCTCCCAAATATATCACATCTTCTCCAAGAAATACCAGGGTTCCCCCTTCAAATAGGACCTTTTCACCCACACATACCAGCCTTCTCCCCGGAAAATAGGAAATTGTCTTCCAGAAAGGCCAGATTTCTCCCAAATAGATCTCATCTTCTCCAAGAAATACCAGGTTTCCCCCTCGAAATAGGACCTTTTCACCAACAAATACCTCTTTTATCCCCAAAAGAGGACATTTTCTTCCAGAAATGCCCGATTTCTCCCAAATAGATCACATCTTCTCCAAGAAATACCAGGTTTCCCCCTTCAAATAGGACCTTTTCACCCACAAATACCTGCTTTATCCCCAAAAGTGGACAGTTTCTTCCAGAAATGCCACATTTCTCCCAAATATATCACATCTTCTCCAAGAAATACCAGGGTTCCCCCTTCAAATAGGACCTTTTCACCCACAAATACCTACTTTATCCCCAAAAGAGGACAGTTTCTTCCAGAAATGCCAGATTTCTCCCAAATAGATCTCATCTTCTCCAAGAAATACCAGCTTTACCCCTTCAAATAGGACCTTTTCTAACACAAATACCAACCTTCTCCCCGGAAAATAGGACATTTTCTTCCAGAAATGCCACATTTCTCCCAAATATATCACATCTTCTCCAAGAAATACCAGGGTTCCCCCTTCAAATAGGACCTTTTCTCCCACAAATACCTGCTTTATGCCCAAAATTGGACATTTTCTTCCAGAAAGGCCACATTTCACCGAAATATACCACATCTTCTCCAAGAAATACCAGCTTTCCCCCTTCAAATAGGAACTTTTCACCCACAAATACCTCTATGATCCCCAAAAGAGGACATTTTCTTCCAGAAATGCCACATTTCTCCCAAATATATCACATCTTCTCCAAGAAATACCAGCTTTTCCCCTGGAAATAGGACCTTTTCACCCACAAATACCTCTTTTATCCCCAAAATAGGACATTTCCTTCCAGAAATGCCAGATTTCTCCCAAATGTATCACATCTTCTCCAAGAAATACCAGGGTTCCCCCTTCAAATAGGACCTTTTCACCCACAAGTACCTCTTTTATCCCCAAAAGAGGACATTTTCTTCCAGAAATGCCAGATTTCTCCCAAATATATCACATCTTCTCCAAGAAATACCAGCTTTCCCCCTTCAAATAGGACCTTTTCACCCACAAATACCTCTTTTATCCCCCAAATTGGACATTTTCCTCCAGACATGCCACATTTCTCCGAAATATACCACATCTTCTCCAAGAAATACCAGGGTTCCCCCTTCAAATAGGACCTTTTCACCCACAAATACCTCTTTTATCCCCAAAAGAGGACAGTTTCTTCCAGAAATGCCACATTTCTCCCAAATATATCACAGCTTCTCCAAGAAATACCAGGATTCCTCCTGAAATAGGACCTTTTCACCCACAAATACCAGACTTCTTCCCCCAGATTTGACAATTTCTTCCAGAAATGCCACATTTCTCCCAAATGTATCACATCTTCTCCAAGAAATACCAGCGTTCCCCCTTCAAATAGGACCTTTTCACCCACAAATACCTCTTTTATCCCCAAAATAGGACAGTTTCTTCCAGAAATGCCACATTTCTCCCAAATATAACACATCTTCTCCAAGAAATACCAGCTTTCCCCCTTCAAATAGGACCTTTTCACCCACAAATACCTGCCTTCTGCAACCAAATTGGACATTTTCTTCCAGAAATGCCAGATTTCTCCCAAATAGATCACATCTTCTCCAAGAAATACCAGCTTTCCCCCTTCAAATAGGACCTTTTTTCCCACAAATACCTCTTTTATCCCCAAAAGAGGACATTATCATCCTGACATGCCAGATTTCTCCCAAATATATCACATCTTCTCCAAGAAATACCAGGGTTCCCCCTTCAAATAGGACCTTGTCACCCACAAGTACCTGTTCTATCCCCAAAAGAGGACATTTTCTTCCAGAAATGCCACATTTCTCCCAAATAGATCACATCTTTTCCAAGAAATACCTGCTTTCCCCCGTCAAATAGGACCTTTTCTCCCACAAATACCTCTTTTATCCCCAAAATTGGACATTTTCCTCCAGACATGCCACATTTCTCCCAAATATATCACATCTTCTCCAAGAAATACCAGGGTTCCCCCTTCAAATAGGACCTTATCACCGACAAATACCTCCTATATCCCCAAAGTAGATCAGTTACTTCCAGAAATGCCACATTTCTCCCAAATAGATCACAGCTTCTCCAAGAAATACCAGGATTCCTCCTGAAATACGACCTTTTCACCCACAAATACCAGACTTCCTCCCCCAGATTTGACAATTTCTTCCAGAAATGCCACATTTCTCCCAAATATAGAACATCTTCTCCAAGAAATACCAGGTTTCCCCCTTCAAATAGGACCTTGTCACCCACAAATACCTCTTTTATCCCCAGAAGAGGACAGTTTATTCCAGACATGCCACATTTCTCCCAAATAGATCACATCTTCACCAAGAAATACCAGCTTTCCCCCTTCAAATAGGACCTTTTCACCCACAAATACCTCTTTTATCCCCAAAATAGGACATTTTCTTCCAGAAATGCCACATTTCTCCCAAATACATCACATCTTCTCCAAGAAATACCAGCTTTCCCCCTTGAAATAGGATCCTTTCACCCACAAATACCTCTTTTATCCCCAAAAGAGGACATTTTCTACCAGAAATGCCACATTTCTCCCAAATAGATCACATCTTCTCCAAGAAATACCAGCTTTCCCCCTCGAAATAGGACCTCTTCACCCACAAATACCTCTTTTATCCCCAAAATAGGACAGTTTCTTCCAGAAATGCCACATTTCTCCCAAATATACCACATCTTCTCCAAGAAATACCAGGGTTCCCCCTTCAAATAGGACCTTTTCTCCCACAAATACCTGCTTTATGCCCAAAATTGGACATTTTCTTCCAGAAAGGCCACATTTCTCCCAAATATATCACATCTTCTCCAAGAAATACCAGGATTCCCCCTTCAAATAGGACCTTTTCTCCCACAAATACCTCCTTTATCCCCAAAAGAGGACATTTTCTTCCAGAAATGCCACATTTCTCCCAAATATATCACATCTTCTCCAAGAAATACCAGATTTCCCCCTTCTAATCGGATCCTTTCACCCACAAATACCTCTTTTATCCCCAAAAGAGGACATTTTCTTCCTGACATGCCAGATTTCTCCCAAATATATCACATCTTCTCCAAGAAATACCAGCTTTCCCTCTTCAAATAGTACCTTTTCTCCCCGAAATACCTCTTTTATCCCCAAAATTGGACATTTTCTTCCAGAACTGCCAGATATCTCCCAAATGTATCACATCTTCTCCAAGAAATACCAGGTTTCCCCCTTCAAATAGGACCTTTTCACCCACAAATACCTCTTTTATCCCCAAAATAGGACAGTTTCTTCCAGAAATGACACATTTCTCCCAAATATATCACAGCTTCTCCAAGAAATACCAGGATTCCTCCTGAAATACGACCTTTTCACCCACAAATACCAGCCTTCTTCCCCCAGATTGGAAATTTTCTTGCAGAAATGCCACATTTCTCCCAAATATATCACATCTTCTCCAAGAAATACCAGGGTTCCCCCTTCAAATAGGACCTTTTCACCCACTAATACCACCTTTATCCCTAAAATTGGACAGTTTCTTCCAGAACTGCCAGATTTCTCCCAAATATATCACAGCTTCTCCAAGAAATACCAGCTTTCCCCCTTGAAATTGGACCTTTTCACCCACAAGTACCTCTTTTATCCCCAAAATAGGACATTTTCTTCCAGAAATGCCACATTTCTCCCAAATATATCACATCTTCTCCAAGAAATACCAGGATTCCTCCTGAAATAGGACCTTTTCTAACTCAAATACCAGCCTTCTCCTCTGAAAATAGGGCATTTTCTTCCTGACATGCCAGATTTCTCCCAAATGTTGAACATCTTCTCCAAGAAATACCAGGGTTCCCCCTTCAAATAGGACCTTTTCACCCACAAATACCTCTTTTATACCCAAAATAGGACAGTTTCTTCCAGAAAGGCCACATTTCTCCCAAATATATCACATCTTCACCAAGAAATACCAGCTTTCCCCCTTCAAATAGGACCTTTTCTTCCCGAAATACCTCTTTTATCCCCAAAATAGGACAGTTTCTTCCAGAAATACCAGGTTTCCCCCTTCAAATAGAACCTTTTCTCCCACAAATACCTGCTTTATCCACAAAATAAGACATTTTCTTCCAGAAATGCCACATTTCTCCAAAATATATTACAGCTTCTCCAAGAAATACCAGCTTTCCCCCTTGAAATAGGACCTTTACACCCACAAATACCTCTTTTATCCCCAAAATAGAACAGTTTCTTCCAGAAATGCCAGATTTCCCCGAAATATATCAAATCTGCTCCAAGAAATACCAGGATTCCCCCTTGAAATAGGACCTTTTCTAACACAAATACCAGACTTCTCCCCCGAAAGTAGGACATTTTCCTCTAGAAATGCCAGATTTCTCCCAAATAGATCACATCTTCTTCAAGAAATACCAGGTTTCCCCCTTCAAATAGGACCTTTTCACCCACAAATACCTCTTTTATCCCCAAAATAGGACATTTTCTTCCAGAAATGCCACATTTCTCCTAAATATATCACATCTTCTCCAAGAAATACCAGCTTTCCCCCTGGAAATAGGATCCCTTCACCCACAAATACCTCTTTTATCCCCAAAAGAGGACATTTTCTACCAGAAATGCCACATTTCTCCCAAATAGATCACATCTTCTCCAAGAAATACCAGCTTTCCCCCTCGAAATAGGACCTCTTCACCCACAAATACCTCTTTTATCCCCAAAATAGGACAGTTTCTTCCAGAAATGCCACATTTCTCCCAAATATACCACATCTTCTCCAAGAAATACCAGCTTTCCCCCTTCACATAGGACCTTTTCACCCACAAATACCTGTTCTATCCCCAAAATTGGAAGTTTTCTTACAGAAATGCCAAATTTCTTCCAAATTTATCACATCTTCTCCAAGGAATACCAGCTTTCCCCCTTCAAATAGGACCTTTTCACCCACAAATACCTCTTTTATCCCCAAAAGAGGACAGTTTCTTCCAGAAATGCCACATTTCTCCCAAATGTATCACATCTTCTCCAAGAAATACCAGGTTTCCCCCTTCAAATAGGACCTTTTCACCCACAAGTACCTCTTTTATCCCCAAAATAGGACAGTTTCTTCCAGAAATGCCAGATTTCTCCCTAATAGATCACATCTTCTCCAAGAAATACCAGCGTTCCCCCTTTAAATAGGACCTTTTCACCCACAAATGCCTGTTTTATCCCCAAAATAGGACATTTTCTTCCAGAAATGCCACATTTCTCCCAAATATATCACATCTTCTCCAAGAAATACCAGGGTTCCCCCTTCAAATAGGAACTTTTCACCCACAAATACCTGTTTGATCCCCAAAAGAGGACATTTTCTTCCAGAAATACCACATTTCTCCCAAATATATCACAGCTTCTCCAAGAAATACCAGGGTTCCCCCTTCAAATAGGACCTTTTCACCCACAAATACCTGTTTGATCCCCAAAAGAGGACATTTTCTTCCAGAAATGCCACATTTCTCCCAAATATATCACATCTTCTCCAAGAAATACCAGGGTTCCCCCTTCAAATAGGACCTTTTCGCCCACAAATACCTCTTTTATCCCCAAAATAGGACATTTCCTTCCAGAAATGCCAGATTTCTCCCAAATATATCACATCTTCTCCAAGAAATACCAGGTTTCCCCCTCGAAATAGGACCTTTTCACCCACAAGTACCTCTTTTATCCCCAAAAGAGGACATTTTCTTCCAGAAATGCCACATTTCTCCCAAATATAGAACATCTTCTCCAAGAAATACCAGCTTTCCCCCTTCAAATAGGACCTTTTCACCCACAAATACCTCTTTTATCCCCAAAAGAGGACAGTTTCTTCCAGAAATGCCACATTTCTCCCAAATATAACACATCTTCTCCAAGAAATACCAGCTTTCCCCCTTCAAATAGGACCTTTTCACCCACAAATACCAGCCTTCTGCAACCAAATTGGACATTATCATCCTGACATGCCAGATTTCTCCCAAATAGATCACATCTTCTCCAAGAAATACCAGGGTTCCCCCTTCAAATAGGACCTTGTCACCCACAAGTACCTGTTCTATCCCCAAAATAGGACATTTTCTTCCAGAAATGCCAGATTTCTCCCAAATATATCACATCTTCTTCAAGAAATACCAGGGTTCCCCCTTCAAATAGGACCTTGTCACCCACAAGTACCTGTTCTATCCCCAAAAGAGGACATTTTCTTCCAGAAATGCCACATTTCTCCCAAATAGATCACATCTTTTCCAAGAAATACCTGCTTTCCCCCGTCAAATAGGACCTTTTCTCCCACAAATACCTCTTTTATCCCCAAAAGAGGACATTTTCTTCCTGACATGCCAGATTTCTCCCAAATATATCACATCTTCTCCAAGAAATACCAGCTTTCCCTCTTCAAATAGTACCTTTTCTCCCCGAAATACCTCTTTTATCCCCAAAATTGGACATTTTCTTCCAGAACTGCCAGATATCTCCCAAATGTATCACATCTTCTGCAAGAAATACCAGGTTTCCCCCTTCAAATAGGACCTTTTCACCCACAAATACCTCTTTTATCCCCAAAATAGGACAGTTTCTTCCAGAAATGACACATTTCTCCCAAATATATCACAGCTTCTCCAAGAAATACCAGGATTCCTCCTGAAATACGACCTTTTCACCCACAAATACCAGCCTTCTTCCCCCAGATTGGAAATTTTCTTGCAGAAATGCCACATTTCTCCCAAATATATCACATCTTCTCCAAGAAATACCAGGGTTCCCCCTTCAAATAGGACCTTTTCACCCACTAATACCACCTTTATCCCTAAAATTGGACAGTTTCTTCCAGAACTGCCAGATTTCTCCCAAATATATCACAGCTTCTCCAAGAAATACCAGCTTTCCCCCTTGAAATTGGACCTTTTCACCCACAAGTACCTCTTTTATCCCCAAAATAGGACATTTTCTTCCAGAAATGCCACATTTCTCCCAAATATATCACATCTTCTCCAAGAAATACCAGGATTCCTCCTGAAATAGGACCTTTTCTAACTCAAATACCAGCCTTCTCCTCTGAAAATAGGGCATTTTCTTCCTGACATGCCAGATTTCTCCCAAATGTTGAACATCTTCTCCAAGAAATACCAGGGTTCCCCCTTCAAATAGGACCTTTTCACCCACAAATACCTCTTTTATACCCAAAATAGGACAGTTTCTTCCAGAAAGGCCACATTTCTCCCAAATATATCACATCTTCTCCAAGAAATACCAGCTTTCCCCCTTCAAATAGGACCTTTTCTTCCCGAAATACCTCTTTTATCCCCAAAATAGGACAGTTTCTTCCAGAAATACCAGGTTTCCCCCTTCAAATAGAACCTTTTCTCCCACAAATACCTGCTTTATCCACAAAATAAGACATTTTCTTCCAGAAATGCCACATTTCTCCAAAAGATATTACAGCTTCTCCAAGAAATACCAGCTTTCCCCCTCGAAATAGGACCTTTACACCCACAAATACCTCTTTTATCCCCAAAATAGAACAGTTTCTTCCAGAAATGCCAGATTTCCCCGAAATATATCAAATCTGCTCCAAGAAATACCAGGATTCCCCCTTGAAATAGGACCTTTTCTAACACAAATACCAGACTTCTCCCCCGAAAGTAGGACATTTTCCTCTAGAAATGCCAGATTTCTCCCAAATAGATCACATCTTCTTCAAGAAATACCAGGTTTCCCCCTTCAAATAGGACCTTTTCACCCACAAATACCTCTTTTATCCCCAAAATAGGACATTTTCTTCCAGAAATGCCACATTTCTCCTAAATATATCACATCTTCTCCAAGAAATACCAGCTTTCCCCCTGGAAATAGGATCCCTTCACCCACAAATACCTCTTTTATCCCCAAAAGAGGACATTTTCTACCAGAAATGCCACATTTCTCCCAAATAGATCACATCTTCTCCAAGAAATACCAGCTTTCCCCCTCGAAATAGGACCTCTTCACCCACAAATACCTCTTTTATCCCCAAAATAGGACAGTTTCTTCCAGAAATGCCACATTTCTCCCAAATATACCACATCTTCTCCAAGAAATACCAGCTTTCCCCCTTCACATAGGACCTTTTCACCCACAAATACCTGTTCTATCCCCAAAATTGGAAGTTTTCTTACAGAAATGCCAAATTTCTTCCAAATTTATCACATCTTCTCCAAGGAATACCAGCTTTCCCCCTTCAAATAGGACCTTTTCACCCACAAATACCTCTTTTATCCCCAAAATAGGACATTTTCTTCCAGAAATGCCACATTTCTCCCAAATATATCACATCTTCTCCAAGAAATACCAGGGTTCCCACTTCAAATAGGAACTTTTCACCCACAAATACCTGTTTGATCCCCAAAAGAGGACATTTTCTTCCAGAAATACCACATTTCTCCCAAATATATCACAGCTTCTCCAAGAAATACCAGGGTTCCCCCTTCAAATAGGACCTTTTCACCCACAAATACCTGTTTGATCCCCAAAAGAGGACATTTTCTTCCAGAAATGCCACATTTCTCCCAAATATATCACATCTTCTCCAAGAAATACCAGCTTTCCCCCTTCAAATAGGACCTTTTCGCCCACAAATACCTCTTTTATCCCCAAAATAGGACATTTCCTTCCAGAAATGCCAGATTTCTCCCAAATATATCACATCTTCTCCAAGAAATACCAGGTTTCCCCCTCGAAATAGGACCTTTTCACCCACAAGTACCTCTTTTATCCCCAAAAGAGGACATTTTCTTCCAGAAATGCCACATTTCTCCCAAATATATCACATCTTCTCCAAGAAATACCAGCTTTCCCCCTTCAAATAGGACCTTTTCTCCCACAAATACCTCTTTTATCCCCAAAATTGGACATTTTCCTCCAGACATGCCACATTTCTCCCAAATATACCACATCTTCTCCAAGAAATACCAGGGTTCCCCCTTCAAATAGGACCTTTTCACCCACAAATACCTCCTTTATCCCCAAAAGAGGACAGTTTCTTCCAGAAATGCCACATTTCTCCCAAATATATCTCAGCTTCTCCAAGAAATACCAGGATTCCTCCTGAAATAGGACCTTTTCACCCATAAATACCAGACTTCTTCCCCCAGTTTTGACAATTTCTTCCAGAAATGCCACTTTTCTCCCAAATATAGAACATCTTCTCCAAGAAATACCAGCTTTCCCCCTTCAAATAGGACCTTTTCACCCACAAATACCTCTTTTATCCCCAAAAGAGGACAGTTTCTTCCAGAAATGCCACATTTCTCCCAAATATAACACATCTTCTCCAAGAAATACCAGCTTTCCCCCTTCAAATAGGACCTTTTCACCCACAAATACCAGCCTTCTGCAACCAAATTGGACATTATCATCCTGACATGCCAGATTTCTCCCAAATAGATCACATCTTCTCCAAGAAATACCAGGGTTCCCCCTTCAAATAGGACCTTGTCACCCACAAGTACCTGTTCTATCCCCAAAATAGGACATTTTCTTCCAGAAATGCCAGATTTCTCCCAAATATATCACATCTTCTTCAAGAAATACCAGGGTTCCCCCTTCAAATAGGACCTTGTCACCCACAAGTACCTGTTCTATCCCCAAAAGAGGACATTTTCTTCCAGAAATGCCACATTTCTCCCAAATAGATCACATCTTTTCCAAGAAATACCTGCTTTCCCCCGTCAAATAGGACCTTTTCTCCCACAAATACCTCTTTTATCCCCAAAATTGGACATTTTCCTCCAGACATGCCACATTTCTCCCAAATATATCACATCTTCTCCAAGAAATACCAGGGTTCCCCCTTCAAATAGGACCTTATCACCCACAAATACCTCCTTTATCCCGAAAGTAGATCAGTTACTTCCAGAAATGCCACATTTCTCCCAAATAGATCACAGCTTCTCCAAGAAATACCAGGATTCCTCCTGAAATACGACCTTTTCACCCACAAATACCAGACTTCTTCCCCCAGATTTGTCAATTTCTTCCAGAAATGCCACATTTCTCCCAAATTTAGAACATCTTCTCCAAGAAATACCAGGTTTCCCCCTTCAAATAGGACCTTTTCACCCACAAATACCTGTTTGATCCCCAAAATTGGACAGTTTCTTCCAGAACTGCCAGATTTCTCCCAAATATATCACATCTTCTCCAAGAAATACCAGCTATCCCCCTTCAAATAGGACCTTTTCACCCACAAATACCTCTTTTATCCCCAAAATAGGACATTTTCTTCCAGAAATGCCACATTTCTCCCAAATATATCACATCTTCTCCAAGAAATACCAGCTTTCTTCCTTGAAATAGGATCCTTTCACCCACAAATACCTCTTTTATCCCCAAAAGAGGACATTTTCTACCAGAAATGCCACATTTCTCCCAAATAGATCACATCTTCTCCAAGAAATACCAGCTTTCCCCCACGAAATAGGACCTCTTCACCCACAAATACCTCTTTTATCCCCAAAATAGGACAGTTTCTTCCAGAAATGCCACATTTCTCCCAAATATACCACATCTTCTCCAAGAAATACCAGCTTTCCCCCTTCAAATAGGACCTTTTCACCCACAAATACCTGTTCTATCCCCAAAATTGGAAGTTTTCTTACAGAAATGCCAAATTTCTCCCAAATATATCACATCTTCTCCAAGGAATACCAGCTTTCCCCCTTCAAATAGAACCTTTTCACCCACAAATACCTCTTTTATCCCCAAAAGAGGACATTTTCTTCAGAAATGCCACATTTCTCCCAAATGTCTCACATCTTCTCCAAGAAATACCAGCTTTCCCCCTTCAAATAGGACCTTTTCACCCACAAATACCTCTTTGATCCCCAAAAGAGGACATTTTCTTCCAGAAATGCCACATTTCTCCCAAATATATCACATCTTCTCCAAGAAATACCAGCTTTTCCCCTTGAAATAGGACCTTTTCGCCCACAAATACCTCTTTTATCCCCAAAATAGGACATTTCCTTCCAGAAATGCCAGATTTCTCCCAAATATATCACATCTTCTCCCACAAATACCAGGTTTCCCCCTTCAAATAGGACCTTTTCACCCACAAGTACCTCTTTTATCCCCAAAAGAGGACATTTTCTTCCAGAAATGCCAGATTTCTCCCAAATAGATAACATCTTCTCCAAGAAATACCAGCTTTCCCCCTTCAAATAGGACCTTTTCTCCCACAAATACCTCTTTTATCCCCCAAATTGGACATTTTCCTCCAGACATGCCACATTTCTCCCAAATATACCACATCTTCTCCAAGAAATACCAGGGTTCCCCCTTCAAATAGGACCTTTTCACCCACAAATACCTGTTTTATCCCCAAAAGAGGACAGTTTCTTCCAGAAATGCCACATTTCTCCCAAATATATCACAGCTTCTCCAAGAAATACCAGGATTCCTCCTGAAATACGACCTTTTCACGCACAAATACCAGACTTCTTCCCCCAGATTTGACAATTTCTTCCAGAAATGCCACATTTCTCCCAAATAGATCACATCTTCTCCAAGAAATAGAAGGTTTCCCCCTTCAAATAGGACCTTTTCACCCACAAATACCTCTTTTATCCCCAAAATAGGACAGTTTCTTCCAGAAATGCCACATTTCTCCCAAATATAACACATCTTCTCCAAGAAATACCAGCTTTCCCCCTTCAAATAGGACCTTTTCACCCACAAATACCTGCCTTCTGCAACCAAATTGGACATTTTCTTCCAGAAATGCCAGATTTCTCCCAAATAGATCACATCTTCTCCAAGAAATACCAGCTTTCCCCCTTCAAATAGGACCTTTTTTCCCACAAATACCTCTTTTATCCCCAAAAGAGGACATTATCATCCTGACATGCCAGATTTCTCCCAAATATATCACATCTTCTCCAAGAAATACCAGGGTTCCCCCTTCAAATAGGACCTTGTCACCCACAAGTACCTGTTCTATCCCCAAAAGAGGACATTTTCTTCCAGAAATGCCACATTTCTCCCAAATAGATCACATCTTTTCCAAGAAATACCTGCTTTCCCCCTTCAAATAGGACCTTTTCTCCCACAAATACCTCTTTTATCCCCAAAATTGGACATTTTCCTCCAGACATGCCACATTTCTCCCAAATATATCACATCTTCTCCAAGAAATACCAGGGTTCCCCCTTCAAATAGGACCTTATCACCCACAAATACCTCCTTTATCCCCAAAGTAGATCAGTTACTTCCAGAAATGCCACATTTCTCCCAAATAGATCACAGCTTCTCCAAGAAATACCAGGATTCCTCCTGAAATACGACATTTTCACCCACAAATACCAGACTTCCTCCCCCAGATTTGACAATTTCTTCCAGAAATGCCACATTTCTCCCAAATATAGAACACCTTCTCCAAGAAATACCAGGTTTCCCCCTTCAAATAGGACCTGTTCACCCACAAATACCTCTTTTATCCCCAAAATAGGACAGTTTATTCCAGACATGCCACATTTCTCCCAAATATATCACATCTTCTCCAAGAAATACCAGCTTTCCCCCTTCAAATAGGACCTTTTCACCCACAAATACCAGCCTTCTTCCCCCAGATTGGAAATTTTCTTGCAGAAATGCCACATTTCTCCCACATATATCACATCTTCTCCAAGAAATACCAGCTTTCCCCCTTCAAATAGGATCCTTTCACCCACAAATACCTCTTTTATCCCCAAAATAGGACATTTTCTACCAGAAATGCCACATTTCTCCCAAATAGATCACATCTTCTCCAAGAAATACCAGCTTTCCCCCTCGAAATAGGACCTCTTCACCCACAAATACCTCTTTTATCCCCAAAATAGGACAGTTTCTTCCAGAAATGCCACATTTCTCCCAAATATACCACATCTTCTCCAAGAAATATCAGCTTTCCCCCTTCAAATAGGACCTTTTCACCCACAAATACCTGTTCTATCCCCAAAATTGGAAGTTTTCTTACAGAAATGCCAAATTTCTTCCAAATTTATCACATCTTCTCCAAGAAATACCAGCTTTCCCCCTTCAAATAGGACCTTTTCACCCACAAATACCTGCTTTATCCCCAAAAGAGGACATTTTCTTCCAGAAATGCCACATTTCTCCCAAATGCATCACATCTTCTCCAAGAAATACCAGCTTTCCCCCTTCAAATAGGACCTTTTCACCCACAAGTACCTCTTTTATCCCCAAAAGAAGACAGTTTCTTCCAGAAATGCCAGATTTCTCCCAAATAGATCACATCTTCTCCAAGAAATACCAGCGTTCCCCCTTTAAATAGGACCTTTTCACCCACAAATGCCTGTTTTATCCCCAAAACAGGACAGTTTCTTCCAGAAATGCCAGATTTCTCCCAAATATATCACATCTTCTCCAAGAAATACCAGGATTCCACCTGAAATAGGACATTTCTCCCACAAATACCTCTTTTATCCCCAAAAGAGGACATTTTCTTCCAGAAATGCCAGATTTCTCCCAAATAGATCACATCTTCTCCAAGAAATACCAGGGTTTCCCCTTCAAATAGGACCTTTTCACCCACAAATACCTCTTTTATCCCCAAAATAGGACAGTTTCTTCCGGAAATGTCACATTTCTCCCAAATATATCACATCTTCTCCAAGAAATACCAGCTTTCCCCCTTCAAATAGGACCTTTTCACCCACAAATACCTCCTTTATCCCCAAGATAGGACAGTTTCTTCCAAAAATGCCACATTTCTCCCAAATATATCACATCTTCTCCAAGAAATACCAGGGTTCCCACTTCAAATAGGAACTTTTCACCCACAAATACCTGTTTGATCCCCAAAAGAGGACATTTTCTTCCAGAAATACCACATTTCTCCCAAATATATCACATCTCCTCCAAGAAATACCAGGGTTCCCCCTTCAAATAGGACCTTTTCACCCACAAATACCTGTTTGATCCCCAAAAGAGGACATTTTCTTCCAGAAATGCCACATTTCTCCCAAATATATCACATCTTCTCCAAGAAATACCAGCTTTTCCCCTTGAAATAGGACCTTTTCACCCACAAATACCTCTTTTATCCCCTAAATAGGACATTTCCTTCCAGAAATGCCAGATTTCTCCCAAATATATCACATCTTCTCCAAGAAATTTCAGGTTTCCCCCTTCAAATAGGACCTTTTCACCCACAAATACCTGCTTTATCCCCAAAATAGGACAGTTTCTTCCAGAAATGCCAGATTTCTCCCAAATACATCACATCTTCTCCAAGAAATACCAGCTTTCCTTCTTCAAATAGGACCTATTCTCCCACAAATACCTCTTTTATCCCCCAAATTGGACATTTTCCTCCAGACATGCCACATTTCTCCCAATTATACCACATCTTCTCCAAGAAATACCAGGGTTCCCCCTTCAAATAGGACCTTTTCACCCACAAATACCTCTTTTATCCCCAAAAGAGGACAGTTTCTTCCAGAAATGCCACATTTCTCCCAAATATATCACAGCTTCTCCAAGAAATACCAGGATTCCTCCTGAAATACGACCTTTTCACCCACAAATACCAGACTTCTTCCCCCAGATTTGACAATTTCTTCCAGAAATGCCAGATTTCTCCCAAATAGATCACATCTTCTCCAAGAAATACCAGCTTTCCCCCTTCAAATAGGACCTTTTCACCCACAAATACCTCTTTTATCCACAAAATAGGACATTTTCTTCCAGAAATGCCACATTTCTCCCAAATATATCACATCTTCTCCAAGAAATACCAGCTTTCCCCCTTCAAATAGGACCTTATCACCCACAAATACCTCCTTTATCCCCAAAGTAGATCAGTTACTTCCAGAAATGCCAGATTTGTCCCAAAAAGATCACAGCTTCTCCAAGAAATACCAGGATTCCTCCTGAAATACGACCTTTTCACCCACAAATACCAGACTTCTTCCCCCAGATTTGACAATTTCTTCCAGAAATGCCACATTTCTCCCAAATATAGAACATCTTCTCCAAGAAATACTAGGTTTCCCCCTTCAAATAGGACCTTTTCACCCACAAATACCTGCTTGATCCCCAAAATTGGACAGTTTCTTCCAGACATGCCACATTTCTCCCAAATATATCACATCTTCTCCAAGAAATACCAGATTTCCCCCTCGAAATAGGACCTCTTCACCCACAAATACCTCTTTTATCCCCAAAATAGGACAGTTTCTTCCAGAAATGCCACATTTCTCCCAAATATACCACATCTTCTCCCAGAAATACCAGGGTTCCCCCTTCAAATAGGACCTTTTCACCCACAAATACCTGTTCTATCCCCAAAATTGGAAGTTTTCTTACAGAAATGCCAAATTTCTTCCAAATTTATCACATCTTCTCCAAGGAATACCAGGGTTCCCCCTTCAAATAGGACCTTTTCACCCACAAATACCTCTTTTATCCCCAAAAGAGGACAGTTTCCTCCAGAAATGCCACATTTCTCCCAAATATATCACAGCTTCTCCAAGAAATACCAGGTTTTCCCCTTGAAATAGGACCTTTTCACCCTCAAGTACCTCTTTTATCCCCAAAAGAGGACATTTCCTTCCAGAAATGCCAGATTTCTCCCAAATATATCACATCTTCTCCAAGAAATACCAGGTTTCCCCCTTAAAATAGGACCTTTTCACCCACAAATACCTCTTTTATCCCCAAAAGAGGACATTTTCTTCCAGAAATGCCAGATTTCTCCCAAATAGATCACATCTTCTCCAAGAAATACCAGCTTTCCCCCTTCAAATAGGACCTTTTCTCCCACAAATACCTCTTTTATCCCCCAAATTGGACATTTTCCTCCAGACATGCCACATTTCTCCCAAAGAGATCACATCTTCTCCAAGAAATACCAGGGTTCCCCCTTCAAATAGGACCTTTTCACCCACAAATACCTGCTTTATCCCCCAAATTGGACATTTTCTTCCAGAAATGCCACATTTCTCCCAAATATATCACATCTTCTCCAAGAAATACCAGGATTCCTCCTGAAATACGACCTTTTCAACCACAAATACCAAACTTCTTCCCCCAGATTTGACAGTTTCTTCCAGAAATGCCACATTTCTCCCAAATAGATCACATCTTCTCCAAGAAATACCAGCTTTCCCCCTTCAAATAGGACCTTTTCACCCACAAATACCTGCCTTCTGCAACCAAATTGGACATTTTCTTCCAGAAATGCCAGATTTCTCCCAAATAGATCACATCTTCTCCAAGAAATACCAGCTTTCCCCCTTCAAATAGGACCTTTTTTCCCACAAATACCTCTTTTATCCTCAAAAGAGGACATTATCATCCTGACATGCCAGATTTCTCCCAAATAGATCACATCTTCTCCAAGAAATACCAGGGTTCCCCCTTCAAATAGGACCTTGTCACCCACAAGTACCTGTTCTATCCCCAAAATAGGACATTTTCTTCCAGAAATGCCACATTTCTCCCAAATAGATCACATCTTCTCCAAGAAATACCAGCTTTCCCCCTTCAAATAGGACCTTTTCACCCACAAATACCTCTTTTATCCCCAAAATAGCACATTTTCTTCCAGAAATGCCACATTTCTCCCAAATAGATCACATCTTCTCCAAGAAATACCAGCTTTCCCCCTTGAAATAGGACCTCTTCACCCACAAATACCTCTTTTATCCCCAAAAGAGGACAGTTTCTTCCAGAAATGCCACATTTCTCCCAAATATACCACATCTTCTCCAAGAAATACCAGCTTTCCCCCTTCAAATAGGACCTTTTCACCCACAAATACCTGTTCTATCCCCAAAATTGGAAGTTTTCTTACAGAAATGCCACATTTCTTCCAAATATATCACAGCTTCTCCAAGGAATACCAGCTTTCCCCCTTCAAATAGGACCTTTTCACCCACACATACCTCTTTTATCCCCAAAAGAGGACAGTTTCTTCCAGAAATGCCACATTTCTCCCAAATATATCACATCTTCTCCAAGAAATACCAGGTTTCCCCCTTCAAATGGGACCTTTTCACCCACAAATACCTCTTTGATCCCCAGAATAGGACAGTTTCTTCCAGAAAGGCCACATTTCTCCCAAATATATCACAGCTTCTCCAAGAAATACCAGCTTTCCCCCTTCAAATAGGACCTTTTCACCCACAAATACCTCTTTTAACCCCAAAATAGGAAATTTTCTTCCAGAAATGCCCGATTTCTCAAAAATATATCACATCTTCTTCTAGAAATACCAGCTTTCCCCCTTCAAATAGGACCTTTTCACCCACAAATACCTCCTTTATCCCCAATAGAGGACATTTTCTTCCAGAAATGCCAGATTTCTCCCAAACATATCACATCTCCAAGAAATACCAGGATTCCTCCTGAAATAGGACCTTTTCTCCCACAAATACCAGCCTTCTCCCCCGAAAATAGGACATCTTCTACCATAAATGCCACATTTCTCCCTCATATATCACAGCTTCATCAAGAAATACCAGCTTTCCCCCTTGAAATAGGACCTTTTCTCCCACAAATACCTCTTTTATCCCCCAAATTGGACAGTTTCTTCCAGAAATGCCCGATTTCTCCCAAATAGATCACATCTTCTCCAAGAAATACCAGGTATCCCCCTTCAAATAGGACCTTTTCACCCACAAATACCTGTTTGATCCCCAAAAGAGGACAGTTTCTTCCAGAAATGCCACATTTCTCCCAAACATATCACATCGCCAAGAAATACCAGGATTCCTCCTGAAATAGAACATTTCTCCCACAAATACCAGCCTTCTCCCCCGAAAATAGGACATTTTCTTCCTGAAAGGTCAGATTTCTCCCAAATATATCACATCTTCTCCAAGAAATACCAGGGTTCCCCCTTCAAATAGGACCTTTTCACCCACAAATGCCTCTCTTATCCCCAAAATAGGTCAGTTTCTTCCAGAAATGCCATATTTCTCCCAAATAGATCACATCTTCTCCAAGAAATACCAGGTTTCCCCCTTCAAATAGGACATTTCTCCGACAAATACCTCTTTTCTCCCCAAAATAGGACAGTTTCTTCCAGAAATGCCAGATTTCTCCCAAATAGATCACATCTTCTCCAAGAAATACCAGCTTTCCCCCTTCAAATAGGATCCTATCACCCACAAATACCTCTTTTATCCCCAAAAGAGGACAGTTTCATCCAGAAATGCCACATTTCTCCCAAATAGATCACATCTTCTCCAAGAAATACCAGGTTTCCCCCTTCAAATAGGACCTTTTCACCCACAAATACCTCTTTTATCCCCAAAAGAGGACAGTTTCTTCCAGAAATGCCACATTTCTCCCACATATAGATCACATCTTCTCCAAGAAATACCAGGGTTCCCCCTTCAAATAGGACCTTTTCACCCACAAATACCTGCTTTATCCCCAAAAGAGAACATTTTCTTCCAGAAATGCCAGATTTCTCCCAAATAGATCACATCTTCTCCAAGAAATACCAGGGTTCCCCCTTCAAATAGGACCTTTTCACCCACAAATACCTCCTTTATCCCCAAAGTAGATCAGTTACTTCCAGAAATGCCAGATTTCTCCCAAATAGATCACTGCTTCTCCAAGAAATACCAGGATTCCTCCTGAAATACGACCTTTTCACCCAGAAATACCTGCTTTATCCCCAAAATTGGACATTTTCTTCCAGAAATGCCACATTTCTCCCAAATATATCACAGCTTCTCCAAGAAATACCAGCTTTCCCCCTTCAAATAGGACCTTTTCACCCACAAATACCTCTTTTATCCCTCAAATAGGACAGTTTATTCCAGACATGCCACATTTCTCCCAAATATATCACATCTTCTCCAAGAAATACCTGGATTCCTCCTGAAATACGACCTTTTCACCCACAAATACCAGACTTCTTCCCCCAGATTTGACAGTTTCTTCCAGAAATGCCAGATTTCTCCCAAATATAGAACATCTTCTCCAAGAAATACCAGCTTTCCCCCTTCAAATAGGACCTTTTCACCCACAAATACCTCTTTTATCCCCAAAAGAGGACAGTTTCTTCCAGAAATGCCACATTTCTCCCAAATATAACACATCTTCTCCAAGAAATACCAGCTTTCCCCCTTCAAATAGGACCTTTTCACCCACAAATACCTGCCTTCTGCAACCAAATTGGACATTTTCTTCCAGAAATGCCAGATTTCTCCCAAATGTATCACATCTTCTCCAAGAAATACCAGCTTTCCCCCTTCAAATACGTCCTTTTTTCCCACGAATACCTCCTTTATCCCCAAAAGAGGACATTATCATCCTGACATGCCAGATTTCTCCCAAATATATCACATCTTCTCCAAGAAATACCAGGGTTCCCCCTTCAAATAGGACCTTGTCACCCACAAATACCTGTTCTATCCCCAAAATAGGACATTTTCTTCCAGAAATGCCGGATTTCTCCCAATTAGATCACATCTTCTCCAAGAAATACCAGCTTTCCCCGTTCAAATAGGACCTTTTCACCCACAAATACCTCCTTTATCCCCCAAATTGGTCAGTTTCTTCCAGAACTGCCAGATTTCTCCCAAATATATCACATCTTCTCCAAGAAATACCAGCTTTCCCCCTTCAAATAGGACCTTTTCACCCACAAATACCTCTTTTATCCCCAAAAGAGGACAGTTTCTTCCAGAAATGCCACATTTCTCCCAAATATACCACATCTTCTCCAAGAAATACCAGCTTTCCCCCTTCTAATAGGACCTTTTCACCCACAAATACCTGTTCTATCCCCAAAATTGGAAGTTTTCTTACAGAAATGCCACATTTCTTCCAAATATATCACATCTTCTCCAAGAAATACCAGCTTTCCCCCTTCAAATAGGACCTTTTAACCCACAAATACCTCTTTTATCCCCAAAAGAGGACAGTTTCTTCCAGAAATGCCACATTTCTCCCAAATAGATCACATCTTCTCCAAGAAATACCAGGTTTCCCCCTTCAAATGGGACCTTTTCACCCACAAATACCTCTTTGATCCCCAGAATAGGACAGTTTCTTCCAGACATGCCACATTTCTCCCAAATATATCACATCTTCTCCAAGAAATACGAGCTTTCCCCCTTCAAATAGGACCTTTTCACCCACAAATACCTCTTTTATCCCCAAAATAGGAAATTTTCTTCCAGAAATGCCCGATTTCTCATAAATAAATCACATCTTCTTCTAGAAATACCAGCTTTCCCCCTTCAAATAGGACCTTTTCACCCACAAATACCTCCTTTATCGCCAAAATAGGACATTTTCTTCCAGAAATGCCAGATTTCTCCCAAACATATCACATCTCCAAGAAATACCAGGATTCCTCCTGAAATAGGACCTTTTCTCCCACAAATACCAGCCTTCTCCCCCGAAAATAGGACATCTTCTACCATAAATGCCACATTTCTCCCACATATATCACAGCTTCATCAAGAAATACCAGCTTTCCCCCTTGAAATAGGACCTTTTCACCCACAAATACCTGTTTGATCCCCAAAATAGGACAGTTTCTTCCAGAAATGCCCGATTTCTCCCAAATAGATCACATCTTCTCCAAGAAATACCAGGTATCCCCCTTCAAATAGGACCTTTTCACCCACAAATACCTGTTTGATCCCCAAAAGAGGACAGTTTCTTCCAGAAATGCTACATTTCTCCCAAACATATCACATCGCCAAGAAATACCAGGATTCCTCCTGAAATAGAACATTTCTCCCACAAATACCAGCCTTCTCCCCCGAAAATAGGACATTTTCTTCCTGAAAGGTCAGATTTCTCCCAAATATATCACATCTTCTCCAAGAAATACCAGGGTTCCCCCTGGAAATAGGACCTTTTCACCCACAAATGCCTCTTTTATCCCCAAAATAGGACAGTTTCTTCCAGAAATGCCATATTTCTCCCAAATAGATCACATCTTCTCCAAGAAATACCAGGTTTCCCCCTTCAAATGGGACCTTTTCACCAACAAATACCTCTTTTATCCCCAAAAGAGGACATTTTCTTCCAGAAATGCCAGATTTCTCCCAAATATATCACATCTTCTCCAAGAAATACCAGCTTTCCCCCTTGAAATAGGATCCTTTCACCCACAAATACCTCTTTTATCCCCAAAAGAGGACAGTTTCATCCAGAAATGCCACATTTCTCCCAAATATATCACATCTTCTCCAAGAAATACCAGGTTTCCCCCTTCAAATAGGACCTTATCACCCACAAATACCTCTTTTATCCCCAAAAGAGGACATTTTCTTCCAGAAATGCCACATTTCTCCCACATATATCACATATTCTCCAAGAAATACCAGGGTTCCCCCTTCAAATAGGACCTTTTCACCCACAAATACCTCTTTTATCCCCAAAAGAGGACAGTTTCTTCCAGAAATGCCACATTTCTCCCAAATATATCACATCTTCTCCAAGAAATACCACGTTTTCCCCTTCAAATAGGACCTTTTCACCCACAAATACCTCTTTTATCCCCAAAAGAGGACAGTTTCCTCCAGACATGCCACATTTCTCCGAAATATATCACATCTTCTCCAAGAAACACCAGGGTTCCCCCTTCAAATAGGACCTTTTCACCCACAAATACCTCCTTTATCCCCAAAGTAGATCAGTTAATTCCAGAAATGCCAGATTTCTCCCAAATATATCACAGCTTCTCCAAGAAATACCAGGATTCCTCCTGAAATACGACCTTTTCACCCACAAATACCTGCTTTATCCCCAAAATTCGACATTTTCTTGCAGAAATGCCACATTTCTCCCAAATAGATCACAGCTTCTCCAAGAAATACCAGCTTTCCCCCTTCAAATAGGACCTTTTCACACACAAATACCTCTTTTATCCCCAAAAGAGGACAGTTTATTCCAGACATGCCACATTTCTCCCAAATAGATCACATCTTCTCCAAGAAATACCAGGGTTCCCCCTTCAAATAGGACCTTTTCACCCACAAATACCTGCTTTATCCCCACAATAGGACATTTTCTTCCTGACATGCCACATTTCTCCCAAATATATCACATCTTCTCCAAGAAATACCAGCTTTCCCCCTTGAAATAGGAACTTTTCACCCACAAATACCTGTTCTATCCCCAAAAGAGGAGAGTTTCTTCCAGAAAGGCCACATTTCTCCCAAATAGATCACATCTTCTCCAAGAAATACCAGGATTCCCCCTTCAAATAGGACATTTTCACACACAAATACCTCTTTTATCCCCAAAAGAGGACAGTTTCTTCCAGACATGCCACATTTCTCCCAAATATACCACATCTTCTCCAAGAAATACCAGGATTCCTCCTGAAATAGGACATTTCTCCCACAAATACCTGTTTTATCCCCAAAAGACGACAGTTTCTTCCAGAAATGCCACATTTCTCCCAAATATATCACATCTTCTCCAAGAAATACCAGGTTTCCCCCTTCAAATAGGACCTTTTCACCCACAAATACCTCTTTTATCCCCAAAAGAGGACAGTTTCTTCCAGAAATGCCACATTTCTCCCAAATATATCACATCTTCTCCAAGAAATACCACGTTTCCCCCTTCAAATAGGACCTTTTCACCCACAAATACCATCCTACTCCCCCCAAATTGGACATTTTCTTGCAGAAATGCCACATTTCTCCCAAATAGATCACAGCTTCTCCAAGAAATACCAGCTTTCCCCCTTCAAATAGGACCTTTTCATCCACAAATACCTCTTTTATCCTTAAAAGAGAACATTTTCTTCCAGAAAGGCCAGATTTCTCCCAAATATATCACATCTTCTCCAAGAAATACCAGCTTTCCCCCTTCAAATAGGACCTTTTCACCCACAAATATCTGTTTTATCCCCACAATAGGACAGTTTCTTCCAGAAATGCCCGATTTCTCCCAAATAGAGAACATCTTCTCCAAGAAATACCACGTTTCCCCATTCAAATAGGACCTTTTCACCCACAAATACCTCTTTTATCCCCAAAAGAGGACAGTTTCTTCCAGAAATGCCACATTTCTCCCAAACATATCACATCTCCAAGAAATAACAGGATTCCTCCTGAAATAGGACCTTTTCTCCCACAAATACCAGCCTTCTCCCCAGAAAATAGGACTTTTTCTTCCAGAACGGCCAGATTTCTCCCAAATATATCACATCTTCTCCAAGAAATACCAGCTTTCCCCCTTCAAATAGGACCTTTTCACGCAGAAAAACCTGTTTGATCCCCAAAATAGGAAATTTTCTTCCAGAAATGCCACATTTCACCCAAATATATCACATCTTCTCCAAGAAATACCAGCGTTCCCTCTTCAAATAGGATCCTTTCACCCACAAATACCTCTTTTATCCCCAAAAGAGGACAGTTTCTTCCAGAAATGCCACATTTCTCCCAAATATATCACAGCTTCTCCAAGAACTACCAGATTTCCTCCTTAAAATAGGACCTTTTCACCCACAAATACCTGTTTTATCCCCAAAATAGGACATTTTCTTCCAGAAATGCCAGATTTCTCCCAAATAGATCACATCTTCTCCAAGAAATACCAGCTTTCCCCCTTCAAATAGGACCTTTTCACCCACTAATACCTGTTTTATCCCCAATAGAGGACATTTTCTGAAAGACAGGCCAGATTTCTCCCAAACATATCACATCTCCAAGAAATACCAGGATTCCTCCTGAAATAGGACCTTTTCTCCCACAAATACCAGCCTTCTCCCCCGAAAATAGGACATCTTCTACCATAAATGCCACATTTCTCCCACATATATCACATCTTCACCAAGAAATACCAGCTTTCCCCCTTCAAATAGGACCTTTTCACCCACAAATACCTCTTTTATCCCCAAAATAGGACAGTTTCTTCCAGAAATGCCCGATTTCTCCCAAATAGATCACATCTTCTCCAAGAAATACCAGGTATCCCCCTTCAAATAGGACCTTTTCACCCACAAATACCTGTTCTATCCCCAAAAGAGGACAGTTTCTTCCAGAAATGCCAGATTTCTCCCAAATATATCACATCTTCTCCAAGAAATACCAGGTATCCCCCTTCAAATAGGACCTTTTCACCCACTAATACCTGTTCTATCCCCAAAAGAGGACAGTTTCTTCCAGAAATGCCACATTTCTCCCAAATATATCACAGCTTCTCCAAGAACTACCAGATTTCCTCCTTAAAATAGGACCTTTTCACCCACAAATACCTCTTTTATCCCCAAAATAGGACATTTTCTTCCAGAAATGCCAGATTTCTCCCAAATAGATCACATCTTCTCCAAGAAATACCAGCTTTCCCCCTTCAAATAGGACCTTTTCACCCACAAATACCTCTTTTATCCCCAATAGAGGACATTTTCTGAAAGACAGGCCAGATTTCTCCCAAACATATCACATCTCCAAGAAATACCAGGATTCCTCCTGAAATAGGACCTTTTCTCCCACAAATACCAGCCTTCTCCCCCGAAAATAGGACATCTTCTACCATAAATGCCACATTTCTCCCACATATATCACAGCTTCACCAAGAAATACCAGCTTTCCCCCTTGAAATAGGACCTTTTCACCCACAAATACCTGTATGATCCCAAAAAAGGACAGTTTCTTCCAGAAATGCCCGATTTCTCCCAAATAGATCACATCTTCTCCAAGAAATACCAGCTTTCCCCCTTCTAATAGGACCTTTTCACCCACAAATACCTCTTTTATCCCCAAAAGAGGACATTTTCTTGCAGAAATGCCACATTTCTCCCAAATAGATCACATCTTCTCCAAGAAATACCAGGATTCCCCCTTCAAATAGGACATTTTCACCCACAAATACCTCTTTTATCCCCAAAAGAGGACAGATTCTTCCAGAAATGCCACATTTCTCCCAAATATACCACATCTTCTCCAATAAATACCAGGATTCCTCCGGAAATAGGACATTTCTCCCACAAATACCTCTTTTATCCCCAAAAGAGGACAGTTTCTTCCAGAAATGCCACATTTCTCCCAAATATATCACATCTTCTCCAAGAAATACCAGGTTTCCCCCTTCAAATAGGACCTTTTCACCCACAAATACCTCTTTTATCCCCAAAATAGGACAGTTTCTTCCAGAAATGCCACATTTCTCCCAAATATATCACATCTTCTCCAAGAAATACCACGTTTCCCCCTTCAAATAGGACCTTTTCACCCACAAATACCATCCTACTCCCCCCAAATTGGACATTTTCTTGCAGAAATGCCACATTTCTCCCAAATAGATCACAGCTTCTCCAAGAAATACCAGCTTTCCCCCTTCAAATAGGACCTTTTCATCAACAAATACCTCTTTTATCCTTAAAAGAGAACATTTTCTTCAAGAAAGGCCAGATTTCTCCCAAATATATCACATCTTCTCCAAGAAATACCAGCTTTCCCCCTTCAAATAGGACCTTTTCACCCACAAATATCTGTTTTATCCCCACAATAGGACAGTTTCTTCCAGAAATGCCCGATTTCTCCCAAATAGAGAACATCTTCTCCAAGAAATACCACGTTTCCCCATTCAAATAGGACCTTTTCACCCACAAATACCTCTTTTATCCCCAAAAGAGGACAGTTTCTTCCAGAAATGCCACATTTCTCCCAAACATATCACATCTCCAAGAAATAACAGGATTCCTCCTGAAATAGGACCTTTTCTCCCACAAATACCAGCCTTCTCCCCAGAAAATAGGACTTTTTCTTCCAGAACGGCCAGATTTCTCCCAAATATATCACATCTTCTCCAAGAAATACCAGCTTTCCCCCTTCAAATAGGACCTTTTCACGCACAAAAACCTGTTTGATCCCCAAAATAGGACAGTTTCTTCAAGAAATGCCAGATTTCTCCCAAATATATCACATCTTCTCCAAGAAATACCAGCGTTCCCCCTTCAAATAGGATCCTTTCACCCACAAATACCTTTTTTATCCCCAAAAGAGGACAGTTTCTTCCAGAAATGCCACATTTCTCCCAAATATATCACAGCTTCTCCAAGAACTACCAGATTTCCTCCTTAAAATAGGACCTTTTCACCCACAAATACCTCTTTTATCCCCAAAATAGGACATTTTCTTCCAGAAATGCCAGATTTCTCCCAAATAGATCACATCTTCTCCAAGAAATACCAGCTTTCCCCATTCAAATAGGACCTTTTCACCCACAAATACCTGTTTGATCCCCAAAAGAGGACAGTTTCTTCCAGAAATGCCACATTTCTCCCAAATAGATCACATCTTCTCCAAGAAATACCAGGTATCCCCCTTCAAATAGGACCTTTTCACCCACAAATACCTGTTTGATCCCCAAAAGAGGACAGTTTCTTCCAGAAATGCCACATTTCTCCCAAACATATCACATCTCCAAGAAATAACAGGATTCCTCCTGAAATAGAACATTTCTCCCACAAATACCAGCCTTCTCCCCCGAAAATAGGACATTTTCTTCCTGAAAGGTCAGATTTCTCCCAAATATATCACATCTTCTCCAAGAAATACCAGGGTTCCCCCTTCAAATAGGACCTTTTCTCCCACAAATACCTCTTTTATCCCTAAAATAGGACAGTTTCTTCCAGAAATGCCACATTTCTCCCAAATATATCACATCTTCTCCAAGAAATACCACGTTTCCCCCTTCAAATAGGACCTTTTCACCCACAAATACCTCTTTTATCCCCAAAATAGAACATTTTCTTCCAGAAATGCCACATTTCTCCCACATATATCACATCATCTCCAAGAAATACCAGGGTTCCCCCTTCTAATATGACCTTTTCACCCACAAATACCAGCCTTCTGCCCCCAGATTGGACATTTTCTGACAGAAATGCCACATTTCTCCCAAATATATCACATCTTCTCCAAGAAATACCAGGTTTCCGCCTTCAAATAGGACCTTTTCTACCACGAATACCTCTTTTATCCCCAAAATAGGACAGTTTATTCCAGACATGCCACATTTCTCCCAAATATATCACATCTTCTCCAAGAAATACCAGGGTTCCCCCTTCAAATAGGACCTTTTCACCCACAAATACCTTCTTTATCCCCAAAAGAGGACATTTTCTTCCAGAAATGCCACATTTCTCCCAAATATATCACATCTTCTCCAAGAAATACCACGTTTCCCACTTCAAATAGGACCTCTTCACCCACAAATACCTCTATTATCCCCAAAAGAGGACAGTTTCCTCCAGACATGCCACATTTCTCCCAAATATATCACATCTTCTCCAAGAAATACCAGGGTTCCCCCTTCAAATAGGACCTTTTCACCCACAAATACCTGTTTTATCCCCAAAGTAGATCAGTTACTTCCAGAAATGCCAGATTTCTCCCAAATATATCACATCTTCTCCAAGAAATACCAGGATTCCTCCTGAAATACGACCTTTTCACCCACAAATACCTGCTTTATTCCCAAAATTGGACATTTTCTTCCAGAAATGCCACATTTCTCCCAAATATATCACAGCTTCTCCAAGAAATTCCAGCTTTCCCCCTTCAAATAGGACCTTTTCACCAACAAATACCTCTTTTATCCCCAGAAGAGGAAAGTTTCTTCCAGAAATGCCACATTTCTCCCAAATACATCACATCTTCTCCAAGAAATACCAGGGTTCCCCCTTCAAATAGGACCTTTTCACCCAGAAATACCTGCTTTATCCCCAAAATAGGACATTTTCTTCCTGACATGCCAGATTTCTCCCAAATATATCACATCTTCTCCATGAAATACCAGCTTTCCCCCTTCAAATAGGACCTTTTCACCCACAAATACCTGTTCTATCCCCAAAAGAGGACAGTTTCTTCCAGAAAGGCCACATTTCTCCCAAATAGATCACATCTTCTCCTAGAAATACCAGGATTCCCCCTTCAAATAGGACATTTTCACCCACAAATACCTCTTTTATCCCCAAAAGAGGACAGTTTCTTCCAGAAATGCCACATTTCTCCCAAATAGATCACATCTTCTCCAAGAAATACCAGGATTCCTCCTGAAATAGGACATTTCTCCCTCAAATACCTGTTTTATCCCCAAAAGACGACAGTTTCTTCCAGAAATGCCACATTTCTCCCAAATATATCACATCTTCTCCAAGAAATACCAGCTTTCCCCCTTCAAATAGGACCTTTTCACCCACAAATACCTCTTTTATCCCCAAAATAGGACAGTTTCTGCCAGAAATGCCACATTTCTCCCAAATATATCACATCTTCTCCAAGAAATACCACGTTTCCCCCTTCAAATAGGACCTTTTCACCCACAAATACCATCCTACTCCCCCCAAATTGGACATTTTCTTGCAGAAATGCCACATTTCTCCCAAATAGATCACAGCTTCTCCAAGAAATACCAGCTTTCCCCCTTCAAATAAGACCTTTTAACCCACAAATACCTCTTTTAATCCCAAAATTGGACATTTTCTTCAAGAAAGGCCACATTTCTCCCAAATAGATCACATCTTCTCCAAGAAATACCACGTTTCCCCCTTCAAATAGGACCTTTTCACCCACAAATACCATCCTACTCCCCCCAAATTGGACATTTTCTTGCAAAAATGCCACATTTCTCCCAAATAGATCACATCTTCTCCAAGAAATACCAGGTATCCCCCTTCAAATAGGAACTTTTCACCCACAAATACCTACTTTATCCCCAAAAGAGGACAGTTTCTTCCAGAAATGCCCGATTTCTCCCAAATAGATCACATCTTCTCCAAGAAATACCAGCTTTCCCCCTTCAAATAGGACCTTTTCACCCACAAATACCTCTTTTATCCCCAAAAGAGGACAGTTTCTTCCAGAAATGCCACATTTCTCCCAAACATATCACATCTCCAAGAAATAACAGGATTCCTCCTGAAATAGGACCTTTTCTCCCACAAATACCAGCCTTCTCCCCAGAAAATAGGACTTTTTCTTCCAGAACGGCCAGATTTCTCCCAAATATATCACATCTTCTCCAAGAAATACCAGCTTTCCCCCTTCAAATAGGACCTTTTCACTCACAAAAACCTCTTTGATCCCCAAAATAGGAAATTTTCTTCAAGAAATGCCAGATTTCTCCCAAATATATCACATCTTCTCCAAGAAATACCAGCGTTCCCCCTTCAAATAGGATCCTTTCACCCACAAATACCTCTTTTATCCCCAAAAGAGGACAGTTTCTTCCAGAAATGCCACATTTCTCCCAAATATATCACAGCTTCTCCAAGAACTACCAGATTTCCTCCTTAAAATAGGACCTTTTCACCCACAAATACCTCTTTTATCCCCAAAATAGGACATTTTCTTCCAGAAATGCCAGATTTCTCCCAAATAGATCACATCTTCTCCAAGAAATACCAGCTTTCCCCATTCAAATAGGACCTTTTCACCCACTAATACCTGTTTTATCCCCAATAGAGGACATTTTCTGAAAGACAGGCCAGATTTCTCCCAAATAGATCACATCTCCAAGAAATACCAGGATTCCTCCTGAAATAGGACCTTTTCTCCCACAAATACCAGCCTTCTCCCCCGAAAATAGGACATCTTCTACCATAAATGCCACATTTCTCCCACATATATCACAGCTTCACCAAGAAATACCAGCTTTCCCCCTTGAAATAGGACCTTTTCACCCACAAATACCTGTATGATCCCCAAAATAGGACAGTTTCTTCCAGAAATGCCCGATTTCTCCCAAATAGATCACATCTTCTCCAAGAAATACCAGGTATCCCCCTTCAAATAGGACCTTTTCACCCACAAATACCTGTTTGATCCCCAAAAGAGGACAGTTTCTTCCAGAAATGCCACATTTCTCCCAAACATATCACATCTCCAAGAAATAACAGGATTCCTCCTGAAATAGAACATTTCTCCCACAAATACCAGCCTTCTCCCCCGAAAATAGGACATTTTCTTCCTGAAAGGTCAGATTTCTCCCAAATATATCACATCTTCTCCAAGAAATACCAGGGTTCCCCCTTCAAATAGGACCTTTTCTCCCACAAATACCTCTTTTATCCCCAAAATAGGACAGTTTCTTCCAGAAATGCCACATTTCTCCCAAATATATCACATCTTCTCCAAGAAATACCACGTTTCCCCCTTCAAATAGGACCTTTTCACCCACAAATACCTCTTTTATCCCCAAAATAGAACATTTTCTTCCAGAAATGCCACATTTCTCCCACATATATCACATCATCTCCAAGAAATACCAGGGTTCCCCCTTCAAATAGGACCTTTTCACCCACAAATACCAGCCTTCTGCCCCCAGATTGGACATTTTCTTCCAGAAATGCCACATTTCTCCCAAATATATCACATCTTCTCCAAGAAATACCAGGTTTCCGCCTTCAAATAGGACCTTTTCTACCACGAATACCTCTTTTATCCACAAAATAGGACAGTTTATTCCAGACATGCCACATTTCTCCCAAATATATCACATCTTCTCCAAGAAATACCAGCTTTCCCCCTTCAAATAGGACCTTTTCACCCACAAATACCTTCTTTATCCCCAAAAGAGGACATTTTCTTCCAGAAATGCCACATTTCTCCCAAATATATCACATCTTCTCCAAGAAATACCAGCTTTCCCCCTTCAAATAGGACCTCTTCACCCACAAATACCTCTTTTATCCCCAAAAGAAGACAGTTTCCTCCAGACATGCCACATTTCTCCCAAATATATCATATCTTCTCCAAGAAATACCAGGGTTCCCCCTTCAAATAGGACCTTTTCACCCACAAATACCTGTTTTATCCCCAAAGTAGATCAGTTACTTCCAGAAATGCCAGATTTCTCCCAAATATATCACATCTTCTCCAAGAAATACCAGGATTCCTCCTGAAATACGACCTTTTCACCCATAAATACCTGCTTTATTCCCAAAATTGGACATTTTCTTCCAGAAATGCCACATTTCTCCCAAATATATCACAGCTTCTCCAAGAAATTCCAGCTTTCCCCCTTCAAATAGGACCTTTTCACCAACAAATACCTCTTTTATCCCCAGAAGAGGACAGTTTCTTCCAGAAATGCCACATTTCTCCCAAATACATCACATCTTCTCCAAGAAATACCAGGGTTCCCCCTTCAAATAGGACCTTTTCACCCAGAAATACCTGCTTTATCCCCAAAATAGGACATTTTCTTCCTGACATGCCAGATTTCTCCCAAATATATCACATCTTCTCCATGAAATACCAGCTTTCCCCCTTCTAATAGGACCTTTTCACCCACAAATACCTGTTCTATCCTCAAAACTGGAAATTTTCTTCCAGAAATGCCACATTTCTCCCAAATATATCACATCTTCTCCAAGAAATACCAGCTTTCCCCCTTCAAATAGGACCTTTTCACCCACAAATACCTCTTTTATCCCCAAAAGAGGACAGTTTCTTCCAGGAATGCCACATTTCTCCCAAATAGATCACATCTTCTCCAAGAAATACCAGGGTTCCCCCTTCAAATAGGACCTTTTCACCCACAAGTACCTGTTCTATCCCCAAAAGAGGACAGTTTCTTCCAGAAAGGCCACATTTCTCCCAAATAGATCACATCTTCTCCTAGAAATACCAGGATTCCCCCTTCAAATAGGACATTTTCACCCACAAATACCTGTTTTATCCCCAAAAGAGGACAGTTTCTTCCAGAAATGCCACATTTCTCCCAAATATATCACATCTTCTCCAAGAAATACCAGGATTCCTCCTGAAATAGGACATTTCTCCCACAAATACCTGTTTTATCCCCAAAAGACGACAGTTTCTTCCAGAAATGCCACATTTCTCCCAAATATATCACATCTTCTCCAAGAAATACCAGCTTTCCCCCTTCAAATAGGACCTTTTCACCCACAAATACCTCTTTTATCCCCAAAATAGGACAGTTTCTGCCAGAAATGCCACATTTCTCCCAAATATATCACATCTTCTCCAAGAAATACCACGTTTCCCCCTTCAAATAGGACCTTTTCACCCACAAATACCATCCTACTCCCCCCCAAATTGGACATTTTCTTCCAGACATGCCACATTTCTCCCAAATAGATCACAGCTTCTCCAAGAAATACCAGCTTTCCCCCTTCAAATAAGACCTTTTAACCCACAAATACCTCTTTTATCCCCAAAAGATGACATTTTCTTCAAGAAAGGCCACATTTCTCCCAAATAGATCACATCTTCTCCAAGAAATACCACGTTTCCCCCTTCAAATAGGACCTTTTCACCCACAAATACCATCCTACTCCCCCCAAATTGGACATTTTCTTGCAGAAATGCCACATTTCTCCCAAATAGATCACAGCTTCTCCAAGAAATACCAGGTATCCCCCTTCAAATAGGAACTTTTCACCCACAAATACCTACTTTATCCCCAAAAGAGGACAGTTTCTTCCAGAAATGCCCGATTTCTCCCAAATAGATCACATCTTCTCCAAGAAATACCACGTTTCCCCCTTCAAATAGGACCTTTTCACCCACAAATACCTCTTTTATCCCCAAAAGAGGACAGTTTCTTCCAGAAATGCCACATTTCTCCCAAACATATCACATCTCCAAGAAATAACAGGATTGCTCCTGAAATAGGACCTTTTCTCCCACAAATACCAGCCTTCTCCCCAGAAAATAGGACTTTTTCTTCCAGAACGGCCAGATTTCTCCCAAATATATCACATCTTCTCCAAGAAATACCAGCTTTCCCCCTTCAAATAGGACCTTTTCACGCACAAAAACCTGTTTGATCCCCAAAATAGGAAATTTTCTTCAAGAAATGCCAGATTTCTCCCAAATATATCACATCTTCTCCAAGAAATACCAGCGTTCCCCCTTCAAATAGGATCCTTTCACCCACAAATACCTCTTTTATCCCCAAAAGAAGACAGTTTCTTCCAGACATTCCACATATCTCCCAAATATATCACACCTCTCCAAGAACTATCAGATTTCCTCCTTCAAATAGGACCTTTTTACACACAAATACCTCTTTTATCCCCAAAATAGGACAGTTTCTTCCGGAAATGCCAGATTTCTCCCAAATATATCACATCTTCTCCAAGAAATACCAGCTTTCCCCCTTCAAATAGGACCTTTTCACCCACTAATACCTGTTTTATCCCCAATAGAGGACATTTTCTGAAAGACAGGCCAGATTTCTCCCAAACATATCACATCTCCAAGAAATACCAGGATTCCTCCTGAAATAGGACATTTTCTCCCACAAATACCAGCCTTCTCCCCCGAAAATAGGACATCTTCTACCATAAATGCCACATTTCTCCCACATATATCACAGCTTCACCAAGAAATACCAGCTTTCCCCCTTCAAATAGGACCTTTTCACCCACAAATACCTCTTTTATCCCCAAAATAGGACAGTTTCTTCCAGACATGCCACATTTCTCCCAAATAGATCACATCTTCTCCAAGAAATACCAGCTTTCCCCCTTCAAATAGGACCTTTTCACCCACAAGTACCTGTTCTATCCCCAAAAGAGGACAGTTTCTTCCAGAAAGGCCACATTTCTCCCAAATATATCACATCTTCTCCAAGAAATACCAGCTTTCCCCCTTCAAATAGGACCTTTTCACCCACAAATACCTCTTTTATCCCCAAAAGAGGACAGTTTCTGCCAGAAATGCCACATTTCTCCCAAATATATCACATCTTCTCCAAGAAATACCAGGTTTCCCCCTTCAAATAGGACCTTTTCACTCACAAATACCATCCTACTCCCCCCAAATTGGACATTTTCTTGCAGAAATGCCACATTTCTCCCAAATAGATCACAGCTTCTCCAAGAAATACCAGCTTTCCCCCTTCAAATAGGACCTTTTCACCCACAAATACCTCTTTTATCCCCAAAAGATGACATTTTCTTCAAGAAAGGCCAGATTTCTCCCAAATAGATCACATCTTCTCCAAGAAATACCAGGTTTCCCCCTTCAAATAGGACCTTTTCACCCACAAATACCTCTTTTATCCCCAAAAGAGTACATTTTCTGGCAGAAATGCCACATTTCTCCCAAACATATCACATCTCCAAGAAATAACAGGATTCCTCCTGAAATAGGACCTTTTCTCCCACAAATACCAGCATTCTCCCCAGAAAATAGGACTTTATCTTCCAGAACGGCCAGATTTCTCCCAAATAGATCACATCTTCTCCAAGAAATACCAGCTTTCCCCCTTCAAATAGGACCTTTTCACGCACAAAAACCTGTTTGATCCCCAAAATAGGAAATTTTCTTACAGAAATGCCAGATTTCTCCCAAATATATCACATCTTCTCCTAGAAATACCAGCGTTCCCCCTTCAAATAGGATCCTTTCACCCACAAATACCTCTTTTATCCCCAAAAGACAACAGTTTCTTCCAGAAATGCCACATTTCTCCCAAATATATCACAGCTTCTCCAAGAACTACCAGATTTCCTCCTTCAAATAGGACCTTTTCACCCACAAATACCTGTTTTATCCCCAAAATAGGACATTTTCTTCCAGAAATGCCACATTTCTCCCAAATATATCACATCTTCTCCAAGAAATACCAGGGTTCCCCCTTCAAATAGGACCTTTTCACCCACAACTACCTCTTTTATCCCCAAAGTAGGACAGTTTCTTCCAGAAATGCCAGATTTCTCCCTAATATATCACATCTTCTCCAAGAAATACCAGGATTCCTCCTGAAATACGACCTTTTCACCCACAAATACCAGACTTCTTCCCCCGGATTGGACATTTTCTTCCAGAAATGCCACATTTCTCCCAAATAGATCACATCTTCTCCAAGAAATACCAGGTTTCCCCCTTCAAATAGGACCTTTTCACCCACAAATACCTCTTTTATCCCCATAAGAGGACAGTTTCTTCCAGAAATGCCACATTTCTCCCAAATCTATCACATCTTCTCCAAGAAATACCACGTTTCCCCCTTCAAATAGGACCTTTTCACCCACAAATACCTCTTTTATCCCCAAAAGAGGACAGTTTCTTCCGGAAATGCCAGATTTCTCCCAAATATATCACATCTTCTCCAAGAAATACCAGGGTTCCCCCTTCAAATAGGACCTTTTCACCCACTAATACCTGTTTTATCCCCAATAGAGGACATTTTCTGAAAGACAGGCCAGATTTCTCCCAAACATATCACATCTCCAAGAAATACCAGGATTCCTCCTGAAATAGGACCTTTTCTCCCACAAATACCAGCCTTCTCCCCCGAAAATAGGACATCTTCTACCATAAATGCCACATTTCTCCCACATATATCACAGCTTCACCAAGAAATACCAGCTTTCCCCCTTCAAATAGGACCTTTTCACCCACAAATACCTCTTTTATCCCCAAAAGAGGACAGTTTCTTCCAGACATGCCACATTTCTCCCAAATAGATCACATCTTCTCCAAGAAATACCACGTTTCCCCCTTCAAATAGGACCTTTTCACCCACAAGTACCTGTTCTATCCCCAAAAGAGGACAGTTTCTTCCAGAAAGGCCACATTTCTCCCAAATAGATCACATCTTCTCCTAGAAATACCAGGATTCCCCCTTCAAATAGGACCTTTTCACCCACAAATACCACTTTTATCCCCAAAAGAGGACAGTTTCTTCCAGAAATGCCACATTTCTCCCAAATAGATCACATCTTCTCCAAGAAATACCAGGATTCCTCCTGAAATAGGACATTTCTCCCACAAATACCTGTTTTATCCCCAAAAGACGACAGTTTCTTCCAGAAATGCCACATTTCTCCCAAATATATCACATCTTCTCCAAGAAATACCAGCTTTCCCCCTTCAAATAGGACCTTTTCACCCACAAATACCTCTTTTATCCCCAAAATAGGACAGTTTCTTGCAGAAATGCCACATTTCTCCCAAATATATCACATCTTCTCCAAGAAATACCAGCTTTCCCCCTTCAAATAGGACCTTTTCACCCACAAATACCATCCTACTCCCCCCAAATTGGACATTTTCTTGCAGATATGCCACATTTCACCCAAATAGATCACAGCTTCTCCAAGAAATACCAGCTTTCCCCCTTCAAATAGGACCTTTTCACCCACAAATACCTCTTTTATCCCCAAAAGATGACATTTTCTTCAAGAAAGGCCAGATTTCTCCCAAATAGATCACATCTTCTCCAAGAAATACCAGCTTTCCCCCTTCAAATAGGACCTTTTCACCCACAAATATCTGTTTTATCCCCACAATAGGACAGTTTCTTCCAGAAATGCCACATTTCTCCCAAATATATCACATCTTCTCCAAGAAATACCAGCTTTCCCCCTTCAAATAGGACCTTTTCACCCACAAATACCTCTTTTATCCCCAAAAGAGGACATTTTCTTGCAGAAATGCCACATTTCTCCCAAACATATCACATCTCCAAGAAATAACAGGATTCCTCCTGAAATAGGACCTTTTCTCCCACAAATACCAGCCTTCTCCCCAGAAAATAGGACTTTTTCTTCCAGAACGGCCAGATTTCTCCCAAATATATCACATCTTCTCCAAGAAATACCAGCTTTCCCCCTTCAAATAGGACCTTTTCACGCACAAAAACCTGTTTGATCCCCAAAATAGGAAATTTTCTTACAGAAATGCCAGATTTCTCCCAAATATATCACATCTTCTCCAAGAAATACCAGCGTTCCCCCTTCAAATAGGATCCTTTCACCCACAAATACCTCTTTTATCCCCAAAATAGGACAGTTTCTTCCAGAAATGCCACATTTCTCCCAAATATATCACAGCTTCTCCAAGAACTACCAGATTTCCTCCTTCAAATAGGACCTTTTCACCCACAAATACCTGTTTTATCCCCAAAATAGGACATTTTCTTCCAGAAATGCCAGATTTCTCCCAAATATATCACATCTTCTCCAAGAAATACCAGGGTTCCCCCTTCAAATAGGACCTTTTCACCCACAACTACCTCTTTTATCCCCAAAGTAGGACAGTTTCTTCCAGAAATGCCAGATTTCTCCCAAATATATCACATCTTCTCCAAGAAATACCAGGATTCCTCCTGAAATAGGACCTTTTCACCCACAAATACCAGACTTCTTCCCCCGGATTGGACAGTTTCTTTCAGAAATGCCACATTTCTCCCAAATAGATCACATCTTCTCCAAGAAATACCAGGTTTCCCCCTTCAAATAGGACCTTTTCACCCACAAATACCATCCTACTCCCCCCAAATTGGACATTTTCTTGCAGAAATGCCACATTTCTCCCAAATAGATCACAGCTTCTCCAAGAAATACCAGCTTTCCCCCTTCAAATAGGACCTTTTCACCCACAAATATCTGTTTTATCCCCACAATAGGACAGTTTCTTCCAGAAATGCCCGATTTCTCCCAAATATATCACATCTTCTCCAAGAAATACCACGTTTCCCCCTTCAAATAGGACCTTTTCACCCACAAATACCTCTTTTATCCCCAAAAGAGGACAGTTTCTTGCAGAAATGCCAGATTTCTCCCAAACATATCACATCTCCAAGAAATAACAGGATTCCTCCTGAAATAGGACCTTTTCTCCCACAAATACCAGCCTTCTCCCCAGAAAATAGGACTTTTTCTTCCAGAACGGCCAGATTTCTCCCAAATATATCACATCTTCTCCAAGAAATACCAGCTTTCCCCCTTCAAATAGGACCTTTTCACGCACAAAAACCTGTTTGATCCCCAAAATAGGAAATTTTCTTACAGAAATGCCAGATTTCTCCCAAATATATCACATCTTCTCCAAGAAATACCAGCGTTCCCCCTTCAAATAGGATCCTTTCACCCACAAATACCTCTTTTATCCCCAAAAGAAGACAGTTTCTTCCAGACATGCCACATATCTCCCAAATATATCACAGCTCTCCAAGTACTATCAGATTTCCTCCTTCAAATAGGACCTTTTTACCCACAAATACCTCTTTTATCCCCAAAAGAGGACAGTTTCCTCCAGAAATGCCAGATTTCTCCCAAATATATCACATCTTCTCCAAGAAATACCAGCTTTCCCCCTTCAAATAGGACCTTTTCACCCACTAATACCTGTTTTATCCCCAATAGAGGACATTTTCTGAAAGACAGGCCAGATTTCTCCCAAACATATCACATCTCCAAGAAATACCAGGATTCCTCCTGAAATAGGACCTTTTCTCCCACAAATACCAGCCTTCTCCCCCGAAAATAGGACATCTTCTACCATAAATGCCACATTTCTCCCACAAATATCACAGCTTCACCAAGAAATACCAGCTTTCCCCCTTCAAATAGGACCTTTTCACCCACAAATACCTCTTTTATCCCCAAAATAGGACAGTTTCTTCCAGAAATGCCAGATTTCTCCCAAATAGATCACATCTTCTCCAAGAAATACCAGGTTTCCCCCTTCAAATTGGACATTTCTCCCACAAATACCTCTTTCATCCCCAAAATAGGACAGTTTCTTCCAGAAATGCCAGATTTCTCCCAAATATATCACATCTTCTCCAAGAAATACCAGCTTTCCCCCTTCAAATAGGATCCTTTCACCCACAAATACCTCTTTTATCCCCAAAAGAGGACAGTTTCATCCAGAAATGCCAGATTTCTCCCAAATATATCACATCTTCTCCAAGAAATACCACGTTTCCCCCTTCAAATAGGACCTTATCACCCACAAATACCTCTTTTATCCCCAAAATAGAACATTTTCTTCCAGAAATGCCACATTTCTCCCACATATATCACATCTTCTCCAAGAAATACCAGCTTTCCCCCTTCAAATAGGACCTTTTCACCCACAAATACCAGCCTTCTGCTCCCAGATTGGACATTTTCTTCCAGAAATGCCAGATTTCTCCCAAATATATCACATCTTCTCCAAGAAATACCAGGGTTCCCCCTTCAAATAGGACCTTTTCTCCCACAAATACCTCTTTTATCCCCAAAATTGGACATTTTCCTCCAGAAATGCCACATTTCTCCCAAATATATCACATCTTCTCCAAGAAATACCAGGATTCCCCCTTCAAATAGGACCTTTTCACCCACAAATACCTCTTTTATCCCCAAAACAGGACTGCTTCTTCCAGACATGCCACATTTCTCCCAAATATATCACATCTTCTCCAAGAAATACCACGTTTCCCCCTTCAAATAGGACCTTTTCACCCACAAATACCTGTTTTATCCCCAAAAGAGGACAGTTACTTCCAGAAATGCCACATTTCTCCCAGACATATCACATCTCCAAGAAATACCAGGATTCCTCCTCAAATACGACATTTCTCCCACAAATACCAGCCTTCTCCCCCGAAAATAGGACATTTTCTTCCTGAAAGGTCAGATTTCTCCCAAATATATCACATCTTCTCCAAGAAATACCAGGGTTCCCCCTGGAAATAGGACCTTTTCACCCACAAATGCCTCTTTTATCCCCAAAAGAGGACAGTTTCTTCCAGAAATGCCATATTTCTCCCAAATAGATCACATCTTCTCCAAGAAATACCACGTTTCCCCTTCAAATAGGCCATTTCTCCCACAAATACCTCTTTCATCCCCAAAATAGGACAGTTTCTTCCAGAAATGCCAGATTTCTCCCAAATAGATCACATCTTCTCCAAGAAATACCAGCTTTCCCCCTTCAAATAGGATCCTTTCACCCACAAATACCTCTTTTATCCCCAAAAGAGGACAGTTTCATCCAGAAATGCCACATTTCTCCCAAATATATCACATCTTCTCCAAGAAATACCAGGGTTCCCCCTTCAAATAGGACCTTTTCACCCACAAATACCTCTTTTATCCCCAAAATAGGACAGTTTCTTCCAGAAATGCCACATTTCTCCCACATATATCACATCTTCTCCAAGAAATACCAGCTTTCCCCCTTCAAATAGGACCTTTTCACCCACAAATACCAGCCTTCTGCCCCCAGATTGGACATTTTCTTCCAGAAATGCCAGATTTCTCCCAAATATATCACATCTTCTCCAAGAAATACCAGCTTTCTCCCTTCAAATAGGACCTTTTCTCCCACAAATACCTCTTTTATCCCCAAAATAGGACATTTTCCTCCAGACATGCCACATTTCTCCCAAATATATCACATCTTCTCCAAGAAATACCAGGATTCCCCCTTCAAATAGGACCTTTTCACCCACAAATACCTGCTTTATCCCCAAAAGAGGACATTTTCTTCCAGAAAGGCCACATTTCTCCCAAATATATCACATCTTCTCCAAGAAATACCAGGTTTCCCCCTTCAAATAGGACCTTTTCACCCACAAATACCTCTTTTATCCCCAAAAGAGGACAGTTTCCTGCAGACATGCCACATTTCTCCGAAATATATCACATCTTCTCCAAGAAATACCAGGGTTCCCCCTTCAAATAGGACCTTTTCACCCACAAATACCTCTTTTATCCCCAAAAGAGGACAGTTTCTTCCAGAAATGCCACATTTCTCCCAAATAGATCACAGCTTCTCCAAGAAATACCAGGGTTCCTCCTTCAAATAGGACCTTTTCACCCACAAGTACCTGTTCTATCTCCAAAAGACGACAGTTTCTTTCAGAAATGCCACATTTCTCCCAAATATATCACATCTTCACCAGGAAATACCAGCTTTCCCCCTTCAAATAGGACCTTTTCACCCACAAATACCTCTTTTATCCCCAGAAGAGGACGGTTTATTCCAGACATGCCACATTTCTCCCAAATAGATCACATCTTCTACAAGAAATACCAGGGTTCCCCCTTCAAATAGGACCTTTTCACCCACAAATACCTCTTTAAAACCCAAAATAGGACATTTTCTTCCTGACATGCCAGATTTCTCCCAAATAGATCACATCTTCTCCAAGAAATACCAGCTTTCCCCCTTCAAATAGGACCTTTTCACCCACAAGTACCTGTTCTATCCCCATAAGAGGACAGTTTCTTCCAGAAATGCCACATTTCTCCCAAATAGATCACATCTTCTCCAATAAATACCTTGATTCCTCCTGAAATAGGACATTTCTCCCACAAATACCTGTTTTAACCCCAAAAGACTACAGTTTCTTCCAGAAATGCCCGATTTCTCCCAAATATATCACATCTTCTCCAAGAAATACCACGTTTCCCCCTTCAAATAAAACCTTTTCACCCACAAATACCTCTTTTATCCCCAAAATTGGACATTTTCTCCCAGAAATGCCACATTTCTCCCAAATAGATCACAGCTTCTCCAAGAAATACCAGCTTTCCCCCTTCAAATAGGACCTTTTAACCCACAAATACCTCTTTTATCCCCAGAAGAGGACAGTTTATTCCAGACATGCCACATTTCTCCCAAATATATCACATCTTCTCCAAGAAATACCAGGGTTCCCCCTTCAAATAGGACCTTTTCACCCACAAATACCTGCTTTATCCCCAAAAGAGGACAGTTTCTTCCTGACATGCCAGATTTCTCCCAAATATATCACATCTTCTCCATGAAATACCAGCTTTCCCCATTGAAATAGGACCTTTTCACCCACAAATGCCTGTTCTATCCTCAAAACTGGAAATTTTCTTACAGAAATGCCAGATTTCTTCCAAATATATCACATCTTCTCCAAGAAATACCAGGTTTCCCCCTTCAAATAGGACATTTTCACCCACAAATACCTCTTTTATCCCCAGAAGAGGATAGTTTATTCCAGACATGCCACATTTCTCCCAAATATATCACATCTTCTCCAAGAAATACCAGGGTTCCCCCTTCAAATAGGACCTTTTCACCCACAAATACCTGCTTTATCCCCAAAATAGGACATTTTCATCCTGACATGCCAGATTTCTCCCAAATATATCACATCTTCTCCAAGAAATACCAGCTTTCCCCCTTCAAATAGGACCTTTTCACCCACAAATACCTGTTCTATCCTCAAAATTGGAAATTTTCTTACAGAAATGCCAGATTTCTCCAAATATATCACATCTTCTCCAAGAAATACCAGGGTTTCCCCTTCAAATAGGACCTTTTCACCCACAAATACCTCTTTTATCCCCAAAAGAGGACATTTTCTTCCAGAAATGCCAGATTTCTCCCAAATATATCACATCTTCTCCAAGAAATACCAGCTTTCCCCATTCAAATAGGACCTTTTCACCCACAAATACCTGTTTTATCCCCAATAGAGGACATTTTCTGAAAGACAGGCCAGATTTCTCCCAAACATATCACATCTCCAAGAAATACCAGGATTCCTCCTGAAATAGGACCTTTTCTCCCACAAATACCAGCCTTCTCCCCCGAAAATAGGACATCTTCTACCATAAATGCCACATTTCTCCCACATATATCACAGCTTCACCAAGAAATACCAGCTTACCCCCTTGAAATAGGACCTTTTCACCCACAAATACCTGTTTGTTCCCCAAAAAAGGACAGTTTCTTCCAGAAATGCCCGATTTCTCCCAAATAGATCACATCTTCTCCAAGAAATACCAGGTATCCCCCTTCAAATAGGACCTTTTCACCCACAAATACCTGTTTGATCCCCAAAAGAGGACAGTTTCTTCCAGAAATGCCACATTTCTCCCAAACATATCACATCTCCAAGAAATACCAGGATTCCTCCTGAAATAGAACATTTCTCCCACAAATACCAGCCTTCTCCCCGAAAATAGGACATTTTCTTCCTGAAAGGTCAGATTTCTCCCAAATATATCACATCTTCTCCAAGAAATACCAGGGTTCCCCCTTCAAATAGGACCTTTTCACCCACAAATGCCTCTTTTATCCCCAAAATAGGACATTTTCTTCCGGAAATGCCACATTTCTCCCAAATATATCACATCTTCTCCAAGAAATACCAGCTTTCCCCCTTCAAATAGGACCTTTTCACCCACAAATACCTCTTTTATCCCCAAAAGAGGACAATTTCTTCCAGAAATGCCACATTTCTCCCAAATATAGCACAGCTTCTCCAAGAAATACCAGGGTTCCTCCTGAAATACGACCTTTTCACCCACAAATACCTCTTTTATCCCCAGAAGAGGACAGTTTATTCCAGACATGCCACATTTCTCCGAAATATATCACATCTTCTCCAAGAAATACCAGGGTTCCCCCTTCAAATAGGACCTTTTCACCCACAAATACCTGTTTTATCTCCAAAACAGGACAGTTTCTTCCAGAAATGCCACATTTCTCCCAAATATACCACATCTTCTCCAAGAAATACCACTTTTCCCCCTTCAAATAGGACCTTTTCACCCACAAATACCTCTTTTATCCCCAAAAGAGGACAGTTTCTTCCAGAAATGCCACATTTCTCCCAAATATAGCACAGCTTCTCCAAGAAATACCAGGGTTCCTCCTTCAAATAGGACCTTTTCAACCAAAAGTACCTGTTCTATCTCCAAAAGAGGTCAGTTTCTTCCAGAAATGCCACATTTCTCCCAAATAGATCACATCTTCACCAGGAAATACCAGCTTTCCCCCTTCAAATAGGACCTTTTCACCCACAAATACCATCCTACTCCCCCCAAATTGGACATTTTCTTGCAGAAATGCCACATTTCTCCCAAATAGATCACAGCTTCTCCAAGAAATACCAGGTTTCCCCCTTCAAATAGGACCTTTTCACCCACAAATATCTGTTTTATCCCCACAATAGGACAGTTTCTTCCAGAAATGCCACATTTCTCCCAAATATATCACATCTTCTCCAAGAAATACCAGCTTTCCCCCTTCAAATAGGACCTTTTCACCCACAAATACCTCTTTTATCCCCAAAAGAGGACAGTTTCTTCCAGAAATGCCACATTTCTCCCAAACATATAACATCTCCAAGAAATACCAGGATTCCTCCTGAAATAGTACCTTTTCTCCCACAAATACCAGCCTTCTCCCCAGAAAATAGGACTTTTTCTTCCAGAACGGCCAGATTTCTCCCAAATATATCACATCTTCTCCAAGAAATACCAGCGTTCCCCCTTCAAATAGGACCTTTTCACGCACAAAAACCTGTTTGATCCCCAAAATAGGAAATTTTCTTCAAGAAATGCCAGATTTCTCCCAAATATATCACATCTTCTCCAAGAAATACCAGGGTTCCCCCTTCAAATAGGATCCTTTCACCCACAAATAACTCTTTTATCCCCAAAAGAGGACAGTTTCTTCCAGAAATGCCACATTTCTCCCAAACATATCACATCTCCAAGAAATACCAGGATTCCTCCTGAAATAGAACATTTCTCCCACAAATACCAGCCTTCTCCCCCGAAAATAGGACATTTTCTTCCAGAAAGGTCAGATTTCTCCCAAATATATCACATCTTCTCCAAGAAATACCAGGGTTCCCCCTTCAAATAGGACCTTATCACCCACAAATGCCTCTTTTATCCCCAAAATAGGACATTTTCTTCCGGAAATGCCACATTTCTCCCAAATATATCACATCTTCTCCAAGAAATACCAGCTTTCCCCCTTCAAATAGGACCTTTTCACCCACAAATACCTGCTTTATACCCAAAATAGGACAGTTACTTCCAGAAATGCCAGATTTCTCCCAAATATATCACAGCTTCTCCAAGAAATACCAGGATTCCTCCTGAAATACGACCTTTTCTCCCACAAATACCTGCTTTATCCCCAAAATTGGACATTTTCTTCCAGAAATGCCACATTTCTCCAAATATATCACAGCTTCTCCAAGAAATACCAGCTTTCCCCCTTCGAATAGGACCTTTTCACCCACAAATACCTCTTTTATCCCCAGAAGAGGACAGTTTATTCCAGACATGCCACATTTCTCCCAAATATATCACATCTTCTCCAAGAAATACCAGGGTTCCCCCTTCAAATAGGACCTTTTCACCCACAAATACCTGCTTTATCCCCAAAATAGGACATTTTCATCCTGACATGCCAGATTTCTCCCAAATATATCACATCTTCTCCAAGAAATACCAGGTTTCCCCCTTCAAATAGGACCTTTTCACCCACAAATACCTGTTCTATCCTCAAAATTGGAAATTTTCTTCCAGAAATGCCACATTTCTCCCAAATATATCACATCTTCTACAAGAAATACCAGGGTTCCCCCTTCAAATAGGAGCTTTTCACCCACAAATACCTCTTTTATCCCCAAAAGAGGACAGTTTCTTCCAGAAATGCCATATTTCTCCCAAATATATCACATCTTCTCCAAGAAATACCAGGGTTCCCCCTTCAAATAGGACCTTTTCACCCACAAGTATCTGTTCTATCCCCAAAAGAGGACAGTTTCTTCCAGAAATGCCACATTTCTCCCAAATATATCACATCTTCTCCAAGAAATACCAGCTTTCCCCCTTCAAATAGGACCTTTTCACCAACAAATATCTGTTTTATCCCCAAAACAGGTCATTTTCTTCCAGAAAGGCCAGATTTCTCCCAAATATATCACATCTTCTCCAAGAAATACCAGCTTTCCCCCTTCAAATAGGACCTTTTCACCCACAAATACCTCTTTTATCCCCTAAATTGGACAGTTTCTTCCGGAAATGCCAGATTTCTCCCAAATAGATCACATCTTCTCCAAGAAATACCAGGTTTCCCCCTTCAAATAGGATCTTTTCACACAGAAGTACCTCTTTCAAACCCAAAAGAGGACAGTTTCTTCCATAAATGCCACATTTCTCCCAAATATATCACAGCTTCTCCAAGAAATACCAGGGTTCCCCCTTCAAATAGGACCTTTTCACCCACAAATACCTGTTTTATCACCAAAATAGGACATTTTCTTCCAGAAATGCCACATTTCTCCCAAATATATCACATCTTCTCCAGGAAATAACAGGTTTCCCCCTTCAAATAGGACCTTTTCACCCACAAATACCTGTTTGATCCCCAAAAGAGGACAGTTTCTTCCAGAAATGCCACATTACTCCCAAACATATCACATCTCCGAGAAATACCAGGATTCCTCCTGAAATAGGACATTTCTCCACAAATACCAGCCTTCTCCCCCGAAAATAGGACATTTTCTTCCAGAAATGCCAGATTTCTCCCAAATAGATCACATCTTCTCCAAGAAATACCAGCTTTCCCCCTTCAAACAGGACCTTTTCACCCACAAATACCTGTTTTATCCCCAAAAGAGGACAGTTTCTTCCAGAAATACCACATTTCTCCCAAATAGATCACATCTTCTCCAAGAAATACCAGCTTTCCCCCTTCAAATAGGACCTTTTCACCCACAAATACCTGTTTGATCCCCAAAAGACAACAGTTTCTTCCAGAAATACCACATTTCTCCCATAAAAGATCACATCTTCTCCAAGAAATACCAGGGTTCCCCCTTCAAATAGGACCTTTTCACCCACAAGTACCTGTTTGATCCCCAAAAGAGGACAGTTTCTTCCAGAAATGCCACATTTCTCACAAATATAGAACATCTTCTCCAAGAAATACCAGGGTTCCCCCTTCTAATAGGACCTTTTCACCCAAAAATACCTCTTTTATCCCCAAAATAGGACATTTCCTTCCAGAAATGCCACATTTCTCCCAAATATATCACATCTTCTCCAAGAAATACCAGGGTTCCCCCTTCAAATAGGACCTTTTCACCCACAAATACCTCTTTTATCCCCAAAAGAGGACAGTTTCTCCCAGAAATGCCACATTTCTCCCAAATAGATCACATCTTCTCCAAGAAATACCAGGTTTCCCCCTTCAAATAGGACCTTTTCACCCACAAATATCTGTTTTATCCCCACAATAGGACAGTTTCTTCCAGAAATGCCACATTTCTCCCAAATATATCACATCTTCTCCAAGAAATACCAGCTTTCCCCCTTCAAATAGGACCTTTTCACCCACAAATACCTCTTTTATCCCCAAAAGAGGACAGTTTCTTCCAGAAATGCCACATTTCTCCCAAACATATAACATCTCCAAGAAATACCAGGATTCCTCCTGAAATAGTACCTTTTCTCCCACAAATACCAGCCTTCTCCCCAGAAAATAGGACTTTTTCTTCCAGAACGGCCAGATTTCTCCCAAATATATCACATCTTCTCCAAGAAATACCAGCGTTCCCCCTTCAAATAGGACCTTTTCACGCACAAAAACCTGTTTGATCCCCAAAATAGGAAATTTTCTTCAAGAAATGCCAGATTTCTCCCAAATATATCACATCTTCTCCAAGAAATACCAGGGTTCCCCCTTCAAATAGGATCCTTTCACCCACAAATAACTCTTTTATCCCCAAAAGAGGACAGTTTCTTCCAGAAATGCCACATTTCTCCCAAACATATCACATCTCCAAGAAATACCAGGATTCCTCCTGAAATAGAACATTTCTCCCACAAATACCAGCCTTCTCCCCCGAAAATAGGACATTTTCTTCCAGAAAGGTCAGATTTCTCCCAAATATATCACATCTTCTCCAAGAAATACCAGGGTTCCCCCTTCAAATAGGACCTTATCACCCACAAATGCCTCTTTTATCCCCAAAATAGGACATTTTCTTCCGGAAATGCCACATTTCTCCCAAATATATCACATCTTCTCCAAGAAATACCAGCTTTCCCCCTTCAAATAGGACCTTTTCACCCACAAATACCTGCTTTATACCCAAAATAGGACAGTTACTTCCAGAAATGCCAGATTTCTCCCAAATATATCACAGCTTCTCCAAGAAATACCAGGATTCCTCCTGAAATACGACCTTTTCTCCCACAAATACCTGCTTTATCCCCAAAATTGGACATTTTCTTCCAGAAATGCCACATTTCTCCAAATATATCACAGCTTCTCCAAGAAATACCAGCTTTCCCCCTTCGAATAGGACCTTTTCACCCACAAATACCTCTTTTATCCCCAGAAGAGGACAGTTTATTCCAGACATGCCACATTTCTCCCAAATATATCACATCTTCTCCAAGAAATACCAGGGTTCCCCCTTCAAATAGGACCTTTTCACCCACAAATACCTGCTTTATCCCCAAAATAGGACATTTTCATCCTGACATGCCAGATTTCTCCCAAATATATCACATCTTCTCCAAGAAATACCAGGTTTCCCCCTTCAAATAGGACCTTTTCACCCACAAATACCTGTTCTATCCTCAAAATTGGAAATTTTCTTCCAGAAATGCCACATTTCTCCCAAATATATCACATCTTCTACAAGAAATACCAGGGTTCCCCCTTCAAATAGGAGCTTTTCACCCACAAATACCTCTTTTATCCCCAAAAGAGGACAGTTTCTTCCAGAAATGCCATATTTCTCCCAAATATATCACATCTTCCCAAGAAATACCAGGGTTCCCCCTTCAAATAGGACCTTTTCACCCACAAGTATCTGTTCTATCCCCAAAAGAGGACAGTTTCTTCCAGAAATGCCACATTTCTCCCAAATATATCACATCTTCTCCAAGAAATACCAGCTTTCCCCCTTCAAATAGGACCTTTTCACCAACAAATATCTGTTTTATCCCCAAAACAGGTCATTTTCTTCCAGAAAGGCCAGATTTCTCCCAAATATATCACATCTTCTCCAAGAAATACCAGCTTTCCCCCTTCAAATAGGACCTTTTCACCCACAAATACCTCTTTTATCCCCTAAATTGGACAGTTTCTTCCGGAAATGCCAGATTTCTCCCAAATAGATCACATCTTCTCCAAGAAATACCAGGTTTCCCCCTTCAAATAGGATCTTTTCACACAGAAGTACCTCTTTCAAACCCAAAAGAGGACAGTTTCTTCCATAAATGCCACATTTCTCCCAAATATATCACAGCTTCTCCAAGAAATACCAGGGTTCCCCCTTCAAATAGGACCTTTTCACCCACAAATACCTGTTTTATCACCAAAATAGGACATTTTCTTCCAGAAATGCCACATTTCTCCCAAATATATCACATCTTCTCCAGGAAATAACAGGTTTCCCCCTTCAAATAGGACCTTTTCACCCACAAATACCTGTTTGATCCCCAAAAGAGGACAGTTTCTTCCAGAAATGCCACATTACTCCCAAACATATCACATCTCCGAGAAATACCAGGATTCCTCCTGAAATAGGACATTTCTCCACAAATACCAGCCTTCTCCCCCGAAAATAGGACATTTTCTTCCAGAAATGCCAGATTTCTCCCAAATAGATCACATCTTCTCCAAGAAATACCAGCTTTCCCCCTTCAAACAGGACCTTTTCACCCACAAATACCTGTTTTATCCCCAAAAGAGGACAGTTTCTTCCAGAAATACCACATTTCTCCCAAATAGATCACATCTTCTCCAAGAAATACCAGCTTTCCCCCTTCAAATAGGACCTTTTCACCCACAAATACCTGTTTGATCCCCAAAAGACAACAGTTTCTTCCAGAAATACCACATTTCTCCCATAAAAGATCACATCTTCTCCAAGAAATACCAGGGTTCCCCCTTCAAATAGGACCTTTTCACCCACAAGTACCTGTTTGATCCCCAAAAGAGGACAGTTTCTTCCAGAAATGCCACATTTCTCACAAATATAGAACATCTTCTCCAAGAAATACCAGGGTTCCCCCTTCTAATAGGACCTTTTCACCCAAAAATACCTCTTTTATCCCCAAAATAGGACATTTCCTTCCAGAAATGCCACATTTCTCCCAAATATATCACATCTTCTCCAAGAAATACCAGGGTTCCCCCTTCAAATAGGACCTTTTCACCCACAAATACCTCTTTTATCCCCAAAAGAGGACAGTTTCTCCCAGAAATGCCACATTTCTCCCAAATAGATCACATCTTCTCCAAGAAATACCAGGTTTCCCCCTTCAAATAGGACCTTTTCACCCACAAATACCTCTTTTATCCCCAAAATAGGACAGTTTCTTCCAGAAATGCCAGATTTCTCCTAAATATATCTCATCTTCTCCAGGGAATACCAGCTTTCCCCCTTCAAATAGGACCTTTTCTCCCCGAAATACCTCTTTTATCCCCAAAATAGGACAGTTTCTTCCAGAAATGCCAGATTTCTCCCAAATATACCACATCTTCTCCAAGAAATACCAGGGTTCCCCCTTCAAATAGGACCTTTTCACCCACAAATACCTCTTTTATCCCCAAAAGAGGACAGTTTCTTCCAGAAATGCCACATTTCTCCCAAATATATCACATCTTCTCCAAGAAATACCAGGATTCCTCCTGAAATACGGCCTTTTCACCAACAAATACCAGCCTTCTTCCCCCAGATTGGACATTTTCTTCCAGAAATGCCAGATTTCTCCCAAATAGATCACATCTTCTCCAAGAAATACCAGCTTTCCCCCTAAAAATAGGACCTTTTCACCCACAAATTCTTCTTTTATCCCCAAAATTGAACAGTTTCTTCCAGAACTGCCAGATTTCTTCCAATTATATCACATCATCTCCAAGAAATACCGGGGTTACCCCTTGAAATAGGACCTTTTCACCCACAAATACCAGCCTTCTTCCCCCAGATTGGACATTTTCTTCCAGAAATGCCAGATTTCTCCCAAATATATCACATCTTCTCCAAGAAATACCAGCTTTCCCCCTAAAAATAGGACCTTTTCACCCACAAATACCTCTTTTATCCCCAAAATTGAACAGTTTCTTCCAGAACTGCCAGAGTTCTTCCAATTATATCACATCTTCTCCAAGAAATACCAGGGTTACCCCTTCAAATAGGACCTTTTCACCCACAAATACCAGCCTTCTGCCCCCAGATTGGGCATTTTCTTCCAGACATGCCAGATTTCTCCCAAATAGATCACATCTTCTCCTAGAAATACCAGCTTTCCCCCTTCAAATAGGACCTTTTCACCCACAAATACCTCTTTTATCCCCAAAATAGGACAGTTTCTTCCAGAAATGCCAGATTTCTCCTAAATATATCTCATCTTCTCCAGGGAATACCAGCTTTCCCCCTTCAAATAGGACCTTTTCTCCCCGAAATACCTCTTTTATCCCCAAAATAGGACAGTTTCTTCCAGAAATGCCAGATTTCTCCCAAATATACCACATCTTCTCCAAGAAATACCAGGGTTCCCCCTTCAAATAGGACCTTTTCACCCACAAATACCTCTTTTATCCCCAAAAGAGGACAGTTTCTTCCAGAAATGCCACATTTCTCCCAAATATATCACATCTTCTCCAAGAAATACCAGGATTCCTCCTGAAATACGACCTTTTCACCAACAAATACCAGCCTTCTTCCCCCAGATTGGACATTTTCTTCCAGAAATGCCAGATTTCTCCCAAATAGATCACATCTTCTCCAAGAAATACCAGCTTTCCCCCTAAAAATAGGACCTTTTCACCCACAAATTCTTCTTTTATCCCCAAAATTGAACAGTTTCTTCCAGAACTGCCAGATTTCTTCCAATTATATCACATCATCTCCAAGAAATACCGGGGTTACCCCTTGAAATAGGACCTTTTCACCCACAAATACCAGCCTTCTTCCCCCAGATTGGACATTTTCTTCCAGAAATGCCAGATTTCTCCCAAATATATCACATCTTCTCCAAGAAATACCAGCTTTCCCCCTAAAAATAGGACCTTTTCACCCACAAATACCTCTTTTATCCCCAAAATTGAACAGTTTCTTCCAGAACTGCCAGAGTTCTTCCAATTATATCACATCTTCTCCAAGAAATACCAGGGTTACCCCTTCAAATAGGACCTTTTCACCCACAAATACCAGCCTTCTGCCCCCAGATTGGGCATTTTCTTCCAGACATGCCAGATTTCTCCCAAATAGATCACATCTTCTCAAAGAAATACCAGGTTTCGCCCTGGAAATAGGACCTTTTCACCCACAAATACTTCTTTTATCCCCAAAATAGTACAGTTTCTTCCAGAAATGCCACATTTCTCCCAAATAGATCACATCTTGTCCAAGAAATACCTGGGTTCCTCCTGAAATAGGACCTTTTCTCCCACAAATACCAGCCTTCTCCCCCCAGATTGAACATTTTCTTCCAGAAATGCCCGATTTCTCCCAAATATATCACATCTTCTCCAAGAAATACCACGTTTCCACCTTCAAATAGGACCTTTTCACCCACAAATACCTCTTTTATCCCCGAAATAGGACAGTTTCTTCCGGAAAAGCCAGATATCTCCCAAATAGATCACATCTTCTCCAAGAAATACCAGGTTTCCCCCTTCAAATAGGACCTTTTCACCCACAAATACGTCCTTCAAACCCAAAAGAGGACAGTTTCTTCCAGAAATGCCACATTTCTCCCAAATATATCACATCTTCACCAAGAAATACCACGTTTCCCCCTTCAAATAGGACCTTTTCACCCTCAAATACCTGTTTTATCACCAAAATAGGACATTTTCTTCCAGAAATGCCCGATTTCTCCCAAATATATCACATCTTCTCCAGGAAATACCAGGTGTCCCCCTTGAAATAGGACCTTTTCACCCACAAATACCTCTTTTATCCCCAAAAGAGGACAGTTTCTGCCAGAAATGCCACATTACTCCCAAACATATCACATCTCCAAGAAATACCAGGATTCCTCCTGAAATAGGACATTTCTCCCACAAATACCAGCCTTCTCCCCAGAAAATAGGACGTTTTCTTCCAGACATGCCACATTTCTCCCAAATAAATCACATCTTCTCCAAGAAATACCAGCTTTCCCCCTTCAAATAGATCCTTTCACCCACAAATACCTCTTTTTTCCCCAAAATAGGACAGTTTCATCCAGAAATGCCACATTTCTCCCAAATATATCACATCTTCTCCAAGAAATACCAGCTTTCCCCCTTCAAATAGGACCTTTTCACCCACAAATACCTCTTTTATCCCCAAAATAGGACATTTCCTTCCAGAAATGCCACATTTCTCCCAAATAGATCACATCTTCTCCAAGAAATACCAGGGTTCCCCCTTCAAATAGGACCTTTTCACCCACAAATACCTCTTTTATCCCCAAAAGAGGACAGTTTCTTCCAAAAAGGCCACATTTCTCCCAAATAGATCACATCTTCTCCAAGAAATACCAGCTACCCCCCTTCAAATAGGACCTTTTCCCCCACAAATACCTCTTTTATCCCCAAAAGAGGACCGTTTCTGCCAGACATGCCAGATATCTCCCAAATATATCACATCTTCTCCAAGAAATACCAGCTTTCCCCCTTCAAATAGGACCTTTTCACCCACAAATACCTCTTTTATCCCCAAAATAGGACAGTTTCTTCCAGGAATGCCAGATTTCTCCCAAATATATCACATCTTCTCCAAGAAATACCAGGGTTCCCCCTTCAAATATGATCCTTTCACCCACAAATACCTCTTTTATCCCCAAAAGAGGACCTTTTCTTGCAGAAATGCCAGATTTCTCCCAAATATATCACATCTTCTCCAAGAAATACCAGGGTTCCCCCTTCAAATAGGACATTTTCACCCACAAATACCTGCTTTATCCCCCAGATTGGACATTTTCTTCCAGAAATGCCACATTTCTCCCAAATATATCACAGCTTCTCCAAGAAATACCAGGGTTCCTCCTGAAATACGACCTTTTCTCCCACAAATACCTGCTTTATCCCCAAAAGAGAACATTTTCTGCCAGAAATGCCGCATTTCTCCCAAATAGATCACATCTTCTCCAAGAAATACCAGATTTCCCCCTTCTAATAGGACCTTATCAGCCACAAATACCTGTTTTATCCCCAAAAGAGGGCATTTTCTTCCAGAAATGCCAGATTTCTCCCAAATATATCACATCTTCTCCAAGAAATACCAGGGTTCCCCCTTCAAATAGGACCTTTTCACCCACAAATACCTCTTTTATCCCCAAAAGAGGACAGTTTCTCCCAGAAATGCCACATTTCTCCCAAATAGATCACATCTTCTCCAAGAAATACCAGGTTTCCCCCTTCAAATAGGACCTTTTCACCCACAAATACCTCTTTTATCCCCAAAATAGGACAGTTTCTTCCAGAAATGCCAGATTTCTCCTAAATATATCTCATCTTCTCCAGGGAATACCAGCTTTCCCCCTTCAAATAGGACCTTTTCTCCCCGAAATACCTCTTTTATCCCCAAAATAGGACAGTTTCTTCCAGAAATGCCAGATTTCTCCCAAATATACCACATCTTCTCCAAGAAATACCAGGGTTCCCCCTTCAAATAGGACCTTTTCACCCACAAATACCTCTTTTATCCCCAAAAGAGGACAGTTTCTTCCAGAAATGCCACATTTCTCCCAAATATATCACATCTTCTCCAAGAAATACCAGGATTCCTCCTGAAATACGGCCTTTTCACCAACAAATACCAGCCTTCTTCCCCCAGATTGGACATTTTCTTCCAGAAATGCCAGATTTCTCCCAAATAGATCACATCTTCTCCAAGAAATACCAGCTTTCCCCCTAAAAATAGGACCTTTTCACCCACAAATTCTTCTTTTATCCCCAAAATTGAACAGTTTCTTCCAGAACTGCCAGATTTCTTCCAATTATATCACATCATCTCCAAGAAATACCGGGGTTACCCCTTGAAATAGGACCTTTTCACCCACAAATACCAGCCTTCTTCCCCCAGATTGGACATTTTCTTCCAGAAATGCCAGATTTCTCCCAAATATATCACATCTTCTCCAAGAAATACCAGCTTTCCCCCTAAAAATAGGACCTTTTCACCCACAAATACCTCTTTTATCCCCAAAATTGAACAGTTTCTTCCAGAACTGCCAGAGTTCTTCCAATTATATCACATCTTCTCCAAGAAATACCAGGGTTACCCCTTCAAATAGGACCTTTTCACCCACAAATACCAGCCTTCTGCCCCCAGATTGGGCATTTTCTTCCAGACATGCCAGATTTCTCCCAAATAGATCACATCTTCTCCTAGAAATACCAGCTTTCCCCCTTCAAATAGGACCTTTTCACCCACAAATACCTCTTTTATCCCCAAAATAGGACAGTTTCTTCCAGAAATGCCAGATTTCTCCTAAATATATCTCATCTTCTCCAGGGAATACCAGCTTTCCCCCTTCAAATAGGACCTTTTCTCCCCGAAATACCTCTTTTATCCCCAAAATAGGACAGTTTCTTCCAGAAATGCCAGATTTCTCCCAAATATACCACATCTTCTCCAAGAAATACCAGGGTTCCCCCTTCAAATAGGACCTTTTCACCCACAAATACCTCTTTTATCCCCAAAAGAGGACAGTTTCTTCCAGAAATGCCACATTTCTCCCAAATATATCACATCTTCTCCAAGAAATACCAGGATTCCTCCTGAAATACGACCTTTTCACCAACAAATACCAGCCTTCTTCCCCCAGATTGGACATTTTCTTCCAGAAATGCCAGATTTCTCCCAAATAGATCACATCTTCTCCAAGAAATACCAGCTTTCCCCCTAAAAATAGGACCTTTTCACCCACAAATTCTTCTTTTATCCCCAAAATTGAACAGTTTCTTCCAGAACTGCCAGATTTCTTCCAATTATATCACATCATCTCCAAGAAATACCGGGGTTACCCCTTGAAATAGGACCTTTTCACCCACAAATACCAGCCTTCTTCCCCCAGATTGGACATTTTCTTCCAGAAATGCCAGATTTCTCCCAAATATATCACATCTTCTCCAAGAAATACCAGCTTTCCCCCTAAAAATAGGACCTTTTCACCCACAAATACCTCTTTTATCCCCAAAATTGAACAGTTTCTTCCAGAACTGCCAGAGTTCTTCCAATTATATCACATCTTCTCCAAGAAATACCAGGGTTACCCCTTCAAATAGGACCTTTTCACCCACAAATACCAGCCTTCTGCCCCCAGATTGGGCATTTTCTTCCAGACATGCCAGATTTCTCCCAAATAGATCACATCTTCTCAAAGAAATACCAGGTTTCGCCCTGGAAATAGGACCTTTTCACCCACAAATACTTCTTTTATCCCCAAAATAGTACAGTTTCTTCCAGAAATGCCACATTTCTCCCAAATAGATCACATCTTGTCCAAGAAATACCTGGGTTCCTCCTGAAATAGGACCTTTTCTCCCACAAATACCAGCCTTCTCCCCCCAGATTGAACATTTTCTTCCAGAAATGCCCGATTTCTCCCAAATATATCACATCTTCTCCAAGAAATACCACGTTTCCACCTTCAAATAGGACCTTTTCACCCACAAATACCTCTTTTATCCCCGAAATAGGACAGTTTCTTCCGGAAAAGCCAGATATCTCCCAAATAGATCACATCTTCTCCAAGAAATACCAGGTTTCCCCCTTCAAATAGGACCTTTTCACCCACAAATACGTCCTTCAAACCCAAAAGAGGACAGTTTCTTCCAGAAATGCCACATTTCTCCCAAATAGATCACATCTTCACCAAGAAATACCACGTTTCCCCCTTCAAATAGGACCTTTTCACCCTCAAATACCTGTTTTATCACCAAAATAGGACATTTTCTTCCAGAAATGCCCGATTTCTCCCAAATATATCACATCTTCTCCAGGAAATACCAGGTGTCCCCCTTGAAATAGGACCTTTTCACCCACAAATACCTCTTTTATCCCCAAAAGAGGACAGTTTCTGCCAGAAATGCCACATTACTCCCAAACATATCACATCTCCAAGAAATACCAGGATTCCTCCTGAAATAGGACATTTCTCCCACAAATACCAGCCTTCTCCCCAGAAAATAGGACGTTTTCTTCCAGACATGCCACATTTCTCCCAAATAAATCACATCTTCTCCAAGAAATACCAGCTTTCCCCCTTCAAATAGATCCTTTCACCCACAAATACCTCTTTTTTCCCCAAAATAGGACAGTTTCATCCAGAAATGCCACATTTCTCCCAAATATATCACATCTTCTCCAAGAAATACCAGCTTTCCCCCTTCAAATAGGACCTTTTCACCCACAAATACCTCTTTTATCCCCAAAATAGGACATTTCCTTCCAGAAATGCCACATTTCTCCCAAATAGATCACATCTTCTCCAAGAAATACCAGGGTTCCCCCTTCAAATAGGACCTTTTCACCCACAAATACCTCTTTTATCCCCAAAAGAGGACAGTTTCTTCCAAAAAGGCCACATTTCTCCCAAATAGATCACATCTTCTCCAAGAAATACCAGCTACCCCCCTTCAAATAGGACCTTTTCCCCCACAAATACCTCTTTTATCCCCAAAAGAGGACCGTTTCTGCCAGACATGCCAGATATCTCCCAAATATATCACATCTTCTCCAAGAAATACCAGCTTTCCCCCTTCAAATAGGACCTTTTCACCCACAAATACCTCTTTTATCCCCAAAATAGGACAGTTTCTTCCAGGAATGCCAGATTTCTCCCAAATATATCACATCTTCTCCAAGAAATACCAGGGTTCCCCCTTCAAATATGATCCTTTCACCCACAAATACCTCTTTTATCCCCAAAAGAGGACCTTTTCTTGCAGAAATGCCAGATTTCTCCCAAATATATCACATCTTCTCCAAGAAATACCAGGGTTCCCCCTTCAAATAGGACATTTTCACCCACAAATACCTGCTTTATCCCCCAGATTGGACATTTTCTTCCAGAAATGCCACATTTCTCCCAAATATATCACAGCTTCTCCAAGAAATACCAGGGTTCCTCCTGAAATACGACCTTTTCTCCCACAAATACCTGCTTTATCCCCAAAAGAGAACATTTTCTGCCAGAAATGCCGCATTTCTCCCAAATAGATCACATCTTCTCCAAGAAATACCAGATTTCCCCCTTCTAATAGGACCTTATCAGCCACAAATACCTGTTTTATCCCCAAAAGAGGGCATTTTCTTCCAGAAATGCCAGATTTCTCCCAAATATATCACATCTTCTCCAAGAAATACCAGCTTTCCTCCTTCAGATAGGACCTTTTCTCCCCGAAATACCTCTTTTATCCCCAAAATAGGACATTTTCTTCCAGAAATGCCACATTTCTCCAAAATATATCACATTTTCTCCAAGAAATACCAGGGTTCCCCCTTCAAATAGGACCTTTTCACCCACAAATACCTCTTAAAAACCCAAAAGAGGACAGTTTCTTCCAGAAATGCCACATTTCTCCCAAATAGATCACATCTTCTCCAAGAAATACCAGGATTCCTCCTGAAATACGACATTTTCACCCACAAATAACAGCCTTCTTCCCCCTGATTGGACATTTTCTTCCAGAAATGTCAGATTTCTCCCAAATAGATCACATCTTCTCCAAGAAATACCAGCTTTCCCCCTTCAAATAGGACATTTTCTCCCACAAATTCCAGCCTTCTGCCCCCAGATTGGACATTTTCTTCCAGACATGCCAGATTTCTCCCAAATATATCACATCTTCTCCAAGAAATACTAGGTTTCGCCCTGGAAATAGGACCTTTTCACCCACAAATACTTCTTTTATCCCCAAAATAGTACAGTTTCTTCCAGAAATGCCACATTTCTCCCAAATAGATCACATCTTCTCCAAGAAATACCAGGATTCCTCCTGAAATAGGACCTTTTCTCCCACAAATACCAGCCTTCTCCCCCCAGATTGGACATTTTCTTCCAGAAATGCCCGATTTCTCCCAAATATATCACATCTTCTCCAAGAAATACCACGTTTCCCCTTCAAATAGGACCTTTTCACCGACAAATACCTCTTTTATCCCCAAAGAGGACATTTTCTTCCAGAAAGGCCAGATTTCTCCCTAACATATCACATCTCCAAGAAATACCAGGATTCCTCGTGAAATAGGACCTTTTCAACCACAAATACCAGCCTTCTCCCTGGAAAATAGGATATTTTCTTCAAGAAAGGCCACATTTCTCCCAAATAGATCACATCTGCTTCAAGAAATACCAGGTTTCCCCCTTCAAATAGGACCTTTTCACCCACAAATACCTCTTTTATCCCCAAAATTGGACAGTTTCTTCCAGAAATGCCACATTTCTCCCAAATAGATCACATCTTCTCCAAGAAATACCAGCTTTCCCCCTTCAAATAGGACCTTTTCACCCACAAATACCTCTTTAATTCCCAAAATAGTATATTTTCTTCCAGAAAGGACAGATTTCTCCCAAATATATCACGTCTTCTCCAAGAAATACCAGGTTTCACCCTTCAAATAGGACCTTTTCACCCACAAATACCTCTTTTATACCCAAAAGAGGACAGTTTCTTCCAGAAATGCCACATTTCTCCCAAATATATCACATCTTCTCCAAGAAATACCACGTTTCCCCCTTCAAATAGGACCTTTTCACCCACAAATACCTCTTTTATCCCCAAAAGAGGACAGTTTCGTCCAGAAATGCCACATTTCTCCCAAATATATCACATCTTCTCCAAGAAATACCAGCTTTCCCCCTTCAAATAGGACCTTTTTACCCACAAATAACTCTTTTATCCCCAAAATAGGACAGTTTCTTCCAGACATGCCACATTTCTCCCAAATATATCACATCTTCTCCAAGAAATACCACGTTTCCCCCTTCAAATAGGACCTTTTCACCCACAAATACCTCTTTTATCCCCAAAAGAGGACATTTCCTTCCAGAAATGCCACATTTCTCCCAAATAGATCACATCTTCTCCAAGAAATACCAGGGTTCCCCCTTCAAATAGGACCTTTTCACCCACAAATACCTCTTTTATCCCCAAAATAGGACAGTTTCTTCCAAAAAGTCCTCATTTCTCCCAAATAGATCACATCTTCTCCAAGAAATACCACGTTTCCCCCTTCAAATAGGACCTTTTCTCCCACAAATACCTGTTTGATCCCCAAAAGAGGACAGTTTCTTCCAGACATGCCAGATTTCTCCCAAATATATCACATCTTCTCCAAGAAATACCACGTTTCCCCCTTCAAATAGGACCTTTTCACCCACAAATACCTGCTTTATCCCCAAAATAGGACAGTTTCTTCCAGGAATGCCACATTTCTCCCAAATATATCACATCTTCTCCAAGAAATACCAGATTTCCCCCTTCAAATAGGACCTTTTCACCCACAAATACCTGCTTTATCCCCAAAATAGGACATTTTCTTGCAGAAATGCCAGATTTCTCCCAAATAGATCACATCTTCTCCAAGAAATACCAGCTTTCCCCCTTCAAATAGGACCTTTTCTCCCTCAAATACCTGCTTTATCCCCAAAATAGGACATTTTCTTCCAGAAATGCCTGATTTCTCCCAAATATATCACATCTTCTCCAAGAAATACCAGGTTTCCCCCTTCAAATAGGACCTTTTCACCCACAAATACCTCTTTTATCCCCATAATTGGACATTTTCTTCCAGAAATGCCACATTTCACCCAAATAGATCACATCTTCTCCAAGAAATACCAGGATTCCCCCTTCAAATAGGACCTTTTCTCCCACAAATACCTCTTTTACCCCCAAAATAGGACATTTTCTTCCAGAAATGCCAGATTTCTCCCAAATATATCACATCTTCTCCAAGTAATACCAGGGTTCCCCCTTCAAATAGGACCTTTTCACCCACAAATACCTCTTTTATCCCCAAAATTGAACAGTTTCTTCCAGAAATGCCACATTTCTCCCAAATATATCACATCTTCTCCAAGAAATACCAGGATTCCTCCTGAAATACGACCTTTTCACCCACAAATACCAGCCTTCTTCCCCCTGATTGGACATTTTCTTCCAGAAATGCCAGATTTCTCCCAAATAGATCACATCTTCTCCAAGAAATACCAGCTTTCCCCCTTCAAATAGGACCTTTTCACCCACAAATACCTCTTTTATCCCCAAAATAGGACAGTTTCTTCCAGAACTGCCAGATTTCTCCCAGTTATATCACATCTTCTCCAAGAAATACCAGGGTTCCCCCTTCAAATAGGACCTTTTCACCCACAAATACCAGCCTTCTGCCCCCAGATTGGACATTTTCTTCCAGACATGCCAGATTTCTCCCAAATATATCACATCTTCTCCAAGAAATACCAGGTTTCGCCCTGGAAATAGGACCTTTTCACCCACAAATACTTCTTCTATCCCCAAAATAGTACAGTTTCTTCCAGAAATGCCACATTTCTCCCAAATAGATCACATCTTCTCCAAGAAATACCAGGGTTCCTCCTTCAAATAGGACCTTTTCACCCACAAATACCTCTTTTATCCCCAAAATAGGACAGGTTCATCCGGACATGCCAGATTTCTCCCAAATATACCACATCTTCTCCAAGAAATACCAGGGTTCCTCCTGAAATAGGACCTTGTCACCCACAAATACCAGCCTTCTTCCCCCAGATTGGACATTTTCTTCCAGAAATGCCACATGTCTCCCAAATATATCACATCTTCTCCAAGAAATACCAGGGTTCCCCCTTCAAATAGGACCTTTTCACCCACAAATACCTCTTTTATCCCCAAAAGAGGACAATTTATTCCAGACATGCCACATTTCTCCCAAACAGATCACATCTTCTCCAAGAAATGCCAGGGTTCCCCCTTCAAATAGGACCTTTTCACCCACAAATACCTCTTTTATCCCCAAAATAGGATAGTTTCTTCCAGAAATGCCACATTTCTTCCAAATAGATCACAGCTTCTCCAAGAAATACCAGGTTTCCCCCTTCAAATAGGACCTTTTCACCCACAAATACCTGTTCTATCCCCAAAATTGGAAATTTTCTTACAGAAATGCCAGATTTCTTCAGAATATATCACATCTTCTCCAAGAAATACCAGGGTTCCCCCTTCAAATAGGACCTTTTCACCCACAAATACCTCTTTTATGCCCAAAAGAGGACATTTCCTTCCAGAAATGCCAGATTTCTCCCAAATATATCACATCTTCTCCAAGAAATACCAGGGTTCCCCCTTCAAATAGGACCTTTTCACCCACAAATACCTCTTTTATCCCCAAAACAGGACAGTTTCTTCCAGAAATGCCACATTTCTCCCAAATACATCACATCTTCTCCAAGAAATACCAGGATTCCTCCTGAAATACGACCTTTTCACCCACAAATACCAGCCTTCTTCCCCCTGATTGGACATTTTCTTCCAGAAATGCCAGATATCTCCCAAATAGATCACATCTTCTCCAAGAAATACCAGCTTTCCCCCTTCAAATAGGACCTTTTCACCCACAAATACCTCTTTTATCCCCAAAATTGGACAGTTTCTTCAAGACATGCCACATTTCTCCCAAATAGATCACATCTTCTCCAAGAAATACCAGCGTTCCCCCTTCAAATAGGACCTTTTCTCCCACAAATTCCAGCCTTCTGCCCCCAGATTGGGCATTTTCTTCCAGACATGCCAGATTTCTCCCAAATATATCACATCTTCTCCAAGAAATACCACGTTTCCCCCTTCAAATAGGACCTTTTCACCCACAAATACCTCTTTTATCCCCAAAATAGTACAGTTTCTTCCAGAAATGCCACATTTCTCCCAAATAGATCACATCTTCTCCAAGAAATACCAGCGTTCCCCCTTCAAATAGGACCTTTTCTCCCACAAATACCAGCCTTCTCCCCCCAAATTGGACATTTTCTTCCAGAAATGCCCGATTTCTCCCAAATATATCACATCTTCTCCAAGAAATACCAGGGTTCCCCCTTCAAATAGGACCTTTTCACCCACAAATACCTCTTTTATCCCCAAAATAGGACATTTTCTTCCAGATATGACACATTAGTCCAAAACATATCACATCTCCAAGAAATACCAGGATTCCTCGTGAAATAGGACCTTTTCAACCACAAATACCAGCCTTCTCCCCGGAAAATAGGATATTGTCTTCCAGAAAGGCCACATTTCACCCAAATAGATCACATCTTCTCCAAGAAATACCAGCTTTCCCCCTTGTAATAGAAACTATTCACCCACAAATACCTACTTTATCCCCAAAAGAGGACAGTTTCTTCCAGAAATGCCACATTTCTCCCAATTAGATCACATCTTCTCCAAGAAATACCACGTTTACCCCTTCAAATAGGACCTTTTCACCCACAAATACCTCTTTTATCCCCAAAAGAGGAGAGTTTCTTCCAGAAAGGCCACATTTCTCACAAATAGATCACATCTTCTCCAAGAAATACCTGCTTTCCCCCTTCAAATGGGACATTTTTACCCACAAATAACTCTTTTATCCCCAAAATAGGACAGTTTCGTCCAGACATGCCACATTTCTCCCAAATATATCACATCTGCTCCAAGAAATACCAGGTTTCCCCCTTCAAATAGGACCTTTTCACCCACAAATACCTCTTTTATCCCCAAAACAGGACACTTTCTTCCAGAAATGCCATATTTCTCCCAAATATATCACATCTTCTCCAAGAAATACCAGGGTTCCCCCTTCAAATAGGACCTTTTCACCCACAAATACCTGTTTGATCCCCAAAAGAGGACAGTTTCTTCCAGAAATAGCATATTTCTCCCAAATATAGAACATCTTCTCCAAGAAATACAAGGGTTCCCCCTTCAAATAGGACCTTTTCACCCACAAATACCTCTTTTATCCCCAAAAGAGGACATTTCCTTCCAGAAATGCCACATTTCTCCCAAATAGATCACATCTTCTCCAAGAAATACCAGGGTTCCCCCTTCAAATAGGACCTTTTCACCCACAAATTCCTCTTTTATCCCCAGAAGAGGACATTTTCTTCCAGAAAGGCCAGATTTCTCCCAAACATATCACATCTCCAAGAAATACCAGGATTCCTCGTGAAATAGGACCTTTTCAACCACAAATACCAGCCTTCTCCCCGGAAAATAGGATATTATCTTCCAGAAAGGCCACATTTCTCCCAAATAGATCACATCTTCTCCAAGAAATACCAGCTTTCCCCCTTGAAATAGAAACTTTTCACCCACAAAAAGCTCTTTTATCCCCAAAATTGGACAGTTTCTTCCAGAAATGCCACATTTCTCCCAAATATATCACATCTTCTCCAAGAAATACCAGCTTTCCCCCTTCAAATAGGACCTTTTCACCCACAAATACCTCTTTAATTCCCAAAATAGTATATTTTCTTCCAGAAATGCCAGATTTCTCCCAAATATATCACATCTTCTCCAAGAAATACCAGGTTTCACCCTTGAAATAGGACCTTTTCACCCACAAATACCTCTTTTATCCCCAAAATAGGAGTTTCTTCCAGAAATGCCACATTTCTCCCAAATAGATCACATCTTCTCCAAGAAATACCACGTTTCCCCCTTGAAATAGGACCTTTTCACTCACTAATACCTCTTTTATCCCCAAAAGAGGACAGTTTCTTCCAGACATGCCAGATTTCTCCCAAATATATCACATCTTCTCCAAGAAATACCAGAATTCCTCCTAAAATAGGAAATTTTCTCCCACAAATATCAGCCTTTTCCCCCCAAATTTGACTTTTTCTTCCAGAAATGCCAGATTTCTCCCAAATATATCACATCTTCTCCAAGAAATACCACGTTTCCCCCTTCAAATAGGACCTTTTCACCCACAAATACCTCTTTTATCCCCAAAATAGGACAGGTTCATCCGGACATGCCAGATTTCTCCCAAATATATCACATCTTCTCCAAGAAATACCAGGGTTCCTCCTGAAATAGGACCTTGTCACCCACAAATACCAGCCTTCTTCCCCCAGATTGGACATTTTCTTCCAGAAATGCCAGATTTCTCCCAAATATATCACATCTGCTCCAAGAAATACCAGGGTTCCCCCTTCAAATTCGACCTTTTCACCCACAAATACCTCTTTTATCCCCAAAATAGGACAATTTATTCCAGACATGCCACATTTCTCCCAAACAGATCACATCTTCTCCAAGAAATGCCAGGGTTCCCCCTTCAAATAGGACCTTTTCACCCACAAATACCTCTTTTATCCCCAAAAGAGGACAGTTTCTTCCAGAAATGCCACATTTCTCCCAAATATAGCACAGCTTCTCCAAGAAATACCAGGTTTCCCCCTTCAAATAGGACCTTTTCACCCACAAATACCTGTTCTATCCCCAAAATTGGAAATTTTCTTACAGAAATGCCAGATTTCTTCCGAATATATCACATCTTCTCCAAGAAATACCAGGGTTCCCCCTTCAAATAGGACCTTTTCACCCACAAATACCTCTTTTATCCCCAAAATAGGTCAGTTTCTTCCAGAAATGCCACATTTCTCCCAAATGTATCACATCTTCTGCAATAAATACCAGGATTCCCCCTTCAAATAGGACCTTTTCACCCACAAATACCTGTTTGATCCCCAAAAGAGGACTGTTTCTTCCAGAAATAACATATTTCTCCCAAATATAGAACATCTTCTCCAAGAAATACCAGGGTTCCCCCTTCAAATAGGACCTTTTCTCCCCGAAATACATCTTTTATCCCCAAAGAGGACAGTTTCATCCAGAAGTGCCACATTACTCCCAAACATATCACATCTCCAAGAAATACCAGGATTCCTCCTGAAATAGGACATTTCTCCCACAAATTCCTCTTTTATCCCCAAAATAGGACATTTTCTTCCAGTAAGGCCACATTTCTCCCAAATAGATCACATCTTCTCCAAGAAATACCAGGGTTCCCCCTTCAAATAGGACCTTTTCACCCACAAATACCTCTTTTATCCCCAAAATAGGACATTTTCTTCCAGAAATGCCACATTTCTCCCAAATAGATCACATCTTCTCCAAGAAATACCAGCTTTCCCCCTTCAAATAGGATCCTTTCACCCACAAATACCTCTTTTATCCCCAAAATAGGACATTTTCTTCCAGAAATGCCACATTTCTCCCAAATACATCACATCTTCTCCAAGAAATACCAGCTTTCCCCCTTCAAATAGGACCTTTTCACCCACAAATACCTCTTTTATCCCCAAAATAGGACAATTTGTTCCAGACATGACACATTTCTCCCAAACAGATCACATCTTCTCCAAGAAATGCAAGGGTTCCCCCTTCAAATAGGACCTTTTCACCCACAAATACCTCTTTTATCCCCAAAATAGGACAGTTTCTTCCAGAAATGCCACATTTCTCCCAAATATAGCACAGCTTCTCCAAGAAATACCAGGTTTCCCCCTTCAAATAGGACCTTTTCACCCACAAATACATGTTCTATCCCCAAAATTGCAAATTTTCTTGCAGAAATGCCAGATTTCTTCCGAATATATCACATCTTCTCCAAGAAATACCTGGGTTCCCCCTTCAAATAGGACCTTTTCACCCACAAATACCTCTTTTATCCCCAAAATAGGACAGTTTCTTCCAGAAATGCCACATTTCTCCCAAATGTATCACATCTTCTCCAAGAAATACCAGGATTCCCCCTTCAAATAGGACCTTTTCACCCACAAATTCCTCTTTGATCCCCAAAACAGGACAGTTTCTTCCAGAAATGCCACATTTCTCCCAAATATATCACATCTTCTCCAAGAAATACCAGGTTTCCCCCTTCAAATAGGACCTTTTCTCCCCGAAATACATCTTTTATCCCCAAAGAGGACAGTTTCTTCCAGAAGTGCCACATTACTCCCAAACATATCACATCTCCAAGAAATACCAGGATTCCTCCTGAAATAGGACATTTCTCCCACAAATTCCTCTTTTATCCCCAAAATAGGACATTTTCTTCCAGAAAGGCCACATTTCTCCCAAATATATCACATCTTCTCCAAGAAATACCAGCTTTCCCCCTTCAAATAGGAACTTTTCACCCACAAATACCTCTTTTATCCCCAAAATAGGACATTTTCATCCGGAAATGCCACATTTCTCCCAAATATATCACATCTTCTCCAAGAAATACCAGAGTTCCCCCTTCAAATAGGACCTTTTCACCCACAAATACCTCTTTTATCCCCAAAATAGGACAGTTTCTTCCAGATATGCCACATTTCTCCCAAATAGATCACATCTTCTCCAAGAAATACCAGCTTTCCCCCTTCAAATAGGATCCTTTCACCCACAAATACCTCTTTTATCCCCAAAAGAGGACAGTTTCTTCCAGAAATGCCACATTTCTCCCAAATAGATCACATCTTCTCCAAGAAATACCAGGTTTCCCGCTTCAAATAGGACCTTTTCACCCACAAATACCTCTTTTATCCCCAAAATAGGACAGTTTCTTCCAGACATGCCACAATTCTCCCAAATATATCACATCTTCTCCAAGAAATACCAGCTTTCCCCCTTCAAAAAGGAACTTTTCACCCACAAATACCTGCTTTATCCCCAAAAGCGGACATTTTCTTCCAGAAATGCCACATTTCTCCCAAATATACCACATCTTCTCCAAGAAATACCACGTTTCCCCCTTCAAATAGGACCTTTTCACCCACAAATACCTCTTTTAACCCCAAAATAGGACAGTTTCCTCCAGGCATGCCACATTTCTCCCAAACACATCACATCTTCTCCAAGAAATACCAGCTTTCCCCCTCCAAATAGGACCTTTTCACCCACAAATACCTGCTTTATCCCCAAAGTAGATCTGTTACTTCCAGAAATGCCAGATTTCACCCAAATATATCACAGCTTCTCCAAGAAATACCAGGATTCCTCCTGAAATACCACCTTTTCATCCACAAATACCTCTTTTTTTTCCCAAAATTGGACATTTTCTTCCGGAAATGCCAAATTTCTCCCAAATATATCACAGCTTCTCCAAGAAATACCAGCTTTCCCCCTTCAAATAGGACCTTTTCACCCACAAATACCTCTTTTATCCCCAGAAGAGGACAGTTTATTCCAGACATGCCACATTTCTCCCAAGTATATCACATCTTCTCCAAGAAATACCAGGGTTCCCCCTTCAAATAGGACCTTTTCACCCACAAATACCTGCTTTATCCCCAAAATAGGACATTTTCTTCCAGAAATGCCACATTTCTCCCAAATATATCACATCTTCTCCAAGAAATACCAGGGTTCCCCCTTCAAATAGGACCTTTTCACCCACAAATACCTGTTCTATCCTCAAAATTGGAAATTTTCTTACAGAAATGCCAGATTTCTTCCAAATATATCACATCTTCTCCAAGAAATACCAGGGTTCCCCCTTCAAATAGGACCTTTTCACCCACAAATGCCTCTTTTATCCCCAAAAGAGGACAGTTTCTTCCAGAAATGCCACATTTCTCCCAAATATAGCACATCTTCTCCAAGAAATACCAGGGTTCCCCCTTCAAATAGGACCTTTTCACCCACAAATACCTCTTTGATCCCCAAAATAGGACATTTTCTTCCGGAAATGCCAGATTTCTCCCAAATAGATCACATCTTCTCCAAGAAATACCACGGTTCCCCCTTCAAATAGGACCTTTTCACCCACAAATACCTCTTTTATGCCCAAAAGAGGACATTTCCTTCCAGAAATGCCAGATTTCTCCCAAATATATCACATCTTCTCCAAGAAATACCAGGGTTCCCCCTTCAAATAGGACCTTTTCACCCACAAATACCTCTTTTATCCCCAAAACAGGACAGTTTCTTCCAGAAATGCCACATTTCTCCCAAATAGATCACATCTTCTCCAAGAAATACCAGGATTCCTCCTGAAATACGACCTTTTCACCCACAAATACCAGCCTTCTTCCCCCTGATTGGACATTTTCTTCCAGAAATGCCAGATATCTCCCAAATAGATCACATCTTCTCCAAGAAATACCAGCTTTCCCCCTTCAAATAGGACCTTTTCACCCACAAATACCTCTTTTATCCCCAAAATTGGACAGTTTCTTCCAGACATGCCACATTTCTCCCAAATAGATCACATCTTCTCCAAGAAATACCAGCTTTCCCCCTTCAAATAGGACCTTTTCTCCCACAAATTCCAGCCTTCTGCCCCCAGATTGGGCATTTTCTTCCAGACATGCCAGATTTCTCCCAAATATATCACATCTTCTCCAAGAAATACCACGTTTCCCCCTTCAAATAGGACCTTTTCACCCACAAATACCTCTTTTATCCCCAAAATAGTACAGTTTCTTCCAGAAATGCCACATTTCTCCCAAATAGATCACATCTTGTCCAAGAAATACCAGGGTTCCTCCTGAAATAGGACCTTTTCTCCCACAAATACCAGCCTTCTCCCCCCAAATTGGACATTTTCTTCCAGAAATGCCCGATTTCTCCCAAATATATCACATCTTCTCCAAGAAATACCAGGGTTCCCCCTTCAAATAGGACCTTTTCACCCACAAATACCTCTTTTATCCCCAAAATAGGATATTTTCTTCCAGATATGACACATTAGTCCAAAACATATCACATCTCCAAGAAATACCAGGATTCCTCGTGAAATAGGACCTTTTCAACCACAAATACCAGCCTTCCCCCCGGAAAATAGGATATTGTCTTCCAGAAAGGCCACATTTCACCCAAATAGATCACATCTTCTCCAAGAAATACCAGCTTTCCTCCTTGTAATAGAAACTATTCACCCACAAATACCTCTTTTATCCCCAAAATTGGACAGTTTCTTCCAGAAATGCCACATTTCTCCCAAATAGATCACATCTTCTCCAAGAAATACCAGCTTTCCCCCTTCAAATAGGACCTTTCCACCCACAAATACCTCTTTAATTCCCAAAATAGTATATTTTCTTCCAGAAAGGCCAGATTATTCCCAAATTTATCACATCTTCTCCAAGAAATACCAGGTTTCACCCTTCAAATAGGACCTTTTCACCCACAAATACCTGTGTTATCCCCAAAATAGGACAGTTTCTTCCAGAAATGCCACATTTCTCCCAATTAGATCACATCTTCTCCAAGAAATACCACGTTTACCCCTTCAAATAGGACCTTTTCACCCACAAATACCTCTTTTATCCCCAAAAGAGGACAGTTTCTTCCAGAAAGGCCACATTTCTCACAAATAGATCACATCTTCTCCAAGAAATACCAGCTTTCCCCCTTCAAATAGGACATTTTTACCCACAAATAACTCACTTATCCCCAAAATAGGACAGTTTCGTCCAGACATGCCACATTTCTCCCAAATATATCACATCTGCTCCAAGAAATACCAGGTTTCCCCCTTCAAATAGGACCTTTTCACCCACAAATACCTCTTTTATCCCCAAAACAGGACACTTTCTTCCAGAAATGCCATATTTCTCCCAAATAGATCACATCTTCTCCAAGAAATACCAGGGTTCCCCCTTCAAATAGGACCTTTTCACCCACAAATACCTGTTTGATCCCCAAAAGAGGACAGTTTCTTCCAGAAATAACATATTTCTCCCAAATATATCACATCTTCTCCAAGAAATACCAGGGTTCCCCCTTCAAATAGGACCTTTTCACCCACAAATACCTCTTTTATCCCCAAAATAGGACATTTCCTTCCAGAAATGCCACATTTCTCCCAAATATATCACATCTTCTCCAAGAAATACCAGGGTTCCCCCTTCAAATAGGACCTTTTCACCCCCAAATACCTCTTTTATCCCCAAAATAGGACAGTTTCCTCCAAAAAGGCCACATTTCTCCAAAATAGATCACATCTTCTCCAAGAAATACCAGCTATCCCCCTTCAAATAGGACCTTTTCTCCCACAAATACCTCTTTTATCCCCAAAAGAGGACAGTTTCTTCCAGACATGCCACATTTCTCCCAAATATATCACATCTTCTCCAAGAAATACCAGGATTCCCCCTTCAAATAGGACCTTTTCACCCACAAATACCTGCTTTATCCCCAAAATAGGACAGTATCTTCCAGGAATGCCAGATTTCTCCCAAATATATCACATCTGCTCCAAGAAATACCAGGTTTCCCCCTTCAAATAGGACCTTTTCACCCACAAATACCTGCTTTATCCCCAAAACAGGACATTTTCTTGCAGAAATGCCAGATTTCTCCCAAATATATCACATCTTCTCCAAGAAATACCAGCTTTCCCCCTTCAAATAGAACCTTTTCTCCCTCGAATACCTGCTTTATCCCCAAAATAGGACATTTTCTTCCAGAAATGCCCAATTTCTCCCAAATATATCACATCTTCTCCAAGAAATACCAGGTTTCCCCCTTCAAATAGGACCTTTTCACCCACAAATACATCTTTTATCCCCAAAAGAGAACATTTTCTGCCAGAAATGCCACATTTCTCCCAAATAGATCACATTTTCTCCAAGAACTACCAGATTTCCCCCTTCTAATAGGACCTTATCAGCCAGAAATACCTGTTTTATCCCCAAAAGCGGGCATTTTCTTCCAGAAATGCTAGATTTCTCCCAAATATATCACATCTTCTCCAAGAAATACCAGCTTTCCCCCTTCAAATAGGACATTTCTCCCCGAAATACCTCTTTTATCCCCAAAAGAGGACAGTTTCTTCCAGAAATGCCACATTTCTCCCAAATATATCACATCTTCTCCAAGTAATACCAGGGATCCCCCTTCAAATAGGACCTTTTCACCCACAAATACCTCTTTTATCCCCAAAATAGGACAGTTTCTTCCAGAAATGCCAGATTTCTCCCAAATAGATCACATCTTCTCCAAGAAATACCAGGATTCCTCCTGAAATACGACCTTTTCACCCACAAATACCAGCCTTCTTCCCCCAGATTGGACATTTTCTTCCAGAAATGCCACATTTCTCCCAAATAGATCACATCTTCTCCAAGAAATACCAGCTTTCCCCCTAAAAATAGGACCTTTTCACCCACAAATACCTCTTTTATCCCCAAAATAGGACAGTTTCTTCCAGAACTGCCAGATTTCTCCCAATTATATCACATCTTCTCCAAGAAATACCAGGGTTCCCCCTTCAAATAGGACCTTTTCACCCACAAATACCAGCCTTCTGCCCCCAGATTGGACATTTTCTTCCAGACATGCCAGATTTCTCCCAAATATATCACATCTTCTCCAGGAAATACCAGGTTTCGCCCTGGAAATAGGACCTTTTCACCCACAAATATCTGTTTTATCCCCACAATAGGACAGTTTCTTCCAGAAATGCCCGATTTCTCCCAAATAGATCACATCTTGTCCTAGAAATACCAGGGTTCCTCCTGAAATAGGACCTTTTCACCCACAAATACCAGCCTTCTCCCCCCAGATTGGACATTTTCTTCCAGAAATGCCCGATTTCTCCCAAATATATCACATCTTCTGCAATAAATACCACGGTTCCCCCTTCAAATAGGACCTTTTCACCCACAAATACCTCTTTTATCCCCAAAAGAGGACATTTTCTTCCAGAAAGGCCAGATTTCTCCCAAACATATCACATCTCCAAGAAATACCAGGATTCCTCGTGAAATAGGACCTTTTCAACCACAAATACCAGCCTTCTCCCCGGAAAATAGGATATTATCTTCCAGAAAGGCCACATTTCACCCAAATAGATCACATCTTCTCCAAGAAATACCAGCTTTCCCCCTTGAAATAGAAACTTTTCACCCACAAAAAGCTCTTTTATCCCCAAAATTGGACAGTTTCTTCCAGAAATGCCACATTTCTCCCAAATAGATCACATCTTCTACAAGAAATACCAGCTTTCCCCCTTCAAATAGGACCTTTTCACCCACAAATACCTCTTTAATTCCCAAAATAGTATATTTTCTTCCAGAAATGCCAGATTTCTCCCAAATATATCACATCTTCTCCAAGAAATACCAGGTTTCACCCTTGAAATTGGACGTTTTCACCCACAAATACCTCTTTTATCCCCAAAATAGGACAGTTTCTTCCAGAAATGCCACATTTCTCCCAAATATATCACATCTTCTCCAAGAAATACCACGTTTCCCCCTTGAAATAGGACCTTTTCACTCACTAATACCTCTTTTATCCCCAAAAGAGGACAGTTTCTTCCAGACATGCCAGATTTCTCCCAAATATATCACATCTTCTCCAAGAAATACCAGAATTCCTCCTAAAATAGGAAATTTTCTCCCACAAATATCAGACTTTTCCCCCCAAATTTGACTTTTTCTTCCAGAAATGCCAGATTTCTCCCAAATATATCACATCTTCTCCAAGAAATACCACGTTTCCCCCTTCAAATAGGACCTTTTCACCCACAAATACCTCTTTTATTCCCAGAATAGGACAGGTTCATCCGGACATGCCAGATTTCTCCCAAATATATCACATCTTCTCCAAGAAATACCAGGGTTCCTCCTGAAATAGGACCTTGTCACCCACAAATACCAGCCTTCTTCCCCCAGATTGGACAGTTTCTTCCAGAAATGCCACATTTCTCCCAAATATATCACATCTTCTCCAAGAAATACCAGCTTTCCCCCTTCAAATAGGACCTTTTCACCCACAAATACCTCTTTTATCCCCAAAATAGGACAATTTATTCCAGACATGCCACATTTCTCCCAAACAGATCACATCTTCTCCAAGAAATGCCAGGGTTCCCCCTTCAAATAGGACCTTTTCACCCACAAATACCTCTTTTATCCCCAAAATAGGACAGTTTCTTCCAGAAATGCCACATTTCTCCCAAATATAGCACAGCTTCTCCAAGAAATACCAGGTTTCCCCCTTCAAATAGGACCTTTTCACCCACAAATACCTGTTCTATCCCCAAAATTGGAAATTTTCTTACAGAAATGCCAGATTTCTTCCAAATATATCACATCTTCTCCAAGAAATACCAGGGTTCCCCCTTCAAATAGGACCTTTTCACCCACAAATACCTCTTTTATCCCCAAAATAGGTCAGTTTCTTCCAGAAATGCCACATTTCTCCCAAATGTATCACATCTTCTGCAATAAATACCAGGATTCCCCCTTCAAATAGGACCTTTTCACCCACAAATTCCTCTTTGATCCCCAAAACAGGACAGTTTCTTCCAGAAATGCCAGATTTCTCCCAAATATATCACATCTGCTCCAAGAAATACCAGGGTTCCCCCTTCAAATTGGACCTTTTCTCCCCGAAATACATCTTTTATCCCCAAAGAGGACAGTTTCTTCCAGAAGTGCCACATTACTCCCAAACATATCACATCTCCAAGAAATACCAGGATTCCTCCTGAAATAGGACATTTCTCCCACAAATTCCTCTTTTATCCCCAAAATAGGACATTTTCTTCCAGAAAGGCCACATTTCTCCCAAATATATCACATCTTCTCCAAGAAATACCAGGGTTCCCCCTTCAAATAGGACCTTTTCACCCACAAATACCTCTTTTATCCCCAAAAGAGGACATTTTCTTCCAGAAATGCCAAATTTCTCCCAAATAGATCACATCTTCTCCAAGAAATACCAGCTTTCCCCCTTCAAATAGGATCCTTTCACCCACAAATACCTCTTTTATCCCCAAAATAGGACATTTTCTTCCAGAAATGCCACATTTCTCCCAAATACATCACATCTTCTCCAAGAAATACCAGCTTTCCCCCTTCAAATAGGACCTTTTCACCCACAAATACCTGCTTTATCCCCAAAAGCGGACATTTTCTTCCAGAAATGCCTGATTTCTCCCAAATATACCACATCTTCTCCAAGAAATACCACGTTTCCCACTTCAAATAGGACCTTTTCACCCACAAATACCTCTTTTATCCCCAAAAGAGGACAGTTTCTTCCAGAAATGCCACATTTCTCCCAAATATAGCACAGCTTCTCCAAGAAATACCAGGTTTCCCCCTTCAAATAAGACCTTTTCACCCACAAATACCTGTTCTATCCCCAAAATTGGAAATTTTCTTGCCGAAATGCCAGATTTCTTCCGAATATATCACATCTTCTCCAAGAAATACCAGGTTTCCCCCTTCAAATAGGACCTTTTCACCCACAAATACCTCTTTTATCCCCAAAATAGGACAGTTTCTTCCAGAAATGCCACATTTCTCCCAAATGTATCACATCTTCTCCAAGAAATACCAGGATTCCCCCTTCAAATAGGACCTTTTCACCCACAAATTCCTCTTTGATCCCCAAAACAGGACAGTTTCTTCCAGAAATGCCACATTTCTCCCAAATATATCACATCTTCTCCAAGAAATACCAGGTTTCCCCCTTCAAATAGGACCTTTTCTCCCCGAAATACATCTTATATCCCCAAAGAGGACAGTTTCTTCCAGACATGCCACATTACTCCCAAACATATCACATCTCCAAGAAATACCAGGATTCCTCCTGAAATAGGACATTTCTCCCACAAATTCCTCTTTTATCCCCAAAATAGGACATTTTCTTCCAGAAAGGCCACATTTCTCCCAAATATATCACATCTTCTCCAAGAAATACCAGCTTTCCCCCTTCAAATAGGAACTTTTCACCCACAAATACCTCTTTTATCCCCAAAATAGGACATTTTCATCCGGAAATGCCACATTTCTCCCAAATACATCACATCTTCTCCAAGAAATACCAGCTTTCCCCCTTCAAATAGGACCTTTTCACCCACAAATACCTCTTTTATCCCCAAAATAGGACAGTTTCTTCCAGACATGCCACATTTCTCCCAAATAGATCACATCTTCTCCAAGAAATACCAGCTTTCCCCCTTCAAATAGGATCCTTTCACCCACAAATACCTCTTTTATCCCCAAAAGAGGACAGTTTCTTCCAGAAATGCCACATTTCTCCCAAATAGATCACATCTTCTCCAAGAAATACCAGGTTTCCCCCTTCAAATAGGACCTTTTCACCCACAAATACCTCTTTTATCCCCAAAATAGGACAGTTTCTTCCAGACATGCCACATTTCTCCCAAATATATCACATCTTCTCCAAGAAATACCAGCTTTCCCCCTTCAAATAGGACCTTTTCACCCACAAATACCTGCTTTATCCCCAAAAGCGGACATTTTCTTCCAGAAATGCCTGATTTCTCCCAAATATACCACATCTTCTCCAAGAAATACCACGTTTCCCCCTTCAAATAGGACCTTTTCACCCACAAATACCTCTTTTATCCCCAAAATAGGACAGTTTCCTCCAGGCATGCCACATTTCTCCCAAACATATCACATCTTCTCCAAGAAATACCAGCTTTCCCCCTCCAAATAGGACCTTTTCACCCACAAATACCTGCTTTATCCCCAAAGTAGATCAGTTACTTCCAGAAATGCCAGATTTCTCCCAAATATATCACAGCTTCTCCAAGAAATACCAGGATTCCTCCTGAAATACCACCTTTTCATCCACAAATACCTCTTTTTTTTCCCAAAATTGGACATTTTCTTCCGGAAATGCCAAATTTCTCCCAAATATATCACAGCTTCTCCAAGAAATACCAGCTTTCCCCCTTCAAATAGGACCTTTTCACCCACAAATACCTCTTTTATCCCCAGAAGAGGACAGTTTATTCCAGACATGCCACATTTCTCCCAAGTATATCACATCTTCTCCAAGAAATACCAGGGTTCCCCCTTCAAATAGGACCTTTTCACCCACAAATACCTGCTTTATCCCCAAAATAGGACATTTTCTTCCAGAAATGCCAGATTTCTCCCAAATATATCACATCTTCTCCAAGAAATACCAGGGTTCCCCCTTCAAATAGGACCTTTTCACCCACAAATACCTGTTCTATCCTCAAAATTGGAAATTTTCTTACAGAAATGCCAGATTTCTTCCAAATATATCACATCTTCTCCAAGAAATACCAGGGTTCCCCCTTCAAATAGGACCTTTTCACCCACAAATGCCTCTTTTATCCCCAAAAGAGGACAGTTTCTTCCAGACATGCCACATTTCTCCCAAATATAGCACATCTTCTCCAAGAAATACCTGGGTTCCCCCTTCAAATAGGACCTTTTCACCCACAAATACCTGCTTTATCCCCAAAATAGGACATTTTCTTCCTGACATGCCAGATTTCTCCCAAATAGATCACATCTTCTCCAAGAAATAACACGTTTCACCCTTCAAATAGGACCTTTTCACCCACAAATACGTCTTTCAAACCCAAAATAGGACAGTTTCTTCCAGAAATGCCCGATTTCTCCCAAGTATATCACATCTTCTCCAAGAAATACCAGGTTTCCCCCTTCAAATAGGACCTTTTCACCCACAAATACCTCTTTTATCCCCAAAATAGGACAGTTTCTTCCAGACATGCCACATTTCTCCCAAATAAATCACATCTTCTCCAAGAAATACCAGCTTTCCTCCTTCAAATAGGATCCTTTCACCCACAAATACCTCTTTCATCCCCAAAATAGGACAGTTTCATCCAGAAATGCCACATTTCTCCCAAATATATCACATCTTCTCCAAGAAATACCAGCTTTCCCCCTTCAAATAGGACCTTTTCACCCACAAATACCTCTTTCATCCCCAAAATAGGACTGTTTCCTCCAGACATGCCACATTTCTCCCAAATATATCACATCTTCTCCAAGAAATACCACGTTTCCCCCTTCAAATAGGACATTTTCACCCACAAATAACTCTTTTATCCCCAAAATAGGACAGTTTCTTCCAGACATGCCACATTTCTCCCAAATATATCACATCTGCTCCAAGAAATACCAGCTTTCCCCCTTCAAATAGGACCTTTTCACCCACAAATACCTGTTTGATCCCCAAAAGAGGACATTTTCTTCCAGAAATACCACATTTCTTCCAAATATATCACATCTTCTCCAAGAAATACCAGCTTTCCCCCTTGAAATAGGACCTTTTCACCCACAAATACCTGTTTGATCCCCAAAAGAGGACAGTTTCTTCCAGAAATGCCACATTTCTCCCAAATATATCACATCTTCTCCAAGAAATGCCAGGGTTCCCCCTTCAAATAGGACCTTTTCACCCACAAATACCAGCCTTCTGCCCCCAGATTGGACATTTTCTTCCAGACATGCCAGATTTCTCCCAAATATATCACATCTTCTCCAAGAAATACCAGGTTTCGCCCTGGAAATAGGACCTTTTCACCCACAAATATCTGTTTTATCCCCACAATAGGACAGTTTCTTCCAGAAATGCCCGATTTCTCCCAAATAGATCACATCTTGTCCTAGAAATACCAGGGTTCCTCCTGAAATAGGACCTTTTCACCCACTAATACCAGCCTTCTCCCCCCAGATTGGACATTTTCTTCCAGAAATGCCCGATTTCTCCCAAATATATCACATCTTCTGCAATAAATACCACGTTTCCCCCTTCAAATAGGACCTTTTCACCCACAAATACCTCTTTTATCCCCAAAAGAGGACATTTTCTTCCAGAAAGGCCAGATTTCTCCCAAACATATCACATCTCCAAGAAATACCACGATTCCTCGTGAAATAGGACCTTTTCAACCACAAATACCAGCCTTCTCCCCGGAAAATAGGATATTGTCTTCCAGAAAGGCCACATTTCACCCAAATAGATCACATCTTCTCCAAGAAATACCAGCTTTCCCCCTTGAAATAGAAACTTTTCACCCACAAAAAGCTCTTTTATCCCCAAAATTGGCCAGTTTCTTCCAGAAATGCCACATTTCTCCCAAATAGATCACATCTTCTCCAAGAAATACCAGCTTTCCCCCTTCAAATAGGACCTTTTCACCCACAAATACCTCTTTAATTCCCAAAATAGTATATTTTCTTCCAGAAATGCCAGATTTCTCCCAAATAGATCACATCTTCTCCAAGAAATACCAGGTTTCACCCTTGAAATAGGACCTTTTCACCCACAAATACCTCTTTTATCCCCAAAATTGGACAGTTTCTTCCAGAAATGCCACATTTCTCCCAAATAGATCACATCTTCTCCAAGAAATACCACGTTTCCCCCTTGAAATAGGACCTTTTCACCCACTAATACCTCTTTTATCCCCAAAAGAGGACAGTTTCTTCCAGACATGCCAGATTTCTCCCAAATAGATCACATCTTCTCCAAGAAATACCAGGTTTCCCCCTTCAAATAGGACCTTTTCACACACAAATACCTCTTTTATCCCCAAAATAGGACAGGTTCATCCGGACATGCCAGATTTCTCCCAAATAGATCACATCTTCTCCAAGAAATACCAGGGTTCCTCCTGAAATAGGACCTTGTCACCCACAAATACCAGCCTTCTTCCCCCAGATTGGACATTTTCTTCCAGAAATGCCAGATTTCTCCCAAATATATCACATCTTCTCCAAGAAATACCAGCTTTCCCCCTTCAAATAGGACCTTTTCACCCACAAATACCTCTTTTATCCCCAAAATAGGACAATTTATTCCAGACATGCCACATTTCTCCCAAACAGATCACATCTTCTCCAAGAAATGCCAGGGTTCCCCCTTCAAATAGGAACTTTTCACCCACAAATACCTCTTTTATCTCCAAAATAGGACAGTTTCTTCCAGAAATGCCACATTTCTCCCAAATATATCACATCTTCTCCAAGAAATACCAGCTTTCCCCCTTCAAATAGGACCTTTTCTACCACTAATACCTGTTTTATCCCCAAAAGAGGACAGTTTCATCCAGAAATGCCACATTTCTCCCAAATAGATCACATCTTCACCAAGAAATACCAGCTTTCCCCCTTCAAATAGGATCCTTTCAACCACAAATACCTCTTTTATCCCCAAAATAGGACATTTTCTTCCAGAAATGCCACATTTCTCCCAAATATATCACATCTTCTCCAAGAAATACCAGGGTTCCCCCTTCAAATAGGACCTTTTCACCCACAAATACCACCTTCTGACCCCAGATTGGACATTTTCTTCCAGAAATGCCAGATTTCTCCCAAATAGATCACATCTTCTCCAAGAAATACCAGGATTCCCCCTTCAAATAGGACCTTTTCTCCCACAAATACCTCTTTTATCCCCAAAATTGGACATTTTCCTCCAGACATGCCACATATCTCCCAAATATATCACATCTTCTCCAAGAAATACCAGCTTTCCCCCTTCAAATAGGACCTTTTCACCCACAAATACCTGCTTTATCCCCAAAAGAGGACATTTTCTTCCAGAAATGCCTGATTTCTCCCAAATATACCACATCTTCTCCAAGAAATACCAGGTTTCCCCCTTCAAATAGGACCTTTTCACCCACAAATACCTCTTTTATCCCCAAAATAGGACAGTTTCCTCCTGGCATGCCACATTTCTCCCAAACATATCACATCTTCTCCAAGAAATACCAGCTTTCCCCCTTCAAATAGGACCTTTTCACCCACAAATACCTGCTTTATCCCCAAAGTAGATCAGTTACTTCCAGAAATGCCAGATTTCTCCCAAATATATCACAGCTTCTCCAAGAAATACCAGGATTCCTCCTGAAATACGACCTTTTCATCCACAAATACCTCTTTTTTTTCCCAAAATTGGACATTTTCTTCCGGAAATGCCAAATTTCTCCCAAATATATCACAGCTTCTCCAGGAAATACCAGCTTTCCCCCTTCAAATAGGACCTTTTCACCCACAAATACCTGCTTTATCCCCAAAATAGGACATTTTCTTCCAGAAATGCCAGATTTCTCCCAAATATATCACATCTTCTCTAAGAAATACCAGGGTTCCCCCTTCAAATAGGACCTTTTCACCCACAAATACCTGTTCTATCCTCAAAATTGGAAATTTTCTTACAGAAATGCCAGATTTCTTCCAAATATATCACATCTTCTCCAAGAAATACCAGGGTTCCCCCTGGAAATAGGACCTTTTCACCCACAAATGCCTCTTTTATCCCCAAAAGAGGACAGTTTCTTCCGGAAATGCCACATTTCTCCCAAATATAGCACATCTTCTCCAAGAAATACCAGGTTTCCCCCTTGAAATAGGACCTATTCACCCACAAATACCTCTTTCAAACCCAAAATAGGACAGTTTCTTCCGGAAATGCCAGATTTCTCCCAAATAGATCACATCTTCTCCAAGAAATACCACGTTTCACCCTTCAAATAGGACCTTTTCACCCACAAATACCTCTTTCAAACCCAAAATAGGACAGTTTCTTCCAGAAATGCCCGATTTCTCCCAAGTATATCACATCTTCTCCAAGAAATACCAGGTTTCCCCCTTCAAATAGGACCTTTTCACCCACAAATACCTCTTTTATCCCCAAAATAGGACAGTTTCATCCAGAAATGCCACATTTCTCCCAAATATATCACATCTTCTCCAAGAAATACCAGCTTTCCCCCTTCAAATAGGACCTTTTCAAACACAAATACCTCTTTCATCCCCAAAATAGGACTGTTTCCTGCAGACATGCCACATTTCTCCCAAATATATCACATCTTCTCCAAGAAATACCAGCTTTCCCCCTTCAAATAGGACATTTTCACCCACAAATAACTCTTTTATCCCCAAAATAGGACAGTTTCTTCCAGACATGCCAGATTTCTCCCAAATAGATCACATCTGCTCCAAGAAATACCAGCTTTCCCCCTTCAAATAGGACCTTTTCACCCATAAATACCTGTTTGATCCCCAAAAGAGGACAGTTTCTTCCAGAAATACCACATTTCTTCCAAATATATCACATCTTCTCCAAGAAATACCAGCTTTCCCCCTTCAAATAGGACCTTTTCACCCACAAATACCTGTTTGATCCCCAAAAGAGGACAGTTTCTACCAGAAATAACACATTTCTCCCAAATAGATCACATCTTCTCCAAGAAATACCAGGGTTCCCCCTTCAAATAGGACCTTTTCACCCACAAATACCAGCCTTCTGCCCCCAGATTGGACATTTTCTTCCAGAAAGGCCAGATTTCTCCCAAATATATCACATCTTCTCCAAGAAATGCCAGGGTTCCCCCTTCAAATAGGACCTTTTCTCCCACAAATACCTCTTTTATCCCCAAAATTGGACATTTTCCTCCAGACATGCCACATTTCTCCCAAATATATCACATCTTCTCCAAGAAATACCAGGTTTCCCCCTTCAAATAGGACCTTTTCACCCACAAATACCTGCTTTATCCCCAAAAGAGGACATTTTCTTCCAGGAATGCCAGATTTCTCCCAAATAGATCACATCTTCTCCAAGAAATACCAGCTTTCCCCCTTCAAATAGGACATTTTCACCCACTAATACCTGCTTTATCCCCAAAATTGGACATTTTCCTCCAGACATGCCACATTTCTCCCAAATATATCACATCTTCTCCAAGAAATACCAGCTTTCCCCCTTCAAATAGGACCTTTTCACCCACAAATACCTCCTTTATCCCCAAAATTGGACAGTTTCTTCCAGAAATGCCAGATTTCACCCAAATATATCACATCTTCTCCAAGAAATACCAGGATTCCTCCTGAAATAGGAACTTTTCACCCACAAATACCTTTTTTATCTCCAAAATAGGACAGTTTCTTCCAGAAATGCCAGATTTCTCCCAAATAGATCACAGCTTCTCCAAGAAATACCAGGTTTCCCCCTTCAAATAGGACCTTTTCACCCACAAATACCTCTTTTATCCCCAAAAGAGGACAGTTTCTTCCAGAAATGCCACATTTCTCCCAAATATACCACAGCTTCTCCAAGAAATACCAGGATTCCTCCTGAAATAGGACCTTTTCACCCACAAATACCTGTTTTATCCCCAAAATAGGACAGTTTCTTCCAGAAATGCCAGATTTCTCCCAAGTAGATCACAGCTTCTCCAAGAAATACCAGGTTTCCACCTTCAAATAGGACCTTTTCACCCACAAATACCTCTTTTATCCCCAAAAGAGGACATTTTCTTCCAGAAATGCCACATTTCTCCTAAATAGATCACATCTTCTCCAAGAAATACCAGCTATCCCCCTTCAAATAGGACCTTTTCTCCCACAAATACCTGTTTTATCCCCAGAATAGGACAGTTTCTTCCAGAAATGCCACATTTCTCCCAAATGTATCACATCTTCTCCAAGAAATACCACGTTTCCCCCTTCAAATAGGACCTTTTCACCCACAAATACCTGCTTTATCCCCAAAAGAGGACAGTTTCTTCCAGAAATGCCACATTTCTCCCAAATATATCACAACTCCTCCAAGAAATACCAGGGTTCCCCCTTCAAATAGGACCTTTTCACCCACAAGTACCTGCTTTGTCCCCTAAAGAGGACAGTTTCTTCCAGAAATGCCACATTTCTCCCAAATATATCACATCTTCTCCAAGAAATACCAGGTTTCCCCCTTCAAATAGGACCTTGTCACCCACAAATACCTCCTTTATCCCCAAAATTGGACAGTTTCTTGCAGAACTGCCAGATTTCTCCCAAATAGATCACATCTTCTCCAAGAAATACCAGCTTTCCCCCTTCAAATAGGACCTTTTCACCCACAATTAACGGCCTACAGCCCGCAGATTGGACATTTTCTTCCAGACATGCCAGATTTCTCCCAAATATATCACATCTTCTCCAAGAAATACCACGTTTCCCCCTTCAAATAGGACCTTTTCACCCACAAATACCTCCTTTATCCCCAAAATAGGACAGTTTCTTCCAGAAATGCCACATTTCTCCCAAACTGATCACATCTCCAAGAAATACCAGGATTCCTCCTTCAAATAGGACCTTTTCACCCACAAATACCAGCCTTCTCCCCCCAGATTGGACTTTTTCTTCCAGAAATGCCACATTTCTCCCAAATATACAACATCTTCTCCAAGAAATACCAGGGTTCCTCCTGAAGTATGACCTTTTCACCCACAAATACCAGCCTTCTGCCCCCAGATTGGACATTTTCTTCCAGAAATGCCAGATTTCTCCCAAATATAGCACATCTTCTCCAAGAAATACCAGGTTACCCCCTGGAAATAGGACCTTTTCACCCACAAACACTTCTTTTATCCCCAAAATAGGACAGTTTCTTCCAGAAATGCCAGATTTCTCCCAAATAGATCACATCTTCTCCAAGAAATACCAGGTTTCAACCTTCAAATAGGACCTTTTCACCCACAGATACCTGTTTTATCCCCAAAATAGGACATTTTCTTCCAGAAATGCCAGATTTCTCCCAAATAGATCACATCTTCTCCAAGAAATTTCAGGGTTCCCCCTGGAAATGGGACCTTTTCACCCACAAGTACCTCTTTAATCCCCAAAGTAGGACAGTTTCTTCCAGAAATGCCACATTTCTCCCAAATGTATCACATCTTCTCCAAGAAATACCTGCTTTCCCCCTTCAAATAGGACCATTTCACCCACAAATACCATCCTATTCCCCCCAAATTGGACATTTTCTTGCAGAAATGCCACATTTCTCCCAAATAGATCACATCTTCTCCAAGAAATACCACGTTTCCCCCTTCAAATAGGACATTTTCACCCACAAATACCTCTTTTATCCCCAAAAGAGGACATTTTCTTCCAGAAATGCCACATTTCTCACAAATAGATCACATCTTCTCCAAGAAATACCAGCTTTCCCCCTTCAAATAGGACCTTTTCTCTCCGAAATACCTGTTTGATCCCCAAAAGAGGACATTTCCATCCAGAACTGCCAGATTTCTCCCAAATATATCACATCTTCTCCAAGAAATACCAGCTTTCCCCCTTCAAATAGGACCTTTTCAACCACAAATACCTCTTTTATCCCCAAAATAGGACAGTTTCTTCCAGAAATGCCACATTTCTCCCAAACAGATCACATCTCCAAGAAATACCAGGATTCCTCCTGAAATAGGACCTTTTCTCCCACAACTACCAGCCTTCTCCCCCGAAAATAGAACTTTTTCATCCAGAACGGCCAGATTTCTCCCAAATATATCACATCTTCTCCAAGAAATACCAGCTTTCTCCCTTGAAATAGGACCTTTTCCCGCACAAAAACCTGTTTGATCCCCAAAATAGGAAATTTTCTTCAAGAAATGCCACATTTCTCCCAAATATATCACATCTTCTCCAAGAAAAGCCAGCGTTCCCCCTTCAAATAGGATCCTTTCACCCACAAATACCTCTTTTATCCCCAAAAGAGGACAGTTTCTTCCAGACATGCCACATTTCTCCCAAATAGATCACATCTTCTCCAAGAAATACCAGCTTTCCCCCTTCAAATAGGACCTTTTCACCCACAAATACCTCTTTTATCCCCAAAAGAGGACAGTTTCTTCCAGACATGCCACATTTCTCCCAAATAGATCAAATCTTCTCCAAGAAATACCAGCTTTCCCCCTTCAAATAGGACCTTTTCAACCACAAATACCTCTTTTATCCCCAAAAGAGGACAGTTTCTTCCAGACATGCCACATTTCTCCCAAATATATCACATCTTCTCCAAGAAATACCTGCTTTCCCCCTTCAAATAGGACCTTTTCACCCACAAGTACCTCTTTTAACCCCAATATAGGACATTTTCTTCCAGATATGACACATTTCTCCCAAACATATCACATCTCCAAGAAATACCAGGATTCCTCCTGAAATAGAACATTTCTCCCACAAATACCAGCCTTCTCCCCCGAAAATAGGACATTTTCTTCCAGAAAGGTCAGATTTCTCCCAAATATATCACATCTTCTCCAAGAAATACCAGCTTTCCCCCTTTAAATACGTCCTTCTCACCCACAAATGCCTCTTTTATCCCCAAAAAAGGACATTTTCTTCCAGAACTGCCGGATTTCTCCCAAATATATCACATCTGCTCCAAGAAATACCAGGATTCCTCCTGAAATAGGACATTTCACCCACAAATACCTCTTTTATCCCCAAAATATTACAGTCTCTTCCAGAAATGCCACATTTCTCCCAAATATATCACATCTTCTCCAAGAAATACCAGGTTTCAACCTTCAAATAGGACCTTTTCACCCACAAATACCTCTTTTATTCCCAAAATAGAACATTTTCTTCCAGAAATGCCACATTTCTCCCAAATATATCACATCTTCTCCAAGAAATACCAGATTTCCCCCTTCAAATAGGACCTTTTCACCCACAAATACCAGCCTTCTGCCCCCAGATTGGACATTTTTTCCAGAAAGGCCAGATTTCTCCCAAATATATCACATCTTCTGCAAGAAATACCAGGTTTCCCCCTTCAAATAGGACCTTTTCAACCACAAATACCTCTTTTATCCCCAAAATTGGACATTTTCCTCCAGACATGCCACATTTCTTCCAAATATATCACAGCTTCTCCAAGAAATACCAGCTTTCCCCCTTCAAATAGGAACTTTTCACCCACAAATACCTCTTTTATCCCCAAAAGAGGACAGTTTCTTCCAGGAATGCCAGATTTCTCCCAAATATATCAAATCTTCCCCAAGAAATACCACGTTTCCCCCTTCAAATAGGACCTTTTCACCCACAAATACCTCTTTGATCCCCAAAAGAGGACAGTTTTCTCCAGACATGCCACATTTCTCCCAAATATATCACATCTTCTCCAAGAAATACCAGGGTTCGCCCTTCAAATAGGACCTTTTCACCCACAAATACCTCTTTTATCCCCAAAGTAGATCAGTTTCTTCCAGAAATGCCACATTTCTCCCAAATATATCACATCTTCTCCAAGAAATATCAGCTTTCCCCCTTCAAATAGGACCTTTTCACCCACAAATACCTGTTTTATCCCCAAAACAGGACACTTTCTTCCAGAAATGCCACATTTCTCCCATATATATCACAGCCTCTCCAAGAAATACCAGCTTTCCCCCTTCAAATAGGACCTTATCACCCACAAATACCTCTTTTATCCCCAAAATAGGACAGGCTCATCCGGACATGCCAGATATCTCCCAAATATATCACATCTTCTCCAAGAAATACCAGGATTCCCCCTTCAAATAGGACCTTTTCACCCACAAATACCACTTTTATCCACAAAATAGGACATTTTCTTGCAGAAATGCCACATTTCTCCCAAATGTATCACATCTTCTCCAAGAAATACCAGCTTTCCCCCTTCAAATAGGACCTTTTCACCCACAAGTTCCTGTTCTATCCCCAAAATAGGACAGTTTCTTCCAGAAATGCCACATTTCTCCCAAATATATCACATCTTCACCAAGAAATACCAGGGTTCCCCCTTTAAATAGGACCTTTTCACCCACAAATGCCTGTTTTATCCCCAAAATAGGACAGTTTCTTCCAGAAATGCCACATTTCTCCCAAATATATCACATCTTCTCCAAGAAATACCAGGATTCCTCCTGAAACAGGACATTTCTCCCACAAATACCTCTTTTATCCCCAAAAGAGGACAGTTTCTTCCAGAAATGCCACATTTCTCCCAAATATATCACATCTTCTCCAAGAAATACCAGCTTTCCCCCTTCAAATAGGACCTTTTCACCCACAAATACCACTTTTATCCCCAAAAGAGGACAGTTTCTTCCAGAAATGCCACATTTCACCCAAATAGATCACATCTTCTCCAAGAAATACCAGCTTTCCCCCTTCAAATAGGAACTTTTCACCCACTAATACCTCTTTCATCCCCAAAATAGGACAGTTTCTTCCAGACATGCCAGATTTCTCCCAAATAGACCACATATTCTCCAAGAAATACCAGCTATCCCCCTTCAAATAGGACCTTTTCACCCACAAATACCTGTTTGATCCCCAAAATAGGACTGTTTCTGCCAGGAATGCCAGATTTCTCCAAAATATATCACATCCTTTCCAGGGAATACCAGCTTTCCCCCTTGAAATAGGACCTTTTCACCCACAAATACCTCTTTTATCCCCAAAAGAGGACAGTTTCTTGCAGAAATGCCTCATTTCTCCCAAATATATCACATCTTCTCCAAGAAATACGTGCTTTCCCCCTTCAAATAGGACCTTTTCACCCACAAATACCTCTTTCATCCCCAAAATAGGACAGTTTCTTCCAGACATGCCACATTACTCCCAAACATATCACATCTCCAAGAAATACCAGGATTCCTCCTGAAATAGGACATTTCTCCCACAAATACCAGCCTTCTCCCCCAAAGATAGGACATTTTCTTCCAGAAATGCCACATTTCTCCCAAATAAATCACATCTTCTCCAAGAAATACCAGGTTTCGCCCTTCAAATAGGAACTTATCACCCACAAATACCTCTTTAATCCCCAAAATAGGACAGTTTCTTCCAGAAAGGCCACATTTCTCCCAAATATATCACATCTTCTCCAAGAAATACCAGGTTTCCCCTTTCAAATAGGACCTTTTCACCCACAAATACCTCTTTTATCCCCAAAAGAGGACAGTTTCTTCCAGAAATGCCACATTTCTCCCAAATATATCACATCTTCTCCAAGAAATACCAGGTTTCCCCCTTCAAATAGGACCTTTTCACCCACAAATACCTCTTTTATCCCCAAAAGAGGACAGTTTCTACCAGAAATGCCACATTTCTCCCAAATAGATCACATCTTCTCCAGGGAATACCAGCTTTCCCCCTTCAAATAGGACCTTTTCACCCACAAATACCTCTTTTATCCCCAAAATTGGACAGTTTCTTCCAGAAATGCCACATTTCTCCCAAATAGATCACATCTTCTCCAAGAAATACCAGGTTTCCCCTTTCAAATAGGACCTTTTCACCCACAAATACCTCTTTTATCCCCAAAAGAGGACAGTTTCTTCCAGAAATGCCACATTTCTCCCAAATAGATCACATCTTCTCCAGGGAATACCAGCTTTCCCCCTTCAAATAGGACCTTTTCACCCACAAATACCTCTTTTATCCCCAAAATAGGACATTTCGTTCCAGAAATGCCACATTTCTCCCAAATAGATCACATCTTCTCCAAGAAATACCAGGTTTCCCCCTTCAAATAGGACCTTTTAACCCACAAATACCTCTTTTATCCCCAAAAGAGGACAGTTTCTTCCAGAAATGCCACATTTCTCCCAAATAGATCTCATCTTCTCCTAGAAGTACCAGGTTTCCCCCTTCAAATAGGACCTTTTCACCCACAAATACCTGCTTTTATCCCCAGAAGAGGACATTTTCTGCCAGAAATGCAAGATTTCTCCCAAATATATCACATCTTCTCCAAGAAATACCAGGTTTCCCCCTTCAAATAGGACCTTTTCAACCACAAATACCTCTTTTATCCCCAAAATAGGACAGTTTCTTTCAGAAATGCCACATTTCTCACAAATAGATCACATCTTCTCCAAGAAATACCAGGGTTCCCCCTTGAAATAGGACCTTTTCACCCACAAATACCTCTTTTATCCCCAAAAGAAGACAGTTTCTTCCAGAAATGCCAGATTTCTCCCAAATGTATCACATCTTCTCCAAGAAATACCACATTTCCCCCTTCAAATAGGACCTTTTCACCCACAAATACCTGCTTTATCCCCAAAATTGGACATTTTCTTGCAGAAATGCCACATTTCTCCCAAATATATCACATCTTCTCCAAGAAATACCAGGGTTCCCCCTTCAAATAGGACCTTTTCACCCACAAATACCTGCTTTGTCCCCAAAAGAGGACAGTTTCTTCCAGAAATGCCACATTTCTCCCAAATATACCACATCTTCTCCAAGAAATACCAGGTTTCCCCCTTCAAATAGGACCTTGTCACCCACAAATACCTCCTTTATCCCCAAAATAGGACATTTTCTTCCAGAAATGCCACATTTCTCACAAATATATCACATCTTCTCAAAGAACTTCCAGATTTCCCCCTTCTAATAGGACCTTATCAGCCAGAAATACCTTTTTTATCCCTAAAAGAGGACATTTTCTTCCAGATATGCCACATTTCTCCCAAATAGATCACATCTTCTCCAAGAAATACTAGCTTTCCCCTTCAAATAGGACCTTTTCTCCCCGAAATACCTGTTTGATCCCCAAAATAGGACATTTTCTTCCAGAACTGCCAGATTTCTCCCAAATATATCACATCTTCTCCAAGAAATACCAGGGTTCCCCCTTCAAATAGGACCTTTTCACCCACAAATACCTCTTTTATCCCCAAAATAGGACAGTTTCTTCCAGAAATGCCACATTTCTCCCAAATATATCACATCTTCTCCAAGAAATACCAGCATTCCTCCTGAAATAGGACCTTTTCACCCACAAATACAAGCCTTCTCCCCCGAAAATAGGACATTTTCTTCCAGAAATGCCAGATTTCTCCCAAATATAGAACATCTTCTCCAAGAAATACCAGCTTTCCCCCTTCAGATAGGACCTTTTCACCCACAAATACCTCCTTTATCCCCAAAATAGGACAGTATCTTCCAGAAATGCCACATTTCTCCCAAACAGATCACATCTCCAAGAAATACCAGGATTCCTCCTGAAATAGGACCTTTTCACCCACAAATACCTGTTTGATCCCCAAAATAGGACAGTTTCTTCCAGAAAGGCCACATTTCTCCCAAATATATCACATCTTCTCCAAGAAATATCAGCTTTCCCCCTTCAAATAGGACCTTTTCACCCACAAATACCTCTTTTATCCCCAAAAGAGGACAGTTTCTTCCAGAAATGCCACATTTCTCCCAAATATATCACATCTTCTCCAAGAAATACCACGTTTCCCCCTTCAAATAGGACCTTTTCACCCACAAATACCTCTTTTATCCCCAAAACAGGACACTTTCATCCAGAAATGCCACATTTCTCCCAAATACATCACATCTTCTCCAAGAAATACCACGTTTCCCTCTTCAAATAGGACCTTTTCACCCACAAATACCTGTTTTATCCCCAAAATAGGACACTATCTTCCAGAAATGCCAGATTTCTCCCAAATATATCACATCTTCTCCAAGAAATACCAGGTATCCCACTTCAAATAGGACCTTTTCAACCACTAATACCTTTTTATCCCCAAAAGAGGACAGTTTCTTCCGGAAAGGCCACATTTCACCCAAATATATCACATCTTCTCCAAGAAATACCAGGATTCCTCCTGAAATAGGACCTTCTCACCGAAAACTACCAGCCTTCTTCCCCCAAATTGGACATTTTCTTCCAGACATGCCACATTTCTCCCAAATAGATCACATCTTCTCCAAGAAATACCAGGGTTCCCCCTTCATATAGGACCTTTTCTCCATGAAATACCTGTTTTATCCCCAAAAGAGGACACTTTCTTCCAGAAATGCCACATTTCTCCCAAATATATCACATCTTCTCCAAGAAATACCAGGTTTCCCCCTTCAAATAGGACCTTTTCACCCACAAATACCTCTTTTATCCCCAAAATAGGACAGCTTCTTCCAGACATGCCACATTTCTCCCAAATAGATCACATCTTCTCCATGAAATACCAGGGTTCCCCCTTCAAATAGGACCTTATCACCCACAAATACCTCCTTTATCCCCAAAATAGGACAGCTTCTTCCAGAAATGCCACATTTCTCCCAAATATATCACATCTTCTCCAAGAAATACGAGCTTTCCCCCTTCAAATAGGACCTTTTCACCCACAAATACCTCTTTTATCCCCAAAAGAGGACAGTTTCTTCCAGAAATGCCACATTTCTCCCAAATAGATCACATCTTCTCCAAGAAATACCTGCTTTCCCCCTTCAAATAGGACCTTTTCACCCACAAATACCTGTTTTATCCCCAAAAGAGGACAGTTTCTTCCAGACATGCCACATTTCTCCCAAATAGATCACATCTGCTCCAAGAAATGCCAGGTTTCCCCCTTCAAATAGGACCTTTTCACCCACAAATACCTCTTTTATCCCCAAAAGAGGACAGTTTCTTCCAGAAATGCCACATTTCTCCCAAATATATCACATCTTCTCCAAGAAATACCAGGTTTCCCCCTTCAAATAGGACCTTTTCACCCACAAATACCTGTTTTAACTCCAAAACAGGACAGTTTCTTCCAGAAATGCCACATTTCTCCCAAACATATCACATCTTCTCCAAGAAATACCACGTTTCCCCCTTCAAATAGGACCTTTTCACCCACAAATACCTGTTTTATCCCTCAAATTGGACATATTCTTCCAGAAATGCCAGATTTCTCCCAAATATATCACATCTTCTCCAAGAAATACCACGTTTCCCCCTTCAAATAGGACCTTTTCACCCACAAATACCTCTTTTATCCCCAAAAGAGGACAGTTTCTTCCAGAAATGCCACATTTCTCCCAAATATATCACATCTTCTCCAAGAAATGCCAGGTTTCCCCCTTCAAATAGGACCTTTTCTACCACAAATACCTGTTTCATTCCTCTAATTGGACATATTCTTCCAGAAATACCACATTTCTCCCAAATATATCACATCTTCTCCAAGAAATACCAGGTTTCCCCCTTCAAATAGGACCTTTTCACCCACAAATACCTCTTTTATCCCCAAAAGAGGACAGTTTCTTCCAGAAATGCCACATTTCTCCCAAATATATCATATCTTCTCCAAGAAATACCAGGTTTCCCCCTTCAAATAGGTAATTTTCACCCACAAATACCTCTTTTATCCCCAAAATACGACAGTTTCTTCCAGACATGCCACATTTCTCCCAAATATATCACATCTTCTCCAAGAAATACCAGGGTTCCAACTTCAAATAGGAACATTTCACCCACAAATACCTCTTTTATCCCCAAAATAGGACACTTTCTGCAAGAAATGCCAGATTTCTCCCAAATAGATCACATCTCCTCCAAGAAATACCAGGATTCCTCCTGAAATAGGACCTTTTCTCCAACAAATACCAGCCTTCTCCCCCCAAATAGGACTTTTTCTATCAGAAAGGCCACATATCACCCAAATAGATCACATCTTATCCAAGAAATACCAGGGTTCCCCCTTCAAATAGGACCTTATCACCCTCAAATACCTCTTTTATCCCCAAAAGAGGACAGTTTCTTCCAGAAAGGCCACATTTCTCCCAAATATATCACTTCTTCTCCAAGAAATATCAGCTTTCCCCCTTCAAATTGGACCTTTTCACCCACAAATACCTCTTTTATCCCCAAAAGAGGACAGTTTCTTCCAGAAATGCCACATTTCTCCCAAATATATCACATCTTCTCCAAGAAATACCAGGTTTCCCCCCTTAAATAGGACCTTTTCACCCACAAATACCTGTTTTATCCCCAAAAAAGGACAGCTTCTTCCAGACATGCCACATTTCTCCCAAATAGATCACATCTTTTCCAAGAAATACCAGCTTTCCCCCTTCAAATAGGACCTTTTCACCCACAAATACCTCTTTTATCCCCAAAACAAGACACTTTCTTGCAGAAATGCCACATTTCTCCCAAATATATCACATCTTCTCCAAGAAATACCAGGTTTCCCCCTTCAAATACAACGTTTTCACCCACAAATACCCGTTTTATCCCCAAAACAGGACACTTTCTTCCAGAAATGCCACATTTCTCCCAAATAGATCACATCTTCTCCAAGAAATACCAGCTTTCCCCCTTCAAATAGGACCTTTTCACCCACAAATACCTCTTTTATCCCCAAAAGAGCACAGTTTCTTCCAGAAATGCCACATTTCTCCCAAATATACCACATCTTCTCCAAGAAATACCACTTTTCCCCCTTCAAATAGGACCTTTTCACCCACAAATACCTGTTTTATCCCTAAAAGACGACACTTTCTTCCAGAAATGCCACATTTCTCCCAAATAGATCACATCTTCTCCAAGAAATGCCAGGTTTACCCCTTCAAATAGGACCTTTTCAACCACAAATACCTGTTTTATCCCTCAAATTGGACATATTCTTCCAGAAATGCCAGATTTCTCCCAAATATATCACATCTTCTCCAAGAAATACCACGTTTCCCCCTTCAAATAGGACCTTTTCACCCACAAATACCTCTTTTATCCCCAAAAGAGGACAGTTTCTTCCAGAAATGCCACATTTCTCCCAAATATATCATATCTTCTCCCAGAAATGCCAGCTTTCCCCCTTCAAATAGGACCTTTTCACCCACAAATACCTGTTTTATCCCTCAAATTGGACACTTTCTTCCAGAAATGCCACATTTCTCCCAAATATATCACATCTTCTCCAAGAAATACCAGGTTTCCCCCTTCAAATAGGACCTTTTCACCCACAAATACCTCTTTTATCCCCAAAATAGGACACTTTCTGCCAGAAATGCCACATTTGTCCCAAATAGATCACATCTCCTCCAAGAAATACCAGGATTCCTCCTGAAATAGGACCTTCTCACCCAAAACTACCAGCTTTCCCCCCAAATTGGACATTTTCTTCCAGACATGCCACATTTCTCCCAAATATATCACATCTTCTCCAAGAAATACCAGCTTTCCCCCTTGAATTAGGACCTTTTCTCCATGAAATACCTCTTTTATCCCCAAAAGAGGACAGTTTCTTCCAGAAATGCCACATTTCTCCCAAATATATCATATCTTCTCCAAGAAATACCAGCTTTCCCCCTTCAAATAGGACCTTTTCACCAACAAATACCTGTTCTATCCCCAAAAGAGGACAGTTTCTTCCAGAAATGCCCGATTTTTCCCAAATAGATCACATCTTCTCCAAGAAATACCAGGTTTTCCCCTGGAAATAGGACCTTTTCACCCACAAATACCTTTTTTATCCCCAAAAGAGGACCGTTTCTTCCAGACATGCCACATTTCTCCCAAATATATCACATCTTCTCCAAGAAATATCAGGGTTCCCCCTTCAAATAGGGCCTTTTCACCCACAAATTCCTCTTTTATCCCCAAAAGAGGACAGTTTCTTCCAGACATGCCACATTTCTCCCAAATATATCACATCTTCTCCAAGAAATACCAGGATTCCTCCTGAAATAGGTCCTTCTCACCCACAACTACCAGCCTTCTCCCCACAAATTGGACATTTTCTTCCAGAAATGCCTCATTTCTCCCAAATATATCACATCTTCTCCAAGAAATACCAGGTTTCCCCCTTCAAATAGGACCTTTTCACCCACAAATACCTCTTTTATCCCCAAAAGAGGACAGTTTCTTCCAGAAATGCCACATTTCTCCCAAATATACCACATCTTCTCCAAGAAATAACAGGTTTCCCCCTTCAAATAGGACCTTTTCAACCACAAATACCTGTTTTATCCCCAAAATACGACAGTTTCTTCCAGAAATGCCACATTTCTCCCAAATATATCACATCTTCTCCAAGAAATACCAGGTTTCCCCCTTGAATTAGGATCTTTTCTCCATGAAATACCTCTTTTATCCCCAAAAGAGGACATTTTCTTCCAGAAAGGCCACATTTCTCCCAAATAGATCACATCTTCTCCAAGAAATACCAGGATTCCTCCTGAAATAGGACCTTCTCACCCAAAACTACCAGCCTTCTCCCCCCAAATTGGACATTTTCTTCCAGAAAGGCCACATTTCTCCCAAATAGATCACATCTTCTCCAGGAAATACCAGGTTTCCCCCTTCAGATAGGACCTTTTCTCCCACAAATACCTCTTTTATCCCCAAAAGAGGACAGTTTCTTCCAGAAATGCCTCATTTCTCCCAAATATATCACATCTTCTCCAAGAAATACCACGTTTCCCCCTTCAAATAGGACCTTTTCACCCACAAATACCTCTTTTATCCCCAAATAGGACAGTTTCTTCAAGACATGCCACATTTCTCCCAAATAGATCACATCTTCTCCAAGAAATACCAGGTTTCCCCCTTCAAATAGGACCTTTTCAACCACAAATACCTGTTTTATCCCTCAAATTGGACATATTCTTCCAGAAATGCCAGATTTCTCCCAAATATATCACATCTTCTCCAAGAAATACCACTTTTCCCCCTTCAAATAGGACCTTTTCACCCACAAATACCTCTTTTATCCCCAAAAGAGGACAGTTTCTTCCAGACATGCCACATTTCTCCCAAATATATCATATCTTCTCCAAGAAATACCAGCTTTCCCCCTTCAAATAGGACCTTTTCACACACAAATACCTGTTCTATCCCCAAAAGAGGACAGTTTCTTCCAGAAATGCCCGATTTTTCCCAAATAGATCACATCTTCTCCAAGAAATACCAGGTTTTCCCCTGGAAATAGGACCTTTTCACCCACACATACCTCTTTTATCCCCAAAAGAGGACCGTTTCTTCCAGACATGCCACATTTCTCCCAAATATATCACATCTTCTCCAAGAAATACCAGGGTTCCCACTTCAAATAGGACCTTTTCACCCACAAATACCTCTTTTATCCCCAAAATAGGACAGTTTCTTCCAGAAAGGCCACATTTCTCCCAAATAGATCACATCTTCTCCAAGAAATACCACGATTCCTCCTGAAATAGGACCTTCTCACCCACAACTACCAGCCGTCTCCCCACAAATTGGACATTTTCTTCCAGAAATGCCTCATTTCTCCCAAATATATCACATCTTCTCCAAGAAATACCAGCTTTCCCCCTTGAATTAGGACCTTTTCTCCATGAAATACCTCTTTTATCCCCAAAAGAGGACATTTTCTTCCAGAAATGCCACATTTCTCCCAAATATATCACATCTTCTCCAAGAAATACCAGCTTTCCCCCTTCAAATAGGACCTTTTCAACCACTAATACCTGTTTTATACCCAAAAGAGGACATTTTCTTCCAGAAAGGCCACATTTCTCCCAAATATATCACATCTTCTCCAAGAAATACCAGGATTCCTCCTGAAATAGGACCTTCTCACCCAAAACTACCAGCCTTCTCCCCCCAAATTGGACATTTTCTTCCAGACATGCCACATTTCTCCCAAATATATCACATCTTCTCCAAGAAATACCAGGTTTCCCCCTTCAAATAGGACCTTTTCTCCCACAAATACCTGTTTTATCCCTCAAATTGGACATATTCTTCCAGAAATGCCAGATTTCTCCCAAATATATCACATCTTCTCAAAGAAATACCACGTTTCCCCCTTCAAATAGGACCTTTTCACCCACAAATACCTCTTTTATCCCCAAAAGAGGACAGTTTCTTCCAGACATGCCACATTTCTCCCAAATATATCATATCTTCTCCAAGAAATACCAGCTTTCCCCCTTCTAATAGGACCTTTTCACACACAAATACCTGTTCTATCCCCAAAAGAGGACAGTTTTTTCCAGACATGCCACATTTTTCCCAAATAGATCACATCTTCTCCAAGAAATACCAGGTTTTCCCCTGGAAATAGGACCTTTTCACCCACACATACCTCTTTTATCCCCAAAAGAGGACCGTTTCTTCCAGACATGCCACATTTCTCCCAAATATATCACATCTTCTCCAAGAAATATCAGGGTTCCCCCTTCAAATAGGACCTTTTCACCCACAAATACCTCTTTTATCCCCAAAATAGGACAGTTTCTTCCAGACATGCCACATTTCTCCCAAATAGATCACATCTTCTCCAAGAAATACCAGGATTCCTCCTGAAATAGGTCCTTCTCACCCACAACTACCAGCCTTCTCCCCACAAATTGGACATTTTCTTCCAGAAATGCCTCATTTCTCCCAAATATATCACATCTTCTCCAAGAAATACCAGGTTTCCCCCTTCAAATAGGACCTTTTCACCCACAAATACCTCTTTTATCCCCAAAAGAGGACAGTTTCTTCCAGAAATGCCACATTTCTCCCAAATATACCACATCTTCTCCAAGAAATAACAGGTTTCCCCCTTCAAATAGGACCTTTTCAACCACAAATACCTGTTTTATCCCCAAAATACGACAGTTTCTTCCAGAAATGCCACATTTCTCCCAAATATATCACATCTTCTCCAAGAAATACCAGGTTTCCCCCTTGAATTAGGATCTTTTCTCCATGAAATACCTCTTTTATCCCCAAAAGAGGACATTTTCTTCCAGAAATGCCACATTTCTCCCAAATAGATCACATCTTCTCCAAGAAATACCACGATTCCTCCTGAAATAGGACCTTCTCACCCAAAACTACCAGCCTTCTCCCCCCAAATTGGACATTTTCTTCCAGAAAGGCCACATTTCTCCCAAATAGATCACATCTTCTCCAGGAAATACCAGGTTTCCCCCTTCAGATAGGACCTTTTCTCCCACAAATACCTCTTTTATCCCCAAAAGAGGACAGTTTCTTCCAGAAATGCCTCATTTCTCCCAAATATATCACATCTTCTCCAAGAAATACCACGTTTCCCCCTTCAAATAGGACCTTTTCACCCACAAATACCTCTTTTATCCCCAAAATAGGACAGCTTCTTCCAGACATGCCACATTTCTCCCAAATATATCACATCTTCTCAAAGAATTACCAGGTTTCCCCCTTCAAATAGGACCTTTTCACCCACAAATACCTCTTTTATCCCCAAATAGGACAGTTTCTTCAAGACATGCCACATTTCTCCCAAATAGATCACATCTTCTCCAAGAAATACCAGGTTTCCCCCTTCAAATAGGACCTTTTCACCCACAAATACCTCTTTTATCCCTCAAATTGGACATATTCTTCCAGAAATGCCAGATTTCTCCCAAATATATCACATCTTCTCCAAGAAATACCACTTTTCCCCCTTCAAATAGGACCTTTTCACCCACAAATACCTCTTTTATCCCCAAAAGAGGACAGTTTCTTGCAGACATGCCACATTTCTCCCAAATATATCATATCTTCTCCAAGAAATACCAGCTTTCCCCTGGAAATAGGACCTTTTCACCCACACATACCTCTTTTATCCCCAAAAGAGGACCGTTTCTTCCAGACATGCCACATTTCTCCCAAATATATCACATCTTCTCCAAGAAATACCAGGGTTCCCACTTCAAATAGGACCTTTTCACCCACAAATACCTCTTTTATCCCCAAAATAGGACAGTTTCTTCCAGAAAGGCCACATTTCTCCCAAATAGATCACATCTTCTCCAAGAAATACCACGATTCCTCCTGAAATAGGACCTTCTCACCCACAACTACCAGCCGTCTCCCCACAAATTGTACCTTTTCTTCCAGAAATGCCTCATTTCTCCCAAATATATCACATCTTCTCCAAGAAATACCAGCTTTCCCCCTTGAATTAGGACCTTTTCTCCATGAAATACCTCTTTTATCCCCAAAAGAGGACATTTTCTTCCAGAAATGCCACATTTCTCCCAAACATATCACATCTTCTCCAAGAAATACCAGCTTTCCCCCTTCAAATAGGACCTTTTCAACCACTAATACCTGTTTTATACCCAAAAGAGGACATTTTCTTCCAGAAAGGCCACATTTCTCCCAAATATATCACATCTTCTCCAAGAAATACCAGGATTCCTCCTGAAATAGGACCTTCTCACCCAAAACTACCAGCTTTCCCCCCAAATTGGACATTTTCTTCCAGACATGCCACATTTCTCCCAAATATATCACATCTTCTCCAAGAAATACCAGGTTTCCCCCTTCAGATAGGACCTTTTCTCCCACAAATACCTGTTTTATCCCTCAAATTGGACATATTCTTCCAGAAATGCCAGATTTCTCCCAAATAGATCACATCTTCTCCAAGAAATAACAGGTTTCCCCCTTCAAATACAACGTTTTCACCCACAAATACCTGTTTTATCCCCAAAAGAGGACAGTTTCTTCCAGAAATGCCACATTTCTCCCAAATATATCATATCTTCTCCAAGAAATACCAGCTTTCCCCCTTCAAATAGGACCTTTTTACACACAAATACCTGTTCTATCCCCAAAAGAGGACAGTTTCTTCCAGAAATGCCCGATTTTTCCCAAATAGATCACATCTTCTCCAAGAAATACCAGGTTTTCCCCTGGAAATAGGACCTTTTCACCCACAAATACCTTTTTTATCCCCAAAAGAGGACCGTTTCTTCCAGACATGCCACATTTCTCCCAAATATATCACATCTTCTCCAAGAAATATCAGGGTTCCCCCTTCAAATAGGGCCTTTTCACCCACAAATTCCTCTTTTATCCCCAAAAGAGGACAGTTTCTTCCAGACATGCCACATTTCTCCCAAATATATCACATCTTCTCCAAGAAATACCAGGATTCCTCCTGAAATAGGTCCTTCTCACCCACAACTACCAGCCTTCTCCCCACAAATTGGACATTTTCTTCCAGAAATGCCTCATTTCTCCCAAATATATCACATCTTCTCCAAGAAATACCAGGTTTCCCCCTTCAAATAGGACCTTTTCACCCACAAATACCTCTTTTATCCCCAAAAGAGGACAATTTCTTCCAGAAATGCCACATTTCTCCCAAATATACCACATCTTCTCCAAGAAATAACAGGTTTCCCCCTTCAAATAGGACCTTTTCAACCACAAATACCTGTTTTATCCCCAAAATACGACAGTTTCTTCCAGAAATGCCACATTTCTCCCAAATATATCACATCTTCTCCAAGAAATACCAGGTTTCCCCCTTGAATTAGGATCTTTTCTCCATGAAATACCTCTTTTATCCCCAAAAGAGGACATTTTCTTCCAGAAAGGCCACATTTCTCCCAAATAGATCACATCTTCTCCAAGAAATACCAGGATTCCTCCTGAAATAGGACCTTCTCACCCAAAACTACCAGCCTTCTCCACCCAAATTGGACATTTTCTTCCAGAAAGGCCACATTTCTCCCAAATAGATCACATCTTCTCCAGGAAATACCAGGTTTCCCCCTTCAGATAGGACCTTTTCTCCCACAAATACCTGTTTTATCCCCAAAAGAGGACAGTTTCTTCCAGAAATGCCTCATTTCTCCCAAATATATCACATCTTCTCCAAGAAATACCACGTTTCCCCCTTCAAATAGGACCTTTTCACCCACAAATACCTCTTTTATCCCCAAAATAGGACAGCTTCTTCCAGACATGCCACATTTCTCCCAAATATATCACATCTTCTCAAAGAATTACCAGGTTTCCCCCTTCAAATAGGACCTTTTCACCCACAAATACCTCTTTTATCCCCAAATAGGACAGTTTCTTCAAGACATGCCACATTTCTCCCAAATAGATCACATCTTCTCCAAGAAATACCAGGGTTCCCCCTTCAAATAGGACCTTTTCAACCACAAATACCTGTTTTATCCCTCAAATTGGACATATTCTTCCAGAAATGCCAGATTTCTCCCAAATATATCACATCTTCTCCAAGAAATACCACTTTTCCCCCTTCAAATAGGACCTTTTCACCCACAAATACCTGTTTTATCCCCAAAAGAGGACAGTTTCTTCCAGACATGCCACATTTCTCCCAAATATATCATATCTTCTCCAAGAAATACCAGCTTTCCCCCTTCTAATAGGACCTTTTCACACACAAATACCTGTTCTATCCCCAAAAGAGGACAGTTTTTTCCAGACATGCCACATTTTTCCCAAATAGATCACATCTTCTCCAAGAAATACCAGGTTTTCCCCTGGAAATAGGACCTTTTCACCCACACATACCTCTTTTATCCCCAAAAGAGGACCGTTTCTTCCAGACATGCCACATTTCTCCCAAATATATCACATCTTCTCCAAGAAATACCAGGGTTCCCACTTCAAATAGGACCTTTTCACCCACAAATACCTCTTTTATCCCCAAAATAGGACAGTTTCTTCCAGAAAGGCCACATTTCTCCCAAATAGATCACATCTTCTCCAAGAAATACCACGATTCCTCCTGAAATAGGACCTTCTCACCCACAACTACCAGCCGTCTCCCCACAAATTGGACATTTTCTTCCAGAAATGCCTCATTTCTCCCAAATATATCACATCTTCTCCAAGAAATACCACGTTTCCCCCTTGAATTAGGACCTTTTCTCCATGAAATACCTCTTTTATCCCCAAAAGAGGACATTTTCTTCCAGAAATGCCACATTTCTCCCAAATATATCACATCTTCTCCAAGAAATACCAGCTTTCCCCCTTCAAATAGGACCTTTTCAACCACTAATACCTGTTTTATACCCAAAAGAGGACATTTTCTTCCAGACATGCCACATTTCTCCCAAATAGATCACATCTTCTCCAAGAAATACCAGGTTTCCCCCTTCAGATAGGACCTTTTCTCCCACAAATACCTGTTTTATCCCTCAAATTGGACATATTCTTCCAGAAATGCCAGATTTCTCCCAAATATATCACATCTTCTCAAAGAAATACCACGTTTCCCCCTTCAAATAGGACCTTTTCACCCACAGATACCTGTTTTATCCCCAAAAGAGGACAGTTTCTTCCAGACATGCCACATTTCTCCCAAATATATCATATCTTCTCCAAGAAATACCAGCTTTCCCCCTTCTAATAGGACCTTTTCACACACAAATACCTGTTCTATCCCCAAAAGAGGACAGTTTTTTCCAGACATGCCACATTTTTCCCAAATAGATCACATCTTCTCCAAGAAATACCAGGTTTTCCCCTGGAAATAGGACCTTTTCACCCACACATACCTCTTTTATCCCCAAAAGAGGACCGTTTCTTCCAGACATGCCACATTTCTCCCAAATATATCACATCTTCTCCAAGAAATACCAGGGTTCCCCCTTCAAATAGGACCTTTTCATCCACAAATACCTCTTTTATCCCCAAAAGAGGACAGTTTCTTCAAGAAATGCCACATTTCTCCCAAATATATCACATCTTCTCCAAGAAATACCACGATTCCTCCTGAAATAGGTCCTTCTCACCCAATACTACCAGCCTTCTCCCCACAAATTGGACATTTTCTTCCAGAAATGCCTCATTTCTCCCAAATATATCACATCTTCTCCAAGAAATACCAGCTTTCCCCCTTCAGATAGGACCTTTTCACCCACAAATACCTGTTTTATCCCCAAAAGAGGACAGTTTCTTCCAGAAAGGCCACATTTCTCCCAAATATATCACATCTTCTCCAAGAAATAACAGGTTTCCCCCTTCAAATAGGACCTTTTCAACCACAAATACCTGTTTTATCCCCAAAATACGACAGTTTCTTCCAGAAATGCCACATTTCTCCCAAATATATCACATCTTCTCCAAGAAATACCAGCTTTCCCCCTTGAATTAGGACCTTTTCTCCATGAAATTCCTCTTTTATCCCCAAAAGAGGACATTTTCTTCAAGAAATGCCACATTTCTCCCAAATATATCACATCTTCTCCAAGAAATACCAGGATTCCTCCTGAAATAGGACCTTCTCACCCAAAACTACCAGCCTTCTCCCCCCAAATTGGACATTTTCTTCCAGAAATGCCACATTTCTCCCAAATAGATCACATCTTCTCCAGGAAATACCAGGTTTCCCCCTTCAGATAGGACCTTTTCTCCCACAAATACCTGTTTTATCCCCAAAAGAGGACAGTTTCTTCCAGAAATGCCACATTTCTCCCAAATATATCACATCTTCTCCAAGAAATACCACGTTTCCCCCTTCAAATAGGACCTTTTCAACCACAAATACCTGTTTTATCCCCAAAATAGGACAGCTTCTTCCAGACATGCCACATTTCTCCCAAATATATCACATCTTCTCCAAGAAATACCAGGGTTGCCCCTTCAAATAGGACCTTTTCACCCACAAATACCTCTTTTATCCCCAAAAGAGGACAGTTTCTGCCAGAAATGCCACATGTCTCCCAAATATACCACATCTTCTCCAAGAAATACCACGTTTCCCCCTTCAAATAGGAACTTTTCACCCACAAATACCTCTTTTATCCCCAAAAGAGGACAGTTTCTTCCAGACATGCCACATTTCTCCCAAATATATCACATCTTCTCCAAGAAATACCAGGCTTCCCCCTTCAAATAGGACCTTTCCTCCATGAAATACCTCTTTTATCCCCAAAAGAGGACAGTTTCTTCCAGAAATGCCACATTTCTCCCAAATATATCACATCTTCTCCAAGAAATACCAGGTTTTCCCCCTCAAATAGGACCTTTTCACCCACAAATACCTGTTTTATGCCCAAAATACGACAGTTTCTTCCAGAAATGCCAGATTTCTCCCAAATATATCACATCTTCTCCAAGAAATACCAGGTTTCCCCCTTCAAATAGGACCTTTTCACCCACTAATACCTGTATTATGCCCAAAATACGACATTTTCTTCCAGAAATGCCGCATTTCACCCAAATATATCACATCTTCTCCAAGAAATACCAGGTTTCCCCCTGGAAATAGGACCTTTTCAACCACTAATACCTCTTTTATCCCCAAAAGAGGACAGTTTCTTCCGGAAAGGCCACATTTCTCCCAAATATATCACATCTTCTCCAAGAAATGCCAGGATTCCTCCTGAAATAGGACCTTCTCACCCAAAACTACCAGCCTTCTCCCCCCAAATTGGACATTTTCTTCCAGAAAGGCCACATTTCTCCCAAATATATCACATCTTCTCCAAGAAATACCACGTTTCCCCCTTCAAATAGGACCTTTTCTCCCACAAATACCTGTTTTATCCCCAAAAGACGACACTTTCCTCCAGAAATGCCACATTTCTCCCAAATAGATCACATCTTCTCCAAGAAATACCACGTTTCCCCCTTCAAATAGGACCTTTTCACTCACAAATACCTGTTTTATCCCTCAAATTGGACATATTCTTCCAGAAATGCAAGATTTCTCCCAAATATATCACATCTTCTCCAAGAAATACCGGATTTCCCCCTTCAAATAGGACCTTTTCACCCACAAATACCTCTTTTATCCCCCAAATAGGACAGTTTCTTCCAGAAATGCCACATTTCTCCCAAATATATCATATCATCTCCAAGAAATACCAGGTTTCCCCCTTCAAATAGGAAATTTTCACCCACAAATACCTCTTTTATCCCCAAAAGAGGACAGTTTCTTCCAGAAATGCCAGATTTCTCCCAAATATATCACATCTTCTCCAAGAAATACCAGGGTTCCCCCTTCAAATAGGACCTTTTCACCCACAAATACGTCTTTTATCCCCAAAATAGGACACTTTCTGCCAGAAATGCCAGATTTCTCCCAAATAGATCACATCTCCTCCAAGAAATACCAGGATTCCTCCTGAAATAGGACCTTTTCTCCCACAAATACCAGCCTTCTCCCCCCAAATAGGACATTTTCTTTCAGAAAGGCCACATATCACCCAAATATATCACATCTTCTCCAAGAAATACCAGCTTTCCCCCTTCAAATAGGACCTTTTCACCCACAAATACCTCTTTTATCCCCAAAATAGGACTGTTTCTTCCAGAAATGCCAGATTTCTCCCAAATATATCACATCTTCTCCAAGAAATACCAGCTTTCCCCCTTCAAATAGGACCTTTTCACCCACACATACCTCTTTTAACCCCAAAAGAGGACAGTTTCTTCCAGACATGCCACATTTCTCCCAAATATATCACATCTTCTCCAAGAAATACCAGGTTTCCCCCTTCAAATAGGACCTTATCACCCACAAATACCTCTTTTATCCCCAAAAGAGGACAGTTTCTTCCGGAAATGCCGCATTTCTCCCAAATATAGCACATCTTCTCCATGAAATACCAGGTTTCCAACTTCAAATAGGACCTTTTCACCCACAAATACCTCTTTTATCCCCAAAAGAGGACAGTTTTTTCCAGACATGCCAGATTTCTCCCAAATATATCACCTCTTCTCCAAGAAATAACAGGTTTCCCCCTTCAAATACAACGTTTTCACCCACAAATACCTGTTTTATCCCCAAAAGAGGACAGTTTCTTCCAGAAATGCCACATTTCTCCCAAATATACCACATCTTCTCCAAGAAATACCAGGTTTCCCCCTTCAAATAGGACCTTTTCACCCACAAATACCTGTTTGATCCCCAAAAGAGGACAGCTTCTTCCAGAAATGCCACATTTCTCCCAAATATATCACATCTTCTCCAAGAAATACCAGGTTTCCAACTTCAAATAGGACCTTTTCACCAACAAATACCTGTTTTATCCCTCAAATTGGACATATTCTTCCAGAAATGCCAGATTTCTCCCAAATATATCACATCTTCTCCAAGAAATACCAGGTTTCCCCCTTCAAATAGGGCCTTTTCACCCACAAATACCTCTTTTATCCCCAAAAGAGGACAGTTTCTTCCAGAAATGCCACATTTCACCCAAATATATCATATCTTCTCCAAGAAATACCACGTCTCCCCCTTCAAATAGGACCTTTTCTCCCACAAATACCTGTTTTATCCCCAAAAGAGGACAGTTTCTTCCAGAAATGCCAGATTTCTCCCAAATAGATCACATCTTCTCCAAGAAATACCACGTTTCCCCCTTCAAATAGGACCTTTTCACCCACACATACCTCTTTTATCCCCAGAAGAGGACAGTTTATTCCAGAAATGCCACATTTCTCCCAAATATATCACATCTTCTCCAAGAAATACCAGCTTTCCAACTTCAAATAGGACCTTTTCACCCACAAATACCACTTTTATCCCCAAAATAGGACTGTTTCTTCCAGAAATGCCACATTTCTCCCAAATATATCACATCTTCTCCAAGAAATAACAGGTTTCCAACTTCAAATACAACGTTTTCACCCACAAATACCTGTTTTATCCCCAAAAGAGGACAATTTCTTCCAGAAATGCCACATTTCTCCCAAATATACCACATCTTCTCCAAGAAATACCAGGTTTCCCCCTTCAAATAGGACCTTTTCACCCACAAATACCTCTTTTATCCCCAAAAGAGGACAGTTTCTTCCAGAAATGCCACATTTCTCCCAAATATATCACATCTTCTCCAAGAAATACCAGGTTTCCAACTTCAAATAGGACCTTTTCACCAACAAATACCTCTTTTACCCCTCAAATTGGACATATTCTTCCAAAAATGCCAGATTTCTCCCAAATATATCACATCTTCTCCAAGAAATACCAGGTTTCCCCCTTCAAATAGGACCTTTTCACCCACAAATACCTCTTTTATCCCCAAAAGAGGACAGTTTCTTCCAGAAATGCCACATATCACCCAAATATATCATATCTTCTCCAAGAAATACCACGTTTCCCCCTTCAAATAGGACCTTTTCACCCACAAATACCTGTTTTATCCCCAAAAGAGGACAGTTTCTTCCAGAAATGCCACATTTCTCCCAAATATATCACATCTTCTCCAAGAAATACCAGGTTTCCCCCTTCAAATAGGAACTTTTCACCCACACATACCTCTTTTATCCCCCCAAATTGGACCGTTTCTTCCAGAAATGCCACATTTCTCCCAAATAGATCACATCTTCTCCAAGAAATACCAGCTTTCCCCCTTCAAATAGGACATTTTCACCCACAAATACCTCTTTTATCCCCAAAAGAGCACAGTTTCTTCCAGAAATGCCACATTTCTCCCAAATATATCACATCTTCTCCAAGAAATACCAGGTTTTCCCCCTCAAATAGGACCTTTTCACCCACAAATACCTGTTTTATGCCCAAAATACGACAGTTTCTTCCAGAAATGCCACATTTCTCCCAAATAGATCACATCTTCTCCAAGAAATACCAGGTTTCCCCCTGGAAATAGGACCTTTTCACCCACAAATACCTGTATTATGCCCAAAATACGACATTTTCTTCCAGAAATGCCACATTTCTCCCAAATATATCACATCTTCTCCAAGAAATACCAGGTTTCCCCCTTCAAATAGGACCTTTTCACCCACAAATACCTCTTTTATCCCCAAAAGAGGACAGTTTCTTCCAGACATGCCACATTTCTCCCAAATATATCACATCTTCTCCAAGAAATGCCAGGATTCCTTCTGAAATAGGACCTTCTCACCCAAAACTACCAGCCTTCTACCCCCAAATTGGACATTTTCTTCCAGAAATGCCACATTTCTCCCAAATATATCACAACTCCTCCAAGAAATGCCAGGATTCCTCCTGAAATAGGACCTTCTCACCGAAAACTACCAGCCTTCTCCCCCCAAATTGGACATTTTCTTCCAGAAAGGCCACATTTCTCCCAAATATATCACATCTTCTCCAAGAAATACCAGCTTTCCCCCTTCAGATAGGACCTTTTCACCCGCAAATACCTGTTTGATCCCCAAAAGAGGACAGCTTCTTCCAGAAAGGCCATATTTCTCCCAAATATATCACATCTTCTCCAAGAAATACCAGGGTTCCCCCTTCAAATAGGACCTTATCACCCACAAATACCTCTTTTATCCCCAAAAGAGGACAGTTTCTTCCAGACATGCCACATTTCTCCCAAATATATCACATCTTCTCCAACAAATACCAGGGTTCCCCCTTCAAATAGGACCTTTTCACCCACAAATACCTCTTTTATCCCCAAAAGAGGACAGTTTCTTCCAGACATGCCACATTTCTCCCAAATATATCACATCTTCTCCAAGAAATACCAAGATTCCCCCTTCAAATAGGACCTTTTCACCCACAAATACCTCTTTTATCCCCAAAATAGGACAGTTTCTTCCAGACATGCCACATTTCTCCCAAATATATCACATCTTCTCCAAGAAATACCAGGATTCCTCCTGAAATAGGACCTTCTCACCCACTAATACCAGGCTTCTCCCCCCAAATAGGACAGTTTCTTCCAGACATGCCTCATTTCTCCCAAATATATCACATCTTCTCCAAGAAATAACAGCTTTCCCCCCTTCAAATACGACCTTTTCACACACAGATACCTATTTTATCCCCAAAAAAGGACATTTTCTTCCAGAAATGCCACATTTCTCCCAAATATATCACATCTTCTCCAAGAAATACCACGTTTCCCCCTTCAAATAGGACCTTTTCACCCACAAATACCTGTTTTATGCCCAAAATAGGACAGTTTCTTCCAGAAATGCCACATTTCTCCCAAATATATCACATCTTCTCCAAGAAATGCCAGGATTCCTCCTGAAATAGGACCTTCTCACCCACAACTACCAGCCTTCTCCCCCCAAATTGGACATTTTCTTCCAGAAAGGCCACATTTCTCCCAAATATATCACATCTTCTCCAAGAAATACCACGTTTCCCCCTTCAAATAGGACCTTTTCTCCCACAAATACCTCTTTTATCCCCAAAAGAGGACAGTTTCTTCCAGAAATGCCACATTTCTCCCAAATAGATCACATCTTCTCCAAGAAATAACAGGTTTCCCCCTTCAAATAGGACCTTTTCAACCACAAATACCTGTTTTATCCCCAAAATACGACAGTTTCATCCAGAAATGCCACATTTCTCCCAAATATATCACATCTTCTCCAAGAAATACCAGCTTTCCCCCTTGAATTAGGACCTTTTCTCCATGAAATTCCTCTTTTATCCCCAAAAGAGGACATTTTCTTCCAGAAATGCCACATTTCTCCCAAATATATCACATCTTCTCCAAGAAATACCAGGATTCCTCCTGAAATAGGACCTTCTCACCCAAAACTACCAGCCTTCTCCCCCCAAATTGGACATTTTCTTCCAGAAATGCCACATTTCTCCCAAATAGATCACATCTTCTCCAGGAAATACCAGGTTTCCCCCTCGAAATAGGACCTTTTCTCCCACAAATACCTGTTTTATCCCCAAAAGAGGACATATTCTTCCAGAAATGCCACATTTCTCCCAAATATGTCACATCTTCTCCAAGAAATACCACGTTTCCCCCTTCAAATAGGACCTTTTCAACCACAAATACCTGTTTTATCCCCAAAAATAGGACAGCTTCTTCCAGACATGCCACATTTCTCCCAAATATATCACATCTTCTCCAAGAAATACCAGGTTTGCCCCTTCAAATAGGACCTTTTCACCCACAAATACCTCTTTTATCCCCAAAAGAGGACAGTTTCTTCCAGACATGCCACATTTCTCCCAAATATATCACATCTCCTCCAAGAAATACCAGGTTTCCCCCTTCATATAGGACCTTTTCAACCACTAATACCTCTTTTATCCCTCAAATTGGTCATATTCATCCAGAAATGCCACATTTCTCCCAAATATATCACATCTTCTCCAAGAAATACCAGGTTTCCCCCTTCAAATAGGACCTTTTCACCCACAAATACCTGTTTTATCCCAAAAGAGGACAGTTTCTTCCAGACATGCCACATTTCTCCCAAATATATCATATCTTCTCCAAGAAATACCACGTTTCCCCCTTCAAATAGGACCTTTTCACACACAAATACCTGTTCTATCCCCAAAAGAGGACAGTTTCTTCCTGACATGCCCGATTTCTCCCAATAGATCACATCTTCTCCAAGAAATACCAGGTTTCCCCCTTCAAATAGGACCTTTTCACCCACAAATACCTGTTTTATCCCCAAAAGAGGACAGTTTCTGCCAGAAAGGCCACATTTCTCCCAAACATATCACATCTCCTCCAAGAAATACCAGGATTCCTCCTGAAATAGGACCTTTTCTCCCACAACTACCAGCCTTCTCCCCCCAAATAGGACAGTTTCTTCCAGAAATGCCACATTTCTCCCAAATATATCATATCTTCTCCAAGAAATACCAGGTTTCCCCCTTCAAATAGGACCTTTTCACCCACACATACCTCTTTTATCCCCAAAATAGGACCGTTTCTTCCAGAAATGCACATTTCTCCCAAATATATCACATCTTCTCCAAGAAATACCAGCTTTCCCCTTCAAATAGGACCTTTTCACCCACAATTACCTCTTTTATCCCCAAAAGAGCACAGTTTCTACCAGAAATGCCACATTTCTCCCAAATAGATCACATCTTCTCCAAGAAATACCAGGCTTCCCCCTTCAAATAGGACCTTTCCTCCATGAAATACCTCTTTTATCCCCAAAAGAGGACAGTTTCTTCCAGAAATGCCACATTTCTCCCAAATATATCACATCTTCTCCAAGAAATACCAGGTTTTCCCCCTCAAATAGGACCTTTTCACCCACAAATACCTGTTTTATGCCCAAAATACGACAGTTTCTTCCAGAAATGCCAGATTTCTCCCAAATATATCACATCTTCTCCAAGAAATACCAGGTTTCCCCCTTCAAATAGGACCTTTTCACCCACTAATACCTGTATTATGCCCAAAATAGAACAGTTTCTTCCAGAAATGCCGCATTTCACCCAAATATATCACATCTTCTCCAAGAAATACCAGGTTTCCCCCTTCAAATAGGACCTTTTCAACCACTAATACCTCTTTTATCCCCAAAAGAGGACAGTTTCTTCCGGAAAGGCCACATTTCTCCCAAATATATCACATCTTCTCCAAGAAATGCCAGGATTCCTCCTGAAATAGGACCTTCTCACCCAAAACTACCAGCCTTCTCCCCCCAAATTGGACATTTTCTTCCAGAAAGGCCACATTTCTCCCAAATATATCACATCTTCTCCAAGAAATACCACGTTTCCCCCTTCAAATAGGACCTTTTCTCCCACAAATACCTGTTTTATCCCCAAAAGACGACACTTTCCTCCAGAAATGCCACATTTCTCCCAAATAGATCACTTCTTCTCCAAGAAATACCACGTTTCCCCCTTCAAATAGGACCTTTTCACTCACAAATACCTGTTTTATCCCTCAGATTGGACATATTCTTCCAGAAATGCAAGATTTCTCCCAAATATATCACATCTTCTCCAAGAAATACCGGATTTCCCCCTTCAAATAGGACCTTTTCACCCACAAATACCTCTTTTATCCCCCAAATAGGACAGTTTCTTCCAGAAATGCCACATTTCTCCCAAATATATCATATCATCTCCAAGAAATACCAGGTTTCCCCCTTCAAATAGGAAATTTTCACCCACAAATACCTCTTTTATCCCCAAAAGAGGACAGTTTCTTCCAGAAATGCCAGATTTCTCCCAAATATATCACATCTTCTCCAAGAAATACCAGGGTTCCCCCTTCAAATAGGACCTTTTCACCCACAAATACGTCTTTTATCCCCAAAATAGGACACTTTCTGCCAGAAATGCCAGATTTCTCCCAAATAGATCACATCTCCTCCAAGAAATACCAGGATTCCTCCTGAAATAGGACCTTTTCTCCCACAAATACCAGCCTTCTCCCCCCAAATAGGACATTTTCTTTCAGAAAGGCCACATATCACCCAAATATATCACATCTTCTCCAAGAAATACCAGCTTTCCCCTTCAAATAGGACCTTTTCACCCACAAATACCTCTTTTATCCCGAAAATAGGACTGTTTCTTCCAGAAATGCCAGATTTCTCCCAAATATATCACATCTTCTCCAAGAAATACCAGCTTTCCCCCTTCAAATAGGACCTTTTCACCCACACATACCTCTTTTAACCCCAAAAGAGGACAGTTTCTTCCAGACATGCCACATTTCTCCCAAATATATCACATCTTCTCCAAGAAATACCAGGTTTCCCCCTTCAAATAGGACCTTATCACCCACAAATACCTCTTTTATCCCCAAAAGAGGACAGTTTCTTCCGGAAATGCCGCATTTCTCCCAAATATAGCACATCTTCTCCATGAAATACCAGGTTTCCAACTTCAAATAGGACCTTTTCACCCACAAATACCTCTTTTATCCCCAAAAGAGGACAGTTTCTTCCAGACATGCCAGATTTCTCCCAAATATATCACCTCTTCTCCAAGAAATAACAGGTTTCCCCTTCAAATACAACGTTTTCACCCACAAATACCTGTTTTATCCCCAAAAGAGGACAGTTTCTTCCAGAAATGCCACATTTCTCCCAAATATACCACATCTTCTCCAAGAAATACCAGGTTTCCCCCTTCAAATAGGACCTTTTCACCCACAAATACCTGTTTGATCCCCAAAAGAGGACAGCTTCTTCCAGAAATGCCACATTTCTCCCAAATATATCACATCTTCTCCAAGAAATACCAGGTTTCCAACTTCAAATAGGACCTTTTCACCAACAAATACCTGTTTTATCCCTCAAACTGGACATATTCTTCCAGAAATGCCAGATTTCTCCCAAATATATCACATCTTCTCCAAGAAATACCAGGTTTCCCCCTTCAAATAGGGCCTTTTCACCCACAAATACCTCTTTTATCCCCAAAAGAGGACAGTTTCTTCCAGAAATGCCACATTTCACCCAAATATATCATATCTTCTCCAAGAAATACCACGTCTCCCCCTTCAAATAGGACCTTTTCTCCCACAAATACCTGTTTTATCCCCAAAAGAGGACAGTTTCTTCCAGAAATGCCAGATTTCTCCCAAATAGATCACATCTTCTCCAAGAAATACCACGTTTCCCCCTTCAAATAGGACCTTTTCACCCACACATACCTCTTTTATCCCAGAAGAGGACAGTTTCTTCCAGAAATGCCACATTTCTCCCAAATATATCACATCTTCTCCAAGAAATACCAGCTTTCCAACTTCAAATAGGACCTTTTCACCCACAAATACCACTTTTATCCCCAAAATAGGACTGTTTCTTCCAGAAATGCCACATTTCTCCCAAATATATCACATCTTCTCCAAGAAATAACAGGTTTCCCCCTTCAAATACAACGTTTTCACCCACAAATACCTGTTTTATCCCCAAAAGAGGACAGTTTCTTCCAGAAATGCCACATTTCTCCCAAATATACCACAACTTCTCCAAGAAATACCAGGTTTCCCCCTTCAAATAGGACCTTTTCACCCACAAATACCTCTTTTATCCCCAAAAGAGGACAGTTTCTTCCAGAAATGCCACATTTCTCCCAAATATATCACATCTTCTCCAAGAAATACCAGGTTTCCAACTTCAAATAGGACCTTTTCACCAACAAATACCTCTTTTACCCCTCAAATTGGACATATTCTTCCAAAAATGCCAGATTTCTCCCAAATATATCACATCTTCTCCAAGAAATACCAGGTTTCCCCCTTCAAATAGGACCTTTTCACCCACAAATACCTCTTTTATCCCCAAAAGAGGACAGTTTCTTCCAGAAATGCCACATATCACCCAAATATATCATATCTTCTCCAAGAAATACCACGTTTCCCCCTTCAAATAGGACCTTTTCACCCACAAATACCTGTTTTATCCCCAAAAGAGGACAGTTTCTTCCAGAAATGCCACATTTCTCCCAAATATATCACATCTTCTCCAAGAAATACCAGGTTTCCCCCTTCAAATAGGAACTTTTCACCCACACATACCTCTTTTATCCCCCCAAATTGGACCGTTTCTTCCAGAAATGCCACATTTCTTCCAAATAGATCACATCTTCTCCAAGAAATACCAGCTTTCCCCCTTCAAATAGGACATTTTCACCCACAAATACCTCTTTTATCCCCAAAAGAGCACAGTTTCTTCCAGAAATGCCACATTTCTCCCAAATATATCACATCTTCTCCAAGAAATACCAGGTTTTCCCCCTCAAATAGGACCTTTTCACCCACAAATACCTGTTTTATGCCCAAAATACGACAGTTTCTTCCAGAAATGCCACATTTCTCCCAAATATATCACATCTTCTCCAAGAAATACCAGGTTTCCCCCTGGAAATAGGACCTTTTCACCCACAAATACCTGTATTATGCCCAAAATACGACATTTTCTTCCAGAAATGCCACATTTCTCCCAAATATATCACATCTTCTCCAAGAAATACCAGGTTTCCCCCTTCTAATAGGACCTTTTCACCCACAAATACCTCTTTTATCCCCAAAAGAGGACAGTTTCTTCCAGACATGCCACATTTCTCCCAAATATATCACATCTTCTCCAAGAAATGCCAGGATTCCTTCTGAAATAGGACCTTCTCACCCAAAACTACCAGCCTTCTACCCCCAAATTGGACATTTTCTTCCAGAAATGCCACATTTCTCCCAAATATATCACAACTCCTCCAAGAAATGCCAGGATTCCTCCTGAAATAGGACCTTCTCACCGAAAACTACCAGCCTTCTCCCCCCAAATTGGACATTTTCTTCCAGAAAGGCCACATTTCTCCCAAATATATCACATCTTCTCCAAGAAATACCAGCTTTCCCCCTTCAGATAGGACCTTTTCACCCGCAAATACCTGTTTGATCCCCAAAAGAGGACAGCTTCTTCCAGAAATGCCATATTTCTCCCAAATATATCACATCTTCTCCAAGAAATACCAGGGTTCCCCCTTCAAATAGGACCTTATCACCCACAAATACCTCTTTTATCCCCAAAAGAGGACAGTTTCTTCCAGACATGCCACATTTCTCCCAAATATATCACATCTTCTCCAAGAAATAGCAGGGTTCCCCCTTCAAATAGGACCTTTTCACCCACAAATACCTCTTTTATCCCCAAAAGAGGACAGTTTCTTCCAGACATGCCACATTTCTCCCAAATATATCACATCTTCTCCAAGAAATACCAAGATTCCCCCTTCAAATAGGACCTTTTCACCCACAAATACCTCTTTTATCCCCAAAATAGGACAGTTTCTTCCAGACATGCCACATTTCTCCCAAATATATCACATCTTCTCCAAGAAATACCAGGATTCCTCCTGAAATAGGACCTTCTCACCCACTAATACCAGGCTTCTCCCCCCAAATAGGACAGTTTCTTCCAGACATGCCTCATTTCTCCCAAATATATCACATCTTCTCCAAGAAATAACAGCTTTCCCCCCTTCAAATACGACCTTTTCACCCACAGATACCTATTTTATCCCCAAAAAAGGACATTTTCTTCCAGAAATGCCACATTTCTCCCAAACATATCACATCTTCTCCAAGAAATACCACGTTTCCCCCTTCAAATAGGACCTTTTCACCCACAAATACCTGTTTTATGCCCAAAATAGGACAGTTTCTTCCAGAAATGCCACATTTCTCCCAAATATATCACATCTTCTCCAAGAAATGCCAGGATTCCTCCTGAAATAGGACCTTCTCACCCGAAACTACCAGCTTTCTCCCCCCAAATTGGACATTTTCTTCCAGAAAGGCCACATTTCTCCCAAATATATCACATCTTCTCCAAGAAATACCACGTTTCCCCCTTCAAATAGGACCTTTTCACACACAAATACCTGTTTTATCCCTCAAATTGGACATATTCTTCCAGAAATGCCAGATTTCTCCCTAATATATCACATCTTCTCCAAGAAATACCGGATTTCCCCCTTCAAATAGGACCTTTTCACCCACAAATACCTCTTTTATCCCTCAAATAGGACAGTTTCTTCCAGACATGCCACATTTCTCCCAAATATATCATATCATCTCCAAGAAATACCAGGTTTCCCCCTTCAAATAGGACCTTTTCACCCACAAATACCTCTTTTATCCCCAAAAGAGGACAGTTTCTTCCAGAAATGCCCGATTTCTCCCAAATATATCACATCTTCTCCAAGAAATACCAGGGTTCCCCCTTCAAATAGGACCTTTTCACCCACAAATTCGTCTTTTATCCCCAAAATAGGACACTTTCGGCCAGAAATGCCAGATTTCTCCCAAATAGATCACATCTCCTCCAAGAAATACCAGGATTCCTCCTGAAATAGGACCTTTTCTCCCACAAATACCAGCCTTCTCCCCCCAAATAGGACATTTTCTTTCAGAAAGGCCACATATCACCCAAATATATCACATCTTCTCCAAGAAATACCAGCTTTCCCCCTTCAAATAGGACCTTTTCACCCACAAATACCTGTTTTATCCCCAAAATAGGACTGTTTCTTCCAGAAATGCCAGATTTCTCCCAAATATATCACATCTTCTCCAAGAAATACCAGCTTTCCCCCTTCAAATAGGACCTTTTCACCCACACATACCTCTTTTAACCCCAAAAGAGGACAGTTTCTTCCAGACATGCCACATTTATCCCAAATATATCACATCTTCTCCAAGAAATACCAGGTTTCCCCCTTCAAATAGGACCTTATCACCCACAAATACCTCTTTTATCCCCAAAAGAGGACAGTTTCTTCCGGAAATGCCACATTTCTCCCAAATATAGCACATCTTCTCAATGAAATACCAGATTTCCAACTTCAAATAGGACCTTTTCACCCACAAATACCTCTTTTATCCCCAAAAGAGGACAGTTTCTTCCAGAAATGCCACATTTCTCCCAAATATATCACCTCTTCTCCAAGAAATACCAGGTTTCCCCCTTCAAATAGGACCTTTTCACCCACAAATACCTGTTTGATCCCCAAAAGAGGACAGCTTCTTCCAGAAATGCCACATTTCTCCCAAATATATCACATCTTCTCCAAGAAATACCAGGTTTCCAACTTCAAATAGGACCTTTTCACCAACAAATACCTGTTTTATCCCTCAAATTGGACATATTCTTCCAGAAATGCCAGATTTCTCCCAAATATATCACATCTTCTCCAAGAAATACCAGGTTTCCCCCTTCAAATAGGGCCTTTTCACCCACAAATACCTCTTTTATCCCCAAAAGAGGACAGTTTCTTCCAGAAATGCCACATTTCTCCCAAATATATCATATCTTCTCCAAGAAATACCACGTCTCCCCCTTCAAATAGGACCTTTTCACCCACAAATACCTGTTTTATCCCCAAAAGAGGACAGTTTCTTCCAGAAATGCCAGATTTCTCCCAAATAGATCACATCTTCTCCAAGAAATACCACGTTTCCCCCTTCAAATAGGACCTTTTCACCCACACATACCTCTTTTATCCCCAGAAGAGGACAGTTTCTTCCAGAAATGCCTCATTTCTCCCAAATATATCACATCTTCTCCAAGAAATACCAGCTTTCCCCCTTCAAATAGGACCTTTTCACCCACAAATACCACTTTTATCCCCAAAATAGGACTGTTTCTTCCAGAAATGCCACATTTCTCCCATATATATCACATCTTCTCCAAGAAATAACAGGTTTCCCCCTTCAAATACAACGTTTTCACCCACAAATACCTGTTTTATCCCCAAAAGAGGACAGTTTCTTCCAGAAATGCCACATTTCTCCCAAATATACCACATCTTCTCCAAGAAATACCAGGTTTCCCCCTTCAAATAGGACCTTTTCACCCACAAATACCTCTTTTATCCCCAAAAGAGGACAGTTTCTTCCAGAAATGCCTCATTTCTCCCAAATATATCACATCTTCTCCAAGAAATACCAGGTTTCCAACTTCAAATAGGACCTTTTCACCAACAAATACCTCTTTTACCCCTCAAATTGGACATATTCTTCCAAAAATGCCAGATTTCTCCCAAATATATCACATCTTCTCCAAGAAATACCAGGTTTCCCCCTTCAAATAGGACCTTTTCACCCACACATACCTCTTTTAACCCCAAAAGAGGACAGTTTCTTCCAGACATGCCACATTTATCCCAAATATATCATATCTTCTACAAGAAATACCACGTTTCCCCCTTCAAATAGGACCTTTTCACCCACAAATACCTGTTTTATCCCCAAAAGAGGACAGTTTCTTCCAGAAATGCCACATTTCTCCCAAATAGATCACATCTTCTCCAAGAAATACCAGCTTTCCAACTTCAAATAGGAACTTTTCACCCACACATACCTCTTTTATCCCCCCAAATTGGACCGTTTCTTCCAGAAATGCCACATTTCTCCCAAATAGATCACATCTTCTCCAAGAAATACCAGCTTTCCCCCTTCAAATAGGACCTTTTCACCCACAAATACCTCTTTTATCCCCAAAAGAGCACAGTTTCTTCCAGAAATGCCACATTTCTCCCAAATATATCACATCTTCTCCAAGAAATACCAGGTTTTCCCCCTCAAATAGGACCTTTTCACCCACAAATACCTGTTTTATGCCCAAAATACGACAGTTTCTTCCAGAAATGCCACATTTCTCCCAAATATATCACATCTTCTCCAAGAAATACCAGGTTTCCCCCTTCAAATAGGACCTTTTCACCCACAAATACCTCTTTTATCCCCAAAAGAGGACAGTTTCTTCCGGATAGGCCACATTTCTCCCAAATATATCACATCTTCTCCAAGAGATGCCAGGATTCCTCCTGAAATAGGACCTTCTCACCCAAAACTACCAGCCTTCTCCCCCCAAATTGGAAAGTTTCTTCCAGAAATGCCACATTTCTCCCAAATATATCACAACTCCTCCAAGAAATGCCAGGATTCCTCCTGAAATAGGACCTTCTCACCGAAAACTACCAGCCTTCTCCCCCCAAATTGGACATTTTCTTCCAGAAAGGCCACATTTCTCCCAAATATATCACATCTTCTCCAAGAAATACCAGCTTTCCCCCTTCAGATAGGACCTTTTCACCCGCAAATACCTGTTTGATCCCCAAAAGAGGACAGCTTCTTCCAGAAATGCCATATTTCTCCCAAATATATCACATCTTCTCCAAGAATTACCAGGGTTCCCCCTTCAAATAGGACCTTATCACCCACAAATACCTGTTTTATCCCCAAAAGAGGACAGTTTCTTCCAGACATGCCACATTTCTCCCAAATATATCACATCTTCTCCAAGAAATAGCAGGGTTCCCCCTTCAAATAGGACCTTTTCACCCACAAATACCTCTTTTATCCCCAAAAGAGGACAGTTTCTTCCAGAAATGCCACATTTCTCCCAAATAGATCACATCTTCTCCAAGAAATACCAAGATTCCCCCTTCAAATAGGACCTTTTCACCCACAAATACCTCTTTTATCCCCAAAATAGGACAGTTTCTTCCAGACATGCCACATTTCTCCCAAATATATCAGATCTTCTCCAAGAAATACCAGGATTCCTCCTGAAATAGGACCTTCTCACCCACTAATACCAGCCTTCTCCCCCCAAATAGGACAGTTTCTTCCAGACATGCCTCATTTCTCCCAAATATATCACATCTTCTCCAAGAAATAACAGCTTTCCCCCCTTCAAATACGACCTTTTCACCCACAGATACCTATTTTATCCCCAAAAAAGGACATTTTCTTCCAGAAATGCCACATTTCTCCCAAATATATCACATCTTCTCCAAGAAATACCTCGTTTCCCCCTTCAAATAGGACCTTTTCACCCACAAATATCTCTTTTATCCCCAAAAGAGGACAGTTTCTTCCAGAAATGCCACATTTCACCCAAATATATCATATCTTCTCCAAGAAATACCACGTTTCCCCCTTGAAATAGGACCTTTTCACCCACAAATACCTGTTTTATCCCCAAAAGAGGACAGTTTCTTCCAGAAATGCCAGATTTCTCCCGAATAGATCACATCTTCTCCAAGAAATACCAGCTTTCCCCCTTCAAATAGGACCTTTTCACCCACAAATACCTCTTTTATCCCCAAAAGAGGACAGTTTCTTCCAGAAATGCCACATTTCTCCCAAATATACCACATCTTCTCCAAGAAATACCAGGTTTCCCCCTTCAAATAGGACCTTTTCACCCACAAATACCTCTTTTATCCCCAAAATAGGACAGTTTCTTCCAGACATGCCACATTTCTCCCAAATATATCACATCTTCTCCAAGAAATACCAGGTTTCCCCCTTCAAATAGGACCTTTTCACCCACAAATACCTCTTTTATCCCCAAAATAGGACAGTTTCTTCCAGAAATGCCACATTTCACCCAAATATATCAGATCTTCTCCAAGAAATACCACGTTTCCCCCTTCAAATAGGACCTTTTCACCCACAAATACCTCTTTTATCCCCAAAAGAGGACAGTTTCTTCCAGAAATGCCAGATTTCTCCCAAATAGATCACAGCTTCTCCAAGAAATACCAGCTTTCCCCCTTCAAATAGGACCTTTTCACCCACACATACCTCTTTTATCCCCAAAAGAGGATCGTTTCTTCCAGAAATGCCACATTTCTCCCAAATAGATCACATCTTCTCCAAGAAATACCAGCTTTCCCCCTTCAAATAGGACCTTTTCACCCACAAATACCTGTTTTATCCCCAAAAGAGCACAGTTTCTTCCAGAAATGCCACATTTCTCCCAAATATATCACATCTTCTCCAAGAAATACCAGGATTCCTCCTGAAATAGGACCTTCTCACCCACAACTACCAGCCCTCTCCCCACAAATTGGACAGTTTCTTCCAGAAATGCCTGATTTCTCCCAAATAGATCACATCTTCTCCAAGAAATACCAGGCTTCCCCCTTCAAATAGGACCTTTTCTCCATGAAATACCTCTTTTATCCCCAAAAGAGGACAGTTTCTTCCAGAAAGGCCAGATTTCTCCCAAATATATCACATCTTCTCCAAGAAATACCAGGTTTTCCCCTACAAATAGGACCTTTTCAACCACAAATACCTGTTTTATCCCCAAAATACGACAGTTTCTTCCAGAAATGCTACATTTCTCCCAAATATATCACATCTTCTCCAAGAAATACCAGGTTTCCCCCTTCAAATAGGACCTTTTCACCCACAAATACCTGTATTATGCCCAAAATACGACATTTTCTTCCAGAAATGCCACATTTCTCCCAAATATATCACATCTTCTCCAAGAAATACCAGGTTTCACCCTTCAAATAGGACCTTTTCAACCACTAATACCTCTTTTATCCCCATAAGAGGACAGTTGCTTCCGGATAGGCCACATTTCTCCCAAATATATCACATCTTCTCCAAGAAATACCAGGATTCCTCCTGAAATAGGACCTTCTCACCCAAAACTACCAGCCTTCTCCCCCCAAATTGGACATTTTCTTCCAGAAATGCCACATTTCTCCCAAATATATCACATCTTCTCCAAGAAATGCCAGGATTCCTCCTGAAATAGGACCTTCTCACCCAAAACTACCAGCCTTCTCCCCCCAAATTGGACATTTTCTTCCAGAAAGGCCACATTTCTCCCAAATATATCACATCTTCTCCAAGAAATACCAGCTTTCCCCCTTCAAATAGGACCTTATCACCCACAAAGACCTCTTTTATCCCCAAAATAGGACAGTTTCTTCCAGACATGCCACATTTCTCCCAAATATATCACATCTTCTCCAAGAAATACCAGGGTTCCCCCTTCAAATAGGACCTTTTCACCCACAAATACCTCTTTTATCCCCAAAAGAGGACAGTTTCTTCCAGAAATGCCACATTTCTCCCAAATATATCACTTCTTCTCCAAGAAATACCAGGATTCCCCCTTCAAATAGGACCTTTTCACCCACAAATACCTCTTTTATCCCCAAAAGAGGACAGTTTCTTCCAGAAATGCCACATTTCTCCCAAATATATCACATCTTCTCCAAGAAATACCAGGATTCCTCCTGAAATAGGACCTTCTCACCCACTAATACCAGGCTTCTCCCCCCAAATAGGACAGTTTCTTCCAGAAATGCCTCATTTCTCCCAAATATATCACATCTTCTCCAAGAAATACCAGCTTTCCCCCTTCAAATAGGACCTTTTCACCCACAGATACCTCTTTTATCCCCAAAAGAGGACATTTTCTTCCAGAAATGCCACATTTCTCCCAAATATATCACATCTTCTCCAAGAAATACCAGGGTTCCCCCTTCAAATAGGACCTTTTCCACCACAAATACCTGTTTTATGCCCAAAATACGACAGTTTCTTCCAGAAATGCCACATTTCTCCCAAATATATCACATCTTCTCCAAGAAATACCAGGTTTCCCCCTTCAAATAGGACCTTTTCTCAATGAAATACCTCTTTTATCCCCAAAGAGGACTTTTTCTTCAAGAAAGGCCACATTTCTCCCAAATATATCACATCTTCTCCAAGAAATACCAGGTTTCCCCCTTCAAATAGGACCTTTTCAACCACTAATACCTCTTTTATCCCCAAAAGAGGACATTTTCTTCCGGAAAGGCCACATTTCTAACAAATATATCACATCTTCTCCAAGAAATGCCAGGATTCCTCCTGAAATAGGACCTTCTCACCCAAAACTACCAGCCTTCTCCCCCCAAATTGGACATTTTCTTCCAGAAAGGCCACATTTCTCCCAAATAAATCACATCTTCTCCAAGAAATACCAGGTTTCCCCCTTCAAATAGGACCTTTTCAACCACTAATACCTCTTTTATCCCCAAAAGAGGACATTTTCTTCCGGAAAGGCCACATTTCTAACAAATATATCACATCTTCTCCAAGAAATGCCAGGATTCCTCCTGAAATAGGACCTTCTCACCCAAAACTACCAGCCTTCTCCCCCCAAATTGGACATTTTCTTCCAGAAAGGCCACATTTCTCCCAAATATATCACATCTTCTCCAAGAAATACCAGGTTTCCCCCTTCAAATAGGACCTTTTCACCCACAAATACCTGTTTTATCCCCAAAAGACGACACTTTCCTCCCGAAATGCCACATTTCTCCCAAATAGATCACATCTTCTCCAAGAAATACCACGTTTCCCCCTTCAAATAGGACCTTTTCAACCACAAATACCTGTTCTATCCCTCAAATTGGACATATTTTTCCAGAAATGCCAGATTTCTCCCAAATATATCACATCTCCTTCTAGAAATACCAGGTTTCCCCCTTCAAATAGGACCTTTTCACCCACAAATACCTCTTTTATCCCCAAAATAGGAGAGTTTCTTCCAGACATGCCACATTTCTCCCAAATATATCACATCTTCTCCAAGAAATACCAGGATTCCAACTTCAAATAGGACCTTTTCACCAACAAATACCTGTTTTATCCCTCAAATTGGACATATTCTTCCAGAAATGCCACATTTCTCCCAAATATATCACATCTTCTCCAAGAAATACCAGGTTTCCCCCTTCAAATAGGACCTTTTCACCCACAAATATCTCTTTTATCCCCAAAAGAGGACAGTTTCTTCCAGAAATGCCACATTTCACCCAAATATATCATATCTTCTCCAAGAAATACCACGTTTCCCCCTTCAAATAGGACCTTTTCACCCACAAATACCTGTTTTATCCCCAAAAGAGGACAGTTTCTTCCAGAAATGCCAGATTTCTCCCGAATAGATCACATCTTCTCCAAGAAATACCAGGGTTCCCCCTTCAAATAGGACCTTTCACCCACAAATACCTCTTTTATCCCCAAAAGAGGACAGTTTCTTCCAGAAATGCCACATTTCTCCCAAATATACCACATCTTCTCCAAGAAATACCAGGTTTCCCCCTTCAAATAGGACCTTTTCACCCACAAATACCTCTTTTATCCCCAAAATAGGACAGTTTCTTCCAGACATGCCACATTTCTCCCAAATATATCACATCTTCTCCAAGAAATACCAGGTTTCCCCCTTCAAATAGGACCTTTTCACCCACAAATACCTCTTTTATCCCCAAAATAGGACAGTTTCTTCCAGAAATGCCACATTTCACCCAAATATATCATATCTTCTCCAAGAAATACCACGTTTCCCCCTTCAAATAGGACCTTTTCACCCACAAATACCTCTTTTATCCCCAAAAGAGGACAGTTTCTTCCAGAAATGCCAGATTTCTCCCAAATAGATCACAGCTTCTCCAAGAAATACCAGCTTTCCCCCTTCAAATAGGACCTTTTCACCCACACATACCTCTTTTATCCCCAAAAGAGGACCGTTTCTTCCAGAAAGGCCACATTTCTCCCAAATAGATCACATCTTCTCCAAGAAATACCAGCTTTCCCCTTCAAATAGGACCTTTTCACCCACAAATACCTGTTTTATCCCCAAAAGAGCACAGTTTCTTCCAGAAATGCCACATTTCTCCCAAATATATCACATCTTCTCCAAGAAATACCAGGATTCCTCCTGAAATAGGACCTTCTCACCCACAACTACCAGCCCTCTCCCCACAAATTGGACATTTTCTTCCAGAAATGCCTGATTTCTCCCAAATAGATCACATCTTCTCCAAGAAATACCAGGCTTCCCCTTCAAATAGAACCTTTTCTCCATGAAATACCTCTTTTATCCCCAAAAGAGGACAGTTTCTTCCAGAAAGGCCACATTTCTCCCAAATATATCACATCTTCTCCAAGAAATACCAGGTTTTCCCCTACAAATAGGACCTTTTCAACCACAAATACCTGTTTTATCCCCAAAATACGACAGTTTCTTCCAGAAATGCTACATTTCTCCCAAATATATCACATCTTCTCCAAGAAATACCAGGTTTCCCCCTGGAAATAGGACCTTTTCACCCACAAATACCTGTATTATGCCCAAAATACGACATTTTCTTCCAGAAATGCCACATTTCTCCCAAATATATCACATCTTCTCCAAGAAATACCAGGTTTCACCCTTCAAATAGGACCTTTTCAACCACTAATACCTCTTTTATCCCCAAAAGAGGACTGTTGCTTCCGGATAGGCCACATTTCTCCCAAATATATATCATCTTCTCCAAGAAATGCCAGGATTCCTCCTGAAATAGGACCTTCTCACCCAAAACTACCAGCCTTCTCCCCCCAAATTGGACATTTTCTTCCAGAAATGCCACATTTCTCCCAAATATATCACATCTTCTCCAAGAAATGCCAGGATTCCTCCTGAAATAGGACCTTCTCACCCAAAACTACCAGCCTTCTCCCCCCAAATTGGACATTTTCTTCCAGAAAGGCCACATTTCTCCCAAATATATCACATCTTCTCCAAGAAATACCAGCTTTCCCCCTTCAAATAGGACCTTTTCACCCGCAAATACCTGTTTGATCCCCAAAAGAGGACAGCTTCTTCCAGAAATGCCACATTTCTCCCAAATACATCAAATCTTCTCCAAGAAATACCAGGGTTCCCCCTTCAAATAGGACCTTATCACCCACAAAGACCTCTTTTATCCCCAAAATAGGACAGTTTCTTCCAGACATGCCACATTTCTCCCAAATATATCACATCTTCTCCAAGAAATACCAGGGTTCCCCCTTCAAATAGGACCTTTTCACCCACAAATACCTCTTTTATCCCCAAAAGAGGACAGTTTCTTCCAGAAATGCCACATTTCTCCCAAATATATCACATCTTCTCCAAGAAATACCAGGATTCCCCCTTCAAATAGGACCTTTTCACCCACAAATACCTCTTTTATCCCCAAAAGAGGACAGTTTCTTCCAGAAATGCCACATTTCTCCCAAATATATCACATCTTCTCCAAGAAATACCAGGATTCCTCCTGAAATAGGACCTTCTCACCCACTAATACCAGGCTTCTCCCCCCAAATAGGACAGTTTCTTCCAGAAATGCCTCATTTCTCCCAAATATATCACATCTTCTCCAAGAAATACCAGCTTTCCCCCTTCAAATAGGACCTTTTCACCCACAGATACCTCTTTTATCCCCAAAAGAGGACATTTTCTTCCAGAAATGCCACATTTCTCCCAAATAGATCACATCTTCTCCAAGAAATACCAGGGTTCCCCCTTCAAATAGGACCTTTTCCACCACAAATACCTGTTTTATGCCCAAAATACGACAGTTTCTTCCAGAAATGCCACATTTCTCCCAAATATATCACATCTTCTCCAAGAAATACCAGGTTTCCCCCTTCAAATAGGACCTTTTCTCAATGAAATACCTCTTTTATCCCCAAAGAGGACTTTTTCTTCAAGAAAGGCCACATTTCTCCCAAATATATCACATCTTCTCCAAGAAATACCAGGTTTCCCCCTTCAAATAGGACCTTTTCAACCACTAATACCTCTTTTATCCCCAAAAGAGGACATTTTCTTCCGGAAAGGCCACATTTCTAACAAATATATCACATCTTCTCCAAGAAATGCCAGGATTCCTCCTGAAATAGGACCTTCTCACCCAAAACTACCAGCCTTCTCCCCCCAAATTGGACATTTTCTTCCAGAAAGGCCACATTTCTCCCAAATATATCACATCTTCTCCAAGAAATACCAGGTTTCCCCCTTCAAATAGGACCTTTTCACCCACAAATACCTGTTTTATCCCCAAAAGACGACACTTTCCTCCAGAAATGCCACATTTCTCCCAAATAGATCACATCTTCTCCAAGAAATACCACGTTTCCCCCTTCAAATAGGACCTTTTCAACCACAAATACCTGTTCTATCCCTCAAATTGGACATATTTTTCCAGAAATGCCAGATTTCTCCCAAATATATCACATCTCCTTCTAGAAATACCAGGTTTCCCCCTTCAAATAGGACCTTTTCACCCACAAATACCTGTTTTATCCCCAAAAGAGGACAGTTTCTTCCAGACATGCCACATTTCTCCCAAATATATCATATCTTCTCCAAGAAATGCCAGGTTTCCCCCTTCAAATAGGAAATTTTCACCCACAAATATCTCTTTTATCCCCAAAAGAGGACAGTTTCTTCCAGAAATGCCAGATTTCTCCCAAATATATCACATATTCTCCAAGAAATACCAGGGTTCCCCCTTCAAATAGGACCTTTTCACTCACAAATACGTCTTTTATCCCCAAAAGAGGACACTTTCTGCCAGAAATGCCACATTTCTCCCAAATAGATCACATCTCCTCCAAGAAATACCAGGATTCCTCCTGAAATAGGACCTTTTCTCCCATAAATACCAGCCTTCTCCTCCCAAATTGGACATTTTCTTTCTAAAGGCCACATATCACCCAAATATATCACATCTTCTCCAAGAAATACCAGGGTTCCCCCTTCAAATAGGACCTTTTCACCCACAAATACCTCTTTTATCCCCAAAAGAGGACAGTTTCTTCCAGACATGCCACATTTCTCCCAAATAGATCACATCTTCTCCAAGAAATACCAGGGTTCCCCCTTCAAATAGGACCTTTTCACCCACAAATTCCTGTTCTATCCACAAAACAGGACACTTTCTTCCAGAAATGCCACATTTCTCCCAAATAGATCACATCTTCTCCAAGAAATACCAGGGTTCCCCCTTCAAATAGGACCTTTTCACCCACAAATTCCTGTTCTATCCACAAAACAGGACACTTTCTTCCAGAAATGCCACATTTCTCCCAAATATATCACATCTTCTCCAAGAAATACCAGCTTTCCCCCTTCAAATAGGACCTTTTCACCCACAAATACCTGTTTTATCCCCAAAAGAGGACAGTTTCTTCCAGAAATGCCACATTTCTCCCAAATATATCACAACTCCTCCAAGAAATACCACGTTTCCCCCATCATATAGGACCTTTTCTCCATGAAATACCTCTTTTATCCCCAAAAGAGGACAGTTTCTTCCAGAAAGGCCAGATTTCTCCCAAATATATCACATCTTCTCCAAGAAATACCAGCTTTCCCTCTTCAAATAGGACCTTTTCTGCCACAAATACCTGTTTTATCCCCAAAATAGGACAGTTTCTTCCAGAAATGCCACATTTCTCCCAAACATATCACATCTTCTCCAAGAAATACCAGGTTTCCTCCTGAAATAGGACCTTGTCACCCACAGATTCCTGTTTTATCCCTTTGTTCCGAGCGGCTTTTCGTTTTGGAGTGTTTATCCGATGCTACTCTTCAGCATTCTGTGACGAATAAAATAGAAGAGAAAAGCCCCACTAATAAGGCAGCTAGAAGCTCCAGAAGCCACACCTTGTGCTTTCAGGGAGGACGTTCCAGAAAGTCGAGAGTTGTGGCTTCTTTCCTGCGGAGAAAAAAACCCCTGTTTTCAGGCAATGCAGGACGCTGAATTCGCTCCTTCTCGGCATTTCAATACCGCTCCTTCGCTCTCGTGGCTCGAACGCGGCACACGCGCTGAACCGCTCCGGAGAGTCTGCAGTTGCTGTCCGGTCCATCGCGGTTCTGCCCGAGTGCCGCTTGCAGCCTTCAGCAGCGCTCTCGTTTCTCTCGGATGCCGGGAAAGAGCGACTTCAGCCGGATGCTTTTCTCCGACGAGTGAGCGGCTTCTTCTGCGCACATCGCAATGGAGAGCTTTTGACTTCTCCATGTGTCCATGCAGAATGCACTACGCTTCTCTCTCATTCTTATCCCTTCCTTCCGAGCGACATTTCGTTTTGGAGTGTTTATCCGATGCTACACTTCAGCATTCTGTGACGAATAGAGTAGAAGAGAAAAGCCCCACTAATAAGATAGCTAGAAGCTCCAGAAGCCACACACGTTGTGCTTTCAGGGAGGACGTTCCAGAAAGTCGAGAGTTGTGGCTTGTTTCCTTCGGAGAAAAAAACCCCTGTTTTCAGGCAATGCAGTAGGCTGAATTCGCATCTTCTCGGCATAGGAATACCGCTCCTTCGCTCTCGTGGCTCGAAAGCGGCACTCGCGCTGAACCGCTCCGGAGAGTCTGCAGTTGCTGTCCGGTCCATCGCGGTTCTGCCCGAGTGCCGCTTGCAGCCTTCAGCAGCGCTCTCGTTTCTCTCGGATGCCGGGAAAGAGCGACTTCAGCCGGATGCTTTGCTCCGACGAGTGAGCGGCTTCTTCTGCGCACATCGCAATGGAGCGCTTCTGACTTCTCCATGTGTCCATGCAGAATGCACTACGCTTCTCTCTCATTCTTATCCCTTTCTTCCGAGCGACTTTTCGTTTTGGAGTGTTTATCCGATGCTACACTTCAGCATTCTGTGACGAATAGAGTAGAAGAGAAAAGCCCCACTAATAAGGCAGCTAGAAGTTCGAGGAGCAACGCACGTAGTGCTTTCAGGGAGGACGTTCCAGAAAGTCGAGAGTTGTGGCTTCTTTCCGGCGGAGAAAAAAACCATTGTTTTCAGGCAATTCAGTAGTCTGCAACTGCAGACTGTCCGGTGTGGTTCAGCGCAAATGCCGCTTTCGAGCCACGAGAGAGGAAAAGCGGCATTCCTATGCCGAGAACGAGCGAATTCAGCCTACTGCATTGCCTGAAAACAGGGGCTTTTTTCTCCGAAGGAAACAAGCCACAACTCTCGACTTTCTGGAAAGTCCTCCATGAAAGCACTACGTGCGTTGCTCCTCGAACTTCTAGCTGCCTTATTAGTGGGGCTTTTCTCTTCTACTCTATTAGTCACAGAATGCTGAAGTGTAGCATGGGATAAACACTCCAAAACGAAATGTCGCTCGGAAAAAGGGATAAGAATGAGAGAGAAGCGTAGTGCATTCTGCATGGACAGAAGGAGAAGTCAGAAGCTCTCCATTGCGATGTGCGCAGAAGAAGCCGCTCACTCGTCGGAGCAAAGCATCCGGCTGAAGTCGCTCTTTCCCGGCATCCGAGAGAAACGAGAGCGCTGCTGAAGGCTGCAAGCGGCACTCGGGCAGAACCGCGATGGACCGGACAGCAACTGCAGACTCTCCGGAGCGGTTCAGCGCGTGTGCCGCGTTCGAGCCACGAGAGCGAAGGAGCGGTATTGAAATGCCGAGAAGGAGCGAATTCAGCGTCCTGCATTGCCTGAAAACAGGGGTTTTTTTCTCCGCAGGAAAGAAGCCACAACTCTCGACTTTCTGGAACGTCCTCCCTGAAAGCACAATGTGTGTGGCTACTGCACCTTCTAGCTGCCTTATTAGTGGGGCTTTTCTCTTCTATTTTATTCGTCACAGAATGCTGAAGTGTAGCAGCGGATAAACACTCCAAAACGAAATGTCGCTCGGAAAAAGGGATAAGAATGAGAGAGAAGCGTAGTGCATTCTGCATGGACAGAAGGAGAAGTCAGAAGCGCTCCATTGCGATGTGCGCAGAAGAAGCCGCTCACTCGTCGGAGCAAAGCATCCGGCTGAAGTCGCTCTTTCCCGGCATCCGAGAGAAACGAGAGCGCTGCTGAAGGCTGCAAGCGGCACTCGGGCAGAATCGCGATGGACCGGACAGCAACTGCAGACTCTCCGGAGCGGTTCAGAGCGAGTGCCGCTTTCGAGACACGAGAGCGAAGGAGCGGTATTGAAATGCCGAGAAGATGCGAATTCAGCCTACTGCATTGCGTGAAAACAGGGGTTTTTTTCTCCGCAGGAAAGAAGCCACAACTCTCGACTTTCTGGAACGTCCTCCCTGAAAGCACAATGTGTGTGGCTACTGGACCGTCTAGCTGCCTTATTAGTGGGGCTTTTCTCTTCTACTCTATTCGTCACAGAATACTGAAGTGTAGCATCGGATAAACACTCCAAAACGAAATGTCGCTCGGAAAAAGGGATAAAACAGGTATTTGTGGGTGACAGGGTCCTATTTCAGGAGGAAACCTGGTATTTCTTGGAGATGTGATATATTTGGGAGAAATGTGGCATTTCTGGAAGAAACTGTCCTATTTTGGGGATAAAGGAGGTATTTGTGGGTGAAAAGGTCCTATTTGAAGAGGGAAACCTGGTATTTCTTGGAGAAGATGTGATATATTTGGGAGAAATGTGGCATTTCTGGAAGAAACTGTCCTCTTTTGGGGATAAAAGAGGTATTTGTGGGTGAAAAGTTCCTATTTGAAGGAGGAATCCTGGTATTTCTTGGAGGACACGTGAGATGTCTGGGAGAAATCTGCCATTTCTGGAAGAAACTGTCATATTTTGGGGATAAAAGCGGTATTTGTGGGTGAAAAGGTCCTATTTGAAGGGGGAAACCTGGTATTTCTTGGAGAAGATGTGATATATTTGGGAGAAATATGGCATTTCTGGAAGAAACTGTTCTATTTTGGGGATAAAAGAGGTATTTGTGGGTCAAATGGTCCTATTTGAAGGGGGAAACCTGGTATTTCTTGGAGAAGATGTGGTATATTTGGGTGAAATGTGGCATGTCTGGAAGAAAGTGTCCTGTTTTGGGGATAAAAGAGGTATTTGTGGGTGAAAAGGTCCTATTTGAAGGGGGAAACCTGGTATTTCTTGGAGAAGATGTGATATATTTGGGAGAAATGTGGCATGTCTGGAAAAAACTGTCCTATTTTGGGGATAAAAGAGGTATTTGTGGGTGAGAAGGTCCTATTTGAAGGGGGAAACGTGGTATTTCTTGGAGAAGATGTGATATAATTGGGAGAAATGTGGCATGTCTGGAAAAAACTGTCCTGTTTTGGGGATAAAAGAGGTATTTGTGGGTGAGAAGGTCCTATTTGAAGGGGGAAACGTGGTATTTCTTGGAGAAGATGTGATCTATTTGGGAGAAATGTGGCATTTCTGGAAGAAACTGTCCTACTTGGGGGAGAAGCCTGCTATTAGTGGGTGAAAAGGTCCTATTTGAAGGGGGAAACCTGGTATTTCTTGGAGAAGATGTGATATATTTGGGAGAAATGTGGCATTCCTGGAAGAAAATGTCCTATTTGGGGATAAAACAGGTATTTGTGGGAGAAAAGTTCCTATTTGAAGGGGGAAAGCTGGTATTTCTTGGAGAAGATGTGATCTATTTGGGAGAAATGTGCCATTTCTGGAAGAAACTGTCCTCTTTTGGGGATAAAAGAGGTATTTGTGGGTGAAAAGGTCCTATTTGAAGGGGGAAAGCTGGTATTTCTTGGAGAAGATGTGATGTATTTGGGAGAAATGTGGCCTTTCTGGAAGAAACTGTCCTCTTTTGGGGATAAAAGAGGTATTTGTGGGTGAAAAGGTCCTATTTGAAGGGGGAAACCTGGTATTTCTTGGAGAAGATGTGATCTATTTGGGAGAAATGTGGCATTTCTGGAAGAAACTGTGCAATTTGAGGGATAAAAGAGGTATTTGTGGGTGAAAAGTTCCTATTTCCAGGGGAAAACCTGGTATTTCTTGGAGAAGATGTGATATATTTTGGAGAAATGTGGCATGTCTGGAAGAATCTGTCCTCTTTTGGGGATAAAAGAGGTATTTGTGGGTGAAAAGGTCCTATTTGAAGGGGGAAATCTGGTTTGGCTTTGAGAAGATGTGATATATTTGGGAGAAATGTGGCATTTCTGGAAGAAACTGTCCTCTTTTGGGGATAAAACAGGAATCTGTGGGAGAAAAAGTCCTATTTGAAGGGGGAAAGCTGGTATTTCTTGGAGAAGATGTGATCTATTAGGGTGAAATGTGGCATTTCTGGAAGAAACTTTCCTATTTTGGGGTTAAAAGTGGTATTTGTGGGTGAAAAGGTCCTATTTGAAGGGTAAACCTGGTATTTCTTGGAGAAGATGTGATGTATCTGGGAGAAATGTGGCATTTCTGGAAGAAACTGTCCTATTTTGGGGATAAAAGAGGTATTTGTGGGTGAAAAGGTCCTATTTGAAGGGGGAAACCTGGTATTTCTTGGAGAAGATGTGATATGTTTGGGAGAAATGTGGCCTTTCTGGCAGAAACTGTCCTATTTTGTGGATAAAGAGGTATTTGTGGGTGATAAGGTCCTATTTGAAGGGGGAAACCTGGCATTTCTTGGAGATGATGTGATATATTTGGGAGAAATGTGGCATTTCTGGAAGAAACTGTCCTCTTTTGGGGATAAAAGAGGTATTTGTGGGTGAAAAGGTCCTATTTGAAGGGGGAAACGTGGTATTTCTTGGAGAAGATGTGATATATTTGGGAGAAATGTGGCATTTCTGGAAGAAAGTGTCCTGTTTTGGGGATAAAAGAGGTATTAGTGGGTGAAAAGGTCTTATTACAAGGGGGAAACCTGGTATTTCTTGGAGAAGATGTGATATATTTGGGAGAAATGTGGCATTTCTGGAAGAAAATGTCCTATTTCAGGGATAATATAGGTATTTCTGGGAGAAAAGGTCCTATTTGAAGGGGGAAACCTGGTATTTCTTGGAGAAGATGTGATCTATTTTGGAGAAATGTGGCATGTCTGGAAGAAACTGTCCTCTTTTGGGGATAAAAGAGGTATTTGTGGGTGAAAAGGTCCTATTTGAAGGGGGAACCCTGGTATTTCTTGGAGAAGATGTGATATATTTGGGAGAAATGTGGCATTTCTGGAAGAAACTGTCCTCTTTTGGGGATAAAAGAGGTATTTGTGGGTGAAAAGGTCCTATTTGAAGGGGGAATCCTGGAATTTCTTGGAGATGATGTGATTTGTTTGGGAGAAATGTGGCATGTCTGGAAGAAACTGTCCTATTTTGGGGAGAAGGCTGATATCTGTGGGAGAAAAGGTCCTATTTGAAGGGGGAAACCAGGTATTTCTTGGAGAAGATGTGATATATTTGGGAGAAATGTGGCATGTCTGGAAGAAAATGTCCTATTTTGGGGATAAAAGAGGTATTTGTGGGAGAAAACGTCCTATTTGAAGGGGGAACCCTGGTATTTCTTGGAGAAGATGTGATCTATTTGGGAGAAATGTGCCATTTCTGGAAGAAACTGTCCTCTTTTGGGGATAAAAGAGGTATTTGTGGGTGAGAAGGTCCTATTTGAAGGGGGAAAGCTGGTATTTCTTGGAGAAGAGGTGATATATTTGGGAGAAATCAGGCATTTCTGGCAGAAACTGTCCTATTTTGGGGATAAAAGAATTATTTGTGGGAGAAAAGGTCCTATTTGAAGGGGGAAACGTGGTATTTCTTGGAGAAGATGTGATCTATTTGGGAGAAATGTGGCATTTCTGGAAGAAAATGTCTAATTTGAGGGATAGAAGAGGTATGTGTGGGTGAAAAGGTCCTATTTCCAGGGGGAAACGTTGTATTTCTTGGAGAAGATGTCGTATATTAGGGAGAAATGTGGCCTTTCTGGAAGAAACTGTCCTCTTTTGGGGATAAAAGAGGTATTTGTGGGTGAAAAGGTCCTATTTGAAGGGGAAACCTGGTATTTCTTGGAGAAGATGTGATATATTTGGGAGAAATGTGGCATTTCTGGAAGAAAATGTCCTATTTTGTGGATGAAACAGGTATTTGTGGGTGAGAAGGTCCTATTTGAAGGGGGAAACCTGGTATTTCTTGGAGAAGATGTGATATATTTGGGAGAAATATGGCCTTTATGGAAGAAACTGTCCTGTTATGGGGATAAAAGAGGTATTTGTGGGTGAAAAGGTCCTATTTGAAGGGGGAAACCTGGTATTTCTTGGAGGAGATGTGATCTATTTGGGAGAAATGTGGCATTTCTGGAAGAAACTGTGCTCTTTTGGGGATAAAAGAGGTATTTGTGGGTGAAAAGGTCCTATTTGAAGGGGGAAAGCTGGTATTTCTTGGAGAAGATGAGATATATTTGGGAGAAATGTGGCCTTTCTGGAAGAAACTGTCCTCTTTTGGGGATAAAAGAGGTATTTGTGGGTGAAAAGGTCCTATTTGAAGGGGGAAACCTGGTATTTCCTGGAGAAGATGTGATGTATTTGGGAGAAATGTGGCATTTCTGTAAGAAACTGTCCTCTTTTGGGGAAAAAAAAAAAGGTATTTGTGGGTGAAAAGGTCCTATTTGAAGGGGGAAACCTGGTATTTCTTGGAGAAGATGTGATCTATTTGGGAGAAATGTGGCATTTCTGGAAGAAACTGTCCAATTTGAGGGATAAAAGAGGTATTTGTGGGTGAAAAGTTCCTATTTCCAGGCGTAAACCTGGTATTTCTTGGAGAAGATGTGATATATTTGGGAGAAATGTGGCATGTCGGGAAGAATCTGTCCTCTTTTGGATATAAAAGAGGTATTTGTGGATGAAAAGGTCCTATTTGAAGGGGGAAAGCTGGTTTTGCTTTGAGAAGATGTGATATATTTGGGAGAAATCTGGCCTTTCTGGAAGAAACTGTTCTCTTTTGGGGATAAAACAGGTATCTGTGGGAGAAAAAGTCCTATTTGAAGGGGGAAAGCTGGTATTTCTTGGAGAAGATGTGATCTATTAGGGTTAAATGTGGCATTTCTGGAAGAAACTTTCCTATTTTGGGATAAAAGTGGTATTTGTGGGTGAAAAGGTCCTATTTGAAGGGGGAAACCTGGTATTTCTTGGAGAAGATGTGATATATCTGGGAGAAATGTGGCATTTCTGGAAGAAATTGTCCTCTTTTGGGGATCAAACAGGTATTTGTGGTTGAAAAGGTCCTATTTGAAGGGGGAAACCTGGTATTTCTTGGAGAAGATGTGATATGTTTGGGAGAAATGTGGCCTTTCTGGCAGAAACTGTCCTATTTTGGGGATAAAAGAGGTATTTGTGGGTGATAAGGTCCTATTTGAAGGGGGAAACCTGGTATTTCTTGGAGAAGATGTGATATATTTGGGAGAAATGTGGCATTTCTGGAAGAAACTGTCCTCTTTTGGGGATAAAAGAGGTATTTGTGGGTGAAAAGGTCCTATTTGAAGGGGGAAACGTGGTATTTCTTGGAGAAGATGTGATATATTTGGGAGAAATGTGGCATTTCTGTAAGAAACTGTCCTCTTTTGGGGATAAAAGTGGTATTTGTTGGTGAAAAGGTCCTATTTGAAGGGGGAAACCTGGTATTTCTTGGAGAAGATGTGATCTATTTGGGAGAAATGTGGCATTTCTGGAAGAAACTGTCCAATTTGAGGGATAAAAGAGGTATTTGTGGGTGAAAAGTTCCTATTTCCAGGGGTAAACCTGGTATTTCTTGGAGAAGATGTGATATATTTGGGAGAAATGTGGCATGTCTGGAAGAAACTGTCCTCTTTTGGGGATAAAAGAGGTATTTGTGGGTGAAAAGGTCCTATTTGAAGGGGGAACCCTGGTATTTCTTGGAGAAGATGTGATGTATTTGGGAGAAATGTGGCATGTCTGGAAGAAACTGTCCTCTTTTGGGGATAAAAGAGGTATTTGTGGGTGAAAAGGTCCTATTTGAAGGGGGAAAGCTGGTATTTCTTGGAGAAGATGTGATCTATTTGGGAGAAATGTGGCATTTCTTGAAGAAACTGTCCTCTTATGGGGATAAAAGAGGTATTTGTGGGTGAAAAGGTCCTATTTGAAGGGGGAACCCTGGTATTTCTTGGAGAAGATGTGATATATTTGGGAGAAATGTGTCCTGTCTGGAAGGAAATGTCCTATTTGAGGGATAATACAGGTATTTGAGGGAGAAAATGTCCTATTTGAAGGGAGAAACCTGGTATTTCTTGGAGAAGATGTGATATATTTGGGAGAAATGTGGCATGTCTGGAAGAAACTGTCCTATTTTGGGGATAAAAGAGGTATTTGTGGGAGAAAAGGTCCTATTTGAAGGGGGAAAGCTGGTATTTCTTGGAGAAGATGTGATATATTTGGGAGAAATGTGGCATTTCTGGAAGAAACTGTCCTCTTTTTGGGATAAAAGAGGTATTTGTGGGTGAAAAGGTCCTATTTGAAGGGGGAAACCTGGTATTTCTTGGAGAAGAGGTGATATATTTGGGAGAAATCAGGCATTTCTGGCAGAAACTGTCCTATTTTGGGGATAAAAGAATTATTTGTGGGAGAAAAGGTCCTATTTGAAGGGGGAAACGTGGTATTTCTTGGAGAAGATGTGATATATTTGGGAGAAATGTGGCATGTCCGGAAGAAAATGTCTAATTTGAGGGATAGAAGAGGTATTTGTGGGTGAAAAGGTCCTATTTCCAGGGGGAAACGTTGTATTTCTTGGAGAAGATGTGATATATTTGGGAGAAATCTGGCCTTTCTGGAAGAAACTGTCCTCTTTTGGGGATAAAACAGGTATCTGTGGGTGAAAAGGTCCTATTTGAAGGGGGAAACCTGGTATTTCTTGGAGGAGATGTGATCTATTTGGGAGAAATGTGGCATTTCTTGAAGAAACTGTGCTCTTTTGGGGATAAAAGAGGTATTTGTGGGTGAAAAGGTCCTATTTCTAGGGGGAAACCTGGTATTTCTTGGAGAAGATGAGATATATTTGGGAGAAATGTGGCCTTTCTGGAAGAAACTGTCCTCTTCTGGGGATAAAAGAGGTATTTGTGGTTGAAAAGGTCCTATTTGAAGGTGGAAACCTGGTATTTCTTGGAGAAGATGTGATATATTTGGGAGAAATGTGGCCTTTCTGGAAGAAACCGAGCTCTTTTGGGGTAAAAGAGGGATTTGTGGGTGAAAAGGTCCTATTTGAAGGGGGAAAGCTGGTATTTCTTGGAGAAGATGTGATGTATTTGGGAGAAATGTGGCATTTCTGTAAGAAACTGTCCTCTTTTGGGGATAAAAGAGGTATTTGTGGGTGAAAAGGTCCTATTTGAAGGGGGAAACCTGGTATTTCTTGGAGAAGATGTGATCTATTTGGGAGAAATGTGGCATTCCTGGAAGAAACTGTCCTCTTTTGGGGATAAAACAGGTATTTGTGGGTGAAAAGGTCCTATTTGAAGGGGGAAACGTGGTATTTCTTGGAGAAGATGTGATATATTTGGGAGAAATGTGGCATGTCTGGAAGAAACTGTCCTATTTTGGGGATAAAACAGGTATTTGTGGGTGAAAAGGTCCTATTTGAAGGGGGAAAGCTGGTATTTCTTGGAGAAGATGTGATCTATTTGGGAGAAATGTGGCATTTCTGGAAGAAAGTGTCCTGTTTTGGGGATACAACAGTTATTTGTGGGTGAAAAGGTTCTATTTGAAGGGGGAAAGCTGGTATTTCTTGAAGGAGATGTGATATATTTGGGCGAAATGTGGCATGTCTGGAAGAAACTGTCCTATTTTGGGGATAAAAGAGGTATTTGTGGGTGAAAAGGTCCTATTTGAAGGGGGAAATCTGGTAATTCTAAGAGAAGATGTGATATATTTGGGAGAAATGTGGCATTTCTGGAAGAAACTGTCCTACTTGGGGGAGAAGCCTGCTATTAGTGGGTGAAAAGGTCCTATTTCCTGGGGAAAGCTGGTATTTCTTGGAGAAGATGTGATATATTTGGGAGAAATGTGGCATTCCTGGAAGAAAATGTCCTATTTGGGGATAAAACAGGTATTTGTGGGAGAAAAGTTCCTATTTGAAGGGGGAACACTGGTATTTCTTGGAGAAGATGTGATCTATTTGGGAGAAATGCGCCATTTCTGGAAGAAACTGTCCTCTTTTGGGGATAAAAGAGGTATTTGTGGGTGAAAAGGTCCTATTTGAAGGGGGAAACCTGGCATTTCTTGGAGAAGAGGTGATATATTTGGGAGAAATCAGGCATTTGTGGCAGAAACTGTCCTATTTTGGGGATAAAAGAATTATTTGTGGGAGAAAAGGTCCTATTTGAAGGGGGAAACCTGGTATTTCTTGGAGAAGATGTGATCTATTTGGGAGAAATGTGGCATTTCTGGAAGAAACGGTCCTCTTTTGGCGATGAAACAGGTATTTTTGGGTGAAAAGGTCCTATTTGAAGGGGGAAACGTTGTATTTCTTGGAGAAGATGTCGTATATTAGGGAGAAATGTGGCCTTTCTGGAAGAAACTGTCCTCTTTTGGGGATAAAAGAGGTATTTGTGGGTGAAAAGGTCCTATTTTAAGGGGAAACCTGGTATTTCTTGGAGATGTGATCTATTTGGGAGAAATGTGGCATTTCTGGAAGAAAATGTCCTATTTTGTGGATGAAACAGGTATTTGTGGGTGAAAAGGTCCTATTTGAAGGGGGAAACCTGGTATTTCTTGGAGAAGATGTGATCTATTTGGGAGAAATATGGCCTTTCTGGAAGAAACTGTCCTCTTTTGGGGATAAAAAAGGTATTTGTGGGTGAAAAGGTCCTATTTGAAGGGGGAAACGTGGTATTTCTTGGAGAAGATGTGATATATTTGGGAGAAATGTGGCATTTCTTGAAGAAACTGTGCTCTTTTGGGGATAAAAGAGGTATTTGTGGGTGAAAAGGTCCTATTTCTAGGTGGAAACCTGGTATTTCTTGGAGAAGATGAGATATATTTGGGAGAAATGTGGCCTTTCTGGAAGAAACTGTCCTCTTTTGGGGATAAAAGAGGTATTTGTGGTTGAAAAGGTCCTATTTGAAGGGGGAAACCTGGTATTTCTTGGAGAAGATGTGATATATTTGGGAAATGTGGCCTTTCTGGAAGAAACCGAGCTCTTTTGGGGTAAAAGAGGTATTTGTGGGTGAAAAGGTCCTATTTGAAGGGGGAAACCTGGTATTTCTTGGAGAAGATGTGATGTATTTGGGAGAAATGTGGCCTTTCTGGAAGAAACTGTCCTCTTTTGGGGATAAAAGAGGTATTTGTGGGTGAAAAGGTCCTATTTGAAGGGGGAAACCTGGTATTTCTTGGAGAAGATGTGATCTATTTGGGAGAAATGTGGCATTTCTGGAAGAAACTGTGCAATTTGAGGGATAAAAGAGGTATTTGTGGGTGAAAAGTTCCTATATCCAGGGGAAAACCTGGTATTTCTTGGAGAAGATGTGATATATTTGGGAGAAATGTGGCATGTCTGGAAGAATCTGTCCTCTTTTGGGGATAAAAGAGGTATTTGTGGGTGAAAAGGTCCTATTTGAAGGGGGAAAGCTGGTTTGGCTTTGAGAAGATGTGATATATTTGGGAGAAATTTGGCCTTTCTGGAAGAAACTGTCCTCTTTTGGGGATAAAACAGGAATCTGTGGGAGAAAAAGTCCTATTTGAAGGGGGAAAGCTGGTATTTCTTGGAGAAGATGTGATCTATTAGGGTGAAATGTGGCATTTCTGGAAGAAACTTTCCTCTTTTGGGGTTAAAAGTGGTATTTGTGGGTGAAAAGGTCCTATTTGAAGGGGGAAACCTGGTATTTCTTGGAGAAGATGTGATGTATCTGGGAGAAATGTGGCATTTCTGGAAGAAACTGTCCTATTTTGGGGATAAAAGAGGTATTTGTGGGTGAAAAGGTCCTATTTGAAGGGGGAAACCTGGTATTTCTTGGAGAAGATGTGATATGTTTGGGAGAAATGTGGCCTTTCTGGCACAAACTGTCCTATTTTGTGGATAAAGAGGTATTTGTGGGTGATAAGGTCCTATTTGAAGGGGGAAACCTGGTATTTCTTGGAGAAGATGTGATATATTTGGGAGAAATGTGGCATTTCTGGAAGAAACTGTCCTCTTTTGGGGATAAAAGAGGTATTTGTGGGTGAAAAGGTCCTATTTGAAGGGGGAAACGTGGTATTTCTTGGAGAAGATGTGATATATTTTGGAGAAATGTGGCATTTCTGGAAGAAAGTGTCCTGTTTTGGGGATAAAAGAGGTATTTGTGGGTGAAAAGGTCTTATTACAAGGGGGAAACCTGGTATTTCTTGGAGAAGATGTGCTATATTTGGGAGAAATGTGGCATTTCTGGAAGAAAGTGTCCTATTTCAGGGATAATATAGGTATTTCTGGGAGAAAAGGTCCTATTTGAAGGGGGAAACCTGGTATTTCTTGGAGAAGATGTGATCAATTTTGGAGAAATGTGGCATGTCTGGAAGAAACTGTCCTCTTTTGGGGATAAAAGAGGTATTTGTGGGTGAAAAGGTCCTATTTGAAGGGGGAACCCTGGTATTTCTTGGAGAAGATGTGATATATTTGGGAGAAATCTGGCATTTCTGGAAGAATATGTCCAATTTGAGGGATAAAAGAGGTATTTGTGGGTGAAAAGGTCCTATTTGAAGGGGGAATCCTGGAATTTCTTGGAGATGATGTGATTTGTTTGGGAGAAATGTGGCATTTCTGGAAGAAACTGTCCTATTTTGGGGAGAAGGCTGATATCTGTGGGAGAAAAGGTCCTATTTGAAGGTGGAAACCTGGTATTTCTTGGAGAAGATGTGATATATTTGGGAGAAATGTGGCATGTCTGGAAGAAAATGTCCTATTTTGGGGATAAAAGAGGTATTTGTGGGAGAAAAGTTCCTATTTGAAGGGGGAACCCTGGTATTTCTTGGAGAAGATGTGATCTATTTGGGAGAAATGTGCCATTTCTGGAAGAAACTGTCCTCTTTTGGGGATAAAAGAGGTATTTGTGGGTGAGAAGGTCCTATTTGAAGGGGGAAAGCTGGTATTTCTTGGAGAAGATGTGATCTATTTGGGAGAAATGTGGCATTTCTGGAAGAAAATGTCTAATTTGAGGGATTGAAGAGGTATGTGTGGGTGAAAAGGTCCTATTTCCAGGGGGAAACGTTGTATTTCTTGGAGAAGATGTCGTATATTAGGGAGAAATGTGGCCTTTCTGGAAGAAACTGTCCTCTTTTGGGGATAAAAGAGGTATTTGTGGGTGAAAAGGTCCTATTTTAGGGGGAAACCTGGTATTTCTTGGAGAAGATGTGATATATTTGGGAGAAATGTGGCATTTCTGGAAGAAAATGTCCTATTTTGTGGATGAAACAGGTATTTGTGGGTGAAAAGGTCCTATTTGAAGGGGGAAACCTGGTATTTCTTGGAGAAGATGTGATATATTTGGGAGAAATATGGCCTTTATGGAAGAAACTGTCCTGTTTTGGGGATAAAAGAGGTATTTGTGGGTGAAAAGGTCCTATTTGAAGGGGGAAACCTGGTATTTCTTGGAGGAGATGTGATATATTTGGGAGAAATGTGGCATTTCTGGAAGAAACTGTGCTCTTTTGGGGATAAAAGAGGTATTTGTGGGTGAAAAGGTCCTATTTGAAGGGGGAAAGCTGGTATTTCTTGGAGAAGATGAGATATATTTGGGAGAAATGTGGCCTTTCTGGAAGAAACTGTCCTCTTTTGGGGATAAAAGAGGTATTTGTGGGTGAAAAGGTCCTATTTGAAGGGGGAAACCTGGTATTTCTTGGAGAAGATGTGATGTATTTGGGAGAAATGTGGCATTTCTGTAAGAAACTGTCCTCTTTTGGGGAAAAAAAAAAAGGTATTTGTGGGTGAAAAGGTCCTATTTGAAGGGGGAAACCTGGTATTTCTTGGAGAAGATGTGATCTATTTGGGAGAAATGTGGCATTTCTGGAAGAAACTGTCCAATTTGAGGGATAAAAGAGGTATTTGTGGGTGAAAAGTTCCTATTTCCAGGGGTAAACCTGGTATTTCTTGGAGAAGATGTGATATATTTGGGAGAAATGTGGCATGTGTGGAAGAATCTGTCCTCTTTTGGATATAAAAGAGGTATTTGTGGGTGAAAAGGTCCTATTTGAAGGGGGAAAGCTGGTTTTGCTTTGAGAAGATGTGATATATTTGGGAGAAATCTGGCCTTTCTGGAAGAAACTGTCCTCTTTTGGGGATAAAACAGGTATCTGTGGGAGAAAAAGTCCTATTTGAAGGGGGAAAGCTGGTATTTCTTGGAGAATATGTGATCTATTTGGGAGAAATGTGGCATTTCTGGAATAAACTGTCCTCTTTTGGGGATAAAAGAGGTATTTGTGTGTGAAAAGGTCCTATTTGAAGGGGGAAAGCTGGTATTTCTTGGAGAAGCTGTGATCTATTTGGGAGAAATGTGGCATTTCTGCAAGAAAATGTCGAATTTTGGGGATAAAGCAGGTATTTTTGGGTGAAAAGGTCCTATTTGAAGGGGGAAACCTGGTATTTCTTGGAGAAGATGTGATATGTTTGGGAGAAATGTGGCCTTTCTGGCAGAAACTGTCCTATTTTGGGGATAAAAGAGGTATTTGTGGGTGATAAGGTCCTATTTGAAGGGGGAAACCTGGTATTTCTTGGAGAAGATGTGATCTATTTGGGAGAAATGTGGCATTTCTGGAAGAAACTGTCCTCTTTTGGGGATAAAAGAGGTATTTGTGGGTGAAAAGGTCCTATTTGAAGGGGGAAACGTGGTATTTCTTGGAGAAGATGTGATATATTTGGGAGAAATGTGGCATTTCTGTAAGAAACTGTCCTCTTTTGGGGATAAAAGAGGTATTTGTGGGTGAAAAGGTCCTATTTGAAGGGGGAAACCTGGTATTTCTTGGAGAAGATGTGATCTATTTGGGAGAAATGTGGCATTTCTGGAAGAAACTGTCCAATTTGAGGGATAAAAGAGGTATTTGTGGGTGAAAAGTTCCTATTTCCAGGGGTAAACCTGGTATTTCTTGGAGAAGATGTGATCTATTTGGGAGAAATGTGGCATGTCTGGAAGAAACTGTCCTCTTTTGGGGATAAAAGAGGTATTTGTGGGTGAAAAGGTCCTATTTGAAGGGGGAACCCTGGTATTTCTTGGAGAAGATGTGATCTATTTGGGAGAAATGTGGCATGTCTGGAAGAAACTGTCCAATTTAGGGGCTAAAAGAGGTATTTGTGGGTGAAAAGGTCCTATTTGAAGGGGGAAAGCTGGTATTTCTTGGAGAAGATGTGATCTATTTGGGAGAAATGTGGCATTTCTTGAAGAAACTGTCCTCATTTGGGGATAAAAGAGGTATTTGTGGGTGAAAAGGTCCTATTTGAAGGGGGAACCCTGGTATTTCTTGGAGAAGATGTGATATATTTGGGAGAAATGTGTCCTGTCTGGAAGAAAATGTCCTATTTGAGGGATAATACAGGTATTTGAGGGAGAAAATGTCCTATTTGAAGGGGGAAACCTGGTATTTCTTGGAGAAGATGTGATATATTTGGGAGAAATGTGGCATGTCTGGAAGAAACTGTCCTATTTTGGGGATAAAAGAGGTATTTGTGGGAGAAAAGGTCCTATTTGAAGGGGGAAAGCTGGTATTTCTTGGAGAAGATGTGATCTATTTGGGAGAAATGTGCCATTTCTGGAAGAAACTGTCCTCTTTTGGGGATAAAAGAGGTATTTGTGGGTGAAAAGGTCCTATTTGAAGGGGGAAACCTGGTATTTCTTGGAGGAGAGGTGATATATTTGGGAGAAATCAGGCATTTCTGGCAGAAACTGTCCTATTTTGGGGATAAAAGAGGTATTTGTGGGAGAAAAGGTCCTATTTGAAGGGGGAAACGTGGTATTTCTTGGAGAAGATGTGATATATTTGGGAGAAATGTGGCATGTCCGGAAGAAAATGTCTAATTTGAGGGATAGAAGAGGTATTTGTGGGTGAAAAGGTCCTATTTCCAGGGGGAAACGTTGTATTTCTTGGAGAAGATGTGATATATTTGGGAGAAATATGGCCTTTCTGGAAGAAACTGTCCTCTTTTGGGGATAAAACAGGTATCTGTGGGTGAAAAGGTCCTATTTGAAGGGGGAAACCTGGTATTTCTTGGAGGAGATGTGATCTATTTGGGAGAAATGTGGCATTTCTTGAAGAAACTGTGCTCTTTTGGGGATAAAAGAGGTATTTGTGGGTGAAAAGGTCCTATTTCTAGGGGGAAACCTGGTATTTCTTGGAGAAGATGAGATATATTTGGGAGAAATGTGGCCTTTCTGGAAGAAACTGTCCTCTTTTGGGGATAAAAGAGGTATTTGTGGTTGAAAAGGTCCTATTTGAAGGTGGAAACCTGGTATTTCTTGGAGAAGATGTGATATATTTGGGAGAAATGTGGCCTTTCTGGAAGAAACCGAGCTCTTTTGGGGTAAAAGAGGGATTTGTGGGTGAAAAGGTCCTATTTGAAGGGGGAAAGCTGGTATTTCTTGGAGAAGATGTGATGTATTTGGGAGAAATGTGGCATTTCTGTAAGAAACTGTCCTCTTTTGGGGATAAAAGAGGTATTTGTGGGTGAAAAGGTCCTATTTGAAGGGGGAAACCTGGTATTTCTTGGAGAAGATGTGATCTATTTGGGAGAAATGTGGCATTTCTGGAAGAAACTGTCCAATTTGAGGGATAAAAGAGGTATTTGTGGGTGAAAAGTTCCTATTTCCAGGGGTAAACCTGGTATTTCTTGGAGAAGATGTGATATATTTGGGAGAAATGTGGCATGTCTGGAAGAAACTGTCCTCTTTTGGGGATAAAAGAGGTATTTGTGGGTGAAAAGGTCCTATTTGAAGGGGGAAAGCTGGTTTTGCTTTGAGAAGATGTGATATATTTGGGAGAAATCTGGCCATTCTGGAAGAAACTGTCCTCTTTTGGGGATAAAACAGGTATCTGTGGGAGAAAAAGTCCTATTTGAAGGGGGAAAGCTGGTATTTCTTGGAGAAGATGTGATCTATTAGGGTGAAATGTGGCATTTCTGGAAGAAACTTTCCTATTTTGGGGATAAAAGTGGTATTTGTGGGTGAAAAGGTCCTATTTGAAGGGGGAAACGTGGTATTTCTTGGAGAAGATGTGATATATTTGGGAGAAATGTGGCATTTCTGGAAGAAAGTGTCCTGTTTTGGGGATAAAAGAGGTATTTGTGGTTGAAAAGGTCTTATTACAAGGGGGAAACCTGTTATTTCTTGGAGAAGATGTGCTATATTTGGGAGAAATCTGGCATTTCTGGAAGAAACTGTCCTCTTTTGGGGATAATATAGGTATTTGTGGGAGAAAAGGTCCTATTTGAAGGGGGAAACCTGGTATTTCTTGGAGAAGATGTGATCTATTTTGGAGAAATGTGGCATGTCTGGAAGAAACTGTCCTCTTTTGGGGATAAAAGAGGTATTTGTGGTTGAAAAGGTCCTATTTGAAGGGGGAACCCTGGTATTTCTTGGAGAAGATGTGATCTATTTTGGAGAAATGTGGCCTTTCTGGAAGAAACTGTCCAATTTAGGGGCTAAAAGAGGTATTTGTGGGTGAAAAGGTCCTATTTGAAGGGGGAAACTTGGTATTTCTCGGAGAAGATGTGATCTATTTGGGAGAAATCTGGCATTTCTTGAAGAAACTGTCCTCTTATGGGGATAAAAGAGGTATTTGTGGGTGAAAAGGTCCTATTTGAAGGGGGAACCCTGGTATTTCTTGGAGAAGATGTGATATATTTGGGAGAAATATGGCATTTCTGGAAGAAACTGTCCTCTTATGGGGATAAAAGAGGTATTTGTGGGTGAAAAGGTCCTATTTGAAGGGGGAACCCTGGTATTTCTTGGAGAAGATGTGATATATTTGGGAGAAATGTGTCCTGTCTGGAAGTAAATGTCCTATTTGAGGGATAATACAGGTATTTGTGGGAGAAAATGTCCTATTTGAAGGGAGAAACCTGGTATTTCTTGGAGAAGATGAGGTATATTTGGGTGAAATGTGGCATTTCTGGCAGAAACTGTCCTCTTTTGGGTATGAAACAGGTATTTGTGGGTGAAAAGGTCCTATTTCAAGGGGGAAAGCTGGTATTGCTTGCAAGAGATGTGATATATTTGGGAGAAATGTGGCATGTCTGGAAGAAACTGTCCTCTTTTGGGGATAAAAGAGGTATTTGTGGGTGAAAAGGTCCTGTTTGAAGGGGGAAAGCTGGTATTTCTTGGAGAAGATGTGATATATTTGGGAGAAATGTGGCATTTCTGGAAGAAACTGTCCTCTTTGGGGGATAAAACAGGTATTTGTGGGAGAAAAGGTCCTATTTGAAGGGGGAAAGCTGGTATTTCTTGGAGAAGATGTGATCTATTTGGGAGAAATGTGGCCTTTCTGGAAGAAAATGTCCAATTTGGGGGGAGAAGGCTGGTAGTTTTCGGTGAGTAGGTCCTATTTCAGGAGGAATCCTGGTATTTCTTGGAGAAGATGTGCTATATTTGGGAGAAATGTGGCCTTTCTGGAAGAAAATGTCCAATTTTGGGGAGAAGGCAGGTAGTTTTGGGTGAGAAGGTCCTATTTCAGGAGGAATCCTGGCATTTCTTGGAGAAGATGTGATATATTTGGGAGAAATGTGGCATTTCTGGATGAAACAGTCCTCTTTTGGGGATAAAACAGGTATTAGTGGTTGAAAAGGTCCTATTTGAAGGGGGAAACGTGGTATTTCTTGGAGAAGATGTGATATATTTGGGAGAAATGTGGCATTTCTGGAAGAAACCGAGCTCTTTTTGGGTAAAAGAGGTATTTGTGGGTGAAAAGTTCCTATTTGAAGGGGGAAACGTGGTATTTCTTGGAGAAGATGTGATATATTTGGAAGAAATGTGGCATGTCTGGAAGAAACTGTCCTCTTTTGGGGATAAAACAGGTATCTGTGGGTGAAAAGGTCCTATTTGAAGGGGGAAAGCTGGTATTTCTTGGAGAAGATGTGATCTATTTGGGAGAAATGTGGCATTTCTTGAAGAAACTGTGCTCTTTTAGGGATAAAAGAGGTATTTGTGGGTGAAAAGGTCCTATTTGAAGGGGGAACCCTGTTATTTCTTGGAGAAGATGTGATATATTTGGGAGAAATTTGGCATTTCTGGAAGAAACTGTCCTCTTTTGGGGATAAAAGAGGTATTTGTGGGTGAAAAGGTCCTATTTGAAGGGGGAAAGCTGGTATTTCTAGGAGGAGATGTGATATATTTGGGAGAAATGTGGCATTTCTGGAAGGAACTGTCCTCTTTTGGGGATAAAAGAGGTATTTGTGGGTGAAAAGGTCCTATTTGAAGAGGGAAAGCTGGTATATCTTGGAGAAGAGGTGATATATTTGGGAGAAATCAGGCATTTCTGGCAGAAACTGTCCTATTTTGGGGAAAAAAGAATTTTTTGTGGGAGAAAAGTTCCTATTTGAAGGGGAAGCGTGGTATTTCTTGGAGAAGATGTGATATATTTGGGAGAAATGTGGCATGTCAGGAAGAAACTGTCCTCTTATGGGGATAAAACGGGTATTTGTGGGAGAAAAGGTCCTATTTGAAGGGGGAAAGCTGGTATTTCTTGGAGAAGATGTGGTATATTAGGGAGAAATGTGGCCTTTCTGGCAAAAAATGTCCTCTTTTGGGGATAAAAGAGGTATTTGTGGGTGAAAAGATCCTATTTGAAGGGGGAAACCTGGTATTTCTTGGAGGAGATGTGATATATTTGGGAGAAATGTGGCATTTCTTGAAGAAACTGTGCTCTTTTGGGGATAAAAGAGGTATTTGTGGGTGAAAAGGTCCTATTTGAAGGGGGAAACGCGGTATTTCTTGGAGAAGATGAGATATATTTGGGAGAAATGTGGCATTTCTGGAAGAAACTGTCCTCTTTTGAGGATAAAAGAGGTATTTGTGGGTGAAAATGTCCTATTTGAAGGGGGAAACCTGGTATTTCTTGGAGAAGATGTGATCTATTTGGGAGAAATGTGGCATTTCTGGAAGAAACTGTCCTCTTTTGGCGATGAAACAGGTATTTTTGGGTGAAAAGGTCCTATTTGAAGGGGGAAACGTTGTATTTCTTGGAGAAGATGTCGTATATTAGGGAGAAATGTGGCCTTTCTGGAAGAAACTGTCCTCTTTTGGGGATAAAAGAGGTATTTGTGGGTCAAATGGTCCTATTTTAAGGGGAAACCTGGTATTTCTTGGAGAAGATGTGATATATTTGGGAGAAATGTGACATTTCTGGAAGAAAATGTCCTATTTTGTGGATGAAACAGGTATTTGTGGGAGAAAAGGTCCTATTTGAAGGGGGAAACCTGGTATTTCTTGGAGAAGATGTGATATATTTGGGAGAAATATGGCCTTTCTGGAAGAAACTGTCCTCTTTTGGGGATAAAAGAGGTATTTGTGGGTGAAAAGGTCCTATTTGAAGGGGGAAAGCTGGTATTTCTAGAAGGAGATGTGATATATTTGGGAGAAATGTGGCATTTCTGGAAGAAACTGTCCAATTTAGGGGCTAAAAGAGGTATTTGTGGGTGAAAATTTCCTATTTGAAGGGGGAACCCTGGTATTTCTTGGAGAAGATATGATATATTTGGGAGAAATCAGGCATTTCTGGCAGAAACTGTCCTATTTTGGGGATAAAAGAATTTTTTGTGGGAGAAAAGTTCCTATTTGAAGGGGGAAGCGTGGTATTTCTTGGAGAAGATGTGATATATTTGGGAGAAATGTGGCATTTCTGGAAGAAACTGTCCTCTTATGGGGATAAAACGGGTATTTGTGGGAGAAAAGGTCCTATTTCCAGGGAGGAACGTTGTATTTCTTGGAGAAGATGTGGTATATTAGGGAGAAATGTGGCCTTTCTGGAAGAAAATGTCCTCTTTTGGGGATAAAAGAGGTATTTGTGGGTGAAAAGATCCTATTTGAAGGGGGAAACCTGGTATTTCTTGGAGGAGATGTGATCTATTTGAGAGAAATGTGGCATTTCTGGAAGAAACTGTGCTCTTTTGGGGATAAAAGAGTTATTTGTGGGTGAAAAGGTCCTATTTGAAGGGGGAAACCTGGTATTTCTTGGAGAAGATGAGATATATTTGGGAGAAATGTGGCCTTTCTGGAAGAAACTGTCCTATTTTGGGGATAAAAGAGGTATTTGTGGGTGAAAAGGTCCTATTTGAAGGGGGAAAGCTGGTATTTCTTGGAGAAGATGTGATATATTTGGGAGAAATGTGGCATTTCTGGAAGAAACTGTCCTCTTTTGGGGATAAAACAGGTATTTGTGTGTGAAAAGGTCCTATTTGAAGGGGGAAACGTGGTATATCTTGGAGAAGATGTGCTATATTTGGGAGAAATGTGGCATTTCTGGAAGAAAATGTCCAATTTGAGGGATAAAAGAGGTATTTGTGGGTGAAAAGTTCCTATTTCCAGTGTTAAACCAGTTATTTCTTAGAGAAGATGTGATATATTTGGGAGAAATCTGGCATGTCTGGAAGAATCTGTCCTCTTTTGGGGATAAAAGAGGTATTTGTGGGTGAAAAGTTCCTATTTGAAGAGGGAAAGCTGGTATTTCTTGGAGAAGATGTGATATATTTGGGAGAAATCTGGCCTTTCTGGAAGAAACTGTCCTCTTTTGGGGATAAAAGAGGTATCTGTGGGTGAAAAGGTCCTATTTGAAGGGGGAAAGCTGGTATTTCTTGGAGAAGATGTGATCTATTTGGGAGAAATGTGGCATTTCTGGAAGAAACTGTCCTCTTTTGGGGATAAAAGAGGTATTTGTGGGTGAAAAGTTCCTATTTGAAGGGGGAACCCTGGTATTTCTTGGAGAAGATGTGATCTATTTGGGAGAAATGTGGCATTTCTGGAAGAAACTGTCCTGTTTTGGGGATAAAAGAGGTATTTGTGGGTGAAAAGGTCCTATTTGAAGGGGGAAAGCTGGTATTTCTTGGAGAAGATGTGATATATTTGGGAGAAATGTGGCATTTCTGGAAGAAAATGTCCTATTTTGGGGATAAAAGTGGTATTTGTGGTTGAAAAGGTCCTATTTCAAGGAGGAAAGCTGGTATTTCTTGGAGAAGATGTGCTATATTTGGGAGAAATGTGGCCATTCTGGAAGAAACTGTCCTATTTTGGGGATAAAAGAGGTATTTGTGGGTGATAAGGTCCTATTTGAAGGAGGAATCCTGGTATTTCTTGGAGAAGATGTGATATATTTGGGAGAAATGTGGCATTTCTGGACGGAACTGTCCTCTTTTGGGGTTAAAAGAGGTATTTGTGGGTGAAAAGGTCCTATTTGAAGGGGGAACCTGGTATTTCTTGGAGAAGATGTGATCTATTTGGGAGAAATGTGGCCTTTCTGGAAGAAACTGTCCTCTTTTGGGGATAAAACAGGTATTTGTGGTGGAAAAGGTCCTATTTGAAGGGGGATACCTGTTATTTCTTGGAGAAGATGTGATCTATTTGGGAGAAATGTGGCATTTCTGGAAGAAACTGTCCTCTTTTGGGGATACAAGAGGTATTTGTGGGTGAAAAGGTCCTATTTGAAGGGGGAAACCTGGTATTGCTTTGAGAAGATGTGATCAATTTGGGAGAAATGTGGCATGTCAGGAAGAAACTGTCCTCTTTTGGGGATAAAACAGGTATTTGTGGGTGATAAGGTCCAATTTCCAGGGGGAAACCTGGTATTTCTTGGAGAAGATGTGATATATTTGGGAGAAATGTGGCATTTCTGTAAGGAACTGTCCTCTTTTGGGGATAAAAGAGGTATTTGTCGGTGAAAAGGTCCTATTTGAAGGGGGAACCTGGTATTTCTTGGAGAAGATGTGATCTATTTGGGAGAAATGTGGCCTTTCTGGAAGAAACTGTCCTATTTTGGGGATAAAAGAGGTATTTGTGGGAGAAAAGGTCCTATTTGAAGGGGGAAAGCTGGATGTTCTTGCAGGAGATGTGATATATTTGGGAGAAATGTGGCCTTTCTGGAAGAAACTGTCCTCTTTTGGGGGTAAAAGAGGTATTTGTGGGAGAAAATTTCCTATTTGAAGGGGGAACCCTGGTATTTCTTGGAGAAGATGTGATCTATTTGGGAGAAATGTGGCCATTCTGGCAGAAACTGTCCTCTTTTGGGGATAAATGAGGTATATTTTGGTGAAAAGGTCCTATTTGAAGGGGGAAAAATGGTATTTCTTGGAGAAGATGTGATACATTTGGGAGAAATCTGGCCTTTCTGGCAGAAACTGTCCTATTTTGGGGATAAAAGAGGTATTTCTGGGAGAAAAGTTCCTATTTCAAGGGGGAAAGCTGGTATTTCTGTGGCCTTTCTGGAAGAAACTGTCCTCTTTTGGGGATCAAACAGGTATTTGTGGGTGAAAATGTCCTATTTGAAGGGGGAAAGCTGATAATTCTATGAGAAGATGTGATATGTTTGGGAGAAATGTGGCATTTCTGGAAGAAACTGTCCTCTTTTGGGGATAAAAGAGGTATTTGTGGGTGAAAAGGTCCTATTTCCAGGGGAAAACCTGGTATTTCTTGGAGAAGATGTGATCTATTTGGGAGAAATGTGGCATGTCTGGAAGAAAATGTCTAATTTGGGACGAGAAGGCTGGTATTTGTGGGGGAAAAGGTCCTATTTGAAGGGGGAAAGCTGGTATTTCTTGGAGAAGATGTGATATATTTGGGAGAAATGTGGCATTTCTGGAAGAAACTGTCCTCTTTTGGGGATAAAAGAGGTATTTGTGGGAGAAAAGGTCCTATTTGAAGGGGGAATCCTGGTATTTCTTGGAGAAGATGTGGTATATTTGGGAGAAATGTGGCATTTCTGGAAGAAACTGTCCTCTTTTGGGGACAGAACAGGTATTTGTGGGTGAGAAGGTCCTATTTGAAGGGGGAAACCTGGTATTTCTTGGAGAAGATGTGATCTATTTGGGAGAAATGTGGCATGTCAGGAAGAAACTGTCCTATTTTGGGGATAAAAGAGGTATTTGTGGGTGAAAAGGTCCTATTTGAAGGGGGAAAGCTGGTATTTCTTGGAGAAGATGTGATATATTTGGGAGAAATGTGGCATTTCTGGAAGAAACTGTCCTATTTTGGAGATAAAAGAGGTATTTGTGGGTGAAAAGGTCCTATTTGAAGGGGTAAACCTGGTATTTCTTGGAGAAGATGTGATATATTTGGGAGAAATGTGGCATTTCTGGAAGAAACTGTCCTCTTTTGGGGATAAAAGAGGAATTTTTGGGCGTAAAGGTCCTATTTGAAGGGTGAACCCTGGTATTTCATGGAGAAGATGTGATATATTTGGGAGAAATGTGGCCTTTCTGGAAGAAACTGTCCTATTTGAGTGATAAAAGAGGTATTTGTGGGTGAAAAGGTCCTATTTGAAGGGGGAAAGCTGGTAGTTTTACCTCTTTTAATCCCCAAAATAGTACAGTTTCTTCCAGTAAGGCCACATTTCTCCCAAATATATCACTTCTTCTCCAAGAAATACCAGCTTTCCCCCTTCAAATAGGACCGTTTCACCCACAAATACCTCTTTTATCCCGAAAATAGTACATTTTCTGCCATACATGCCATATTTCTCCTAAATATACCACATCTTCTCCATGAAATACCAGATTTCCCCCTTCAAATAGGACCTTTTTACCCAAAAATACCTGTTTCATCCCCAAAAGAGGACAGTTTCTTCCTGACATGCCACATTTCTCCCAAATATATCACATCTTCTCCAAGAAATACCAGGTTTTCCCCTTCGAATAGGGCCTTATCACCCACAAATACCACTTTTATCCCCAAAATACGACAGTTTCTTCCAGAAAGGCCACATTTCTCCCAAACATATCACATCTTCTCCAAGAAATACCAGGTTTCCCCCTTCAAATAGGACCTTTTCACCCACAAAAAATTCTTTTATCCCCAAAATAGGACAGTTTCTGCCAGAAATGCCTGATTTCTTCCAAATATATCACATCTTCTCCAAGAAATACCAGCTTTCCCCCTTCAAATAGGACCTTTTCACGCACAAATACCTCTTTTATCCCTCAAATAGGTCAGTTTCTTCCAGACATGCCACATTTCTCCCAAATATATCACATCTTCTCCAAGAAATACCAGGATTCCTCCGGAAATATGTTCTTTTCACCCACTAATAGCAGGCTTCTTCCCCCAAATAGGACAGTTTCTTCCAGAAATGCCACATTTCTCCCAAATAGATCACATCTTCTCCAAGAAATACCACGTTTCCCCCTTCAAATAGGACCTTATCACCCACAAATACCTCTTTTATCCTCAAAAGAGGACAGTTTCTTCCAGACATGCCACATTTCTCCCAAATAGATCACATCTCCTCCAAGAAATACCACTTTTCCCCCTTCAAATAGGACCTTTTCTCCCACAAATACCTGTTTTATCTACATAACAGGACACTTTCTTCCAGAAATGCCACATTTCTCCCAAATATATCACATCTTCTCCAAGAAATACCAGCTTTCCCCCTTCAAATAGGACCTTTTCTCCCTTAAATACCTCTTTTATCCCCAAAATAGGACAGTTTCTGCCAGACATGCCACATTTCTCCCAAATAGATCACATCTTCTCCAAGAAATACCAGGGTTCCCCCTTCAAATAGGACCTTTTCACCCACAAATACCTCTTTTATCACTCAAATAGGACAGTTTCTTCCAGAAATGCCACATTTCTCCCAAATATATCACATCTTCTCCAAGAAATACCAGGGTTCCCCTTTCAAATAGGACTTTTTCTCCCACAAATAACTCTTTTATCCCTCAAATTGGACATTTTCTTCCAGAAATACCACATTTCTCCCAAATATATCACAACTCCTCCAAGAAATACCAGCTTTCCCCCTTCAAATAGGACCTTTTCTCCCTTAAATACCTCTTTTATCCCCAAAATAGGACAGTTTCTGCCAGACATGCCACATTTCTCCCAAATAGATCACATCTTCTCCAAGAAATACCAGGGTTCCCCCTTCAAATAGGACCTTTTCACCCACAAATACCTGTTTGATCCCCAAAAGAGGACAGTTTCCTCCAGACATGCCAGTTTTCTCCCAAATATATCACATCTTCTCCAAGAAATACCAGGGTTCCCCCATCAAATAGGACCTTTTCTCCCACAAATACCTGTTTCATCCCCAAAGCAGGACACTTTCTTCCAGAAATGCCACATTTCTCCCAAATATACCACATCTTCTCCAAGAAATACCACGTTTCCCCCTTCAAATAGGACCTTTTCTCCCACAAATACCTGTATTATCCCTGAAATAGGACATTTTCTTCCAGAAATGCCAAATTTCTCCCAAATATATCACATCTTCTCCAAGAAATACCAGGTTTTCCCCTTCAAATAGGACCTTTTCACCCACAAATACCTGTTCTGTCCCCAAAAGAGGACAGTTTCTTCCAGAAATGCCACATTTCTCCCAAACATATCACATCTTCTCCAAGAAATACCAGCTTTCCCCCTTCAAATAGGACCTTTTCTCCCACAAATACCTCTTTTATCCCCAAAAGAGGACAGTTTCTTCCTGACATGCCACATTTCTCCCAAATATATCACATCTTCTCCAAGTAATACCAGCTTTCCCCGTCAAATAGGACCTTATCACCCACAAATACCACTTTTATCCCCAAAAGAGCACAGTTTCTGCCAGAAAGGCCACATTTCTCCCAAACATATCACATCTTCTCCAAGAAATACCAGGTTTCCCCCTTCAAATAGGACCTTTTCACCCACAAAAAATTCTTTTATCCCGAAAATAGGACAGTTTCTTCCAGAAATGCCTGATTTCTCCCAAATATATCACATCTTCTCCAAGAAATACCAGGTTTCCCCCTTGAATTAGGACCTTTTCATCCACATATACCTCTTTATCCCTCAAATAGAACAGTTTCTGCCAGACATGCCACATTTCTCCCAAATATATCACATCTTCTCCAAGAAATACCTGCTTTCCCCCTTCAAATAAGACCTTTTCTCCCACAAATACCAGCCTTCTCCCCCAAAATAGGACAGTTTCTTCCAGAAATGCCACATTTCTCCCAAACATATCACATCTTCTCCAAGAAATACCACGTTTCCCCCTTCAAATAGGACCTTTTCTCCCACAAATACCTCTTTTATCCCCAAAAGAGGACAGTTTCTTCAAGAAATGCCACATTTCTCCCAAATATATCACATCTTCTCCAAGAAATACCTGCTTTCCCCCTTCAAATAGGACCTTTTCTCCCACAAATACCAGCCTTCTCCCCCCAAATAGGACAGTTTCTTCAAGAAATGCCACATTTCTCCCAAACATATCACATCTTCTCCAAGAAATACCAGCTTTCCCCCTTCAAATAGGACCTTTTCACCCACAAATACCTCTTTTATCCCCAAAAGAGGACAGTTTCTTCCAGACATGCCACATTTCTCCCAAATATATCACAACTCCTCCAAGAAATACCAGGTTTCCCCCTTCAGTTAGGACCTTTTCTCCATGAAATACCCCTTTTATCCCCAAAAGTGGACAGTTTCTTCCAGAAAGGCCACATTTCTCCCAAATATATCACATCTTGTCCAAGAAATACCAGCTTTCCCCCTTCAAATAGGACCTTTTCAACCACTAATACCTCTTTTATCCCCAAAAGAGGACAGTTTCTTCCAGAAATGCCACATTTCTCCCAAATAGATCACATCTTCTCCAAGAAATGCCAGGATTCATCCTGAAATAGGACCTTCTCACCCAAAACTACCAGCCTTCTCCCCCCAAATTGGACATTTTCTTCCAGAAAGGCCAGATTTCTCCCAAATATATCACATCTTCTCCAAGAAATGCCAGGATTCCTCCTGAAATAGGACCTTCTCACCGAAAACTACCAGCCTTCTCCCCCCAAATTGGACATTTTCTTCCAGACATGCCACATTTCTCCCAAATACATCACCTCTTCTCCAAGAAATACCAGGGTTCCCCCTTCAAATAGGACCTTTTCACCCACAAATACCTGTTTTAACCCCTAAAGAGGACAGTTTCTTCCAGAAATGCCACATTTCTCCCAAATATACCACATCTTCTCCAAGAAATACCAGCTTTCCACCTTCAAATAGGACCTTTTCACCCACAAGTACCTGTTTTATCCCCAAAAGAGGACAGTTTCTTCAAGAAATGCCACATTTCTCCCAAATATATCACATCTTCTCCAAGAAATACCAGCTTTCCCCCTGGAAATATGACCTTTTCACCCACAAATACCTCTTTATTCCCAAAAGAGGACAGTTTCTTCCAGAAATGCCCCATTTCTCCCAAACATATCACATCTTCTCCAAGAAATGCCAGGTTTCCCCCTTCAAATAGGACCTTTTCACCCACAAATACCTCTTTTATCCCCATAAGAGGACAGTTTCTTCCAGAAATGCCACATTTCTCCCAAACATATCACATCTCCTCCAAGAAATACCAGGATTCCTCCTGAAATAGGAACTTTTCTCCCACAAATACCACCCTTCTCCCCCAAATAGGACATTTTCTTCCAGACATGCCACGTTTCTCCCAAATATATCACATCTTCTCCAAGAAATACCACGTTTCCCCCTTCAAATAGGATCTTTTCCCCAAAAAAAACTCTTTTATCCCCAAAAGAGGACAGTTTCTTCCAGGAATGCCACATTTCTCCCAAATATATCACATCTTCTCCAAGAAATACCACGTTTCCCCCTTCAAATAGGACCTTCTCACCCACAAATACCTCTTTTATCCCCTAAATAGGACAGTTTCTTCCAGAAATGCCATATTTCTCCCAAACATATCACATCTTCTCCAAGAAATACCAGGTTTCCCCCTTCAAATAGGACCTTCTCACCCACAAATACCTCTTTTATCCCTCAAATAGGACAGTATCTTCCAGACATGCCTCATTTCTCCCAAATATATCGCATCTTCTCCAAGAAATACCAGGATTCCTCCTGAAATAGGAACTTTTCTCCCACAAATACCACCCTTCTCCCCCCAAATAGGACATTTTCTTCCAGACATGCCACATTTCTCCAAAATATATCACATCTTCTCCAAGAAATACCAGGTTTTCCCCTGGAAATAGGACCTTTTCACCCACAAATACCTGTTCTATCCCCATAAGAGGACAGTTTCTTCCAGAAATGCCACATTTCTCCCAAAAATATCACATCTTCTCCAAGAAATAACAGCTTTCCCCCTTCAAATAGGACCTTTTCCCCAAAAAAACCTCTTTTATCCCCAAAAGAGGACAGTTTCTTCCAGACATGCCACATTTCTCCGAAATATACCACATCTTCTTCAAGAAATACCAGCTTTCCCCCTTCATATAGGACCTTTACTCCTACAAATACCTCTTTTATCCCCAAAATAGGACAGTTTCTGCCATACATGCCATATTTCTCCTAAATATACCACATCTTCTCCATGAAATACCTGCTTTCCCCCTTCAAATAGGACCTTTTCTCCCACAAATACCTCTTTCATCCCCAAAAGAGGACAGTTTCTTCCAGAAATGCCACATTCCTCCCAAATATATCACATCTTCTCCAAGAAATACCAGGTTTCCCCCTTCAAATAGGACCTTTTCACCCACAAATACCTCTTTTATCCCCAAAAGAGGACAGTTTCTTCCAGAAAGGCCAGATTTCTCCCAAATATAGCACATCTTCTCCAAGAAATACCACGTTTCCCCCTAGAAATAAGACCTTTTCACCTACAAATACCTCTTTTATCCCCAAAATACCACAGTTTCTTCCAGACATGCCACATTTCTCCCAAATATATCACATCTTCTCCAAGAAATACCAGCTTTCCCCCTTCAAATAGGACCTTTTCACCCTCAAATACATCTTTTATCCCCAGAAGAGGACAGTTTCTTCCAGACATGCCAGTTTTCTCCTAAATATATCACATCTTCTCCAAGAAATACCACGTTTCCCCCTTCAAATAGGACCTTTTCACCCACAAATACCTCTTTTATCCCCAAAAGAGGACAGTTTCTTCCAGACATGCCACATTTCTCCCAAATAGATCACATCTTCTCCAAGAAATACCAGCTTTCCCCCTTCAAATAGGACCTTTTCTCCCACAAATACCTCTTTTATCCCCAAAATAGGACAGTTTCTTCCTGACATGCCACATTTCTCCCAAATAGATCACATCTTCTCCAAGAAATACCAGGTTTCCCCCTTCAAATAGGACCTTTTCACCCACAAATACCTCTTTTATCCCCAAAAGAGGACAGATTCTTCCAGACATGCCACATTTCTCCCAAACATATCACATCTTCTCCAAGAAATACCAGGTTTCCCCCTTCAAATAGGACCTTTTCACCCACAAATACCTGTTTGATCCCCAAAAGAGGACAGTTTCTTCCAGAAAGGCCATATTTCTCCCAAATAGATCACATCTTCTCCAAGAAATACCACGTTTCCCCTTCAAATAGGACCTTTTCACCCACAAATACCTGTTTTATCCCCAAAAGAGGACAGTTTCTTCCAGAAATGCCACATTTCTCCCAAATATATCACATCTTCTCCAAGAAATACCTGCTTTCCCCCTTCAAATAGGACCTTTTCTCCCACAAATACCAGCCTTCTCCCCCCAAATAGGACAGTTTCTTCCAGAAATGCCACATTTCTCCCAAACATATCACATCTTCTCCAAGAAATACCAGGTTTCCCCCTTCAAATAGGACCTTTTCACCCACAAATACCTATTTGATCCCCAAAAGAGGACAGTTTCTTCCAGAAATGCCACATTTCTCCAAAATATATCACATCTTCTCCAAGAAATACCAGCTTTCCCCCTTCAAATAGGACCTTTTCTACCACTAATAGCAGGCTTCTCCCCCAAATAGGACAGTTTCTTCCAGAAATGCCAGATTTCTCCCAAATAGATCACATCTTCTCCAAGAAATACCACGTTTCCCCCTTCAAATAGGACCTTTTCACCCACAAATACCTCTTTTATCCCTCAAATAGAACAGTTTCTTCCAGAAATGCCACATTTCTCCCAAATAGATCACATCTTCTCCAAGAAATACCAGGGTTCCCCCTTCAAATAGGACCTTTTCACCCACAAATACCTCTTTTATCCCCAGAATAGGACAGTTTCTTCCTGACATGCCACATTTCTCCCAAACATATCACATCTTCTCCAAGAAATACCAGGTTTCCCCCTTCAAATAGGACCTTTTCACCCACAAATACCTCTTTTATCCTCAAAAGAGGACAGTTTCTTCCAGAAATGGCACATTTCTCCCAAACATATCACATCTCCTCCAAGAAATACCAGGATTCCTCCTGAAATACGAACTTTTCTCCCACAAATACCACCCTTCTCCCCCCAAATAGGACATTTTCTTCCAGACATGCCACTTTTCTCCCAAATATATCACATCTTCTCCAAGAAATACCACGTTTCCCCCTTCAAATACGACCTTTTCACCCACAAATACCTGTTTGATCCCAAAAGAGGACAGTTTCTTCCAGACATGCCACATTTCTCCCAAATATACCACATCTTCTCCAAGAAATACCAGCTTTCCCCCTTCAAATAGGACCTTCTCACCCACAAATACCTCTTTCATCCCCAAAATAGGACAGTTTCTTCCAGACATGCCACATTTCTCCCAAATATATCACATCTTCTCCAAGAAATACCAGGGTTCCCCCTTCAAATAGGACCTTTTCAACCACTAATACCTCTTTTATCCCCAAAAGAGGACAGTTTCTTCCAGAAATGCCACATTTCTCCCAAATATATCACATCTTCTCCAAGAAATGCCAGGATTCCTCCTGAAATAGGACCTTCTCACCCAAAACTACCAGCCTTCTCCCCCCAAATTGGACATTTTCTTCCAGAAAGGCCAGATTTCTCCCAAATATATCACATCTTCTCCAAGAAATGCCAGGATTCCTCCTGAAATAGGACCTTCTCACCCAAAACTACCAGCCTTCTCCCCCCAAATTGGACATTTTCTTCCAGACATGCCACATTTCTCCCAAATATATCACATCTTCTCCAAGAAATACCAGGTTTCCCCCTTCAAATAGGACCTTTTCACCCACAAATACCTCTTTTATCCCCAAAAGAGGACAGTTTCTTCCAGAAAGGCCACATTTCTCCCAAATATATCACATCTTCTCCAAGAAATACCAGGTTTCCCCCTTCAAATAGGACCTTTTCACCCACAAGTACCTGTTTTATCCCCAAAATAGGACAGTTTCTTCCAGAAATGCCACATTTATCCCAAATATATCACATCTTCTCCAAGAAATGCCACGTTTCCCCCTTCAAATATGACCTTTTCACCCACAAATACCTGTTTTATCCCCAAAATAGGACAGTTTCCTCCAGAAATGCCACATTTCTCCCAAATATATCATATCTTCTCCAAGAAATGCCACGTTTCCCCCTTCAAATACGAACTTTTCACCCACAAATACCTCTTTTATCCCCAAAAGAGGACAGTTTCTTCCTGACATACCACATTTCTCCCAAATAGATCACATCTCCTCATAGAATTACCAGCTTTCCCCCTTCAAATAGGACCTTTTCACCCACAAATACCTCTTTTATCCCCAAAAGAGGACAGTTTCTCCCATAAATGCCACATTTCTCCCAAACACATCACATCTTCTCTTAGAATTACCAGCTTTCCCCCTTCAAATAGGACCTTTTCACCCACAAAAAATTCTTTTATCTCCAAAATAGGAAAGTTTCTTCCAGAAATGCCACATTTCTCCCAAATATATCACATCTTCTCCAAGAAATACCAGGTTTCCCCCTTCAAATACGACCTTTTCACCCACAAATTCCTCTTTTATCCCCAGAAGAGTACAGTTTCTTCCAGACATGCCACATTTCTCCCAAATAGATCACATCTTCTCCAAGAAATACCAGGATTCCTCCTGAAAGAGGACATTTTCTCCCACAAATACCAGCCTTCTCCCCCCAAATAGGACAGTTTCTTCCAGAAATGCCTGATTTCTCCCAAATATATCACATCTCCTCCAAGAAATACCAGGTTTCCCCCTTCAAATAGGACCTTTTCACCCACAAATACCACTTTTATCCCCAAAAGAGGACAGTTTCTTCCAGAAAGGCCACATTTCTCCCAAATATATCACATCTTCTCCAAGAAATACCAGGTTTCCCCCTTGAATTAGGACCTTTTCACCCACAAAAAATTCTTTTATCCCCAAAAGAGGACAGATTCTTCCAGAAATGCCACATTTCTCTTAAATAGATCACATCTTCTCCAAGAAATACCAGGTTTCCCCCTTCAAATAGGAACTTTTCACCCACAAATACCTCTTTTATCCCCAAAAGAGGACAGTTTCTTCCAGAAAGGCCACATTTCTCCCAAACATATCACATCTCCTCCAAGAAATGCCAGGATTCCTCCTGAAATAGGAAGTTTTCTCCGACAAATACCACCCTTCTACCCCCAAATAGGACATTTTCTTCCAGACATGCCACATTTCTCCCAAATATATCACATCTTCTCCAAGAAATACCAGGTTTTCCCCTGGAAATAGGACCTTTTCACCCACAAATACCTGTTCTATCCCCATAAGAGGACATTTTCTTCCAGAAAGGCCACATTTCTCCCAAATATATCACATCTTCTCCAAGAAATACCAGCTTTCCCCCTTCAAATAGGACCTTTTCCCCAAAAAAAACTCTTTTATACCCAAAAGAGGACAGTTTCTTCCAGGAATGCCACATTTCTCCCAAATATATCACATCTTCTCCAAGAAATACCAGCTTTCCCCCTTCAAATAGGACCTTCTCACCCACAAATACCTCTTTTATCCCCAAAATAGGACAGTTTTTTCCAGACATGCCACATTTCTCCCAAATATATCACATCTTCTCCAAGAAATACCAGGGTTCCCCCTTCAAATAGAACCTTTTCTCCCACAAATACCTCTTTTATCCCCAAAAGAGGACAGTTTCTTCCAGACATGCCACATTTCTCCCAAATACATCACAACTCCTTCAAGAAATACCAGGTTTCCCCCTTCAATTAGGACCTTTTATCCATGAAATACCTGTCTTATCCCCAAAAGAGGACAGTTTCTTCCAGAAATGCCACATTTCTCCCAAATATATCACATTCTCTCCAAGAAATACCAGCTTTCCCCCTTGTAATAAGACCTTTTCAACCACTAATACCTCTTTTATCCCCAAAAGAGGACAGTTTCTTCCTGAAATGCCACATTTCTCCCAAATATATCACATCTTCTCCAAGAAATACCAGGATTCCTCCTGAAAGAGGACATTTTCTCCCACAAATACCAGCCTTCTCCCCCCAAATAGGACATTTTCTTCCAGAAATGCCACATTTCTCTCAAATATATCACATTTTCTCCATGAAATACCAGCTTTCCCCCTTCAAATAGGACCTTTTCACCCACAAATACCTGTTTTATTCCCCAAATAGGACAGTTTCTTCCAGAAAGGCCACATTTCTCCCAAATATACCACATCTTCTCCAAGAAATACCAGCTTTCCCCCTTCAAATAGGACCTTTTCACCCACAAATACCTCTTTTATCCCCAAAATAGGACATATTCTTCCAGAAAGGCCACATTTCTCCCAAATATATCACATCTTCACCAAGAAATACCTGCTTTCCCCCTTCAAATAGGACCTTTTCTCGCACAAATACCAGCCTTCTCCCCCCAAAAGAGGACAGTTTCTTCCAGGAATGCCACATTTCTCCCAAATAGATCACATCTTCTCCAAGAAATACCAGGTTTCCCCCTTCAAATAGGACCTTTTCACCCACAAATACCTGTTTTATCCCCAAAATAGGAAAGTTTCTTCCAGAAATGCCACATTTCTCCCAAACATATCACATCTTCTCCAAGAAATACCAGGTTTCCCCCTTCAAATAGGACCTTTTCACCGTCTAATAGCAGGCTTCTCCCCCAAAATAGGACAGTTTCTTCCTGACATGCCACATTTCTCCCAAATAGATCACATCTTCTCCAAGAAATACCAGGTTTCCCCCTGGAAATATGACCTTTTCACCCACAAATACCTCTTTTATCCCCAAAAGAGGACAGTTTCGTCCAGACATGCCACATTTCTCCCAAATATATCACATCTCCTTCAAGAAATACCAGGGTTCGCACTTCAAATAGGGCCTTTTCAACCACAAATACCTGTTTTATCCCCAAAAGAGGACAGTTTCTTCCAGACATGCCACATTTCTCCCAAATAGATCACATCTTCTCCAAGAAATACCAGCTTTCCCCCTTCAAATAGGACCTTTTCAACCACAAATACCTGTTTTATCCCTCAAATTGGACATATTCTTCCAGAAATGCCAGATTTCTCCCAAATATACCACATCTTCTCCAAGAAATACCAGGTTTTCCCTTGGAAATAGGACCTTTTCACCCACAAATACCTGTTTTATCCCCAAAAGAGGACAGTTTCTTCCAGAAATGCCTGATTTCTCCCAAATATATCACATCTTCTCCAAGAAATACCAGGTTTCCCCCTTCAAATAGGACCTTTTCACCCACAAATACCTGTTTTATCCCCAAAATAGGAGAGTTTCTTCCAGAAATGCCACATTTCTCCCAAATATATCATATCTTCTCCAAGAAATACCACGTTTCCCCCTTCAAATAGGAAATTTTCACCCACAAATACCTGTTTTATCCCCAAAAGAGGACAGTTTCTTCCAGAAATGCCACATTTCTCCCAAATAGATCACATATTCTCCAAGAAATACCAGCTTTCCCCCTTCAAATAGGAAATTGTCACCCACAAATACCTGTTTTATCCCCAAAAGAGGACAGTTTCTTCCAGAAATGCCACATTTCTCCCAAATATATCACAGCTTCTCCAAGAAATACCAGGTTTCCCACTTCAAATAGGACCTTTTCACCCACTAATACCAGGCTTCTCCCCCCAAATAGGACATTTTCTTCCAGAAATGCCACATTTCTCCCAAATATATCACATCTTCTCCAAGAAATACCAGCTTTCCCCCTTCAAATAGGACCTTCTCACCCACAAATACCTCTTTTATCCCCAAAATAGGACAGTTTTTTCCAGACATGCCACATTTCTCCCAAATATATCACATCTTCTCCAAGAAATACCAGGGTTCCCCCTTCAAATAGAACCTTTTCTCCCACAAATACCTCTTTTATCCCCAAAAGAGGACAGTTTCTTCCAGACATGCCACATTTCTCCCAAATACATCACAACTCCTTCAAGAAATACCAGGTTTCCCCCTTCAATTAGGACCTTTTCTCCATGAAATACCTGTCTTATCCCCAAAAGAGGACAGTTTCTTCCAGAAATGCCACATTTCTCCCAAATATATCACATTCTCTCCAAGAAATACCAGCTTTCCCCCTTGTAATAAGACCTTTTCAACCACTAATACCTCTTTTATCCCCAAAAGAGGACAGTTTCTTCCTGAAATGCCACATTTCTCCCAAATATATCACATCTTCTCCAAGAAATACCAGGATTCCTCCTGAAAGAGGACATTTTCTCCCACAAATACCAGCCTTCTCCCCCCAAATAGGACATTTTCTTCCAGAAATGCCACATTTCTCTCAAATATATCACATTTTCTCCATGAAATACCAGCTTTCCCCCTTCAAATAGGACCTTTTCACCCACAAATACCTGTTTTATTCCCCAAATAGGACAGTTTCTTCCAGAAAGGCCACATTTCTCCCAAATATACCACATCTTCTCCAAGAAATACCAGGTTTCCCCCTTCAAATAGGACCTTTTCACCCACAAATACCTCTTTTATCCCCAAAATAGGACATATTCTTCCAGAAAGGCCACATTTCTCCCAAATATATCACATCTTCTCCAAGAAATACCTGCTTTCCCCCTTCAAATAGGACCTTTTCTCGCACAAATACCAGCCTTCTCCCCCCAAATAGGACAGTTTCTTAAAGAAATGCCACATTTCTCCCAAACATATCACATCTTCTCCAAGAAATACCAGGTTTCCCCCTTCAAATAGGACCTTTTCACCCACAAATACCTGTTTTATCCCCAAAATAGGAAAGTTTCTTCCAGAAATGCCACATTTCTCCCAAACATATCACATCTTCTCCAAGAAATACCAGGTTTCCCCCTTCAAATAGGACCTTTTCACCGACTAATAGCAGGCTTCTCCCCCAAAATAGGACAGTTTCTTCCTGACATGCCACATTTCTCCCAAATAGATCACATCTTCTCCAAGAAATACCAGGTTTCCCCCTGGAAATATGACCTTTTCACCCACAAATACCTCTTTTATCCCCAAAAGAGGACAGTTTCGTCCAGACATGCCACATTTCTCCCAAATATATCACATCTCCTTCAAGAAATACCAGGGTTCCCACTTCAAATAGGGCCTTTTCAACCACAAATACCTGTTTTATCCCCAAAAGAGGACAGTTTCTTCCAGACATGCCACATTTCTCCCAAATAGATCACATCTTCTCCAAGAAATACCAGCTTTCCCCCTTCAAATAGGACCTTTTCAACCACAAATACCTGTTTTATCCCTCAAATTGGACATATTCTTCCAGAAATGCCAGATTTCTCCCAAATATACCACATCTTCTCCAAGAAATACCAGGTTTTCCCTTGGAAATAGGACCTTTTCACCCACAAATACCTGTTTTATCCCCAAAAGAGGACAGTTTCTTCCAGAAATGCCTGATTTCTCCCAAATATATCACATCTTCTCCAAGAAATACCAGGTTTCCCCCTTCAAATAGGACCTTTTCACCCACAAATACCTGTTTTATCCCCAAAATAGGAGAGTTTCTTCCAGAAATGCCACATTTCTCCCAAATATATCATATCTTCTCCAAGAAATACCACGTTTCCCCCCTTCAAATAGGAAATTTTCACCCACAAATACCTGTTTTATCCCCAAAAGAGGACAGTTTCTTCCAGAAATGCCACATTTCTCCCAAATATATCACATCTTCTCAAAGCAAAACCAGCTTTCCCCCTTCAAATAGGAAATTGTCACCCACAAATACCTGTTTTATCCCCAAAAGAGGACAGTTTCTTCCAGAAATGCCACATTTCTCCCAAATATATCACAGCTTCTCCAAGAAATACCAGGTTTCCCACTTCAAATAGGACCTTTTCACCCACTAATACCAGGCTTCTCCCCCCAAATAGGACATTTTCTTCCAGAAATGCCACATTTCTCCCAAATATATCACATCTTCTCCAAGAAATGCCAGGTTTCCCCCTTCAAATAGGAAATTTTCACCCACAAGTACCTGTTTTATCCCCAAAATAGGACAGTTTTTTCCAGACATGCCACATTTCCCCAAAATATATCACATCTTCTCCAAGAAATACCAGGGTTCCCCCTTCAAATAGGAACTTTTCACCCACAAATACCTCTTTTATCCCCAAAAGAGGACAGTTTCTTCCAGAAATGCCACATTTCTCCCAAATATATATCATCTTCTCCAAGAAATACCAGCTTTCCCCCTTCAAATAGGACCTTTTCCCCCCAAAAAACTCTTTTATCCCCAAAAGAGGACAGTTTCTTCCAGAAATGCCACATTTCTCCCAAACATATCATATCTTCTCCAAGAAATACCAGGTTTCCCCCTTCAAATAGGACCTTTTCACCCACAAATACCTCTTTTATCCCCAAAATAGGACAGTTTCTTCCAGAAAGGCCACATTTCTCCCAAATATATCACATCTTCTCCAAGAAATACCAGGATTCCTCCTGAAATACGACCTTTTCACCCACAAATACCAGTTTTTATCCCCCCAAATAGGACAGTTTCTTCCAGAAATGCCACTTTTCTCCCAAATAGATCACATCTTCTCCAATAAATACCTGGATTCCCCTTTTAAATAGGACCTTTTCACCCACAAATACCTGTTTTATCCCCAAAATACGACAGTTTCTTCCAGAAATGCCACATTTCTCCCAAATATATCACATCTTCTCCAAGACATACCACGTTTCCCCCTTCAAATAGGACCTTTTCAACCACAAATACCTGTTTTATTCCTAAATTGGACATATTCTTCCAGAAATGCCACATTTCTCCCAAATAGATCACATCTTCTCCAAGAAATACCAGGTTTCCCCCTTCAAATAGGACCTTTTCACCCACACATACCTCTTTTATCCCCAAAAGAGGACAGCTTCTTCCAGACATGCCACATTTCTCCCAAACATATCACATCTTCTCCAAGAAATACCAGCTTTCCCCCTTCAAATAGGACCTTTTCAACCACAAATACCTGTTTTATCCCTCAAATTGGGCATATTCTTCCAGAAATGCCAGATTTCTCCCAAATATATCACATCTTCTCCAAGAAATACCAGGTTTTCCCCTTCAAATAGGACCTTTTCACCCACAAATACCTCTTTTATCCCCAAATAGGACAGTTTCTTCCAGATATGCCTGATTTCTCCCAAATATATCACATCTTCTCCAAGAAATACCAGCTTTCCCCCTTCAAATAGGACCTTTTCACCCACAAATACCAGGCTTCTCCCGACAAATTGGACATTTTCTTCCAGAAATGCCACATTTCTCCCAAATATATCATATCTTCTCCAAGAAATACCACGTTTCCCCCTTCAAATAGGAAATTTTCACCCACAAATACCTGTTTTATCCCCAAAAGAGGACAGTTTCTTCCAGAAATGCCACATTTCTCCCAAATAGATCACATCTTCTCCAAGAAATACCAGGTTTCCCCCTTCAAATAGGAAATTTTCACCCACAAATACCTCTTTTATCCCCAAAATAGGACAGTTTCTTCCAGAAATGCCACATTTCTCCCAAATAGATCACATCTTCTCCAAGAAATACCAGGTTTCCCACTTCAAATAGGACCTTTTCACCCACTAATACCAGGCTTCTCCCCCCAAATAGGACATTTTCTTCCAGAAATGCCACATTTCTCCCAAATATATCACATCTTCTCCAAGAAATGCCAGGTTTCCCCCTTAAAATAGGAAATTTTCACCCACAAATACCTGTTTTATCCCCAAAAGAGGACAGTTTCTTCCAGAAATGCCTGATTTCTCCCAAATATATCACATCTTCTCCAAGAAATACCAGGGTTCCCCCTTCAAATAGGAACTTTTCACCCACAAATACCTCTTTTATCCCCAAAAGAGGACAGTTTCTTCCAGAAATGCCACATTTCTCCCAAATAGATCACATCTTCTCCAAGAAATACCAGCTTTCCCCCTTCAAATAGGACCTTTTCCCCCCAAAAAACTCTTTTATCCCCAAAAGAGGACAGTTTCTTCCAGAAATGCCACATTTCTCCCAAATAGATCATATCTTCTCCAACAAATGCCAGGTTTCCACCTTCAAATAGGACCTTTTCACCCACAAATACCTCTTTTATCCATCAAATAGGACAGTTTCTTCCAGAAATGCCACATTTCTCCTAATATACCACATCTTCTCCAAGAAATACCACTTTTCCCCCTTCAAATACAACGTTTTCACCCACAAATACCTGTTTTATCCCCCCAAATTGGACAGTTTCTTCCAGAAATGCCACTTTTCTCCCAAATATATCACATCTTCTCCAAGAAATACCAAGATACCCCTTTCAAATAGGACCTTTTCACCCACAAATACCTGTTTTATCCCCAAAAGAGGACAGTTTCTTCCAGAAATGCCACATTTCTCCCAAATATATCACATCTTCTCCAAGAAATACCACGTTTCCCCCTTCAAATAGGACCTTTTCAACCACAAATACCTGTTTTATTCCTAAATTGGACATATTCTTCCAGAAATGCCACATTTCTCCCAAATAGATCACATCTTCTCCAAGAAATACCACGTTTCCCCCTTCAAATAGGACCTTTTCACCCACAAATACCTCTTTTATCCCCAAAAGAGGACAGCTTCTTCCAGACATGCCACATTTCTCCCAAATATATCACATCTTCTCCAAGAAATACCAGGTTTTCCCCTGGAAATAGGACCTTTTCACCCACAAATGCCTCTTTTATCCCCAAAAGAGGACAGTTTCTTCCAGAAATGCCACATTTCTCCCAAATATATCACATCTTCTCCAAGAAATACCACGTTTCCCCCTTCAAATAGGACCTTTTCCCCACAAAAAACTCTTTTATCCCCAAAAGAGGACAGTTTCTTCCAGGAATGCCAAATTTCTCCCAAATAGATCACATCTTCTCCAAGAAATACGTGGTTTCCCCTTCAAATAGGACCTTATCACCCACCAATACCTGTTTTATCCCCAAAAGAGGACAGTTTCTTCCAGACATGCCACATTTCTCCCAAATATATCACATCTTCTCCAAGAAATACCACGCTTCCCCCTTCAAATAGGACCTTTTCACCCACAAATACCTCTTTTATCCCCAGAAGAGGACAGTTTCTTCAAGAAAGGCCACATTTCTCCCAAATATATCACATCTTCTCATAGAATTACCAGCTTTCCCCCTTCAAATAGGACCTTTTCACCCACAAATACCTCTTTTATCCCCAAGATAGGACATATTCTACCAGAAATGCCACATTTCTCCCAAATATATCACATCTTCTCCAAGAAATATCAGGTTTCCCTCTTCAAATAGGACCTTTTCAACCACAAATACATGTGTTGTCCCCAAAAGAGGACAGTTTCTTCCAGAAAGGCCGGATTTCTCCCAAATATATCACATCTTTTCTAAGAAATACCAGCTTTCCCTCTTCAAAAAGGACCTTTTCACCCACAAATACCTCTTTTATCCCCAAAGAGGACAGTTTCTTCCAGAAATGCCACATTTCTCCCAAATATATCACATCTCCAAGAAATACCAGGTTTCCTCCTGAAATAGGACCTTGTCACCCACAGATTCCTGTTTTATCCCTTTGTTCCGAGCGACTTTTCGTTTTGGGGTGTTTATCCGCTGCTACACTTCAGCATTCTGTGACGAATAAAATAGAAGAGAAAAGCCCCACTAATAAGGCAGCTAGAAGGTCCAGTAGCCACACACTTTGTGCTTTAAGGGAGGACGTTCCAGAAAGTCGAGAGTTGTGGCTTCTTTCCTGCGGAGAAAAATACCCCTGTTTTCAGGCATTGCAGGACGCTGAGTTCGCACCTTCTCGGCATAGGAATACCGCTCCTTAGCTCTCGTGTCTCGAAAGCGGCACTCGCTCTGAACCGCTGCGGAGAGTCTGCAGTTGCTGTCCGGTCCATCGCGGTTCTGCCCGAGTGCCGCTTGCAGCCTTCAGCAGCGGTCTCGTTTCTCTCGGATGCCGGGAAAGAGCGACTTCAGCCGGATGCTTTGCTCCGACGAGTGAGCGGCTTCTTCTGCGCACATCGCAATGGAGCGCTTCTGACTTCTCCTTCTGTCCATGCAGAATGCACTACGCTTCTCTCTCATTCTTATCCCTTTCTTCCGAGCGACATTTCGTTTTGGAGTGTTTATCCGATGCTACACTTCAGCATTCTGTGACGAATAAAATAGAAGAGAAAAGCCCCACTAATAAGGCAGCTAGAAGCTCCAGAAGCCACACACGTTGTGCTTTCAGGGAGGACGTTCCAGAAAGTCGAGAGTTGTGGCTTGTTTCCTGCGGAGAAAAAGCCCCCTGTTTTCAGGCAATGCAGGACGCTGAATTCGCATCTTCTCGGCATTTCAATACCGCTCCTTCGCTCTCGTGGCTCGAAAGCGGCACTCGCGCTGAACCGCTCCGGAGAGTCTGCAGTTGCTGTCCGGTCCATCGCGGTTCTGCCCGAGTGCCGCTTGCAGCCTTCAGCAGCGCTCTCGTTTCTCTCGGATGCCGGGAAAGAGCGACTTCAGCCGGATGCTTTGCTCCGACGAGTGAGCGGCTTCTTCTGCGCACATCGCAATGGAGAGCTTCTGACTTCTCCATGTGTCCATGCAGAATGCACTACGCTTCTCTCTCATTCTTATCCCTTTCTTCCGAGCGACATTTCGTTTTGGAGTGTTTATCCCATGCTACACTTCAGCATTCTGTGACGAATAGAGTAGAAGAGAAAATCCCCACTAATAAGGCAGCTAGAAGTTCGAGGAGCAACGCACGTAGTGCTTTCAGGGAGGACTTTCCAGAAAGTCGAGAGTTGTGGCTTGTTTCCTGCGGAGAAAAAAGCCCCTGTTTTCAGGCAATGCAGTAGGCTGAATTCGCTCGTTCTCGGCATAGGAATGCCGCTCCTCCTCTCTCGTGGCTCGAAGGCGGCATTTGCGCTGAACCACACCGGACAGTCTGCAGTTGCAGACTACTGAATAGCCTGAAAACAGATGGTTTTTTCTCCGCAGGAAACAAGCCACAACTCTCGACTTTCTGGAACGTCCTCCCTGAAAGCACTACGTGTGTCGCTCCTCGAACTTCTAGCAGCCGTATTAGTGGGGCTTTTCCCTTCTACTCTATTCGTCACAGAATGCTGAAGTGTAGCATGGGATAAACACTCCAAAACGAAATGTCGCTCGGAAAAAGGGATAAGAATGAGAGAGAAGCGTAGTGCATTCTGCATGGACACATGGAGAAGTCAGAAGCTCTCCATTGCGATGTGCGCAGAAGAGGCCGCTCACTTGCCTGAGAAAAGCATCCGGCTGAAGTCGCTCTTTCCCGGCATCCGAGAGAAACGAGACCGCTGCTGAAGGCTGCAAGCGGCACTCGGGCAGAACCGCGATGGACCGGACAGCAACTGCAGACTCTCCGGAGCGGTTCAGCGCGAGTGCCGCTTTCGAGCCACGAGAGCGAAGGAGCGGTATTCCTATGCCGTGAAGATGCGAATTCAGCGTCCAGCATTGCCTGAAAACAGGGGGTTTTTTCTCCGCAGGAAAGAAGCCACAACTCTCGACTTTCTGGAACGTCCTCCCTGAAAGCACTACGTGTGTGGCTACTGGACCTTCTAGCTATCTTATTAGTGGGGCTTTTCTCTTCTACTCTATTCGTCACAGAATGCTGAAGTGTAGCATCGGATAAACACTCCAAAACGAAATGTCGCTCGGAAGGAAGGGATAAGAATGAGAGAGAAGCGTAGTGCATTCTGCATGGACACATGGAGAAGTCAAAAGCTCTCCATTGCGATGTGCGCAGAAGAAGCCGCTCACTCGTCGGAGCAAAGCATCCGGCTGAAGTCGCTCTTTCCCGGCATCCGAGAGAAACGAGAGCGCTGCTGAAGGCTGCAAGCGGCACTCGGGCAGAACCGCGATGGACCGGACAGCAACTGCAGACTCTCCGGAGCGGTTCAGAGCGAGTGCCGCGTTCGAGCCACGAGAGCGAAGGAGCGGTATTGAAATGCCGAGAAGGTGCGAATTCAGCGTCCTGCATTGCCTGAAAACAGGTGTTTTTTTCTCCGCAGGAAAGAAGCCACAACTCTCGACTTTCTGGAACGTCCTCCCTGAAAGCACTACGTGTGTGGCTTCTGGAGCTTCTAGCTGCCTTATTAGTGGGGCTTTTCTCTTCTATTTTATTCGTCACAGAATGCTGAAGTGTAGCATCGGATAAACACTCCAAAACGAAAAGTCGCTCGGAACAAAGGGATAAAACAGGAATCAGTGGGTGAAAAGGTCCTATTTCAGGAGGAAACCTGGTATTTCTTGGAGATGTGATATATTTGGGAGAAATGAGGCATTTCTAGAAGAAACTGTCCTCTTTTGGGGATAAAACAGGTATTTGTGGGAGAAAAGGTCCTATTTGAAGAGGGAAAGCTGGTATTTCTTGGAGAAGATGTGATATATTTGTTAGAAATCTGGCCTTTCTGGAAGAAACTGTCCTGTTTTGGGATAAAACAGGAATTTGTGGGAGAAAAGGTCCTATTTGAAGGGGGAAACGTTGTATTTCTTGGAGAAGATGTGATCTATTTGGGAGAAATGTGGCATGTCTGGAAGAAACTGTCCTCTTTTGGGGATAAAAGTGGTATTTGTGGGTGAAAAGGTCCTATTTGAAGGGGGAACCCTGGTATTTCTTGGAGGAGATGTGATATATTTGGGTGATATGTGGTCTTTCTGAAAGAAAATGTCCTATTTGGGGGGAGAAGGCTGGTATTTGTGGGAGAAAAGGTCCTATTTCAGGAGGAATCCTGGTATTTCTTGGAGGAGATGTGATCTATTTGGGAGAAATCTGGCATTTCTGGCAGAAAGTGTCCTATTTTGGGGATGAAAGACGTATTTGTGGGTGAAAAGGTCCTATTTGAAGGGGGAACCCTGGTATTTCTTGGAGAAGATGTGATATATTTGGGAGAAATGTGGCCTTTCTGAGAGAAACTGTCCTCTTTTGGGGATAAAAGAGGTATTTGTGGGTGAAAATTTCCTATTTGAAGAAGACAACCTGGTATTTCTTGGAGAAGATATGATATATTTGGGAGAAATGTGGCATTTCTGGAAGAAACTGTCCTCTTTTGGGGATAAAAGAGGAATTTGTGGGTGAAAAGGTCCTATTTGAAGGGGGAAACGTGGTATTTCTTGGAGAAGATGTGATATATTTGGGAGAAATCTGGCATTTCTGGAAGAATATGCCCAATTTGAGGGATAAAACAGGTATTTGTGGGTGAAAAGGTCCTATTTGAAGGGGGAAAGCTGGTATTTCTTGGAGAAGATGTGATCTATTTGGGAGAAATGAGGCATTTCTGGAGGAAAGCGACGCCTATTGGGGATGAAACAGGTATTTGTGGGTGAAAAGGTCCTATTTGAAGCGGGAAAAGTGGTATTTCTTGGAGAAGATGTGATATATTTGGGAGAAATGTGGCATTTCTGGAAGAAACTGTCCTCTTTTGGGGATAAAACAGGTATTTGTGCGAGAAAAGGTCCTATTTGAAGGAGGAAACAAGGTATTTCTTGGAGAAGATGTGATATATTTGGGAGAAATCTGGCATTCCTGGAAGAAACTGTCCTCTTTTGGGGATAAAAGAGGTATTTGTGGGAGAAAAGGTCCTATTTGAAGGGGGAACCCTGGTATTTCTTGGAGGAGATGTGATATATTTGGGAGAAATCTGGCATTTCTGGAAGAAACTGTCCTCTTTGGGGATAAAAGAGGTATTTGTGGGTGAAAATTTCCTATTTGAAGGGGGAACCCTGGTATTTCTTGGAGAAGATATGATATATTTGGGAGAAATGTGGCATTTCTGGAAGAAACTGTCCTATTTTGGGGATAAAAGAGGTATTTGTGGGTGAAAAGGTCCTATTTGAAGGGGGAAACGTGGTATTTCTTGGAGAAGATGTGATATATTTGGGAGAAATGTGGCATTTCTGGAAGAAACTGTCCTCTTATGGGGATAGAACAGTTATTTGTGGGTGAAAAGGTCCTATTTGACGGGGAAAACCTGGTATTTCTTGGAGAAGATGTGATATATTTGGGAGAAATGTGGCATGTCTGGAAGAAACTGTCCTATTTGGGGGGAGAAGGGTGCTATTTGTGGGAGAAAATGTCCTATTTCAGGAGGAATCCTGGTATTTCTTGGAGAAGATGTGATATATTTGTTAGAAATCTGGCCTTTCTGGAAGAAACTGTCCTGTTTTGGGATAAAAAAGGAAATTTGTGGGAGAAAAGGTCCTATTTGAAGGGGGAAACGTGGTATTTCTTGGAGAAGATGTGATCTATTTGGGAGAAATGTGGCATGTCTGGAAGAAACTGTCCTCTTTTGGGGATAAAAGTGGTATTTGTGGGTGAAAAGGTCCTATTTGAAGGGGGAAAGCTGGTATTTCTTGGAGAAGATGTGATATATTTGGGTGATATGTGGTTTTTCTGAAAGAAAATGTCCTATTTGGGGGGAGAAGGGTGGTACTTGTGGGAGAAAAGGTCCTATTTCAGGAGGAATCCTGGTATTTCTAGGAGGAGATGTGATCTATTTGGGAGAAATCTGGCATTTCTGGCAGAAAGTGTCCTATTTTGGGGATAAAAGACGTATTTGTGGGTGAAAAGGTCCTATTTGAAGGGGGAACCCTGGTATATCTTGGAGAAGATGTGATATATTTGGGAGAAATGTGGCCTTTCTGAAAGAAACTGTCCTCTTTTGGGGATAAAAGAGGTATTTGTGGGTGAAAATTTCCTATTTAAAGGGGGAAACCTGGTATTTCTTGGAGAAGATATGATATATTTGGGAGAAATGTGGCATTTCTGGAAGAAACTGTCCTCTTTTGGGGATAAAAGAGGTATTTGTGGGTGAAAAGGTCCTATTTGAAGGGGGAAACGTGGTATTTCTTGGAGAAGATGTGATATATTTGGGAGAAATGTGGCATTTCTGGAAGACTATGTCCAATTTGAGGGATAAAACAGGTATTTGTGGTTGAAAAGGTCCTATTTGAAGGGGGAAACCTGGCATTTCTTCGAGAAGATGTGATCTATTTGGGAGAAATGAGGCATTTCTGGAGGAAAGTGTCGTCTTTTGGGGATGAAGCAGGTATTTGTGGGTGAAAAGGTCCTATTTGAAGCGGGAAAAGTGGTATTTCTTGGAGAAGATGTGGTATATTTGGGAGAAATGTGGCATTTCTGGAAGAAACTGTCCTGTTTTGGGGATAAAACAGGTATTTGTGGGTGAAAAGGTCCTATTTGAAGGGGGAAACCTGGTATTTCTTGGAGAAGATGAGATATGTTTGGGTGAAATGTGGCATTCCTGGAAGAAACTGTCCTCTTTTGGGGATAAAAGAGGTATTTGTGGGAGAAAAGGTCCTATTTGAAGGGGGAACCCTGGTATTTCTTGGAGGAGATGTGATATATTTGGGAGAAATGAGGCATTTCTGGAAGAAACTGTCCTCTTTGGGGATAAAAGAGGTATTTGTGGGTGAAAATTTCCTATTTGAAGGGGGAAACGTGGTATTTCTTGGAGAAGATATGATATATTTGGGAGAAATGTGGCATTTCTGGAAGAAACTGTCCTCTTTTGGGGATAAAAGAGGTATTTGTGGGTGAAAAGGTCCTATTTCCTGGGGAAAGCTGGTATTTCTTGGAGAAGATGTGATATATTTGGGAGAAATGTGGCATTTCCGGAAGAAACTGTCCTCTTATGGGGATAGAACAGGTATTTGTGGGTGAAAAGGCCCTATTTCCAGGGGAAAACCTGGTATTTCTTGGAGAAGATGTGATCTATTTGGGAGTAATGTGGCATGTCTGGAAGAAAATGTCCTATTTGGGGGGAGAAGGGTGGTATTTGTGGGAGAAAAGTTCCTATTTCTGGAGGAATCCTGGTATTTCTTGGAGGAGATGTGATATGTTTGGGAGAAATGTGGCATTTCTGGAAGAAACTGTCCTATTTTGGGGATAAAAGATGTATTTGTGGGTGAAAAGGTCCTATTTGAAGGGGGAAACCTGGTATTTCTTGGAGAAGATGTGATATGTTTGGGAGAAATCTGGCATTTCTGGAAGAATATGTCCAATTTGAGGGATAAAACAGGTATTTGTGGTTGAAAAGGTCCTATTTGAAGGGGGAAAGCTGGTATTTCTTGTAGGAGATGTGATATATTTGGGAGAAATGTGGCATGTCTGGAAGAAACTGTCCTCTTTTGGGGATAAAAGAGGTATTTGTGGGTGAAAAGGTCCTATTTGAGGAGGGAAACCTGGTATTTCTTGGAGAAGATGTGATATATTTGGGAGAAATCTGGCCTTTCTGGAAGAAACTGTCCTCTTTTGGGGAAAAACAAGTATTTGTGGGCGAAAAGGTCCTTTTGAAGGGGGAAACCAGGTATTTCTTGGAGAAGATGTGATATATTTGGGAGAAATGTGGCATGTCTGGAAGAAACTGTCCTATTTTGGGGATACAAGAGGCATTTGTGGGTGAAAAGGTCCTATTTCAAGGAGGAAACCTGTTATTTCTTGGAGAAGATGTGATATATTTGGGAGAAATGTGGCATTTCTGGAAGAAACTGTCCTCTTTTGGGGATAAAAGAGGTATTTGTGGGTGATAAGGTCCTATTTGAAGGGGGAAAGCTGGTATTTCTTGGAGAAGATGTGATCTATTTGGGAGAAATCTGGCATTTCTGGAAGAAACTGTCCTATTAGGGGGGAGAAGGCTGGTATTTGTGCGAGAAAAGGTCCTATTTCAGGAGGAATCCTGGTATTTCTTGGAGAAACTGTGATCTATTTGGGAGAAATGTGGCATTTCTGGAAGAAACTGTCCTATTTTGGGCATAAAAGAGGTATTTGTGGGTGAAAAGGTCCTATTTGAAGGGGGAACCCTGGTATTTCTTGGAGAAGATGTGATATGTTTGGGAGAAATGTGGCCTTTCTGGAAGAAGCTGTCCTATTTTGGGGATAAAACAGGTATTTGTGGGAGAAAAGGTCCTATTTGAAGGGGGAACCGTGGTATTTCTTGGAGAAGATGTGATCTATTTGGGAGAAATGTGTCAAGTCTGGAAGAAACTGTCCTATTTTGGGGATAAAACAGGTATTTGTGGGTGAAAAGGTCCTATTTGAAGGGGGTATCCTGGTATTTCTTGGAGAAGATGTGATATGTTTGGGAGAAATGTGGCATTTCTGGAAGAAACTGTTCTATTTTGGGGATAGAAGAGGTATTTGTAGGTGAAAAGGTCCAATTTGAAGGGGGAAAGCTGGTATTTCTTGGAGAAGATGTGGTATATTTGGGTGATATTTGGCATGTCTGGAAGAAAATGTCCTATTTGGGGGGAGAAGGGTGGTACTTGTGGGAGAAAAGTCCTATTTCTGGAGGAATCCTGGTATTTCTTGGAGGAGATGTGATCTATTTGGGAGAAATGTGGCCTTTCTGGAAGAAACTGTCCTCTTTTGTGGATAAAACAGGTATTTGTGGGGAAAAGGTCCTATTTGAAGGGGGAAAGCTGGTATTTCTTGGAGAAGATGTGATCTATTTGGGAGAAATCTGGCATTTCTGGAAGAAACTGTCCTCTTTTGGGGATAAAACAGGTATTTGAGGGTGAAAATTTCCTATTTGAAGGGGGAAACCTGGTATTTCTTGGAGAAGATATGATATATTTGGGAGAAATGTGGCATTTCTGGAAGAAACTGTCCTATTTTGGGGATAAAACAGGTATTTTGGGTGAAAAGGTCCTATTTGAAGGGGGAACCCTGGTATTTCGTGGAGAAGATGTGATATATTTGGGAGAAATCTGGCATTTCTGGAAGAATTTGTTCAATTTGAGGGATAAAACAGGTATTTGTGGTTGAAAAGGTCCTATCTGAAGGGGGAAACGTGGTATTTCTTGGAGAAGATGTGGTATATTTGGGAGAAATGTGGCATTTCTGGAAGAAACTGTCCTCTTTTGGGGATAAAACAGGTATTTGTGGGTGAAAACGTTGTATTTGAAGGGGGAAAAATGTTATATCTTGGAGAAGATCTGATATATTTGGGAGAAATCTGGCATTTTTGGAAGAAACTGTCCTCTTTTGGGGATAAAAGAGGTATTTGTGGGTGAAAAGGTCCTATTTGAAGGGGGAACCCTGGTATTTCTTGGAGAAGATGTGATATATTTGGGAGAAATGTGGCATGTCTGGAAGAAACTGTCGTATTTTGGGGATAAAACAGGTATTTGTGGGTGATAAGGTCCTATTTGAAGGGGGAACCCTGGTATTTCTTGGAGAAGATGTGATATATTTGGGAGAAATGTGGCATGTCTGGAAGAAGCTGTCCTCTTTTGGGGATCAAAGAGGTATTTGTGGGTGAAAAGGTCCTATTTGAAGGGGGAACCCTGGTATTTCTTGGAGAAGATGTGATATATTTGGGAGAAATGTGGCATGTCTGGAAGAAGCTGTCCTCTTTTGGGGATCAAAGAGGTATTTGTGGGTGAAAAGGTCCTATTTGAAGGGGGAAAGCTGGTATTTCTTGGAGAAGATGTGCTATATTTGGGAGAAATGTGGCATTTCTGGAAGAAACTTTCCTCTTTTGGGGATAAAACAGGTATTTGTGCGAGAAAAGGTCCTATTTGAAGGGGGAAAGCTGGTATTTCTTGGAGAAGATGTGATATATTTGGGAGAAATGTGGCATGTCTGGAAGAAAATGTCCAATTTGGGGGGAGAAGGCTGGTAGTTTTGGGTGAGAAGGTCCTATTTCAGGAGTAATCCTGGCATTTTTTGGAGAAGATGTGATATATTTGGGAGAAATGTGGCCTTTCCGAAAGAAACTGTCCTCTTTTTGGGATAAAAGAGGTATTAGTGGTTGAAAAGGTCCTATTTGAAGGGGGAAAGCTGGTATTTCTTGGAGAAGATGTGATATATTTGGGAGAAATGTGGCATTTCTGGAAGAAACTGTCCTATTTGAGGGATAAAAGAGGTATTTGTGGGTGAAAAGGTCCTATTTCAGGAGGAATCCTGGTATTTCTTGGAGAAGATGTGATATATTTGGGAGAAATGTGGCCTTTCTATGAGAAACTGTCCTCTTTTTGGGATCAAAGAGTTATTTGTGGGTGAAAAGGTCCTATTTCAAGGGGGAAACCTGGTATTTCTTGGAGAAGATGTGATATATTTGGGAGAAATCTGGCATGTCTGGAAGAAAATGTCCTGTTTTGGGCATAAAAGAGGTATTTGTGGGAGAAAAGGTCCTATTTGAAGGGGGAACCATGGTATTTCTTGGAGGAGATGTGATCTATTTGGGAGAAATGTGGCATGTCTGGAAGAAACTGTCCTCTTTTGGGGATAAAACAGGTACTTGTGGTTGAAAAGGTCCTATTTGAAGGGGGTAAGCTGGTATTTCTTGGAGAAGATGTGATATGTTTGGGTGAAATATGGCATTCCTGGAAGAAACTGTCCTATTTGAGGGATAAAAGAGGTATTTGTGGGAGAAAAGGTCCTATTTCAGGAGGAATCCTGGTATTTCTTGGAGGAGATGTGATCTATTTGGGAGAAATGTGGCATTTCTGGCAGAAAAAGTCCTCTTTTGGGGATAAAAGAGGTATTTGTGGGAGAAAAGGTCCTATTTGAAGGGGGAACCCTGGTATTTCTTGGAGAAGATGTGATATATTTGGGAGAAATCTGGCATTTCTGGAAGAAACTGTCCTCTTTGGGGATAAAACAGGTATTTGTGGGTGAAAATTTCCTATTTGAAGGGGGAACCCTGGTATTTCTTGGAGAAGATATGATATATTTGGGAGAAATGTGGCATTTCTGGAAGAAACTGTCCTCTTTTGGGGATAAAACAGGTATTTGTGGGTGAAAAGGTCCTATTTGAAGGGGGAAACGTGGTATTTCTTGGAGAAGATGTGATATATTTGGGAGAAATGTGGCATTTCTGGAAGAAACTGTCCTCTTATGGGGATAGAACAGGTATTTGTGGGAGAAAAGGTCCTATTTCCAGGGGAAAACCTGGTATTTCTTGGAGAAGATGTGATCTATTTGGGAGAAATGTGGCATGTCTGGAAGAAAATGTCCTATTTGGGGGGAGAAGGGTGGTATTTGTGGGAGAAATGTTCCTATTTCAGGAGGAATCCTGGTATTTCTTGGAGGAGATGTGATATGTTTGGGAGAAATGTGGCCTTTCTGGAAGAAACTGTCCTCTTTTGGGGATAAAAGAGGTATTTGTGGGTGAAAAGGTTCTATTTGAAGGGGGAAACCTGGTATTTCTTGGAGAAGATGTGATATGTTTGGGAGAAATCTGGCATTTCAGGAAGAATATGTCCAATTTGAGGGATAAAACAGGTATTTGTAGAAGAAAAGGTCCTATTTCAAGGGGGAACCCTGGTATTTCTTGGAGGAGATGTGATATATTTGGTAGAAATGTGGCATGTCTGGAAGAAACTGTCCTCTTTTGGGGATAAAACAGGTATTTGTGGGTGAAAAGGTCCTATTTGAAGGGGGAAACATGGTATTTCTTGGAGAAGATGTGGTATATTTGGGAGAAATGTGGCATTTCTGGAAGAAACTGTCCTCTTTTGGGGATCAAAGAGGTATTTGTGGGTGAAAAGGTCCTATTTGAAGGGGGAAACCTGTTATTTCTTGGAGAAGATGTGATATATTTTGGAGAAATCTGGCATTCCTGGAAGAAACTGTCCTATTTTGGGGATAAAACAGGTATTTGTGGGTGAAAAGGTCCTATTTGAAGGGGGAACCCTGGTATTTCTTGGAGAAGATGTGATATATTTGGGAGAAATGTGGCATGTCTGGAAGAATCTGTCCTCTTTTGGGGATAAAAGAGGTATTTGTGGGTGATAAGGTCCTATTTGAAGGGGGAAACCTGGTATTTCTTGGAGAAGATGTGATATGTTTGGGAGAAATCAGGCATTTCTGGAAGAAACTGTCCTCTTTTGGGGATAAAAGAGGTATTAGTGGTGGAAAAGGTCCTATTTGAAGGGGGAAACGTGGTATTTCTTGGAGAAGATGTGATATATTTGGGAGAAATGTGGCATTTCTGGAAGAAACTGTCCTCTTTTGGGGATAAAACAGGTATTTGTGCGAGAAAAGGTCCTATTTCAAGGGGGAAAGCTGGTATTTCTTGGAGAAGATGTGATATATTTGGGAGAAATGTGGCATGTCTGGAAGAAAATGTCCAATTTGGGGGGAGAAGGCTTGTAGTTTTGGGTGAGAAGGTCCTATTTCAGGAGGAATCCTGGTATTTCTTGGAGAAGATGTGATATATTTGGGAGAAATGTGGCATTTCTGGAAGAAAATGTCCAATTTGGGGGGAGAAGGCTGGTAGTTTTGGGTGAGAAGGTCCTATTTCAGGAGGAATCCTGGCACTTCTTGGAGAAGATGTGATATATTTGGGAGAAATGTGGCCTTTCCGGAAGAAACTGTCCTCTTTTGGGGATAAAAGAGGTATTAGTGGTTGAAAAGGTCCTATTTCCCCGGGGAAACCTGGTATTTCTTGGAGAAGATGTGATATATTTGGGAGAAATGTGGCATTTCTGGAAGAAAATGTCCTCTTTTGGGGATAAAAGAGGTATTTCATGGAGAAAAGGTCCTAATTCAAGGGGGAAACCTGGTATTTCTTGGAGAAGATGTGATATATTTGTTAGGAATGTGGCATTTCTGGAAGAAACTGTCGTATTTTGGGCATAAAACAGGTATTTGTGGTTGAAAAGGTCCTATTTGAAGGGGGAAAGCTGGTATTTCTTGGAGAAGATGTGATATATTTGGGAGAAATGTGGCATTTCTGGAAGAAACTGTCCTCTTTTGGGGATAAAAGAGGTATTTGTGGGTGAAAAGGTCCTATTTCAGGAGGAATCCTGGTATTTCTTGGAGAAGATGTGATATATTTGGGAGAAATGTGGCCTTTCTATGAGAAACTGTTCTCTTTTGGGGATCAAAGAGGTATTTGTGGGTGAAAAGGTACTATTTGAAGGGGGAACCATGGTATTTCTTGGAGAAGATGTGATATATTTGGGAGAAATCAGGCATGTCTGGAAGAAAATGTCCTGTTTTGGGCATAAAAGAGGTATTTGTGGGAGAAAAGGTCCTATTTGAAGGGGGAACCGTGGTATTTCTTGGAGGAGATGTGATCTATTTGGGAGAAATGTGGCATGTCTGGAAGAAACTGTTCTCTTTTGGGGATAAAAGAGGTATTAGAGGTTGAAAAGATCCTATTTCCAGGGGGAAACCTGGTATTTCTTGGAGAAGATGTGATATATTTGGGAGAAATGTGGCATTCCTGGAAGAAACTGTCCTCTTTTGGGGATAAAACAGGTATTTGTGGGTGAAAAGGTCCTATTTCAAGGAGGAATCCTGGTATTTCTTGGAGAAGATGTGATCTATTTGGGAGAAATGTGGCATTTCTGGCAGAAACTGTCCTCTTTTGGGGATAAAACAGGTATTTGTGGGAGAAAAGGTCCTATTTGAAGGGGGAACCCTGGTATTTCTTGGAGAAGATGTGATCTATTTGGGAGAAATCTGGCATTTCTGGAAGAAACTGTCCTCTTTGGGGATAAAACAGGTATTTGTGGGTGAAAATTTCCTATTTGAAGGGGGAACCCTGGTATTTCTTGGAGAAGATATGATATATTTGGGAGAAATGTGGCATTTCTGGAAGAAACTGTCCTCTTTTGGGGATAAAACAGGTATTTGTGGGTGAAAAGGTCCTATTTGAAGGGGGAAACGTGGTATTTCTTGGAGAAGATGTGATGTATTTGGGAGAAATGTGGCATTTCTGGAAGAAACTGTCCTCTTATGGGGATAGAACAGGTATTTGTGGGTGAAAAGGTCCTATTTGAAGGGGGAAAGCTGGTATTTCTTGGAGAAGATGTGATATATTTGGGAGAAATGTGGCATGTCTGGAAGAAAATGTCCTCATTTGGGGATAAAAGAGGTATTTGTGGGTGAAAAGGTCCTATTTGAAGGGGGAAACGTGGTATTTCTTGGAGAAGATGTGGTATATTTGGGAGAAATCAGGCATTTCTGGAAGAAACTGTCCTCTTTTGGGGATAAAAGAGGTATTTGTGGGTGAAAAGGTCCTATTTGAAGGGGGAAACCTGGTATTTCTTGGAGAAGATGTGATATATGTGGGAGAAATGTGGCATGTCTGGAAGAAACTGTCCTCTTTTGGGGATAAAAGAGGTATTTGTGGGTGAAAAGGTCCTATTTGAAGGGGGAAACGTGGTATTTCTTGGAGAAGATGTGGTATATTTGGGAGAAATCAGGCATTTCTGGAAGAAACTGTCCTCTTTTGGGGATAAAAGAGGTATTTCATGGAGAAAAGGTCCTAATTCAAGGGGGAAACCTGGTATTTCTTGGAGAAGATGTGATATATTTGGGAGGAATGTGGCATTTCTGGAAGAAACTGTCCTATTTGAGGGATAAAAGAGGTATTTGTGGGTGAAAAGGTCCTATTTGAAGGGGGAAAGCTGGTATTTCTTGGAGAAGATGTGATATATTTGGGAGAAATGTGGCCTTTCTATGAGAAACTGTCCTCTTTTGGGGATCAAAGAGGTATTTGTGGGTGAAAAGGTCCTATTTGAAGGGGGAAACCTGGTATTTCTTGGAGAAGATGTGATATATTTGGGAGAAATCTGGCATGTCTGGAAGAAAATGTCCTGTTTTGGGCATAAAAGAGGTATTTGTGGGAGAAAAGGTCCTATTTGAAGGGGGAACCATGGTATTTCTTGGAGGAGATGTGATCTATTTGGGAGAAATGTGGCATGTCTGGAAGAAACTGTCCTCTTTTGGGGATAAAACAGGTACTTGTGGTTGAAAAGTTCCTATTTGAAGGGGGTAAGCTGGTATTTCTTGGAGAAGATGTGATATGTTTGGGTGAAATATGGCATTCCTGGAAGAAACTGTCCTATTTGAGGGATAAAAGAGGTATTTGTGGGAGAAAAGGTCCTATTTCAGGAGGAATCCTGGTATTTCTTGGAGGAGATGTGATATATTTGGGAGAAATGTGGCATTTCTGGCAGAAACTGTCCTCTTTTGGGGATAAAAGAGGTATTTGTGGGAGAAAAGGTCCTATTTGAAGGGGGAACCCTGGTATTTCTTGGAGAAGATGTGATCTATTTGGGAGAAATGTGGCATGTCTGGAAGAAACTGTTCTCTTTTGGGGATAAAAGAGGTATTAGAGGTTGAAAAGATCCTATTTCCAGGGGGAAACCTGGTATTTCTTGGAGAAGATGTGATATATTTGGGAGAAATGTGGCATTCCTGGAAGAAACTGTCCTCTTTTGGGGATAAAACAGGTATTTGTGGGTGAAAAGGTCCTATTTCAAGGAGGAATCCTGGTATTTCTTGGAGAAGATGTGATCTATTTGGGAGAAATGTGGCATTTCTGGCAGAAACTGTCCTCTTTTGGGGATAAAACAGGTATTTGTGGGAGAAAAGGTCCTATTTGAAGGGGGAACCCTGGTATTTCTTGGAGAAGATGTGATCTATTTGGGAGAAATCTGGCATTTCTGGAAGAAACTGTCCTCTTTGGGGATAAAACAGGTATTTGTGGGTGAAAATTTCCTATTTGAAGGGGGAACCCTGGTATTTCTTGGAGAAGATATGATATATTTGGGAGAAATGTGGCATTTCTGGAAGAAACTGTCCTCTTTTGGGGATAAAACAGGTATTTGTGGGTGAAAAGGTCCTATTTGAAGGGGGAAACGTGGTATTTCTTGGAGAAGATGTGATGTATTTGGGAGAAATGTGGCATTTCTGGAAGAAACTGTCCTCTTATGGGGATAGAACAGGTATTTGTGGGTGAAAAGGTCCTATTTGAAGGGGGAAACCTGGTATTTCTTGGAGAAGATGTGATATATTTGGGAGAAATGTGGCATGTCTGGAAGAAAATGTCCTCATTTGGGGATAAAAGAGGTATTTGTGGGTGAAAAGGTCCTATTTGAAGGGGGAAACGTGGTATTTCTTGGAGAAGATGTGGTATATTTGGGAGAAATCAGGCATTTCTGGAAGAAACTGTCCTCTTTTGGGGATCAAAGAGGTATTTGTGGGTGAAAAGGTCCTATTTGAAGGGGGAAACCTGGTATTTCTTGGAGAAGATGTGATATATTTGGGAGAAATGTGGCATGTCTGGAAGAAACTGTCCTCTTTTGGGGATAAAAGAGGTATTTGTGGGTGAAAAGGTCCTATTTGAAGGGGGAAACGTGGTATTTCTTGGAGAAGATGTGGTATATTTGGGAGAAATCAGGCATTTCTGGAAGAAACTGTCCTCTTTTGGGGATAAAAGAGGTATTTCATGGAGAAAAGGTCCTAATTCAAGGGGGAAACCTGGTATTTCTTGGAGAAGATGTGATATATTTGGGAGGAATGTGGCATTTCTGGAAGAAACTGTCCTATTTGAGGGATAAAAGAGGTATTTGTGGGTGAAAAGGTCCTATTTGAAGGGGGAAAGCTGGTATTTCTTGGAGAAGATGTGATATATTTGGGAGAAATGTGGCCTTTCTATGAGAAACTGTCCTCTTTTGGGGATCAAAGAGGTATTTGTGGGTGAAAAGGTCCTATTTGAAGGGGGAAACCTGGTATTTCTTGGAGAAGATGTGATATATTTGGGAGAAATCTGGCATGTCTGGAAGAAAATGTCCTGTTTTGGGCATAAAAGAGGTATTTGTGGGAGAAAAGGTCCTATTTGAAGGGGGAACCATGGTATTTCTTGGAGGAGATGTGATCTATTTGGGAGAAATGTGGCATGTCTGGAAGAAACTGTCCTCTTTTGGGGATAAAACAGGTACTTGTGGTTGAAAAGGTCCTATTTGAAGGGGGTAAGCTGGTATTTCTTGGAGAAGATGTGATATGTTTGGGTGAAATATGGCATTCCTGGAAGAAACTGTCCTATTTGAGGGATAAAAGAGGTATTTGTGGGAGAAAAGGTCCTATTTCAGGAGGAATCCTGGTATTTCTTGGAGGAGATGTGATATATTTGGGAGAAATGTGGCATTTCTGGCAGAAACTGTCCTCTTTTGGGGATAAAAGAGGTATTTGTGGGAGAAAAGGTCCTATTTGAAGGGGGAACCCTGGTATTTCTTGGAGAAGATGTGATCTATTTGGGAGAAATCTGGCATTTCTGGAAGAAACTGTCCTCTTTGGGGATAAAACAGGTATTTGTGGGTGAAAATTTCCTATTTGAAGTGGGAACCCTGGTATTTCTTGGAGAAGATATGATATATTTGGGAGAAATGTGGCATTTCTGGAAGAAACTGTCCTCTATTGGGGATAAAACAGGTATTTGTGGGAGAAAAGGTCCTATTTGAAGGGGGAAACGTGGTATTTCTTGGAGAAGATGTGATATATTTGGGAGAAATGTGGCATTTCTGGAAGAAACTGTCCTCTTATGGGGATAGAACAGGTATTTGTGGGTGAAAAGGTCCTATTTCCAGGGGAAAACCTGGTATTTCTTGGAGAAGATGTGATCTATTTGGGAGAAATGTGGCATGTCTGGAAGAAAATGTCCTATTTGGGGGGAGAAGGGTGGTATTTGTGGGAGAAATGTTCCTGTTTCAGGAGGAATCCTGGTATTTCTTGGAGGAGATGTGATATATTTGGGAGAAATGTGGCATTTCTGGAAGAAAATGTCCTCTTTTGGGGATAAAAGAGGTATTTGTGGGTGAAAAGGTCCTATTTGAAGGGGGAAACCTGGTATTTCTTGGAGAAGATGTGATATGTTTGGGAGAAATCTGGCATTTCAGGAAGAATATGTCCAATTTGAGGGATAAAACAGGTATTTGTGGGTGAAAAGGTCCTATTTCAAGGGGGAAACGTGGTATTTCTTGGAGAAGATGTGATATATTTGGTAGAAATGTGGCATGTCTGGAAGACACTGTCCTCTTTTGGGGATAAAACAGGTATTTGTGGGTGATAAGGTCCTATTTGAAGGGGGAAAGCTGGTATTTCTTGGAGAAGATGTGGTATATTTGGGAGAAATGTGGCATTTCTGTAAGAAACTGTCCTCTTTTGGGGATCTAAGAGGTATTTGTGGGTGAAAAGGTCCTATTTGAAGGGGGAAACCTGTTATTTCTTGGAGAAGATGTGATATATTTGGGAGAAATGTGGCATGTCAGGAAGAAACTGTCCTCTTTTGGGGATAAAACAGGTACTTGTGGGTGAAAAGGTCCTATTTGACGGGGGAACCCTGGTATTTCTTGGAGAAGATGTGATATATTTGGGAGAAATGTGGCATGTCTGGAAGAAACTGTCCTCATTTGGGGATAAAAGAGGTATTTGTGGGTGAAAAGGTCCTATTTGAAGGGGGAACCCTGGTATTTCTTGGAGAAGATGTGATATGTTTGGGAGAAATGTGGCATTTCTGGAAGAAACTGTCCTCTTTTGGGGATAAAAGCGGTATTTGTGGTGGAAAAGGTCCTATTTGAAGGGGGAAACGTGGTATTTCTTGGAGAAGATGTGATATATTTGGGAGAAATGTGGCATTTCTGGAAGAAAATGTCCTATTTTGGGGATAAAAGAGGTATTTGTGGGAGAAAAGGTCCTATTTCAAGGGGGAAAGCTGGTATTTCTTGGAGAAGATGTGATATATTTGGGAGAAATGTGGCATGTCTGGAAGAAAATGTCCAATTTGGGGGGAGAAGGCTGGTAGTTTTGGGTGAGAAGGTCCTATTTCAGGAGGAATCCTGGTATTTCTTGGAGAAGATGTGATATATTTGGGAGAAATGTGCCATTTCTGGAAGAAAATGTCCAATTTGGGGGGAGAAGGCTGGTAGTTTTGGGTGAGAAGGTCCTATTTCAGGAGGAATCCTGGCATTTCTTGGAGAAGATGTGATATATTTGGGAGAAATGTGGCCTTTCCGGAAGAAACTGTCCTCTTTTGGGCATAAAAGAGGTATTAGTGGTTGAAAAGGTCCTATTTGAAGGGGGAAACCTGGTATTTCTTGGAGAAGATGTGATATATTTGGGAGAAATGTGGCATTTCTGGAAGAAAATGTCCTCTTTTGGGGATAAAAGAGGTATTTCATGGAGAAAAGGTCCGAATTCAAGGGGGAAACGTGGTATTTCTTGGAGAAGATGTGATATATTTGGGAGGAATGTGGCATTTCTGGAAGAAACTGTCGTATTTTGGGCATAAAACAGGTATTTGTGGTTGAAAAGGTCCTATTTGAAGGGGGAAAGCTGGTATTTCTTGGAGAAGATGTGATCTATTTGGGAGAAATGAGGCATTTCTGGCAGAAACTGTCCTCTTTTGGGGATAAAACAGGTATTTGTGGGAGAAAAGGTCCTATTTGAAGGGGGAACCCTGGTATTTCTTGGAGAAGATGTGATCTATTTGGGAGAAATCTGGCATTTCTGGAAGAAACTGTCCTCTTTGGGGATAAAACAGGTATTTGTGGGTGAAAATTTCCTATTTGAAGGGGGAACCCTGGTATTTCTTGGAGAAGATATGATATATTTGGGAGAAATGTGGCATTTCTGGAAGAAACTGTCCTCTTTTGGGGATAAAACAGGTATTTGTGGGTGAAAAGGTCCTATTTGAAGGGGGAAAGCTGGTATTTCTTGGAGAAGATGTGATGTATTTGGGAGAAATGTGGCATGTCTGGAAGAAACTGTCCTCTTTTGGGGATAAAACAGGTATTTGTGGGAGAAAAGGTCCTATTTGAAGGGGGAAACGTGGTATTTCTTGGAGAAGATGTGGTATATTTGGGAGAAATCTGGCATTTCTGGAAGAAACTGTCCTCTTTTGGGGATAAAACAGGTATTTGTGGGTGAAAACGTTGTATTTGAAGGGGGATACCTGTTATTTCTTGGAGAAGATGTGATATATCTGGGAGAAATCTGGCATTTCTGGAAGAAACTGTCCTCTTTTGGGGATAAAAGAGGTATTTGTGGGTGAAAAGGTCCTATTTGAAGGGGGAAACCTGGTATTTCTTGGAGAAGATGTGATATATTTGGGAGAAATGTGGCATGTCTGGAAGAAAATGTCCTAATTGGGGGGAGAAGGGTGGTATTTGTGGCAGAAATGTTCCTATTTCAGGAGGAATCCTGGTATTTCTTGGAGGAGATGAGATATGTTTGGGAGAAATGTGGCATTTCTGGAAGAAACTGTCCTCTTTTGGGGATAAAAGAGGTATTTGTGGGTGAAAAGGTCCTATTTGAAGGGGGAAACCTGGTATTTCTTGGAGAAGATGTGATATGTTTGGGAGAAATCAGGCATTTCAGGAAGAATATGTCCAATTTGAGGGATAAAAGAGGTATTTGTGGTTGAAAAGGTCCTATTTGAAGGGGGAAACGTGGTATTTCTTGGAGAAGATGTGATCTATTTGGGAGAAATGTGGCATGTCTGGAAGAAACTGTCCTCTTTTGGGGATAAAACAGGTATTTGTGGGAGAAAAGGTCCTATTTGAAGGGGGAAACGTGGTATTTCTTGGAGAAGATGTGGTATATTTGGGAGAAATCTGGCATTTCTGGAAGAAACTGTCCTCTTTTGGGGATAAAACAGGTATTTGTGGGTGAAAACGTTGTATTTGAAGGGGGATACCTGTTATTTCTTGGAGAAGATGTGATATATTTGGGAGAAATCTGGCATTTCTGGAAGAAACTGTCCTCTTTTGGGGATAAAAGAGGTATTTGTGGGTGAAAAGGTCCTATTTGAAGGGGGAAACCTGGTATTTCTTGGAGAAGATGTGATATATTTGGGAGAAATGTGGCATTTCTGGAAGAAACTGTCCTCTTTTGGGGATAAAAGAGGTATTTGTGGGTGATAAGGTCCTATTTGAAGGGGGAACCCCGGTATTTCTTGGAGAAGATGTGATATATTTGGGAGAAATGTGGCATGTCTGGAAGAAGCTGTCCTATTTTGGGGATAAAACAGGTATTTGTGGGTGAAAAGGTCCTATTTGAAGGGGGAAAGCTGGTATTTCTTGGAGAAGATGTGATCTATTTGGGAGAAATGTGGCATGTCTGGAAGTAACTGTCCTCTTTTGGGGATAAAACAGGTATTTGTGGGAGAAAAGGTCCTATTTGAAGGGGGAAAGCTGGTATTTCTTGGAGAAGATGTGATCTATTTGGGAGAAATGTGGCCTTTCTGGAAGAAAATGTCCAATTTGGGGGGAGAAGGCTGGTAGTTTTGGGTGAGAAGGTCCTATTTCAGGAGGAATCCTGGAATTTCTTGGAGAAGATGTGATATATTTGGGAGAAATGTGGCATTTCTGGAAGAAAATGTCCAATGTGGGGGGAGAAGGCTGGTAGTTATGGGTGAGAAGGTCCTATTTCAGGAGGAATCCTGGTATTTCTTGGAGAAGATGTGATATATATGGGAGAAATGTGGCATTTCTGGAAGAAACTGTCCTCTTATGGGGATAGAAAAGGTATTTGTGGGTGAAAAGGTCCTATTTGAAGGGGGAAACCTGGTATTTCTTGGAGAAGATGTGATCTATTTGGGAGAAATGTGGCATGTCTGGAAGAAAATGTCCTATTTGAGGGGAGAAGTGTGGTATTTGTGGGAGAAATGTTCCTATTTCAGGAGGAATCCTGGTATTTCTTGGAGGAGATGTGATATGTTTGGGAGAAATGTGCCATTTCTGGAAGAAACTGTCCTCTTTTGGGGATAAAACAGGTATTTGTGGGTGAAAAGGTCCTATTTGAAGGGGGAAACCCGGTATTTCTTGGAGAAGATGTGATATGTTTGGGAGAAATCTGGCATTTCAGGAAGAATATGTCCAATTTGAGGGATAAAACAGGTATTTGTGGTTGAAAAGGTCCTATTTGAAGGGGGAAACGTGGTATTTCTTGGAGAAGATATGATCTATTTGGGAGAAATGTGGCATGTCTGGAAGAAACTGTCCTCATTTGGGGATAAAAGAGGTATTTGTGGGTGAAAAGGTCCTATTTGAAGGGGGAAACGTGGTATTTCTTGGAGAAGATGTGGTATATTTGGGAGAAATCAGGCATTTCTGGAAGAAACTGTCCTCTTTTGGGGATAAAACAGGTATTTGTGGGTGAAAACGTTGTATTTGAAGGGGGATACCTGTTATTTCTTGGAGAAGATGTGATATATTTGGGAGAAATCTGGCATTTCTGGAAGAAACTGTCCTCTTTTGGGGATAAAAGAGGTATTTGTGGGTGAAAAGGTCCTATTTGAAGGGGGAAACCTGGTATTTCTTGGAGAAGATGTGATATATTTGGGAGAAATGTGGCATGTCTGGAAGAAACTGTCCTCTTTTGGGGATAAAAGAGGTATTTGTGGGTGAAAAGGTCCTATTTGAAGGGGGAAACGTGGTATTTCTTGGAGAAGATGTGGTATATTTGGGAGAAATCAGGCATTTCTGGAAGAAACTGTCCTCTTTTGGGGATAAAAGAGGTATTTCATGGAGAAAAGGTCCTAATTCAAGGGGGAAACCTGGTATTTCTTGGAGAAGATGTGATATATTTGGGAGGAATGTGGCATTTCTGGAAGAAACTGTCCTATTTGAGGGATAAAAGAGGTATTTGTGGGTGAAAAGGTCCTATTTTAAGGGGGAAACGTGGTATTTCTTGGAGAAGATGTGATCTATTTGGGAGAAATGTGGCCTTTCTATGAGAAACTGTCCTCTTTTGGGGATCAAAGAGGTATTTGTGGGTGAAAAGGTCCTATTTGAAGGGGGAAACCTGGTATTTCTTGGAGAAGATGTGATATATTTGGGAGAAATCTGGCATGTCTGGAAGAAAATGTCCTGTTTTGGTCATAAAAGAGGTATTTGTGGGAGAAAAGGTCCTATTTGAAGGGGGAACCATGGTATTTCTTGGAGGAGATGTGATCTATTTGGGAGAAATGTGGCATGTCTGGAAGAAACTGTCCTCTTTTGGGGATAAAACAGGTACTTGTGGTTGAAAAGGTCCTATTTGAAGGGGGTAAGCTGGTATTTCTTGGAGAAGATGTGATATGTTTGGGTGAAATATGGCATTCCTGGAAGAAACTGTCCTATTTGAGGGATAAAAGAGGTATTTGTGGGAGAAAAGGTCCTATTTCAGGAGGAATCCTGGTATTTCTTGGAGGAGATGTGATATATTTGGGAGAAATGTGGCATTTCTGGAAGAAACTGTCCTCTTTTGGGGATAAAAGAGGTATTTGTGGGAGAAAAGGTCCTATTTGAAGGGGGAACCCTGGTATTTCTTGGAGAAGATGTGATCTATTTGGGAGAAATCTGGCATTTCTGGAAGAAACTGTCCTCTTTGGGGATAAAACAGGTATTTGTGGGTGAAAATTTCCTATTTGAAGGGGGAACCCTGGTATTTCTTGGAGAAGATATGATATATTTGGGAGAAATGTGGCATTTCTGGAAGAAACTGTCCTCTTTTGGGGATAAAACAGGTATTTGTGGGTGAAAAGGTCCTATTTGAAGGGGGAAACGTGGTATTTCTTGGAGAAGATGTGATATATTTGGGAGAAATGTGGCATTTCTGGAAGAAACTGTCCTCTTATGGGGATAGAACAGGTATTTGTGGGTGAAAAGGTCCTATTTCCAGGGGAAAACCTGGTATTTCTTGGAGAAGATGTGATCTATTTGGGAGAAATGTGGCATGTCTGGAAGAAAATGTCCTATTTGGGGGGAGAAGGGTGGTATTTGTGGGAGAAATGTTCCTATTTCAGGAGGAATCCTGGTATTTCTTGGAGGAGATGTGATATGTTTGGGAGAAATGTGCCATTTCTGGAAGAAACTGTCCTCTTTTGGGGATAAAAGAGGTATTTGTGGGTGAAAAGGTCCTATTTGAAGGGGGAAACCTGGTATTTCTTGGAGAAGATGTGATCTATTTGGGAGAAATCTGGCATTTCAGGAAGAATATGTCCAATTTGAGGGATAAAACAGGTATTTGTGGGTGAAAAGGTCCTATTTCAAGGGGGAAACGTGGTATTTCTTGGAGAAGATGTGATATATTTGGTAGAAATGTGGCATGTCTGGAAGACACTGTCCTCTTTTGGGGATAAAACAGGCATTTGTGGGTGATAAGGTCCTATTTGAAGGGGGAAAGCTGGTATTTCTTGGAGAAGATGTGGTATATTTGGGAGAAATGTGGCATTTCTGGAAGAAACTGTCCTCTTTTGGGGATCAAAGAGGTATTTGTGGGTGAAAAGGTCCTATTTGAAGGGGGAAACCTGGTATTTCTTGGAGAAGATGTGATATATTTGGGAGAAATCTGGCATTTCTGGAAGAAACTGTCCTATTTTGGGGATAAAACAGGTATTTGTGGGTGAAAAGGTCCTATTTGAAGGGGGAACCCTGGTATTTCTTGGAGAAGATGTGATATATTTGGGAGAAATGTGGCATGTCTGGAAGAAACTGTCCTCTTTTGGGGATAAAAGAGGTATTTGTGGGTGATAAGGTCCTATTTAAACGGGGAAACCTGGTATTTCTTGGAGAAGATGTGATATGTTTGGGAGAAATGTGGCATGTCAGGAAGAAACTGTCCTCTTTTGGGGATAAAAGAGGTATTTGTGGTGGAAAAGGTCCTATTTGAAGGGGGAAACGTGGTATTTCTTGGAGAAGATGTGATATATTTGGGAGAAATGTGGCATTTCTGGAAGAAAATGTCCTATTTTGGGGATAAAAGAGGTATTTGTGGGAGAAAAGGTCCTATTTCAAGGGGGAAAGCTGGTATTTCTTGGAGAAGATGTGATATATTTGGGAGAAATGTGGCATGTCTGGAAGAAAATGTCCAATTTGGGGGGAGAAGGCTGGTAGTTTTGGGTGAGAAGTTCCTATTTCAGGAGGAATCCTGGTATTTCTTGGAGAAGATGTGATATATTTGGGAGAAATGTGGCATTTCTGGAAGAAAATGTCCAATTTGGGGGGAGAAGGCTGGTAGTTTTGGGTGAGAAGGTCCTATTTCAGGAGGAATCCTGGCATTTCTTGGAGATGATGTGATATATTTGGGAGAAATGTGGCATTTCTGGAAGAAACTGTCCTCTTTTGGGGATAAAAGAGGTATTAGTGGTTGAAAAGGTCCTATTTCGCCGGGGAAACCTGGTATTTCTTGGAGAAGATGTGATATATTTGGGAGAAATGTGGCATTTCTGGAAGAAAATGTCCTCTTTTGGGGATAAAAGAGGTATTTCATGGAGAAAAGGTCCCAATTCAAGGGTGAAACGTGGTATTTCTTGGAGAAGATGTGATATATTTGGGAGGAATGTGGCATTTCTGGAAGAAACTGTCGTATTTTGGGCATAAAACAGGTATTTGTGGTTGAAAAGGTCCTATTTGAAGGGGGAAAGCTGGTATTTCTTGGAGAAGATGTGATATATTTGGGAGAAATGTGGCATTTCTGGAAGAAACTGTCCTCTTTTGGGGATAAAAGAGGTATTTGTGGGTGAAAAGGTCCTATTTCAGGAGGAATCCTGGTATTTCTTGGAGAAGATGTGATATATTTGGGAGAAATGTGGCCTTTCTATGAGAAACTGTTCTCTTTTGGGGATCAAAGAGGTATTTGTGGGTGAAAAGGTCCTATTTAAAGGGGGAAACCTGGTATTTCTTGGAGAAGATGTGATATATTTGGGAGAAATCTGGCATGTCTGGAAGAAAATGTCCTGTTTTGGGCATAAAAGAGGTATTTGTGGGAGAAAAGGTCCTATTTGAAGGGGGAACCGTGGTATTTCTTGGAGGAGATGTGATCTATTTGGGAGAAATGTGGCATGTCTGGAAGAAACTGTTCTCTTTTGGGGATAAAACTGGTACTTGTGGGTGAAAAGGTCCTATTTGAAGGGGGAAAGCTGGTATTTCTTGGAGAAGATGTGATATGTTTGAGTGAAATGTGGCATTCCTGGAAGAAACTGTCCTATTTTGGGGATAAAAGAGGTATTTGTGGGAGAAAAGGTCCTATTTCAGGAGGAATCCTGGTATTTCTTGGAGAAGATGTGATCTATTTGGGAGAAATGAGGCATTTCTGGCAGAAACTGTCCTCTTTTGGGGATAAAACAGGTATTTGTGGGAGAAAAGGTCCTATTTGAAGGGGGAAAGCTGGTATTTCTTGGAGAAGATGTGATCTATTTGGGAGAAATCTGGCATTTCTGGAAGAAACTGTCCTCTTTGGGGATAAAACAGGTAATTGTGGGTGAAAATTTCCTATTTGAAGGGGGAACCCTGGTATTTCTTGGAGAAGATATGATATATTTGGGAGAAATGTGGCATTTCTGGAAGAAACTGTCCTCTTTTGGGGATAAAACAGGTATTTGTGGGTGAAAAGGTCCTATTTGAAGGGGGAAAGCTGGTATTTCTTGGAGAAGATGTGATGTATTTGGGAGAAATGTGGCATGTCTGGAAGAAACTGTCCTATTTTGGGGATAAAACAGGTATTTGTGGGAGAAAAGGTCCTATTTGAAGGGGGAAACGTGGTATTTCTTGGAGAAGATGTGGTATATTTGGGAGAAATCTGGCATTTCTGGAAGAAACTGTCCTCTTTTGGGGATAAAACAGGTATTTGTGGGTGAAAACGTTGTATTTGAAGGGGGATACCTGTTATTTCTTGGAGAAGATGTGATATATCTGGGAGAAATCTGGCATTTCTGGAAGAAACTGTCCTCTTTTGGGGATAAAAGAGGTATTTGTGGGTGAAAAGGTCCTATTTGAAGGGGGAAACCTGGTATTTCTTGGAGAAGATGTGATATATTTGGGAGAAATGTGGCATTTCTGGAAGAAACTGTCCTCTTTTGGGGATAAAAGAGGTATTTGTGGGTGGTAAGGTCCTATTTGAAGGGGGAACCCCGGTATTTCTTGGAGAAGATGTGATATATTTGGGAGAAATGTGGCATGTCTGGAAGAAGCTGTCGTATTTTGGGGATAAAACAGGTATTTGTGGGTGAAAAGGTCCTATTTGAAGGGGGAAAGCTGGTATTTCTTGGAGAAGATGTGATTTGTTTGGGAGAAATGTGGCATGTCTGGAAGTAACTGTCCTCTTTTGGGGATAAAACAGGTATTTGTGGGAGAAAAGGTCCTATTTGAAGGGGGAAAGCTGGTATTTCTTGGAGAAGATGTGATCTATTTGGGAGAAATGTGGCCTTTCTGGAAGAAAATGTCCAATTTGGGGGGAGAAGGCTGGTAGTTTTGGGTGAGAAGGTCCTATTTCAGGAGGAATCCTGGCATTTCTTGGAGAAGATGTGAGATATTTGGGAGAAATGTGGCATTTCTGGAAGAAAATGTCCAATGTGGGGGGAGAAGGCTGGTAGTTTTGGGTGAGAAGGTCCTATTTCAGGAGGAATCCTGGCATTTCTTGGAGAAGATGTGATATATATGGGAGAAATGTGGCCTTTCTGGAAGAAACTGTCCTCTTTTGGGGATAGAAAAGGTATTTGTGGGTGAAAAGGTCCTATTTGAAGGGGGAAACCTGGTATTTCTTGGAGAAGATGTGATATATTTGGGAGAAAAGTGGCATGTCTGGAAGAAAATGTCCTATTTGGGGGGAGAAGTGTGGTATTTGTGGGAGAAATGTTCCTATTTCAGGAGGAATCCTGGTATTTCTTGGAGGAGATGTGGTATGTTTGGGAGAAATGTGCCATTTCTGGAAGAAACTGTCCTCTTTTGGGGATAAAACAGGTATTTGTGGGTGAAAAGGTCCTATTTGAAGGGGGAAACCTGGTATTTCTTGGAGAAGATGTGATATGTTTGGGGGAAATCTGGCATTTCAGGAAGAAAATGTCCAATTTGAGGGATAAAACAGGTATTTGTGGTTGAAAAGGTCCTATTTGAAGGGGGAAACGTGGTATTTCTTGGAGAAGATATGATATATTTGGGAGAAATGTGGCATGTCTGGAAGAAACTGTCCTCATTTGGGGATAAAAGAGGTATTTGTGGGTGAAAAGGTCCTATTTGAAGGGGGAAACGTGGTATTTCTTGGAGAAGATGTGGTATATTTGGGAGAAATCAGGCATTTCTGGAAGAAACTGTCCTCTTTTGGGGATAAAACAGGTATTTGTGGGTGAAAACGTTGTATTTGAAGGGGGATACCTGTTATTTCTTGGAGAAGATGTGATATATTTGGGAGAAATCTGGCATTTCTGGAAGAAACTGTCCTCTTTTGGGGATAAAAGAGGTATTTGTGGGTGAAAAGGTCCTATTTGAAGGGGGAAACCTGGTATTTCTTGGAGAAGATGTGATATATTTGGGAGAAATGTGGCATTTCTGGAAGAAACTGTCCTCTTTTGGGGATAAAACAGGTATTTGTGGGAGAAAAGGTCCTATTTGAAGGGGGAAACGTGGTATTTCTTGGAGAAGATGTGGTATATTTGGCAGAAATCAGGCATGTCTGGAAGAAACTGTCCTCTTTTGGGGATAAAAGAGGTATTTGTGGGAGAAAAGGTCCTATTTGAAGGGGGAAAGCTGGTATTTCTTGGAGAAGATGTGATCTATTTGGGAGAAATGTGGCATGTCTGGAAGAAAATGTCCAATTTGGGGGGAGAAGGCCGGTAGTTTTCGGTGAGAAGGTCCTATTTCAGGAGGAATCCTGGTATTTCTTGGAGAAGATATGATATATTTGGGAGAAATGTGGCCTTTCTGGAAGAAAATGTCAAATTTCTGGGGAGAAGGCGGGTAGTTTTGGGTGAGAAGGTCCTATTTCAGGAGGAATCCTGGCATTTCTTGGAGAAGATGTGATATATATGGGAGAAATGTGGCCTTTCCGGAAGAAACTGTCCTCTTTTGGGGATAAAAGAGGTATTAGTGGTTGAAAAGGTCCTATTTGAAGGGGGAAAGCTGGTATTTCTTGGAGAAGATGTGATATATTTGGGAGAAATGTGGCATTTCTGGAAGAAAATGTCCTCTTTTGGGGATAAAAGAGGTATTTCATGGAGAAAAGGTCCTAATTCAAGGGGGAAAAGTGGTATTTCTTGGAGAAGATGTGATATATTTGGGAGAAATGTGGCATTTCTGGAAGAAACTGTCGTATTTTGGGCATAAAACAGGTATTTGTGGTTGAAAAGGTCCTATTTGAAGGGGGAAAGCTGGTATTTCTTGGAGAAGATGTGATCTATTTGGGAGAAATGTGGCATTTCTGGAAGAAAATGTCCTCTTTTGGGGATAAAACAGGTATTTGTGGGTGAAAAGGTCCTATTTCGAGGGGGAAACCTGGTATTTCTTGGAGAAGATGTGATATATTTGGGAGAAATGAGGCATTTCTGGAAGAAACTGTCCAATTTGTGGGGAGAAGCCTGGTATTAGTGGGTGAGAAGGTCCTATTTCAGGAGGAATCCTGGTATTTCTTGGAGAAGATGTGATATATTTGGGAGAAATGTGGCATTTCTGGAAGAAACTGTCCTCTTTTGGGGATAAAAGAGGTATGTGTGGGTGAAAAGGTCCTATTTGAAGGGGGAAACCTGGTATTTCTTGGAGAAGATGTGATCTATTTGGGAGAAATGTGGCATGTCTGGAAGAAACTGTCCTCTTTTGGGGATAAAAGAGGTATGTGTGGGTGAAAAGGTCCTATTTGAAGGGGGAAACCTGGTATTTCTTGGAGAAGATGTGATATATTTGGGAGAAATGAGGCATTTCTGGAAGAAACTGTCCAATTTGTGGGGAGAAGCCTGGTATTAGTGGGTGAGAAGGTCCTATTTCAGGAGGAATCCTGGTATTTCTTGGCGAAGATGTGATATATTTGGGAGAAATGTGGCATTTCTGGAAGAAACTGTCCTCTTTTGGGGATAAAACAGGTATTTCATGGAGAAAAGGTCCTAATTCAAGGGGGAAAGCAGGTATTTCTTGGAGAAGATGTGATCTATTTGGGAGAAATGTGGCATTTCTGGAAGAAACTGTCCTCTTTTGGGGATCAAACAGGTATTTGTGGGTGAAAAGGTCCTATTTGAAGGGGGAAACCTGGTATTTCTTGGAGAAGATGTGATATATTTGGGAGAAATCTGGCATTTCTGGAAGAAACTGTCCTCTTTTGGGGATAAAAGAGGTATTTGTGGGTGAAAAGGTCCTATTTGAAGGGGGAACCCTGGTATATCTTGGAGAAGATGTGATATATTTGGGAGAAATGTGTCATGTCTGGAAGAAACTGTCCAATTTGTGGGGAGAAGGCCGGTAGTTTTCGGTGAGAAGGTCCTATTTCAGGAGGAATCCTGGTATTTCTTGGAGAAGATATGATATATTTGGAGAAATGTGGCCTTTCTGGAAGAAAATGTCAAATTTCTGGGGAGAAGGCTGGTAGTTTTGGGTGAGAAGGTCCTATTTCAGGAGGAATCCTGGCATTTCTTGGAGAAGATGTGATATATATGGGAGAAATGTGGCCTTTCCGGAAGAAACTGTCCTCTTTTGGGGATAAAAGAGGTATTAGTGGTTGAAAAGGTCCTATTTGAAGGGGGAAAGCTGGTATTTCTTGGAGAAGATGTGATATATTTGGGAGAAATGTGGCATTTCTGGAAGAAAATGTCCTCTTTTGGGGATAAAAGAGGTATTTCATGGAGAAAAGGTCCTAATTCAAGGGGGAAAAGTGGTATTTCTTGGAGAAGATGTGATATATTTGGGAGAAATGTGGCATTTCTGGAAGAAACTGTCGTATTTTGGGCATAAAACAGGTATTTGTGGTTGAAAAGGTCCTATTTGAAGGGGGAAAGCTGGTATTTCTTGGCGAAGATGAGATATATTTGGGAGAAATGTGGCATTTCTGGAAGAAACTGTCCTCTTTTGGGGATAAAAGAGGTATGTGTGGGTGAAAAGGTCCTATTTGAAGGGGGAAACCTGGTATTTCTTGGAGAAGATGTGATATATTTGGGAGAAATGTGGCATGTCTGGAAGAAACTGTCCTCTTTTGGGGATAAAAGAGGTATGTGTGGGTGAAAAGGTCCTATTTGAAGGGGGAAACCTGGTATTTCTTGGAGAAGATGTGATATATTTGGGAGAAATGTGGCATTTCTGGAAGAAACTGTCCAATTTGTGGGGAGAAGCCTGGTATTAGTGGGTGAGAAGGTCCTATTTCAGGAGGAATCCTGGTATTTCTTGGCGAAGATGTGATATATTTGGGAGAAATGTGGCATTTCTGGAAGAAACTGTCCTCTTTTGGGGATAAAAGAGGTATGTGTGGGTGAAAAGGTCCTATTTGAAGGGGGAAACCTGGTATTTCTTGGAGAAGATGTGATATATTTGGGAGAAATGTGGCATTTCTGGAAGAAACTGTCCTCTTTTGGGGATAAAACAGGTATTTGTGGGTGAAAAGGTCCTATTTGAAGGGGGAAACGTGGTATTTCTTGGAGAAGATGTGATCTATTTGGGAGAAATCTGGCATTTCTGGAAGAAACTGTCCTCTTTTGGGGATAAAACAGGTATTTGTGGGTGAAAAGGTCCTATTTGAAGGGGGAAACGTGGTATTTCTTGGAGAAGATGTGATATATTTGGGAGAAATCTGGCATTTCTGGAAGAATATGTTCAATTTGAGGGATAAAACAGGTATTTGTGGTTGAAAAGGTCCTATTTGAAGGGGGAAACCTGGTATTTCTTGGAGAAGATGTGGTATATTTGGGAGAAATGTGGCATGTCTGGAAGAAACTGTCCTATTTTGGGGATATAACAGGTATTTGTGGGTGAAAAGGTCCTATTCGAAGGGGGAAACCTGGAATTTCTTGGAGAAGATGTGGTATATTTGGGAGAAATGTGGCATTTCTGGAAGAAACTGTCCTCTTTGGGGAATAAAAGAGGTATTTGTGGGTGAAAAGGTCCTATTTGAAGGGGGAAACCTGTTATTTCTTGGAGAAGATGTGATATATTTGGGAGAAATGTGGCATTTCTGGAAGAAAATGTCCACTTTTGGGGATAAAAGAGGTATTTGTGGGTGATAAGGTCCTATTTGAAGGGGGAAAACTGGTATTTCTTGGAGAAGAGGTGATATATTTGGGAGAAATGTGGCATTTCTGGAAGAAACTGTCCTGTTTTGGGGATAAAACAGGTATTTGTGGGAGAAAAGGTCCTATTTGAAGGGGGAATCGTGGTATTTCTTGGAGAAGATGTGATATATTTGGGAGAAATGTGGCATTTCTGGAAGAAAATGTCCAATTTGTGGGGAGAAGGCTGGTAGTTGTGGGTGAAAAGGTCCTATTTCAGGAGGAATCCTGGTATTTCTTGGAGAAGATGTGATCTATTTGGGAGAAATGTGGCATTTCTGGAAGAAACTGTCCTCTTTTGGGGATAAAAGAGGTATTTGTGGGTGAAAAGGTCCTATTTGATGGGGGAAACCTGTTATTTCTTGGAGAAGATGTGATATATTTGGGAGAAATGTGGCATTTCTGGAAGAAACTGTCCTATTTTGGGGATAAAAGAGGTATTTGTGGGTGAAAAGGTCCTATTTGAAGGGGGGAAAGCTGGTATTTCTTGGAGAAGATGTGATCTATTTGGGAGAAATGTGGCATGTCAGGAAGAAACTGTCCTCTTTTGGGGATAAAAGAGGTATTTGTGGGTGAAAAGGTCCTATTTGAAGGGGGAAACCTGTTATTTCTTGGAGAAGATGTGATATATTTGGGAGAAATGTGGCATTTCTGGAAGAAAATGTCCAATTTGTGGGGAGAAGGCTGGTAGTTTTGGGTGAGAAGGTCCCATTTCAGGAGGAATCCTGGTATTTCTTGGAGAAGATGTGATATATTTGGGAGAAATGTGGCATGTCTTGTAGAAACTGTCCTCTTCTGGGTATAAAAGAGGCATGTGTGGGTGAAAAGGTCCTATTTCCAGGGGAAACCCTGGTATTTCTTGGAGAAGATGTGATATATTTGGGAGAAATGTGGCATGTGTGGAAGAAAATGTCCTATATTGGGGGAGAAGGCTGGTACTTGTGGGAGAAAAGGTCCTATTTCAGGAGGAATCCTGGTATTTCTTGGAGGAGATGTGATATGTTTGGGAGAAATGTGGCATTTCTGGAAGAAAACGTCCTCTTTTGGGGATAAAAGAGGTATTTGTGGGTGAAAAGGTCCTATTTGAAGGGGGAAACCTGGTATTTCTTGGAGAAGATGTGATCTATTTGGGAGAAATGTGGCATTTCTGGAAGAAACTGTCCTCTTTTGGGGATAAAAGAGGTATTTGTGGGTGAAAAGGTCCTATTTGAAGGGGGAAAGCTGGTATTTCTTGGAGAAGATGTGATGTATTTGGGAGAAATGTGGCATTTCTGGAAGAAACTGTCCTCTTTTGGGGATAAAAGAGGTATTTGTGGGTGAAAAGGTCCTATTTGAAGGGGGAAACGTGGTATTTCTTGGAGAAGATGTGATATATTTGGGAGAAATGTGGCATTTCTGGAAGAAACTGTCCTCTTTTGGGGATAAAACAGGTACTTGTGGGTGAAAAGGTCCTATTTGAAGGGGGAAAGCTGGTATTTCTTGGAGAAGATGTGATCTATTTGGGAGAAATCTGGCATTTCAGGAAGAATATGTCCAATTTGAGGGATAAAACAGGTATTTGTGGGTGAAAAGGTCCTATTTCAAGGGGGAAACGTGGTATTTCTTGGAGAAGATGTGATATATTTGGTAGAAATGTGGCATGTCTGGAAGACACTGTCCTCTTTTGGGGATAAAACAGGCATTTGTGGGTGATAAGGTCCTATTTGAAGGGGGAAAGCTGGTATTTCTTGGAGAAGATGTGGTATATTTGGGAGAAATGTGGCATTTCTGGAAGAAACTGTCCTCTTTTGGGGATCAAAGAGGTATTTGTGGGTGAAAAGGTCCTATTTGAAGGGGGAAACCTGGTATTTCTTGGAGAAGATGTGATATATTTGGGAGAAATCTGGCATTTCTGGAAGAAACTGTCCTATTTTGGGGATAAAACAGGTATTTGTGGGTGAAAAGGTCCTATTTGAAGGGGGAACCCTGGTATTTCTTGGAGAAGATGTGATATATTTGGGAGAAATGTGGCATGTCTGGAAGAAACTGTCCTCTTTTGGGGATAAAAGAGGTATTTGTGGGTGATAAGGTCCTATTTAAACGGGGAAACCTGGTATTTCTTGGAGAAGATGTGATATGTTTGGGAGAAATGTGGCATGTCAGGAAGAAACTGTCCTCTTTTGGGGATAAAAGAGGTATTTGTGGTGGAAAAGGTCCTATTTGAAGGGGGAAACGTGGTATTTCTTGGAGAAGATGTGATATATTTGGGAGAAATGTGGCATTTCTGGAAGAAAATGTCCTATTTTGGGGATAAAAGAGGTATTTGTGGGAGAAAAGGTCCTATTTCAAGGGGGAAAGCTGGTATTTCTTGGAGAAGATGTGATATATTTGGGAGAAATGTGGCATGTCTGGAAGAAAATGTCCAATTTGGGGGAAGAAGGCTGGTAGTTTTGGGTGAGAGGTTCCTATTTCAGGAGGAATCCTGGTATTTCTTGGAGAAGATGTGATATATTTGGGAGAAATGTGGCATTTCTGGAAGAAAATGTCCAATTTGGGGGGAGAAGGCTGGTAGTTTTGGGTGAGAAGGTCCTATTTCAGGAGGAATCCTGGCATTTCTTGGAGATGATGTGATATATTTGGGAGAAATGTGGCATTTCTGGAAGAAACTGTCCTCTTTTGGGGATAAAAGAGGTATTAGTGGTTGAAAAGGTCCTATTTCGCCGGGGAAACCTGGTATTTCTTGGAGAAGATGTGATATATTTGGGAGAAATGTGGCATTTCTGGAAGAAAATGTCCTCTTTTGGGGATAAAAGAGGTATTTCATGGAGAAAAGGTCCCAATTCAAGGGTGAAACGTGGTATTTCTTGGAGAAGATGTGATATATTTGGGAGGAATGTGGCATTTCTGGAAGAAACTGTCGTATTTTGGGCATAAAACAGGTATTTGTGGTTGAAAAGGTCCTATTTGAAGGGGGAAAGCTGGTATTTCTTGGAGAAGATGTGATATATTTGGGAGAAATGTGGCATTTCTGGAAGAAACTGTCCTCTTTTGGGGATAAAAGAGGTATTTGTGGGTGAAAAGGTCCTATTTCAGGAGGAATCCTGGTATTTCTTGGAGAAGATGTGATATATTTGGGAGAAATGTGGCCTTTCTATGAGAAACTGTTCTCTTTTGGGGATCAAAGAGGTATTTGTGGGTGAAAAGGTCCTATTTAAAGGGGGAAACCTGGTATTTCTTGGAGAAGATGTGATATATTTGGGAGAAATCTGGCATGTCTGGAAGAAAATGTCCTGTTTTGGGCATAAAAGAGGTATTTGTGGGAGAAAAGGTCCTATTTGAAGGGGGAACCGTGGTATTTCTTGGAGAAGATGTGATCTATTTGGGAGAAATGTGGCATGTCTGGAAGAAACTGTTCTCTTTTGGGGATAAAACTGGTACTTGTGGGTGAAAAGGTCCTATTTGAAGGGGGAAAGCTGGTATTTCTTGGAGAAGATGTGATATGTTTGAGTGAAATGTGGCATTCCTGGAAGAAACTGTCCTATTTTGGGGATAAAAGAGGTATTTGTGGGAGAAAAGGTCCTATTTCAGGAGGAATCCTGGTATTTCTTGGAGAAGATGTGATCTATTTGGGAGAAATGAGGCATTTCTGGCAGAAACTGTCCTCTTTTGGGGATAAAACAGGTATTTGTGGGAGAAAAGGTCCTATTTGAAGGGGGAAAGCTGGTATTTCTTGGAGAAGATGTGATCTATTTGGGAGAAATCTGGCATTTCTGGAAGAAACTGTCCTCTTTGGGGATAAAACAGGTAATTGTGGGTGAAAATTTCCTATTTGAAGGGGGAACCCTGGTATTTCTTGGAGAAGATATGATATATTTGGGAGAAATGTGGCATTTCTGGAAGAAACTGTCCTCTTTTGGGGATAAAACAGGTATTTGTGGGTGAAAAGGTCCTATTTGAAGGGGGAAAGCTGGTATTTCTTGGAGAAGATGTGATGTATTTGGGAGAAATGTGGCATGTCTGGAAGAAACTGTCCTATTTTGGGGATAAAACAGGTATTTGTGGGAGAAAAGGTCCTATTTGAAGGGGGAAACGTGGTATTTCTTGGAGAAGATGTGGTATATTTGGGAGAAATCTGGCATTTCTGGAAGAAACTGTCCTCTTTTGGGGATAAAACAGGTATTTGTGGGTGAAAACGTTGTATTTGAAGGGGGATACCTGTTATTTCTTGGAGAAGATGTGATATATCTGGGAGAAATCTGGCATTTCTGGAAGAAACTGTCCTCTTTTGGGGATAAAAGAGGTATTTGTGGGTGAAAAGGTCCTATTTGAAGGGGGAAACCTGGTATTTCTTGGAGAAGATGTGATATATTTGGGAGAAATGTGGCATTTCTGGAAGAAACTGTCCTCTTTTGGGGATAAAAGAGGTATTTGTGGGTGGTAAGGTCCTATTTGAAGGGGGAACCCCGGTATTTCTTGGAGAAGATGTGATATATTTGGGAGAAATGTGGCATGTCTGGAAGAAGCTGTCGTATTTTGGGGATAAAACAGGTATTTGTGGGTGAAAAGGTCCTATTTGAAGGGGGAAAGCTGGTATTTCTTGGAGAAGATGTGATTTGTTTGGGAGAAATGTGGCATGTCTGGAAGTAACTGTCCTCTTTTGGGGATAAAACAGGTATTTGTGGGAGAAAAGGTCCTATTTGAAGGGGGAAAGCTGGTATTTCTTGGAGAAGATGTGATCTATTTGGGAGAAATGTGGCCTTTCTGGAAGAAAATGTCCAATTTGGGGGGAGAAGGCTGGTAGTTTTGGGTGAGAAGGTCCTATTTCAGGAGGAATCCTGGCATTTCTTGGAGAAGATGTGAGATATTTGGGAGAAATGTGGCATTTCTGGAAGAAAATGTCCAATGTGGGGGGAGAAGGCTGGTAGTTTTGGGTGAGAAGGTCCTATTTCAGGAGGAATCCTGGCATTTCTTGGAGAAGATGTGATATATATGGGAGAAATGTGGCCTTTCTGGAAGAAACTGTCCTCTTTTGGGGATAGAAAAGGTATTTGTGGGTGAAAAGGTCCTATTTGAAGGGGGAAACCTGGTATTTCTTGGAGAAGATGTGATATATTTGGGAGAAAAGTGGCATGTCTGGAAGAAAATGTCCTATTTGGGGGGAGAAGTGTGGTATTTGTGGGAGAAATGTTCCTATTTCAGGAGGAATCCTGGTATTTCTTGGAGGAGATGTGGTATGTTTGGGAGAAATGTGCCATTTCTGGAAGAAACTGTCCTCTTTTGGGGATAAAACAGGTATTTGTGGGTGAAAAGGTCCTATTTGAAGGGGGAAACCTGGTATTTCTTGGAGAAGATGTGATATGTTTGGGGGAAATCTGGCATTTCAGGAAGAATATGTCCAATTTGAGGGATAAAACAGGTATTTGTGGTTGAAAAGGTCCTATTTGAAGGGGGAAACGTGGTATTTCTTGGAGAAGATATGATATATTTGGGAGAAATGTGGCATGTCTGGAAGAAACTGTCCTCATTTGGGGATAAAAGAGGTATTTGTGGGTGAAAAGGTCCTATTTGAAGGGGGAAACGTGGTATTTCTTGGAGAAGATGTGGTATATTTGGGAGAAATCAGGCATTTCTGGAAGAAACTGTCCTCTTTTGGGGATAAAACAGGTATTTGTGGGTGAAAACGTTGTATTTGAAGGGGGATACCTGTTATTTCTTGGAGAAGATGTGATATATTTGGGAGAAATCTGGCATTTCTGGAAGAAACTGTCCTCTTTTGGGGATAAAAGAGGTATTTGTGGGTGAAAAGGTCCTATTTGAAGGGGGAAACCTGGTATTTCTTGGAGAAGATGTGATATATTTGGGAGAAATGTGGCATTTCTGGAAGAAACTGTCCTCTTTTGGGGATAAAACAGGTATTTGTGGGAGAAAAGGTCCTATTTGAAGGGGGAAACGTGGTATTTCTTGGAGAAGATGTGGTATATTTGGCAGAAATCAGGCATTTCTGGAAGAAACTGTCCTCTTTTGGGGATAAAAGAGGTATTTGTGGGAGAAAAGGTCCTATTTGAAGGGGGAAAGCTGGTATTTCTTGGAGAAGATGTGATCTATTTGGGAGAAATGTGGCATGTCTGGAAGAAAATGTCCAATTTGGGGGGAGAAGGCCGGTAGTTTTCGGTGAGAAGGTCCTATTTCAGGAGGAATCCTGGTATTTCTTGGAGAAGATATGATATATTTGGGAGAAATGTGGCCTTTCTGGAAGAAAATGTCAAATTTCTGGGGAGAAGGCGGGTAGTTTTGGGTGAGAAGGTCCTATTTCAGGAGGAATCCTGGCATTTCTTGGAGAAGATGTGATATATATGGGAGAAATGTGGCCTTTCCGGAAGAAACTGTCCTCTTTTGGGGATAAAAGAGGTATTAGTGGTTGAAAAGGTCCTATTTGAAGGGGGAAAGCTGGTATTTCTTGGAGAAGATGTGATATATTTGGGAGAAATGTGGCATTTCTGGAAGAAAATGTCCTCTTTTGGGATAAAAGAGGTATTTCATGGAGAAAAGGTCCTAATTCAAGGGGGAAAAGTGGTATTTCTTGGAGAAGATGTGATATATTTGGGAGAAATGTGGCATTTCTGGAAGAAACTGTCGTATTTTGGGCATAAAACAGGTATTTGTGGTTGAAAAGGTCCTATTTGAAGGGGAAAGCTGGTATTTCTTGGAGAAGATGTGATCTATTTGGGAGAAATGTGGCATTTCTGGAAGAAAATGTCCTCTTTTGGGGATAAAACAGGTATTTGTGGGTGAAAAGGTCCTATTTCGAGGGGGAAACCTGGTATTTCTTGGAGAAGATGTGATATATTTGGGAGAAATGAGGCATTTCTGGAAGAAACTGTCCAATTTGTGGGGAGAAGCCTGGTATTAGTGGGTGAGAAGGTCCTATTTCAGGAGGAATCCTGGTATTTCTTGGAGAAGATGTGATATATTTGGGAGAAATGTGGGGCATTTCTGGAAGAAACTGTCCTCTTTTGGGGATAAAAGAGGTATGTGTGGGTGAAAAGGTCCTATTTGAAGGGGGAAACCTGGTATTTCTTGGAGAAGATGTGATATATTTGGGAGAAATGTGGCATGTCTGGAAGAAACTGTCCTCTTTTGGGGATAAAAGAGGTATGTGTGGGTGAAAAGGTCCTATTTGAAGGGGGAAACCTGGTATTTCTTGGAGAAGATGTGATATATTTGGGAGAAATGAGGCATTTCTGGAAGAAACTGTCCAATTTGTGGGGAGAAGCCTGGTATTAGTGGGTGAGAAGGTCCTATTTCAGGAGGAATCCTGGTATTTCTTGGCGAAGATGTGATATATTTGGGAGAAATGTGGCATTTCTGGAAGAAACTGTCCTCTTTTGGGGATAAAACAGGTATTTCATGGAGAAAAGGTCCTAATTCAAGGGGGAAAGCAGGTATTTCTTGGAGAAGATGTGATCTATTTGGGAGAAATGTGGCATTTCTGGAAGAAACTGTCCTCTTTTGGGGATCAAACAGGTATTTGTGGGTGAAAAGGTCCTATTTGAAGGGGGAAACCTGGTATTTCTTGGAGAAGATGTGATATATTTGGGAGAAATCTGGCATTTCTGGAAGAAACTGTCCTCTTTTGGGGATAAAAGAGGTATTTGTGGGTGAAAAGGTCCTATTTGAAGGGGGAACCCTGGTATATCTTGGAGAAGATGTGATATATTTGGGAGAAATGTGTCATGTCTGGAAGAAACTGTCCAATTTGTGGGGAGAAGGCCGGTAGTTTTCGGTGAGAAGGTCCTATTTCAGGAGGAATCCTGGTATTTCTTGGAGAAGATATGATATATTTGGAGAAATGTGGCCTTTCTGGAAGAAAATGTCAAATTTCTGGGGAGAAGGCTGGTAGTTTTGGGTGAGAAGGTCCTATTTCAGGAGGAATCCTGGCATTTCTTGGAGAAGATGTGATATATATGGGAGAAATGTGGCCTTTCCGGAAGAAACTGTCCTCTTTTGGGGATAAAAGAGGTATTAGTGGTTGAAAAGGTCCTATTTGAAGGGGGAAACCTGGTATTTCTTGGAGAAGATGTGATATATTTGGGAGAAATGTGGCATTTCTGGAAGAAAATGTCCTCTTTTGGGGATAAAAGAGGTATTTCATGGAGAAAAGGTCCTAATTCAAGGGGGAAAAGTGGTATTTCTTGGAGAAGATGTGATATATTTGGGAGAAATGTGGCATTTCTGGAAGAAACTGTCGTATTTTGGGCATAAAACAGGTATTTGTGGTTGAAAAGGTCCTATTTGAAGGGGGAAAGCTGGTATTTCTTGGCGAAGATGAGATATATTTGGGAGAAATGTGGCATTTCTGGAAGAAACTGTCCTCTTTTGGGGATAAAAGAGGTATGTGTGGGTGAAAAGGTCCTATTTGAAGGGGGAAACCTGGTATTTCTTGGAGAAGATGTGATATATTTGGGAGAAATGTGGCATGTCTGGAAGAAACTGTCCTCTTTTGGGGATAAAAGAGGTATGTGTGGGTGAAAAGGTCCTATTTGAAGGGGGAAACCTGGTATTTCTTGGAGAAGATGTGATATATTTGGGAGAAATGTGGCATTTCTGGAAGAAACTGTCCAATTTGTGGGGAGAAGCCTGGTATTAGTGGGTGAGAAGGTCCTATTTCAGGAGGAATCCTGGTATTTCTTGGCGAAGATGTGATATATTTGGGAGAAATGTGGCATTTCTGGAAGAAACTGTCCTCTTTTGGGGATAAAAGAGGTATGTGTGGGTGAAAAGGTCCTATTTGAAGGGGGAAACCTGGTATTTCTTGGAGAAGATGTGATATATTTGGGAGAAATGTGGCATTTCTGGAAGAAACTGTCCTCTTTTGGGGATAAAACAGGTATTTGTGGGTGAAAAGGTCCTATTTGAAGGGGGAAACGTGGTATTTCTTGGAGAAGATGTGATCTATTTGGGAGAAATCTGGCATTTCTGGAAGAAACTGTCCTCTTTTGGGGATAAAACAGGTATTTGTGGGTGAAAAGGTCCTATTTGAAGGGGGAAACGTGGTATTTCTTGGAGAAGATGTGATATATTTGGGAGAAATCTGGCATTTCTGGAAGAATATGTTCAATTTGAGGGATAAAACAGGTATTTGTGGTTGAAAAGGTCCTATTTGAAGGGGGAAACCTGGTATTTCTTGGAGAAGATGTGGTATATTTGGGAGAAATGTGGCATGTCTGGAAGAAACTGTCCTATTTTGGGGATATAACAGGTATTTGTGGGTGAAAAGGTCCTATTCGAAGGGGGAAACCTGGAATTTCTTGGAGAAGATGTGGTATATTTGGGAGAAATGTGGCATTTCTGGAAGAAACTGTCCTCTTTGGGGAATAAAAGAGGTATTTGTGGGTGAAAAGGTCCTATTTGAAGGGGGAAACCTGTTATTTCTTGGAGAAGATGTGATATATTTGGGAGAAATGTGGCATTTCTGGAAGAAAATGTCCACTTTTGGGGATAAAAGAGGTATTTGTGGGTGATAAGGTCCTATTTGAAGGGGGAAAACTGGTATTTCTTGGAGAAGAGGTGATATATTTGGGAGAAATGTGGCATTTCTGGAAGAAACTGTCCTGTTTTGGGGATAAAACAGGTATTTGTGGGAGAAAAGGTCCTATTTGAAGGGGGAATCGTGGTATTTCTTGGAGAAGATGTGATATATTTGGGAGAAATGTGGCATTTCTGGAAGAAAATGTCCAATTTGTGGGGAGAAGGCTGGTAGTTGTGGGTGAAAAGGTCCTATTTCAGGAGGAATCCTGGTATTTCTTGGAGAAGATGTGATCTATTTGGGAGAAATGTGGCATTTCTGGAAGAAACTGTCCTCTTTTGGGGATAAAAGAGGTATTTGTGGGTGAAAAGGTCCTATTTGATGGGGGAAACCTGTTATTTCTTGGAGAAGATGTGATATATTTGGGAGAAATGTGGCATTTCTGGAAGAAACTGTCCTATTTTGGGGATAAAAGAGGTATTTGTGGGTGAAAAGGTCCTATTTGAAGGGGGAAAGCTGGTATTTCTTGGAGAAGATGTGATCTATTTGGGAGAAATGTGGCATGTCAGGAAGAAACTGTCCTCTTTTGGGGATAAAAGAGGTATTTGTGGGTGAAAAGGTCCTATTTGAAGGGGGAAACCTGTTATTTCTTGGAGAAGATGTGATATATTTGGGAGAAATGTGGCATTTCTGGAAGAAAATGTCCAATTTGTGGGGAGAAGGCTGGTAGTTTTGGGTGAGAAGGTCCCATTTCAGGAGGAATCCTGGTATTTCTTGGAGAAGATGTGATATATTTGGGAGAAATGTGGCATGTCTTGTAGAAACTGTCCTCTTCTGGGTATAAAAGAGGCATGTGTGGGTGAAAAGGTCCTATTTCCAGGGGAAACCCTGGTATTTCTTGGAGAAGATGTGATATATTTGGGAGAAATGTGGCATGTGTGGAAGAAAATGTCCTATATTGGGGGAGAAGGCTGGTACTTGTGGGAGAAAAGGTCCTATTTCAGGAGGAATCCTGGTATTTCTTGGAGGAGATGTGATATGTTTGGGAGAAATGTGGCATTTCTGGAAGAAAACGTCCTCTTTTGGGGATAAAAGAGGTATTTGTGGGTGAAAAGGTCCTATTTGAAGGGGGAAACCTGGTATTTCTTGGAGAAGATGTGATCTATTTGGGAGAAATGTGGCATTTCTGGAAGAAACTGTCCTCTTTTGGGGATAAAAGAGGTATTTGTGGGTGAAAAGGTCCTATTTGAAGGGGGAAAGCTGGTATTTCTTGGAGAAGATGTGATGTATTTGGGAGAAATGTGGCATTTCTGGAAGAAACTGTCCTCTTTTGGGGATAAAAGAGGTATTTGTGGGTGAAAAGGTCCTATTTGAAGGGGGAAACGTGGTATTTCTTGGAGAAGATGTGATATATTTGGGAGAAATGTGGCATTTCTGGAAGAAACTGTCCTCTTTTGGGGATAAAACAGGTACTTGTGGGTGAAAAGGTCCTATTTGAAGGGGGAAAGCTGGTATTTCTTGGAGAAGATGTGATCTATTTGGGAGAAATCTGGCATTTCTGGAAGAATATGTCCAATTTGAGGGATAAAACAGGTATTTGTGGTTGAAAAGGTCGTATTTGAAGGGGGAAAGCTGGTATTTCTTGGAGAAGATGTGATCTATTTGGGAGAAATGTGGCATGTCTGGAAGAAACTGTCCTACTTTGGGGATAAAAGAGGTATTTGTGGGTGAAAAGGTCCTATTTGAAGGGGGAAACGCGGTATTTCTTGGAGAAGATGTGATATATTTGGGAGAAATGTGGCATTTCTGGAAGAAACTGTCCTATTTTGGGGATAAAAGAGGTATTTGTGGGTGAAAAGGTCCTATTTGAAGGGGGAAAGCTGGTATTTCTTGGAGAAGATGTGATGTATTTGGGAGAAATGTGGCATTTCTGGCAGAAACGGTCCTATTTTGGGGATAAAAGAGGTATTTGTGGGTGAAAAGGTCCTATTTGAAGGGGGAAAGCTGGTATTTCTTGGAGAAGATGTGATCTATTTGGGAGAAATGTGGCATTTCTGGAAGAAACTGTCCTCTTTTGGGGATAAAAGAGGTATTTGTGGGTGAGAAGGTCCTATTTGAAGGGGGAAAGTTGGTATTTCTTGGAGAAGATGTGATATATTTGGGAGAAATGTGGCATGTCTGGAAGAAGCTGTCCTATTTTGGGGATAAAACAGGTATTTGTGGGTGAAAAGGTCCTATTTGAAGGGGGAACCCTGGTATTTCTTGGAGAAGATGTGATATATCTGGGAGAAATGTGGCATTTCTGGAAGAAACTGTCCTATTTTGGGGATAAAACAGGTATTTGTGGGAGAAAAGGTCCTATTTGAAGGGGGAAAGCTGGTATTTCTTGGAGAAGATGTGATCTATTTGGGAGAAATGTGGCATGTCTGGAAGAAAATGTCCAATTTGGGGGGAGAAGGCTTGTAGTTTTGGGTGAGAAGGTCCTATTTCAGGAGGAATCCTGGAATTTCTTGGAGAAGATGTGATCTAGTTGGGAGAAATGTGGCCTTTCCGGAAGAAACTGTCCTCTTTTGGGGATAAAAGAGGTATTAGTGGTTGAAAAGGTCCTATTTCCCCGGGGAAACCTGGTATTTCTTGGAGAAGATGTGATATATTTGGGAGAAATGTGGCATTTCTGGAAGAAACTGTCCTCTTTTGGGGATAAAAGAGGTATTTCATGGAGAAAAGGTCCTAATTCAAGGGGGAAAGCAGGTATTTCTTGGAGAAGATGTGATCTATTTGGGAGAAATGTGGCATTTCTGGAAGAAACTGTCCTCTTTTGGGGATCAAACAGGTATTTGTGGGTGAAAAGGTCCTATTTGAAGGGGGAAACCTGGTATTTCTTGGAGAAGATGTGATATATTTGGGAGAAATGTGGCCTTTCTGGAAGAAACTGTCCTCTTTTGGGGATAAAAGAGGTATTTGTGGGTGAAAAGGTCCTATTTCAAGGGGGAACCCTGGTATATCTTGGAGAAGATGTGATATATTTGGGAGAAATGTGGCATGTCTGGAAGAAACTGTCCTATTTGGGGGGAGAAGGGTGGTACTTGTGGGAGAAAAGGTCCTATTTCAGGAGGAATCCTGATATTTCTTGGAGGACATGTGATATGTTTGGGACAAATGTGGCATTTCTGGAAGAAAATGTCTTATTTGAGGGATAGAACAGGTATTTGTGGGAGTAAAGGTCCTATTTGAAGGGGGAAACCTGGTATTTCTTGGAGAAGATGTGGTATATTTGGGAAAAATGTGGCATGTCTGGAAGAAAATGTCCTCTTTTGGGGATAAAACAGGTATTTGTGGGAGAAAAGGTCCTATTTGAAGGGGGAAACCTGGTATTTCTTGGAGAAGATGTGATATATTTGGGAGAAATGTGGCATGTCTGGAAGAAACTGTCCAATTTAGGGGATAAAAGAGGTATTTGTGGGTGAAAAGGTCCTATTTGAAGGGGGAAACTTGGTATTTCTTGGAGAAGATGTGATCTATTTGGGAGAAATGTGGCATTTCTGGAAGAAACTGTCCTCTTTTGGGGATAAAAGAGGTATTTGTGGGTGAAAAGGTCCTATTTGAAGGGGGAACCCTGGTATTTCTTGGAGAAGATGTGATCTATTTGGGAGAAATGTGGCATTTCTGGATGAAACTGTCCTCTTATGGGGATAGAACAGGGATTTGTGGGAGTATAGGTCCTATTTGAAGGGGGAAACCTGGTATTTCTTGGAGAAGATGTGGTATATTTGGGAGAAATGTGGCATGTCTGGAAGAAAATGTCCTATTTTGGGGATAAAACAGGTATTTGTGGGAGAAAAGGTCCTATTTGAAGGGGGAACCCTGGTATTTCTTGGAGAAGATGTGATATATTTGGGAGAAATGTGGCCTGTCTGGAAGAAAATGTCCTATTTGAGGGATAATACAGGTATTTGTGGGTGAAAATGACCTATTTGAAGGGGGAAACCTGGTATTTCTTGGAGAAGATGTGGTATATTTGGGAGAAATGTGGCATTTCTGGAAGAAACTGTCCTCTTTTGGGGATGAAACAGGTATTTTTGGGTGAAAAGGTCCTATTTCAAGGGGGAAAGCTGGTAGTTCTTGCAAGAGATGTGATCTATTTGGGAGAAATGTGGCATGTCTGGAAGAAACTCTCCTATTTTGGGGATAAAAGAGGTATTTGTGGGTGAAAAGTTCCTATTTGAAGGGGGAACCCTGGTATTTCTTGGAGAAGATGTGATATATTAGGGAGAAATGTGGCATGTCTGGAAGAAACTGTCCTGTTTTGGGGATAAAAGAGGTATTTGTGGGAGAAAAGGTCCTATTTGAAGGGGGAAACGTGGTATTTCTTGGAGAAGATGTGATATATTTGGGAGAAATGTGGCCTTTCTGGAAGAAAATGTCCAATATGGGGGGAGAAGGCTGGTAGTTGTGGGTGAGAAGGTCCTATTTCAGGAGGAATCCTGGTATTTCTTGGAGAAGATGTGATATATTTGGGAGAAATGTGGCCTTTCTGGAAGAAAATGTCCAATTTTGGGGAGAAGGCTGGTAGTTTTGGGTGAGAAGGTCCTATTTCAGGAGGAATCCTGGCATTTCTTGGAGAAGATGTGATATATTTGGGAGAAATGTGGCATTTCTGGAAGAAACTGTCCTCTTTTGGGGATAAAAGAGGTATTAGTGGTTGAAAAGGTCCTATTTGAAGGGGGAACCCTGGTATTTCTTGGAGAAGATGTGATCTATTTGGGAGAAATGTGGCATGTCTGGAAGAAAATGTCCTGTTTTGGGGATAAAAGAGGTATTTCATGGAGAAAAGGTCCTAATTCAAGGGGGAAACCTGGTATTTCTTGGAGGAGTTGTGATATATTTTTGAGAAATGTGGTATTTCTGGAAGAAAATGTCCAGTTTGAGGGATAAAACAGGTATTTGTGGGTGAAAAGGTCCTATTTGAAGGGGGAAAGCTGGTATTTCTTGGAGAAGATGTGATATATTTGGGAGAAATGTGGCATGTCTGGAAGAAACTGTCCTCTTTTGGGGATAAAAGAGGTATTTGTGGGTGAAAAGGTCCTATTTGAAGGGGGAAACGTGGTATTTCTTGGAGAAGATGTGATATATTTGGGAGAAATGTGGCATTTCTGGAAGAAACTGTCCTCTTTTGGGGATAAAAGAGGTATTTGTGGGTGAAAAGGTCCTATTTGAAGGGGGAAAGCTGGTATTTCTTGGAGAAGAGTTGATATATTTGGGAGAAATGAGGCATTTCTGGCAGAAACTGTCCTATTTTGGGGATAAAAGAATTTTTTGTGGGAGAAAAGTTCCTATTTGAAGGGGGAAACGTGGTATTTCTTGGAGAAGATGTGATCTATTAGGGAGAAATGTGGCATTTCTGGAAGAAAATGTCTAATTTGAGGGATAGAAGAGGTATTTGTGGGTGAAAAGGTCCTATTTCCAAAGGGGAAACGTTGTATTTCTTGGAGAAGATGTGGTATATTAGGGAGAAATGTGGCCTTTCTGGAAGAAACTGTCCTCTTTTGGGGATAAAAGAGGTATTTGTGGGTGAAAAGGTCCTATTTGAAGGGGGAAACCTGGTATTTCTTGGAGAAGATGTGATATATTTGGGAGAAATGTGGCATTTCTGGAAGAAAATGTCCTATTTTGTGGATGAAACAGGTATTTGTGGGTGAAAAGGTCCTATTTGAAGGGGGAAACCTGGTATTTCTTGGAGAAGATGTGATCTATTTGGGAGAAATATGGCCTTTCTGGAAGAAACTGTCCTCTTTTGGGGATAAAAGAGGTATTTGTGGTTGAAAAGGTCCTATTTGAAGGGGGAAACCTGATACTTCTTGGAGAAGATGTGATATATTTGGGAGAAATGTGGCATTTCCGGAAGAAACTGTCCTCTTTTGGGGATAAAAGAGGTATTTGTGGGTGAAAAGGTCCTATTTGAAGGGGGAAACCTGGTATTTCTTGGAGAAGATGAGATATATTTGGGAGAAATGTGGCCTTTCCGGAAGAAACTGTCCTCTTTTGGGGATAAAAGAGGTATTTGTGGGTGAAAAGGTCCTATTTGAAGGAGGAAACCTGGTATTTCTTGGAGAAGATGTGATATATTTGGGAGAAATGTGGCCTTTCTGGAAGAAACCGAGCTCTTTTGGGGTAAAAGAGGTATTTGTGGGTGAAAAGGTCCTATTTGAAGGGGGAAACCTGGTATTTCTTGGAGAAGATGTGATATATTTGGGAGAAATGTGGCATTTCTGGAAGAAACTGTCCTCTTCTGGGGATAAAACTGGTATTTGTGGGTGAGAAGGTCCTATTTGAAGGGGGAAAGCTGGTATTTCTAGGCGGAGATGTGATCTATTTGGGAGAAATGTGGCATTTCTGGAAGAAAATGTCCAATTTGAGGGATAAAAGAGGTATTTGTGGGTGAAAAGTTCCTTTTTCCAGGGGTAAACCAGTTATTTCTTGGAGAAGATGTGATATATTTGGGAGAAATCTGGCATGTCTGGAAGAAGCTGTCCTCTTTTGCGGATAAAAGAGGTATTTGTGGGTGAAAAGGTCCTATTTGAAGGGGGAAAGCTGGTATTTCTTGGAGAAGATGTGATATATTTGGGAGAAATGTGGCCTTTCTGGTAGAAAATGTCCTCTTTTGGGGATAAAACAGGTATCTGTGGGAGAAAAAGTCCTATTTGAAGGGGGAAAGCTGGTATTTCTTGGAGAAGATGTGATCTATTTGGGTGAAATGTGGCATGTCTGGAAGAAACTGTCCTACTTTGGGGATAAAAGAGGTATTTGTGGGTGAAAAGGTCCTATTTGAAGGGGGAAACGCGGTATTTCTTGGAGAAGATGTGATATATTTGGGAGAAATGTGGCATTTCTGGAAGAAACTGTCCTATTTTGGGGATAAAAGAGGTATTTGTGGGTGAAAAGGTCCTATTTGAAGGGGGAAACCTGGTATTTCTTGGAGAAGATGTGATGTATTTGGGAGAAATGTGGCATTTCTGGCAGAAACGGTCCTATTTTGGGGATAAAAGAGGTATTTGTGGGTGAAAAGGTCCTATTTGAAGGGGGAAAGCTGGTATTTCTTGGAGAAGATGTGATCTATTTGGGAGAAATGTGGCATGTCTGGAAGAAACTGTCCTCTTTTGGGGATAAAAGCGGTATTTGTGGGTGAGAAGGTCCTATTTGAAGGGGGAAAGCTGGTATTTCTTGGAGAAGATGTGATATATTTGGGAGAAATGTGGCATGTCTGGAAGAAGCTGTCCTATTTTGGGGATAAAACAGGTATTTGTGGGTGATAAGGTCCTATTTGAAGGGGGAAAGCTGGTATTTCTTGGAGAAGATGTGATATATTTGGGAGAAATGTGGCATTTCTGGAAGAAACTGTCCTATTTTGGGGATCAAACAGGTATTTGTGGTTGAAAAGGTCCTATTTGAAGGGGGAAAGCTGGTATTTCTTGGAGAAGATGTGATCTATTTGGGAGAAATGTGGCATGTCTGGAAGAAAATGTCCAATTTGTGGGGAGAAGGCTTGTAGTTTTGGGTGAGAAGGTCCTATTTCAGGAGGAATCCTGGAATTTCTTGGAGAAGATGTGATCTAGTTGGGAGAAATGTGGCCTTTCCGGAAGAAACTGTCCTCTTTTGGGGATAAAAGAGGTATTAGTGGTTGAAAAGGTCCTATTTCCCCGGGGAAACCTGGTATTTCTTGGAGAAGATGTGATATATTTGGGAGAAATGTGGCATTTCTGGAAGAAACTGTCCTCTTTTGGGGATAAAAGAGGTATGTGTGGGTGAAAAGGTCCTATTTGAAGGGGGAAACCTGGTATTTCTTGGAGAAGATGTGATATATTTGGGAGAAATGTGGCATTTCTGGAAGAAACTGTCCTCTTTTGGGGATAAAACAGGTATTTGTGGGTGAAAAGGTCCTATTTGAAGGGGGAAAGCAGGTATTTCACGGAGAAGATGTGATCTATTTGGGAGAAATCTGGCATTTCCGGAAGAAACTGTCCTCTTTTGGGGATAAAACAGGTATTTGTGGGTGAAAAGGTCCTAATTGAAGGGGGAAACGTGGTATTTCTTGGAGAAGATGTGATATATTTGGGAGAAATCTGGCATTTCTGGAAGAATATGTTCTATTTGAGGGATAAAACAGGTATTTGTGGTAGAAAAGGTCCTATTTGAAGGGGGAAAGCTGGTATTTCTTGGAGAAGATGTGGTATATTTGGGAGAAATGTGGCATGTCTGGAAGAAACTGTCCTATTTTGGGGATATAACAGGTATTTGTGGGTGAAAAGGTCCTATTTGAAGGGGGAAACCTGGAATTTCTTGGAGAAGATGTGGTATATTTGGGAGAAATGTGGCATTTCTGGAAGAAACTGTCCTCTTTGGGGAATAAAAGAGGTATTTGTGGGTGAAAAGGTCCTATTTGAAGGGGGAAACCTGGTATTTCTTGGAGAAGATGTGATATATTTGGGAGAAATGTGGCATTTCTGGAAGAAAATGTCCTCTTTTGGGGATAAAAGAGGTATTTGTGGGTGATAAGGTCCTATTTGAAGGGGGAACCCTGGTATTTCTTGGAGAAGATGTGATATATTTGGGAGAAATGTGGCATTTCTGGAAGAAACTGTCCTGTTTTGGGGATAAAACAGGTATTTGTGGGAGAAAAGGTCCTATTTGAAGGGGGAATCGTGGTATTTCTTGGAGAAGATGTGATATATTTGGGAGAAATGTGGCATTTCTGGAAGAAAATGTCCAATTTGTGGGGAGAAGGCTGGTAGTTGTGGGTGAGAATGTCCTATTTCAGGAGGAATCCTGGTATTTCTTGGAGAAGATGTGATCTATTTGGGAGAAATGTGGCATTTCTGGAAGAAACTGTCCTCTTTTGGGGATAAAAGAGGTATTTGTGGGTGAAAAGGTCCTATTTGATGGGGGAAACCTGTTATTTCTTGGAGAAGATGTGATATATTTGGGAGAAATGTGGCATTTCTGGAAGAAACTGTCCTATTTTGGGGAAGAAAAGAGGTATTTGTGGGTGAAAAGGTCCTATTTGAAGGGGGAAAGCTGGTATTTCTTGGAGAAGATGTGATATATTTGGGAGAAATGTGGCATTTCTGGAAGAAACTGTCCTCTTTTGGGGATAAAAGAGGTATTTGTGGGTGAAAAGGTCCTATTTGAAGGGGGAAACCTGTTATTTCTTGGAGAAGATGTGATATATTTGGGAGAAATGTGGCATTTCTGGAAGAAAATGTCCAATTTGTGGGGAGAAGGCTGGTAGTTTTGGGTGAGAAGGTCCCATTTCAGGAGGAATCCTGGTATTTCTTGGAGAAGATGTGATATATTTGGGAGAAATGTGGCATGTCTTGTAGAAACTGTCCTCTTCTGGGTATAAAAGAGGCATGTGTGGGTGAAAAGGTCCTATTTCCAGGGGAAACCCTGGTATTTCTTGGAGAAGATGTGATATATTTGGGAGAAATGTGGCATGTGTGGAAGAAAATGTCCTATATTGGGGGAGAAGGCTGGTACTTGTGGGAGAAAAGGTCCTATTTCAGGAGGAATCCTGGTATTTCTTGGAGGAGATGTGATATGTTTGGGAGAAATGTGGCATTTCTGGAAGAAACTGTCCTCTTTTGGGGATAAAAGAGGTATTTGTGGGTGAAAAGGTCCTATTTGAAGGGGGAAACCTGGTATTTCTTGGAGAAGATGTGATCTATTTGGGAGAAATGTGGCATTTCTGGAAGAAACTGTCCTCTTTTGGGGATAAAAGAGGTATTTGTGGGTGAAAAGGTCCTATTTGAAGGGGGAAACGTGGTATTTCTTGGAGAAGATGTGATATATTTGGGAGAAATGTGGCATTTCTGGAAGAAACTGTCCTCTTTTGGGGATAAAACAGGTACTTGTGGGTGAAAAGGTCCTATTTGAAGGGGGAAAGCTGGTATTTCTTGGAGAAGATGTGATCTATTTGGGAGAAATCTGGCATTTCTGGAAGAATATGTCCAATTTGAGGGATAAAACAGGTATTTGTGGTTGAAAAGGTCCTCTTTGAAGGAGGAGAGATATATTTGGGAGAAATGTGGCATGTCTGGAAGAAAATGTCCTGTTTTGGGGATAAAAGAGGTATTTCATGGAGAAAAGGTCCTAATTCAAGGGGGAAACCTGGTATTTCTTGGAGGAGTTGTGATATATTTTTGAGAAATGTGGTATTTCTGGAAGAAAATGTCCAGTTTGAGGGATAAAACAGGTATTTGTGGGTGAAAAGGTCCTATTTGAAGGGGGAAACCTGGTATTTCTTGGAGAAGATGTGATATATTTGGGAGAAATGTGGCATGTCTGGAAGAAACTGTCCTCTTTTGGGGATAAAAGAGGTATTTGTGGGTGAAAAGGTCCTATTTGAAGGGGGAAACGTGGTATTTCTTGGAGAAGATGTGATATATTTGGGAGAAATGTGGCATTTCTGGAAGAAACTGTCCTCTTTTGGGGATAAAAGAGGTATTTGTGGGTGAAAAGGTCCTATTTGAAGGGGGAAACCTGGTATTTCTTGGAGAAGAGTTGATATATTTGGGAGAAATGAGGCATTTCTGGCAGAAACTGTCCTATTTTGGGGATAAAAGAATTTTTTGTGGGAGAAAAGTTCCTATTTGAAGGGGGAAACGTGGTATTTCTTGGAGAAGATGTGATCTATTAGGGAGAAATGTGGCATTTCTGGAAGAAAATGTCTTATTTGAGGGATAGAAGAGGTATTTGTGGGTGAAAAGGTCCTATTTCCAAAGGGGAAACGTTGTATTTCTTGGAGAAGATGTGGTATATTAGGGAGAAATGTGGCCTTTCTGGAAGAAACTGTCCTATTTTGGGGATAAAAGAGGTATTTGTGGGTGAAAAGGTCCTATTTGAAGGGGGAAAGCTGGTATTTCTTGGAGAAGATGTGATATATTTGGGAGAAATGTGGCATGTCAGGAAGAAACTGTCCTATTTGGGGGGAGAAGGCTGGTAATTGAGGGAGAAAAGGTCCTCTTTCAGGAGGAATCCTGGTATTTCTTGGAGAAGATGTGATATATTTGGGAGAAATGTGGCATTTCTGGAAGAAACTGTCCTCTTCTGGGGATAAAAGAGGTATTTGTGGGTGAAAAGGTCCTATTTGAAGGGGGAAACCTGGTATTTCTTGGAGAAGATGTGATATATTTGGGAGAAATGTGGCATGTCTGGAAGAAACTGTCCTCTTTTGGGGATAAAAGAATTTTTTGTGGGTGAAAAGGTCCTATTTCCAGGGGGAACCCTGGTATTTCTTGGAGAAGATGTGATATGTTCGGGAGAAATGTGGCATTTATGGGAGAAACTGTCCTCTTTTGGGGATAAAAGAGGTATTTGTGGGTGAAAAGGTCCTATTTGAAGGGGGAAAGCTGGTAATTCTATGAGAAGATGTGATCTATTTGGGAGAAATGTGGCATGTCAGGAAGAAACTGTCCTTTTTTGGGGATAAAAGAGGTATTTGTGGGAGAAAAGGTCGTATTTGAAGGGGGAAACGTGGCATTTCTTGGAGAAGATGTGATATATTTGGGAGAAATGTGGCCTTTCTGGCAGAAACGGTCCTATTTTGGGGATAAAAGAGGTATTTGTGGGTGAAAAGGTCCTATTTGAAGGGGGAAAGCTGGTATTTCTTGGAGAAGATGTGATATATTTGGGAGAAATGTGCCATTTCCGGAAGAAACTGTCCTCTTTTGGGGATAAAAGAGGTATTTGTGGGTGATATGGTCCTATTTGAAGGGGGAACCCTGGTATTTCTTGGAGAAGATGTGATATATTTGGGAGAAATGTGGCCTTTCTGGAAGAAACTGTATTCTTTTGGGGATAAAAGAGGTATTTGTGGGTGAAAAGGTCCTATTTGAAGGGGGAAACCTGGTATTTCTTGGAGAAGAGGTGATATATTTGGGAGAAATGTGGCATGTCTGGAAGAAAATGTCCAATTTGGGGGGAGAAGGCTGGTAGTTGTGGGTGAGAAGTCCTATTTCAGGAGGAATCCTGGCATTTCTTGGAGAAGATGTGATATATTTGGAAGAAATCTGGCGTTTCCGGCAGAAACTGTCCTCTTTTGGGGATAAAAGAGGTATTAGTGGTTGAAAAGGTCCTATTTGAAGGGGGAACCCTGGTATTTCTTGGAGAAGATGTGATCTATTTGGGAGAAATGTGGCATGTCTAGAAGAAACTGTCCTATTTTGGGGATAAAGGAGGTATTTGTGGGTGAGAAGGTCCTATTTGAAGGGGGAAACGTGGTATTTCTTGGAGAAGATGTGATATATTTGGGAGAAATCTGGCATTTCTGGAAGAAACTGTCCTATTTGGGGGGAGAAGGGTGGTATTTGTGGGAGAAAAGTTCCTATTTCAGGAGGAATCCTGGTATTTCTTGGAGGAGATGTGATATGTTTGGGAGAAATGTGGCCATTCTGGAAGAAAATGTCCAATTTGGGGGGAGAAGGCTGGTAGTTTTTGTGAGAAGGTCCTATTTCAGGAGGAATCCTGGTATTTCTTTGAGAAGATGTGATATATTTGGGAGAAATGTGGCATTTCTGGAAGAAACTGTCCTCTTTTGGGGATAAAAGAGGTATTTCATGGAGAAAAGTTCCTAATTGAAGGGGGAAACCTGGTATTTCTTGGAGGAGTTGTGATATATTTGGGAGAAATGTGGCCTTTCTGGAAGAAACTGTCCTCTTTTGGGGATAAAAGAGGTATTTGTGGGAGAAAAGGTCCTATTTGAAGGGGGAACCCTGGTATTTCTTGGAGAAGATGTGATATATTTGGGAGAAATGTGGCATGTCTGGAAGAAACTGTCCTATTTTGGGGATAAAAGAGGTATTTGTGGGTGAGAAGGTCCTATTTGAAGGGGGAAACCTGGTATTTCTTGGAGAAGATGTGATATATTTGGGAGAAATGTGGCATGTCTGGAAGAAACTGTCCTATTTTGGGGATAAAAGAGGTATTTGTGGGTGAAAAGGTCCTATTTGAAGGGGGAATCCTGGTATTTCTTGGAGAAGATGTGATATATTTGGGAGAAATGTGGCATTTATGGAAGAAACTGTCCTCTTATGGGGATAGAACAGGTATTTGTGGGTGAAAAGGTCCTATTTGAAGGGGGAACCCTGTTATTTCTTGGAGAATATGTGATATATTTGGGAGAAATGTGGCCTTTCTGGAAGAAACTGTCCTATTTGGGGGGAGAAGGGTGGTATTTGTGGGTGAAAAGTTCCTATTTCAGGAGGAATCCTGGTATTTCTTGGAGGAGATGTGATATGTTTGGGAGAAATGTGGAATTTCCGGAAGAAACTGTCCTCTTTCGGGGAAAAAAGAGGTATTTGTGGGTGAAAAGGTCCTATTTGAAGGGGGAAACCTGGTATTTCATGGAGAAGATGTGATATGTTTGGGAGAAATGTGGCATTTCTGGAAGAAACTGTCCTCTTTTGGGGATAAAAGAGGTATTTGTGGGTGAAATGGTCCTATTTGAAGGGGGAAAGCTGGTATTTCTTGGAGAAGATGTGATCTATTTGGGAGAAATGTGGCATGTCTGGAAGAAACTGTCCTATTTTGGGGATAAAAGAGGTATTTGTGGGTGAAAAGGTCCTATTTGAAGGGGGAAACCTGGTATTTCTTGGAGAAGATGTGATATATTTGGGAGAAATCTGGCATTTCTGGAAGAAAGTGTCCTGTTTTGGGGATAAAAGAGGTATTTGTGGGTGAAAAGGTCCTATTTAAAGGGGGAAAGCTGTTATTTCTTGAAGGAGTCGTGATATATTTGGGATAAATGTGGCATTTCTGGAAGAAAGTGTCCTCTTTTGGGGATAAAAGAGGTATTTGTGGGTGAAAAGGTCCTATTTGAAGGGGGAAACCTGGTATTTCTTGGAGGAGATGTGATCTATTTGGTAGAAATGTGGCATTTCTGCAAGAAACTGTCCTATTTGGGGGAGAAGCCTGCTATTAGTGGGTGAAAAGGTCCTATTTGAAGGGGGAAAGCTGGTATTTCTTGGAGAAGATGTGATATATTTGGGAGAAATGTGGCATTTCTTGAAGAAACTGTCCTCTTTTGGGGATAAAAGAGGTATTTGTGGGTGAAAAGGTCCTATTTGAAGGGGGAAAGCTGGTATTTCTTGGAGAAGATGTGATATGTTTGGGAGAAATGTGGCATTTCTGGAAGAAACTGTCCTATTTGGGGGGAGAAGGCTGGTATTTGTGGGAGAAAAGGTCTTATTTGAAGGGGGAAAGCAGGTATTTCTTGGAGAAGATGTGATATATTTGGGAGAAATGTGGCATGTCTGGCAGAAACTGTCCTATTTGAGGGATAAAGAGGTATTTGTGGATGAAAAGGTCCTAATTCAAGGGGGAAACCTGGTATTTCTTGGAGAAGATGTGATATATTTGGTAGAAATCAGGCATTTCTGGAAGAAACTGTCCTATTTGCGGTATAAAAGAATTTTTTGTGGGTGAAAAGGTCCTATTTGAAGGGGGAAACTTGGTATTTCTTGGAGAAGATGTGATATGTTCGGGAGAAATGTGGCCTCTCTGGCAGAAACTGTCCTATTTTGGGGATAAAAGAGGTATTTGTGGGTGATAAGGTCCTATTAGAAGGGGGAAACCTGTTATTTCTTGGAGAAGATGTGATATATTTGGGAGAAATGTGGCATGTCAGGAAGAAACTGTCCTGTTTTGGGGATAAAAGAGGTATTTGTGGGAGAAAAGTTCCTATTTGAAGGGGGAAACGTGGTATTTCTTGGAGAAGATGTGATATATTTGGGAGAAATGTGGCCTTTCTGGAAGAAACTGTCCTCTTTTGGGGATAAAAGATGTATTTGTGGGTGAAAAGGTCCTATTTCAGGAGGAATCCTGGCATTTCTTGGAGAAGATGTGATATATTTGGCAGAAATGTGGCATTTCTGGCAGAAACTGTCCTATTTTGGGGATAAAAGAGGTATTTGTGGGTGAAAAGGTCCTATTTGAAGGGGGAAAGCTGGTATTTCTTGGAGAAGATGTGATCTATTTGGGAGAAATGTGGCATTTCTGGAAGAAACTGTCCTCTTATGGGGATAAAAGAGGTATTTGTGGGTGAAAAGGTCCTATTTCCTTGGGAAAACCTGGTATTTCATGGAGAAGATGTGATATATTTGGTAGAAATGTGGCATTTCTGGAAGAAACTGTCCTCTTTTGGGGATAAAAGAGGTATTAGTGGTTGAAAAGGTCCTATTTGAAGGGGGAAACCTGGTATTTCTTGGAGAAGATGTGATATATTTGGGAGAAATGTGGCATTTCTGGAAGAAAACGTCCTCTTTTGGGGATAAAACAGGTATTTCATGGAGAAAAGGACCTAATTCAAGGGGGAAACCTGGTATTTCTTGGAGAAGATGTGATATATTTGGGAGAAATGTGGCATGTCTGGAAAAAACTGTCCTCTTTTGGGGATAAAAGAGGTATTTGTGGGTGAAAAGGTCCTATTTGAAGGGGGAAACCTGGTATTTCTTGGAGAAGATGTGATTTATTTGGGAGAAATGTGGCATTTCTGGAAGAAAGTGTCCTGTTTTGTACATAAAACAGGTATTTGTGGGAGAAAAGGTCCTATTTGAAGGGGGAAAAGTGGTATTTCTTGGAGGAGATGTGATATATTTGGGAGAAATGTGGCATGTCTGGAAGAAACTGTCCTCTTTTGGGAATAAAACAGGTATTTGTGGGTGAAAACGTTGTATTAGAAGGGGGAAACGTGGTATTTCTTGGAGAAGATGTGATCTATTTGGGAGAAATGTGGCATTTCTGGAAGAAACTGTCCTATTTGGGGGGAAGAAGCCTGCTATTAGCGGGTGAAAAGGTCCTATTTGAAGGGGGAAAGCTGGTATTTCTTGGAGAAGATGTGATATATTTGGGAGAAATGTGGCCTTTCTGGAAGAAACTGTCCTCTTTTGGGGATAAAAGAGGTATTTGTGGGTGAAAAGGTCCTATTTGAAGGGGGAAACCTGGTATTTCTTGGAGAAGATGTGATATGTTTGGGAGAAATGTGGCATTTCTGGCAGAAACTGTCCTGTTTGGGGGGAGAGGGCTGGTATTTGTGGGAGAAAAGGTCCTATTTCAGGAGGAATCCTGGTATTTCTTGGAGAAGATGTGATCTATTTGGGAGAAATCTGGCATGTCTGGAAGAAACTGACCTATTTTGGGGATAAAAGAGGTATTTGTGGTTGAAAAGGTCCTATTTGAAGGGGGAAACCTGGTATTTCTTGGAGAAGATGTGATATATTTGGGAGAAATGTGGCATTTCTGGCAGAAACTGTCCTATTACATATATCACATCTTACATAGATCACATCTTCTCATAGAATTACCAGCTTTCCCCCTTCAAATAGGACCTTTTCACCCACAAATACCTCTTTTATCCCCAAAAGAGGACAGTTTCTCCCATAAATGCCACATTTCTCCCGAACATATCACATCTTCTCCAAGAAATACCAGGGTTCCCCCTGGAAATAGGACCTTTTCACCCACAAAAAATTCTTTTATCCCCAAAAGAGGACAGTTTCTTCCAGACATGCCACATTTCTCCCAAATATATCACATCTTCTCCAAGAAATACCAGGTTTCCCCCTTCAAATAGGACCTTTTCACCCACAAATACCTCTTTTATCCCCAAAAGAGGACAGTTTCTTCAAGAAATGCCACATTTCTCCCAAATATATCACATCTTCTCCAAGAAATACCAGGATTCCTCCTGAAAGAGGACCTTTTCTCCCTCAATTACCAGCCTTCTCCCCCCAAATAGGACAGTTTCTTCCTGACATGCCACATTTCTCCCAAATATATCACATCTTCTCCAAGAAATACCAGCTTTCCCCCTTCAAATAGGACCTTTTCACCCACAAATACCTCTTTTATCCCCAAAATAGGACAGTTTCTTCCAGAAAGGCCACATTTCTCCCTAATATACCACATCTTCTCCAAGAAATACAACGTTTCCCCTTTGGAAATAGGACCTTTTCACCCACAAATACCTCTTCTATCCCTCAAATAAGACATTTTCTTCCAGAAATGCCACATTTCTCCCAAATATATCACATCTTCTCCAAGAAATACCAGGTTTTCCCCTGGAAATAGGAACTTTTCACCCACAAATACCTGTTCTATCCCCATAAGAGGACAGTTTCTTCCGGAAATGCCACATTTCTCCCAAATATATCACATCTTCTCCAGGAAATACCACGTTTCCCCCTTCAAATAGGACCTTTTCCCCACAAAAACCTCTTGAATCCCCAAAAGAGGACAGTATCTTCCAGGAATGCCAGATTTCTCCCAAATATATCACATCTTCTCCAAGAAATACCACGTTTCCCCCTTCAAATAGGACCTTCTCACCCACAAATACCTCTTTTATCCCCAAAATAGGACAGTTTCTTCCAGAAATGCCACATTTCTCTTAAATAGATCAGATCTTCTCCAAGAAATACCAGGTTTCCCCCTTCAAATAGGACCTTTTCACCCACAAATACCTCTTTTATCCCCAAAAGAGGACAGCTTCTTCCAGAAATGCCACATTTCTCCCAAACATATCACATCTCCTCCAAGAAATACCAGGATTCCTCCTGAAATAGGAACTTTTCTCCCACAAATACCAGCCTTCTCCCCCCAAATAGAACAGTTTCTTCCAGAAATGCCACATTTCTCCCAAATATATCACATCTTCTCCAAAAAATAACAGGTTTTCCCCTGGAAATAGGACCTTTTCAACCACAAATACCTGTTCTATCCCCATAAGAGGACAGTTTCTTCCAGAAATGCCACATTTCTCCCAAATATATCACATCTTCTCCAAGAAATACCACGTTTCCCCCTTCAAATAGGACCTTTTCCCCCAAAAAACCTCTTTTATCCCCAAAAGAGGACAGTTTCTTCCAGAAATGGCACATTTCTCCCAAATATATCACATCTTCTCCAAGAAATACCAGGTTTTCCCCTGGAAATAGGACCTTCTCACCCACAAATACCTGTTTCATCCCCAAAAGAGGACAGTTTCTTCCAGAAATGCCACATTTCTCCCAAATATATCACATCTTCTCCAAGAAATACCAGCTTTCCCCTTCAAATAGGACCTTTTCAACCACTAATACCTCTTTTATCCCCAAAAGAGGACAGTTTCTTCCAGAAATGCCACATTTCTCCCAAATAGATCACATCTTCTCCAAGAAATACCAGGATTCCTCCTGAAATAGGACCTTCTCACCGAAAACTACCAACCTTCTCCCCCCAAATTGGACATTTTCTTCCAGACATGCCAAATTTCTCCCAAATATATCACATTTTCTCCATGAAATACCAGCTTTCCCCCTTCAAATAGGACCTTTTCTCCCACAAATACCTGTTTTATCCCCCAAATAGGACAGTTTCTTCCAGAAAGGCCTCATTTCTCCCAAATATATCACATCTTCTACAAGAAATACCAGGATTCCCCCTTCAAATAGGACCTTTTCACCCACAAATACCTCTTTATCCCTCAAATAGGACAGTTTCTTCCAGACATGCCACATTTCTCCCAAATATATCACATCTTCTCCAAGAAATACCTGCTTTCCCCCTTCAAACAGGACCTTTTCTGCCACAAATACCAGACTTCTCCCCCCAAATAGGACAGTTTCTACCAGAAATGGCACATTTCTCCCAAACATATCACATCTTCTCCAAGAAATACCAGGTTTCCCCCTTCAAATAGGACCTTTTCACCCACAAATACCTCTTTTATCCCCAAAATAGGACAGTTTCTTCCAGAAATGCCACATTTCTCCCGAATAGATCACATCTTCTCCAAGAAATACCAGCTTTCCCCCTTCAAATAGGACCTGTTCACCCACTACTAGCAGGCTTCTCCCCCAAAAGAGGACAGTTTCTTCCAGATAGGCCAGATTTCTCCCAAATAGATCACATCTTCTCCAAGAAATACCACGTTTCCCCCTGGAAGTAGGACCTTTTCACCCACAAATACCTCTTTTATCCCCAAAATAGGACAGTTTCTTCCAGAAAGGCCACATTTCTCCCAAATATATCACATCTCCTTCAAGAAATACCAGCTTTCCCCCTTCAAATAGGACCTTTTCAACCACAAATACCTGTTTTATCCCCAAAACAGGACACTTTCTTCCAGAAATGCCACATTTCTCCCAAATATATCACATTTTCTCATAGAATTACCGCGTTTCCCCCTTCAAATAGGACCTTTTCACCCACAAATACCTGTTTTAACCCCAAAAGAGGACAGTTTCTTCCAGACATGCCACATTTCTCCCAAATATATCACATCTTCTCCAAGAAATACCAGCTTTCCCCCTTCAAATAGGACCATTTCACCCACAAATACCTGTTTTATCCCCAAAATAGGACAGTTTCTTCCAGAAATGCCATATTTCTCCCAAACATATCACATCTTCTCCAAGAAATACCAGGTTTCCCCCTTCAAATACGACCTTTTCACCCACAAATACCTCTTTTATCCCCAAAAGAGGACAGTTTCTTCCTGACATGCCACATTTCTCCCAAATAGATCACATCTTCTCATAGAATTACCAGCTTTCCCCCTTCAAATAGGACCTTTTCACCCACAAATACCTCTTTTATCCCCAAAAGAGGACAGTTTCTGCCAGAAATGCCACATTTCTCCCAAACATATCACATCTTCTCCAAGAAATACCAGGGTTCTCCCTGGAAATAGGACCTTTTCACCCACAAAAAATTCTTTTATCCCCAAAAGAGGACAGTTTCTTCCAGACATGCCACATTTCTCCCAAATATATCACATCTTCTCCAAGAAATACCAGCTTTCCCCCTTCAAATAGGACCTTTTCACCCACAAATACCTCTTTTATCCCCAGAAGAGGACAGTTTCTTCCAGAAATGCCACATTTCTCCCAAATATATCACATCTTCTCCAAGAAATACCAGGATTCCTCCTGAAAGAGGACCTTTTCTCCCTCAAATACCAGCCTTCTCCCCCCAAATAGGACAGTTTCTTCCTGACATGCCACATTTCTCCCAAATATATCACATCTTCTCCAAGAAATACCAGCTTTCCCCCTTCAAATAGGACCTTTTCACCCACAAATACCTCTTTTATCCCCAAAAGAGGACAGTTTCTTCCAGAAATGCCACATTTCTCCCAAATATATCACATCTTCTCCAAGAAATACCAGGATTCCTCCTGAAATAGGAACTTTTCTCCCACAAATACCACCCTTCTCCCCCAAATAGGACAGTTTCTTCCAGACATGCCACATTTCTCCCAAATATATCACATCTTCTCCAGGAAATACCACGTTTCCCCCTTCAAATAGGACCTTTTCCCCAAAAAAACCTCTTTTATCCCCAAAAGAGGACAGTATCTTCCAGGAATGCCACATTTCTCCCAAATATATCACATCTTCTCCAAGAAATACCACGTTTCCCCGTTCAAATAGGACCTTCTCACCCACAAATACCTCTTTTATCCCCAAAAGAGGACAGTTTCTTCCAGAAATGCCACATTTCTCCCAAATATATCACATCTTCTCCAAGAAATACCAGCTTTCCCCCTTCAAATAGGAACTTTTCACCCACAAATACCTCTTTTATCCCCATAGAGGACAGTTTCTTCCAGAAAGGCCACATTTCTCCCAAAGAGATCACATCTTCTCCAAGAAATAACACGTTTCCCCCTTCAAATAGGACCATTTCACCCACAAATACCTCTTTTATCCCCAAAATAGGACAGTTTCTTCCAGAAATGCCACATTTCTCTTAAATAGATCACATCTTCTCCAAGAAATACCAGCTTTCCCCCTTCAAATAGGACCTTTTCTCCCACAAATACCTGTTTTATCCCCCAAATAGGACAGTTTCTTCCAGAAAGGCCTCATTTCTCCCAAATATATCACATCTTCTCCAAGAAATACCAGGATTCCCCCTTCAAATAGGACCTTTTCACCCACAAATACCTCTTTCTCCCTCAAATAGGACAGTTTCTTCCAGACATGCCACATTTCTCCCAAATATATCACATCTTCTCCAAGAAATACCTGCTTTCCCCCTTCAAATAGGACCTTTTCTGCCACAAATACCAGACTTCTCCCCCCAAATAGGACAGTTTCTTCCAGAAATGGCACATTTCTCCCAAACATATCACATCTTCTCCAAGAAATACCAGGTTTCCCCCTTCAAATAGGACCTTTTCACCCACAAATACCTCTTTTATCCCCCAAATAGGACAGTTTCTTCCAGAAATGCCACATTTCTCCCAAATATACCGCATCTTCTCCAAGAAATACAACGTTTCCCCCTTCAAATAGGACCTTTTCACCCTCAAATACCTGTTTTATCCCTAAAAGAGGACAGTTTCTTCAAGAAATGCCACATTTCTCCCAAATATATCACATCTTCTCCAAGAAATACCACGCTTTCCCCTTCAAATAGGACCTTTTCTCCCACAAATACCTCTTGAATCCCCAAAATAGGACAGTTTCTTCCAGAAAGGCCACATTTCTCCCAAATATATCACATCTTCTCCAAGAAATACCAGCTTTCCCCCTTCAAATAGGACCTTTTCACCCACAAATACCTGTTCTATCCCCATAAGAGGACAGTTTCTTCCAGAAATGCCACATTTCTCCCAAATATATCATATCTTCTCCAGGAAATACCACGTTTCCCCCTTCAAATAGGACCTTTTCCCCAAAAAAACCTCTTTTATCCCCAAAAGAGGACAGTATCTTCCAGGAATGCCACATTTCTCCCAAATATATCACATCTTCTCCAAGAAATACCACGTTTCCCCGTTCAAATAGGACCTTCTCACCCACAAATACCTCTTTTATCCCCAAAAGAGGACAGTTTCTTCCAGAAATGCCACATTTCTCCCAAATATATCACATCTTCTCCAAGAAATACCAGCTTTCCCCCTTCAAATAGGAACTTTTCACCCACAAATACCTCTTTTATCCCCATAGAGGACAGTTTCTTCCAGAAAGGCCACATTTCTCCCAAAGAGATCACATCTTCTCCAAGAAATAACACGTTTCCCCCTTCAAATAGGACCATTTCACCCACAAATACCTCTTTTATCCCCAAAATAGGACAGTTTCTTCCAGAAATGCCACATTTCTCTTAAATAGATCACATCTTCTCCAAGAAATACCAGGTTTCCCCCTTCAAATAGGACCTTTTCACCCACAAATACCTCTTTGATCCCCAAAAGAGGACAGTTTCTTCCAGAAATGCCACATTTCTCCCAAACATATCACATCTTCTCCAAGAAATACCAGGATTCCTTCTGAAATAGGAACTTTTCTCACACAAATACCAGCCTTCTCCCCCCAAATAGGACATTTTCTTCCAGACATGCCACATTTCTCCCTAATAGATCACATCTTCTCCAAGAAATACCAGGTTTTCCCCTGGAAATAGGACCTTTTCACCCACAAATACCTGTTCTATCCCCATAAGAGGACAGTTTCTTCCAGAAATGCCACATTTCTCCCAAATATATCACATCTTCTCCAAGAAATACCACGTTTCCCCCTTCAAATAGGACCTTTTCCCCCAAAAAACCTCTTTTATCCCCAAAAGAGGACAGTTTCTTCCAGACATGCCACATTTCTCCCAAATATATCACATCTTCTCCAAGAAATACCAGGTTTCCCCCTTCAAATAGGACCTTTTCAACCACTAATACCTCTTTTATCCCCTAAAGAGGACCGTTTCTTCCAGAAATGGGACATTTCTCCCAAATATATCACATCTTCTCCAAGAAATACCAGGATTCCTCCTGAAATAGGACCTTCTCACCGAAAACTACTAACCTTCTCCCCCCAAATTGGACATTTTCTTCCAGAAATGCCAAATTTCTCCCAAATATATCACATTTTCTCCATGAAATACCAGCTTTCCCCCTTCAAATAGGACCTTTTCTCCCACAAATACCTGTTTTATCCCCCAAATAGGACAGTTTCTTCCAGAAAGGCCTCATTTCTCCCAAATATATCACATCTTCTCCAAGAAATACCAGGATTCCCCCTTCAAATAGGACCTTTTCACCCACAAATACCTCTTTCTCCCTCAAATAGGACAGTTTCTTCCAGACATGCCACATTTCTCCCAAATATATCACATCTTCTCCAAGAAATACCTGCTTTCCCCCTTCAAATAGGACCTTTTCTGCCACAAATACCAGACTTCTCCCCCCAAATAGGACAGTTTCTTCCAGAAATGGCACATTTCTCCCAAACATATCACATCTTCTCCGAGAAATACCAGGTTTCCCCCTTCAAATAGGACCTTTTCACCCACAAATACCTCTTTTATCCCCCAAATAGGACAGTTTCTTCCAGAAATGCCACATTTCTCCCAAATATACCGCATCTTCTCCAAGAAATACAACGTTTCCCCCTTCAAATAGGACCTTTTCACCCTCAAATACCTGTTTTATCCCTAAAAGAGGACAGTTTCTTCAAGAAATGCCACATTTCTCCCAAATATATCACATCTTCTCCAAGAAATACCACGCTTTCCCCTTCAAATAGGACCTTTTCTCCCACAAATACCTCTTGAATCCCCAAAATAGGACAGTTTCTTCCAGAAAGGCCACATTTCTCCCAAATATATCACATCTTCTCCAAGAAATACCACGTTTCCCCCTTCAAATAGGACCTTTTCACCCACAAATACCTGTTTTATCCCAAAAGAGGACAGTTTCTTCCGGAAATGGCACATTTCTCCCAAATATATCACATCTTCTCCAAGAAATAACAGGTTTCCCCCTTCAAATAGGACCTTTTCACCCACAAATACCTGTTTTATCCCCAAAATAGGACAGTTTCTTCCAGAAATGCCATATTTCTCCCAAACATATCACATCTTCTCCAAGAAATACCACGTTTCCCCCTTCAAATAGGAACTTTTCACCCACAAATACCTGTTTTATCCCCAAAAGAGGACAGTTTCTTCCAGAAAGGCCACATTTCTCCCAAACATATCACATCTCCTCCAAGAAATACCAGGATTCCTCCTGAAATAGGAACTTTTCTCCCACAAATACCACCCTTCTCCCCCCAAATAGGACATTTTCTTCCAGACATGCCTCATTTCTCCCAAATATATCACATCTTCTCCAAGAAATACCAGGTTTTCCCCTGGAAATAGGACCTTTTCACCCACAAATACCTGTTCTATCCCCATAAGAGGGCAGTTTCTTCCAGAAATGCCACATTTCTCCCAAATATATCACTTCTTCTCCAAGAAATACTAGCTTTCCCCCTTCAAATAGGACCTTTTCCCCAAAAAAACCTCTTTTATCCCCAAAAGAGGACAGTTTCTTCCAGGAATGCCACATTTCTCCGAAATATATCACATCTTCTCCAAGAAATACCAGGTTTCCCCCTTCAAATAGGACCTTCTCACCCACAAATACCTCTTTTATCCCCAAAATAGGACAGTTTTTTCCAGACATGCCACATTTCTCCCAAATATATCACATCTTCTCCAAGAAATACCAGGGTTCCCCTTCAAATAGGAACTTTTCTCCCACAAATACCTCTTTTATCCCCAAAACAGGACAGTTTCTTCCAGGAATGCCACATTTCTCCCAAATAGATCACATCTTCTCCAAGAAATACCAGCTTTCCCCCTTCAAATAGGACCTTTTCACCCACAAATACCTCTTTTATCCCCAAAAGAGGACTGTTTCTTCCAGAAATGCCACATTTCTCCCTAATAGGTCACATCTTCTCCAAGAAATACCAGGTTTCCCCCTTCAAATAGGAACTTTTCACCCACAAATACCTGTTTTATCCCCAAAAGAGGACAGTTTCTTCCAGACATGCCACATTTCTTCCAAACATATCACATCTCCTCCAAGAAATACCAGGATTCCTCCTGAAATAGGAACTTTTCCCCCACAAATACCACCCTTCCCCCCCCAAATAGGACAGTTTCTTCCAGAAATGCCACATTTCTCCCAAATATATCACATCTTCTCCAAGAAATACCAGGTTTCCCCCTTCAAATAAGACCTTTTCACCCACAAATACCTTTTCTATCCCCATAAGAGGACAGTTTCTTCCAGAACTGCCACATTTCTCTCAAATATATCACATCTTCTCATAGAATTACCGCGTTTCCCCCTTCAAATAGGACCTTTTCACCCACAAATACCTGTTTTATCCCCATAAGAGGACAGTTTCTACCAGAAATGCCATATTTCTCCCAAACATATCACATCTTCTCCATGAAATACCAGGTTTCCCCCTTCAAATAGGACCTTTTCACCCACAAATACCTGTTTTATCCCCAAAAGAGGACAGTTTCTTCCAGACATGCCACATTTCTCCCAAACATATCACATCTCCTCCAAGAAATACCAGGATTCCTCCTGAAATAGGAACTTTTCTCCCACAAATACCACCCTTCTCCCCCCAAATTGGTCATTTTCTTCCAGACATGCCACATTTCTCCCAAATATATCACATCTTCTCCAAGAAATAACAGGTTTTCCCCTGGAAATAGGACCTTTTCACCCACAAATACCTCTTTATCCCCAAAATAGGACAGTTTCTTCCAGACATGCCACATTTCTCCCAAATATATCACATCTTCTCCAAGAAATACCTGCTTTCCCCCTTCAAATAGGACCTTTTCTCCCACAACTACCTGACTTCTCCCCCCAAATAGGACAGTTTCTTCCAGAAATGGCACATTTCTCCCAAACATATCACATCTTCTCCAAGAAATACCAGGTTTCCCCCTTCAAATAGGACCTTTTCACCCACAAATACATGTTTTATCCCCAAGATAGGAAAGTTTCTTCCAGAAATGCCACATTTCTCCCAAATAGATCACATCTTCTCCAAGAAATACCAGCTTTCCCCCTTCAAATAGGACCTTTTCATCCACTAATAGCAGGCTTCTCCCCCAAAAGAGGACAGTTTCTTCCAGAAATGCCAGATTTCTCCCAAATAGATCACATCTTCTCCAAGAAATACCAGCTTTCCCCCTTCAAATAGGACCTTTTCACCCACAAATACCTCTTTTATCCCCAAAATAGGACAGTTTCTTCCAGAAAGGCCACATTTCTCCCAAATATATCACATCTCCTTCAAGAAATACCAGCTTTCCTTTTTCAAATAGGACCTTTTCAACGACAAATACCTGTTTTATCCCAAAAACAGGTCACTTTCTTCCAGAACTGCCACATTTCTCCCAAATATATCACATCTTCTCATAGAATTACCGCGTTTCCCCCTTCAAATAGGACCTTTTCACCCACAAATACCTGTTTTATCCCCAAAATAGGACAGTTTCTACCAGAAATGCCATATTTCTCCCAAACATATCACATCTTCTCCAAGAAATACCAGGTTTCCCCCTTCAAATAGGACCTTTTCACCCACAAATACCTCTTGTATCCCCAAAAGAGGACAGTTTCTTCCAGAAATGCCTGATTTCTCCCAAACATATCACATCTCCTCCAAGAAATACCAGGATTCCTCCTGAAATAGGAACTTTTCTCCCACAAATACCACCCTTCTCCCCCCAAATAGGACATTTTCTTCCAGACATGCCACATTTCTCCCAAATATATCACATCTTCTCCAAGAAATACCACGTTTCCCCCTGCAAATAGGACCTTTTCCCCAAAAAAACCTCTTTTATCCCCAAAAGAGGACAGTTTCTTCCAGGAATGCCAGATTTCTCCGAGATATATCACATCTTCTCCAAGAAATACCAGGTTTCCCCCTTCAAATAGGACCTTCTCACCCACAAATACCTCTTTTATCCACAAAATAGGACAGTTTTTTCCAGACATGCCACATTTCTCCCAAATATATCACATCTTCTCCAAGAAATACCACGTTTCCCCCTTCTATTAGGACATTTTCTCCTTGAAATACCTCTTTTATCCCCAAAAGTGGACAGTTTCTTCCAGAAAGGCCACATTTCTCCCAAATATATCACATCTTCTCCAAGAAATACCACGTTTCCCCCTTCAAATAGGACCTTTTCAACCACTAATACCTCTTTTATCCCCAAAAGAGGACAGTTTCTTCCAGAAATGCCACATTTCTCCCAAATATATCACATCTTCTCCAAGAAATGCCAGGATTCCTCCTGAAAGAGGACCTTCTCACCCAAAACTACCAGCCTTCTCCCCCCAAATTGGACATTTCTTCCAGAAATGCCACATTTCTCCCAAACTTATCACATCTTCTCCATGAAATACCAGGATTCCTCCTGAAATAGGACCTTCTCACCCAAAACTACCAGCCTTCTCCACCCAAATTGGACATTTTCTTCCAGAAAGGCCACATTTCTCCCAAATAGATCACATCTTCTCCAAGAAATACCAGCTTTCCCCCTTCAAATAGGACCTTATCACCCACAAATACCTCTTTTATCCCCAAAAGAGGACAGTTTCTTCCAGAAATGCCACATTTCTCCCAAATATATCACATCTTCTCCAAGAAATACCAGGTTTCCCCTTCAAATAGGACCTTTTCACCCACAAATACCTCTTTTATCCCCAAAAGAGGACAGTTTCTTCCAGAAATGCCACATTTCTCCCAAACATATCACATCTTCTCCAAGAAATACCAGGATTCCTCCTGTAACAGGACCTTTTCTCCCTCAAATACCAGCCTTCTCCCCCCAAATAGGACAGTTTCTTCCTGACATGCCACATTTCTCCCAAATATACCACATCTTCTCCAAGAAATACCAGGTTTCCCCCTTCAAATAGGACCTTTTGACCCACAAATACCTCTTTTATCCCCAAAAGAGGACAGTTTCTTCCAGAAATGCCACATTTCTCCCAAATAGATCACATCTTCTCCAAGAAATACCAGGTTTCCCCCTTCAAATAGGACCTTTTCACCCACAAATACCACTTTTATCCCCAAAATAGGACAGTTTCTGCCAGAAAGGCCACATTTCTCCCAAATATATCACATCTTCTCCAAGAAATTCCGGATTTCCCCCTTCAAATAGGACCTTTTCACCCACAAATACCTGTTCTATCCCCAAAAGAGGACAGTTTCTTCCAGACATGCCACATTTCTCCCAAATATATCACATCTCCTCCAAGAAATACCAGCTTTTCCCCTGGAAATAGGACCTTTTCACCCACAAATACCTGTTCTAGCCCCATAAGAAGACAGTTTCTTCCAGAAATGCCACATTTCTCCCAAATATATCACATCTTCTCCAAGAAATACCACGTTTCCCCCTTCAAATAGGACCTTTTCCCAAAAAAAACCTCTTTTATCCCCAAAAGAGGACAGTTTCTTCCAGGAATGCCACATTTCTCCCAAATATATCACATCTTCTCATAGAATTACCAGCTTTCCCCCTTCAAATAGGACCTTCTCACCCACAAATACCTCTTTTATCCCCAAAATAGGACAGTTTTTTCCAGACATGCCACATTTCTCCCAAATATATCACATCTTCTCCAAGAAATACCAGGGTTCCTCCATCAAATAGGAACTTTTCACCCACAAATACCTCTTTTATCCCCAAAAGAGGACAGTTTCTTCCAGAAATGCCACATTTCTCCCAAATAGATCACATCTTCTCCAAGAAATACCAGGTTTCCCCCTTCAAATAGAACCTTTTCACCCACAAATACCTCTTTTATCCCCAAAAGAGGACAGTTTCTTCCAGAAATGCCACATTTCTCCCAAATATATCACATCTTCTCCAAGAAATACCAGGTTTCCCCCTTCAAATAGGACCTTTTCATCCACTAATAGCAGGCTTCTCCCCCAAAAGAGGACAGTTTCTTCCAGAAATGCCACATTTCTCCCAAATAGATCACATCTTCTCCAAGAAATACCAGCTTTCCCCCTTCAAATAGGACCTTTTCACCCACAAATACCTCTTTTATCCCCAAAATAGGACAGTTTCTTCCAGAAAGGCCACATTTCTCCCAAATATATCACATCTCCTTCAAGAAATACCAGCTTTCCTTTTTCAAATAGGACCTTTTCAACGACAAATACCTGTTTTATCCCAAAAACAGGTCACTTTCTTCCAGAACTGCCACATTTCTCCCAAATATATCACATCTTCTCATAGAATTACCGCGTTTCCCCCTTCAAATAGGACCTTTTCACCCACAAATACCTGTTTTATCCCCAAAATAGGACAGTTTCTACCAGAAATGCCATATTTCTCCCAAACATATCACATCTTCTCCAAGAAATACCAGGTTTCCCCCTTCAAATAGGACCTTTTCACCCACAAATACCTGTTTTATCCCCAAAAGAGGACAGTTTCTTCCAGAAATGCCTGATTTCTCCCAAACATATCACATCTCCTCCAAGAAATACCAGGATTCCTCCTGAAATAGGAACTTTTCTCCCACAAATACCACCCTTCTCCCCCCAAATAGGACATTTTCTTCCAGACATGCCACATTTCTCCCAAATATATCACATCTTCACCAAGAAATACCACGTTTCCCCCTGCAAATAGGACCTTTTCCCCAAAAAAACCTCTTTTATCCCCAAAAGAGGACAGTTTCTTCCAGGAATGCCAGATTTCTCCGAAATATATCACATCTTCTCCAAGAAATACCAGGTTTCCCCCTTCAAATAGGACCTTCTCACCCACAAATACCTCTTTTATCCACAAAATAGGACAGTTTTTTCCAGACATGCCACATTTCTCCCAAATATATCACATCTTCTCCAAGAAATACCACGTTTCCCCCTTCTATTAGGACATTTTCTCCTTGAAATACCTCTTTTATCCCCAAAAGTGGACAGTTTCTTCCAGAAAGGCCACATTTCTCCCAAATATATCACATCTTCTCCAAGAAATACCACGTTTCCCCCTTCAAATAGGACCTTTTCAACCACTAATACCTCTTTTATCCCCAAAAGAGGACAGTTTCTTCCAGAAATGCCACATTTCTCCCAAATATATCACATCTTCTCCAAGAAATGCCAGGATTCCTCCTGAAAGAGGACCTTCTCACCCAAAACTACCAGCCTTCTCCCCCCAAATTGGACATTTTCTTCCAGAAAGGCCACATTTCTCCCAAATAGATCACATCTTCTCCAAGAAATACCAGCTTTCCCCCTTCAAATAGGACCTTATCACCCACAAATACCTCTTTTATCCCCAAAAGAGGACAGTTTCTTCCAGAAATGCCACATTTCTCCCAAATAGATCACATCTTCTCCAAGAAATACCAGGTTTCCCCTTCAAATAGGACCTTTTCACCCACAAATACCTCTTTTATCCCCAAAAGAGGACAGTTTCTTCCAGAAATGCCAGATTTCTCCCAAACATATCACATCTTCTCCAAGAAATACCAGGATTCCTCCTGTAACAGGACCTTTTCTCCCTCAAATACCAGCCTTCTCCCCCCAAATAGGACAGTTTCTTCCTGACATGCCACATTTCTCCCAAATATACCACATCTTCTCCAAGAAATACCAGGTTTCCCCCTTCAAATAGGACCTTTTGACCCACAAATACCTCTTTTATCCCCAAAAGAGGACAGTTTCTTCCAGAAATGCCACATTTCTCCCAAATAGATCACATCTTCTCCAAGAAATACCAGGTTTCCCCCTTCAAATAGGACCTTTTCACCCACAAATACCACTTTTATCCCCAAAATAGGACAGTTTCTGCCAGAAAGGCCACATTTCTCCCAAATATATCACATCTTCTCCAAGAAATTCCGGATTTCCCCCTTCAAATAGGACCTTTTCACCCACAAATACCTGTTCTATCCCCAAAAGAGGACAGTTTCTTCCAGACATGCCACATTTCTCCCAAACATATCACATCTCCTCCGAGAAATACCAGGTTTTCCCCTTCAAATAGGACCTTTTCACCCACAAATACCTCTTGTATCCCCAAAAGAGGACAGTTTCTTCCTGACATGCCACATTTCTCCCAAATATAGCACATCTTCTCCAAGAAATACCAGCTTTCCCCCTTCAAATAGGACCTTTTCACCCACAAATACCTCTTTTATCCCCAAAATAGGACAGTTTCTTCCAGAAATGCCACATTTCTCCCAAATATATCACATCTTCTCCAAGAAATACCAGGTTTCCCCCTTCAAATAGGACCTTTTCACCCACAAATACCTCTTTGATCCCCAGAAGAGGACAGTTTCTTCCAGAAAGGCCACATTTCTCCCAAATAGATCACATCTTCTCCAAGAAATACCACGTTTCCCCCTTCAAATAGGACCATTTCACCCACAAATACCTCTTTTATCCCCAAAAGAGGACAGTTTCTTCTAGAAATGCCACATTTCTCCCAAATATATCACATCTTCTACAAGAAATAACAGGTTTCCCCCTTCAAATACAATGTTTTCACCCACAAATACCTGTTTTATCCCCAAAAGAGGACAGTTTCTTCCAGAAATGCCACATTTCTCCCAAATATACCACATCTTCTCCAAGAAATACCAGCTTTCCCCCTTCAAATAGGACCTTTTCACCCACAGATACCTGTTTTATCCCCAAAATAGGACAGTTTCTTCCAGACATGCCACATTTCTCCCAAATATATCACATCTTCTCCAAGAAATACCATGTTTCCCCCTTCAAATAGGACCTATTCACCCACAAATACCTCTTTTATCCCCAAAATAGGACATTTTCTTCCAGAAATGCCACATTTCTCCCAAATATATCACATCTTCTCCAAGAAATACCACGGTTCCCCCTTCAAATAGGACCTTTTCACCCACAAAAACATCTTTTATCCCCAGAAGAGGACAGTTTCTTCCAGACATGCCACATTTCTCCCAAATATATCACATCTTCTCCAAGAAATACCAGGGTTCCCCCTTCAAATAGGACCTTTTAACCCACTAATACCAGGCTTCTCCCCCCAAATAGGACATTTTCTTCCAGAAATGCCACATTTCTCCCAAATATATCACATCTTCTCCAAGAAATGCCAGGTTTCCCCCTTCAAATAGGAAATTTTCACCCACAAATACCTGTTTTATCCCCAAAAGAGGACAGTTTCTTCCAGACATGCCACATTTCTCCCAAATATATCACATCTTCTCCAAGCAATACCAGGGTTCCCCCTTCAAATAGGACCTTTTCACCCACAAATACCTCTTTTATCCCCAAAATAGGACAGTTTCTGCCAGAAATGCCACATTTCTCCCAAATAGATCACATCTCCTCCAAGAAATACCAGGATTCCTCCTGAAATAGGACCTTTTCACCCACAAATACCAGCCTTCTCCCCCCAAATTGGACATTTTCTTCCAGACATGCCACATATCACCCAAATATATCACATCTTCTCCAAGAAATACCAGCTTTCCCCCTTCAAATAGGACCTTTTCACCTACAAATACCTCTTTTATCCCCAAAATAGAACAGTTTCTTCCAGAAATGCCACATTTCACCCAAACATATCACATCTTCTCCAAGAAATACCAGGATACCTCCTTCAAATAGGACCTTTTCACCCGCAAGTACCTGTTTTATCCCCAAAAGAGGACAGTTTCTTCCAGAAAGGCCACATTTCTCCCAAACATATCACATCTCCTCCAAGAAATACCAGGATTTCTCCTGTAATAGGAACTTTTCTCCCACAAATACCAGCATTTTCCCCCCAAAAGAGGACAGTTTCTGCCAGAAATGCCACATTTCTCCCAAATATATCACATCTTCTCCAAGAAATACCAGGTTTTCCCCTTCAAATAGGAACTTTTCACCCACAAATACCTCCTTTATCCCCAAAAGAGGACAGTTTCTTCCGGAAATGCCAGATTTCTCCCAAACATATCACATCCTCTCCAAGAAATACCAGCTTTCCCCCTTCAAATAGGACCTTTTCCCCCAAAAAAACTCTTTTATCCCCAAAAGAGGACAGTTTCTTCCAGACATGCCACATTTCTCCCAAATACATCACATCTTCGCCAAGAAATACCAGGTTTCCCCCTTCAAATAGGACCTTTTCACCCACAAATACCTCTTTTATCCCCAAAATAGGATTGCTTCTTCCAGAAAGGCCACATTTCTCCCAAATATATCACATCTTCTCCAAGAAATACCAGGATTCCTCCTGAAATACGACCTTTTCACCCACAAATACCTCTTTTATCCCTCAAATAGGACAGTTTCTTCCAGAAATGCCACATTTCTCCCAAATAGATCACATCTTCTCCAAGAAATACCAGGATTCCTCCTGAAATAGGACCTTTTCTCCCACAAATACCAGCATTCTCCCCCCAAAATAGGACAGTTTCTTCCAGAAATGCCAGATTTCTCCCAAATAAATCACGTCTTCTCCAAGAAATACCAGGTTTCCCCCTTCAAATAGGACCTTTTCACCCACAAATACCTCTTTTATCCCCAAAATAGAACAGTTACGTCCAGAAATGCCACATTTCTCCCAAACATATCACATCTTCTCCAAGAAATACCAGGTTTGTCCTTGAAATAGGACCTTTTCACCCACAAATGCCTCTTTTATCCCCAAAAGAGGACAGTTTCTTCCTGACATGCCACATTTCTCCCAAATATATCACATCTTCTCCAAGAAATACCACGTTTCCCCCTTCAAATAGGACCTTTTCACCCACAAATACCTCTTTTATCCCCAAAAGAGGACAGTTTCTTCCAGAAAGGCCACATTTCTCCCAAATATATCACATCTTCTCCAAGAAATACCAGCTTTCCCCCTTCAAATAGGACCTTTTCACCCACAAATACCTGTTCTATCCCCAAAAGAGGACAGTTTCTTCCAGAAATGCCACATTTCTCCCAAATATATCACATCTTCTCATAGAAATACCAGCTTTCCCCCTTCAAATAGGACCTTTTCACCCACTAGTACCAGGCTTCTCCCCCCAAAGAGGACATTTTCTTCCAGAAAGGCCACATTTCTCCCAAATATATCTTATCTTCTCCAAGAAATACCACGTTTCCCCCTTCAAATAGGAAATTTTCACCCACAAATACCTGTTTTATCCCCAAAATAGGACATTTTCTTCCAGACATGCCACATATCACCCAAATATATCACATCTTCTCCAAGAAATACCAGGTTTCCCCCTTCAAATAGGACCTTTTCACCCACAAATACCTCTTTTATCCCCAAAATAGGACAGTTTCTTCCAGAAAGGCCAGATTTCTCCCAAATATATCACATCTTCTCCATGAAATACCAGGATTCCTCCTGAAAGAGGACCTTTTCTCCCTCAAATACCAGCCTTCTCCACCCAAATAGGACAGTTTCTTCCAGAAATGCCACATTTCTCCCAAATATACCACATCTTCTCGAAGAAATACCAGCTTTCCCCCTTCAAGTAGGACCTTTTCACCCACTAGTACCTTTTTTATCCCCTAAAGAGGACAGTTTCTTCCAGAAATGCCACATTTCTCCCAAGTATATCACATCTTCTCCAAGAAATACCAGGGTTCCCCCTTCAAATACGACCTTTTCACCCACAAATACCTCTTTTATCCCCAAAATAGGACAGTTTCATCCAGAAATGCCAGATTTCTCCCAAATAGATCAAATCTCCTCCAAGAAATACCAGGATTCCTCCTGAAATAGGACCTTTTCTCCAAAAATACCAGCCTTCTCCCCCCAAATAGGACATTTTCTTCCAGACATGCCACATATCACCCAAATATATCACATCTTCTCCAAGAAATAACAGGTTTCCCCCTTCAAATAGGACTTTTTCACCTACAAATACCTCTTTTATCCCCAAAATAGAACAGTTTCTTCCAGAAATGCCACATTTCTCCCAAACATATCACATCTTCTTCAAGAAATACCAGGTTTCCCCCTTCAAATAGGACCTTTTCACCCACAAATACCTCTTTTATCCCCAAAAGAGGACAGTTTCTTCCAGAAATGCCACATTTCTCCCAAATATATCACATCTTCTCCAAGAAATGCCAGGTTTCCCCCTTCAAATAGGAAATTTTCACCCACAAATACCTGTTTTATCCCCAAAAGAGGACAGTTTCTTCCAGAAATGGCACATTTCTCCCAAACATATCACATCTCCTCCAAGAAATACCAGGATTCCTCCTGAAATAGGAACTTTTCTCCCACAAATACCACCCTTCTCCCCCCAAATAGGACATTTTCTTCCAGACATGCCACATTTCTCCCAAATATATCACATCTTCTCCAAGAAATACCACGTTTCCCCCTTCAAATAGGACCTTTTCACCCACAAATACCTCTTTATCCCTCAAATAGGACAGTTTCTTCCAGACATGCCACATTTCTCCCAAATATATCACATCTTCTCCAAGAAATACCTGCTTTCCCCCTTCAAATAGGACCTTTTCTCCCACAACTACCTGACTTCTCCCCCCAAATAGGACAGTTTCTTCCAGAAATGGCACATTTCTCCCAAACATATCACATCTTCTCCAAGAAATACCAGCTTTCCCCCTTCAAATAGGACCTTTTCACCCACAAATACCTGTTTTATCCCCAAAATAGGACAGTTTCTTCCAGAAATGCCACATTTCTCCCAAATAGATCACATCTTCTCCAAGAAATACCAGCTTTCCCCCTTCAAATAGGACCTGTTCACCCACTACTAGCAGGCTTCTCCCCCAAAAGAGGACAGTTTCTTCCAGAAATGCCAGATTTCTCCCAAATAGATCACATCTTCTCCAAGAAATAACAGCTTTCCCCCTTCAAATAGGACCTTTTCACCCACAAATACCTCTTTTATCCCCAAAATAGGACAATTTCTTCCAGAAAGGCCACATTTCTCCCAAATATATCACATCTCCTTCAAGAAATACCAGCTTTCCCCCTTCAAATAGGACCTTTTCAACCACAAATACCTGTTCTATCCCCAAAACAGGACACTTTCTTCCAGAACTGCCACATTTCTCCCAAATATATCACATCATCTCATAGAATTACCGCGTTTCCCCCTTCAAATAGGACCTTTTCACCCACAAATACCTCTTTTATCCCCAAAATAGGACAGTTTCTACCAGAAATGCCATATTTCTCCCAAACATATCACATCTTCTCCATGAAATACCAGGTTTCCCCCTTCAAATAGGACCTTTTCACCCACAAATACCTCTTTTATCCCCAAAAGAGGACAGTTTCTTCCAGAAATGCCTGATTTCTCCCAAACATATCACATCTCCTCCAAGAAATTCCAGGATTCCTCCTGAAATAGGAACTTTTCTCCCACAAATACCACCCTTCTCCCCCCAAATAGGACATTTTCTTCCAGACATGCCACATTTCTCCCAAATATATCACATCTTCTCCAAGAAATACCACGTTTCCCCCTGCAAATAGGACCTTTTCCCCAAAAAAACCTCTTTTATCCCCAAAAGAGGACAGTTTCTTCCAGAAAGGCCAGATTTCTCCCAAATATATCACATCTTCTCCAAGAAATACCTCGTTTCCCCCTTCAAATAGGACCTTCCCACCCACAAATACCTCTTTTATCCCCAAAATAGGACAGTTTTTTCCAGACATGCCACATTTCTCCCAAATATATCACATCTTCTCCAAGAAATACCAGGTTTCCCCCTTCAATTAGGACCTTTTCTCCTTGAAATACCTCTTTTATCCCCAAAAGTGGACAGTTTCTTCCAGAAAGGCCACATTTCTCCCAAATATATCACATCTTCTCCAAGAAATACCACGTTTCCCCCTTCAAATAGGACCTTTTCAACCACTAATACCTCTTTTATCCCCAAAAGAGGACAGTTTCTTCCAGAAATGCCACATTTCTCCCAAATATATCACATCTTCTCCAAGAAATGCCAGGATTCCTCCTGAAAGAGAACCTTCTCACCCAAAACTACCAGCCTTCTCCCCCCAAATTGGACATTTTCTTCCAGAAAGGCCACATTTCTCCCAAATATATCACATCTTCTCCAAGAAATACCAGGATTCCTCCTGAAATAGGACCTTCTCACCCAAAACTACCAGCCTTCTCCACCCAAATTGGACATTTTCTTCCAAAAAGGCCACATTTCTCCCAAATAGATCACATCTTCTCCAAGAAATACCACGGTTCCCCCTTCAAATAGGACCTTTTCCCCAAAAAAACCTCTTTTATCCCCAAAAGAGGACAGTTTCTTCCAGGAATGCCACATTTCTCCCAAATATATCACATCTTCTCATAGAATTACCAGCTTTCCCCGTTCAAATAGGACCTTCTCACCCACACATACCTCTTTTATCCCCAAATTAGGACAGTTTTTTCCAGACATGCCACATTTCTCCCAAATATATCACATCTTCTCCAAGAAATACCAGGGTTCCTCCTTCAAATAGGAACTTTTCACCCACAAATACCTCTTTTATCCCCAAAAGAGGACAGTTTCTTCCAGAAATGCCACATTTCTCCCAAATAGATCACATCTTCTCCAAGAAATACCACGTTTCCCCCTTCAAATAGGACCTTTTCACCCACAAATACCTCTTTTATCTCCAAAAGAGGACAGGTTCTTCCAGAAATACCACATTTCTCCCAAATAGATCACATCTTCTCCAAGAAATACCAGGTTTTCCCCTTCAAATAGGAACCTTTCACCCACAAATACCTCTTTTATCCCCAAAATAGGACTGTTTCTGCCAGAAATGGCACATTTCTCCCAAATAGATCACATCTCCTCCAAGAAATACCAGGATTCCTCCTGAAATAGGAACTTTTCTCCCACAAATACCACCCTTCTCCCCCAAATAGGACAGTTTCTTCCAGAAATGCCACATTTCTCCCAAATATATCACATCTTCTCCAAGAAATACCAGGTTTCCCCCTTCAAATAGGACCTTTTCACCTAAAAATACCTCTTTTATCCCCAAAATAGGACAGTTTCTTCCAGAAATGCCACATTTCACCCAAACATATCACATCTTCTCCAAGAAATACCAGGATACCTCCTTCAAATAGGACCTTTTCACCCACAAGTACCTGTTTTATCCCCAAAAGAGGACAGTTTCTTCCTGACATGCCACATTTCTCCCAAACATATCACATCTCCTCCAAGAAATACCAGGATTTCTCCTGTAATGGGACCTTTTCTCCCACAAATACCAGCCTTTTCCCCCCAAAAGAGGACAGTTTCTTCCAGAAATGCCACATTTCTCCCATATATATCACATCTTCTCCAAGAAATACCAGGTTTTCCCCTTCAAATAGGACCTTTTCACCCACAAATACCTCTTGTATCCCCAAAAGAGGACAGTTTCTTCCTGACATGCCACATTTCTCCCAAATATAGCACATCTTCTCCAAGAAATACCACGTTTCCCCCTTCAAATAGGACCTTCTCACCCACAAATACATCTTTTATCCCCAAAATAGGACAGTTTCTTCCAGAAATGCCACATTTCTCCCAAATATATCACATCTTCTCCAAGAAATACCAGGTTACCCCCTTCAAATAGGACCTTTTCACCCACAAATACCTCTTTTATCCCTAAAAGAGGACAGTTTCTTCCAGAAAGGCCACATTTCTCCCAAATATATCACATCTTCTCCAAGAAATACCAGGTTTCCCCCTTCAAATAGGACCTTTTCACCCACAAATACCTCTTTTATCCCCAAAAGAGGACAGTTTCTTCCAGAAATGCCACATTTCTCCCAAATATATCACATCTTCTACAAGAAATAACAGGTTTCCCCCTTCAAATACAATGTTTTCACCCACAAATACCTGTTTTATCCCCAAAAGAGGACAGTTTCTTCCAGAAATGCCACATTTCTCCCAAATATACCACATCTTCTCCAAGAAATACCAGCTTTCCCCCTTCAAATAGGACCTTTTCACCCACAGATACCTGTTTTATCCCCAAAATAGGACAGTTTCTTCCAGACATGCCACATTTCTCCCAAATATATCACATCTTCTCCAAGAAATACCACGTTTCCCCCTTCAAATAGGACCTTTTCACCCACAAATACCTGTTTTATGCCCAAAATAGGACAGTTTCTTCCAGAAATGCCCGATTTCTCCCAAATATATCACATCTTCTCCAAGAAATACCACGGTTCCCCCTTCAAATAGGACCTTTTCACCCACAAAAACATCTTTTATCCCCAGAAGAGGACAGTTTCTTCCAGACATGCCACATATCTCCCAAATATATCACATCTTCTCCAAGAAATACCAGGTTTCCCCCTTCAAATAGGACATTTTAACCCACTAATACCAGGCTTCTCCCCCCAAATAGGACATTTTCTTCCAGAAATGCCACATTTCTCCCAAATATATCACATCTTCTCCAAGAAATGCCAGGTTTCCCCCTTCAAATAGGAAATTTTCACCCACAAATACCTGTTTTATCCCCAAAAGAGGACAGTTTCTTCCAGAAATGCCACATTTCTCCCAAATATATCACATCTTCTCCAAGCAATACCAGAGTTCCCCCTTCAAATAGGACCTTTTCACCCACAAATACCTCTTTTATCCCCAAAAGAGGACAGTTTCTGCCAGAAATGCCACATTTCTCCCAAATAGATCACATCTCCTCCAAGAAATACCAGGATTCCTCCTGAAATAGGACCTTTTCACCCACAAATACCAGCCTTCTCCCCCCAAATTGGACATTTTCTTCCAGACATGCCACATATCACCCAAATATATCACATCTTCTCCAAGAAATACCAGCTTTCCCCCTTCAAAAAGGACCTTTTCACCCACAAATACCTCTTTTATCCCCAAAATAGAACAGTTTCTTCCAGAAATGCCACATTTCACTCAAACATATCACATCTTCTCCAAGAAATACCAGGTTTCCCCCTTCAAATAGGACCTTTTCACCCGCAAGTACCTGTTTTATCCCCAAAAGAGGACAGTTTCTTCCAGAAATGCCACATTTCTCCCAAATATATCACATCTTCTCCAAGAAATACCAGCTTTCCCCCTTCAAATAGGACCTTTTCACCCACAAGTACCTGCTTTATCCCTAAAATAGAACAGTTTCTTCCAGACATGCCACATTTCTCCCAAATAGATCACATCTCCTCCAAGAAATACCAGGATTTCTCCTGTAATAGGACCTTTTCTCCCACAAATACCAGCCTTTTCCCCCAAAAGAGGACAGTTTCTTCCAGGAATGCCATATTTCTCCCAAATATATCACATCTTCTCCAAGAAATACCAGGTTTTCCCCTTCAAATAGGACCTTTTCACCCACAAATACCTCTTTTATCCCTCAAATAGGACAGTTTCTTCCAGAAATGCCACATTTCTCCCAAATATATCACATCTTCTCCAAGAAATACCAGGATTCCTCCTGAAATAGGACCTTTTCTTTCACAAATACCAGCCTTCTCCCCCCAAATACGACAGTTTCTTCCAGAAATGCCACATATCACCCAAATATATCACATCTTCTCCAAGAAATACCACGTTTCCCCCTTCAAATAGGACCTTTTCACCCACTAATACCAGGCTTCTCCCCCCAAATTGGACATTTTCTTCCAGAAATGCCACATTTCTCCCAAATATATCATATCTTCTCCAAAAATACCAGGTTTCCCCCTTCAAATAGGAAATTTTCACCCACAAATACCTCTTTTATCCCCAAAAGAGGACAGTTTCTGCCAGAAATGCCAGATTTCTCCCAAATAGATCACATCTCCTCCAAGAAATACCAGGATTCCTCCTGAAATAGGAACTTTTCTCCCACAAATACCACCCTTCTCCCCCCAAATAGGACATTTTCTTCCAGACATGCCACATTTCTCCCAAATAGATCACATCTTCTCCAAGAAATACCACGTTTCCCCCTTCAAATAGGACCTTTTCACCTAAATATACCTCTTTTATCCCCAAAATAGAACAGTTTCTTCCAGAAATGCCACATTTCACCCAAACATAACACATCTTCTTCAAGAAATACCGGGATACCTCCTTCAAATAGGACCTTTTCACCCACAAGTACCTGTTTTATCCCCAAAATAGAACAGTTTCTTCCAGACATGCCACATTTCTCCCAAACATATCACATCTCCTCCAAGAAATAGCAGGATTTCTCCTGTAATAGGACCTTTTCTCCCACAAATACCAGCCTTTTCCCCCCAAAAGAGGACAGTTTCTTCCAGAAATGCCATATTTCTCCCAAATATATCAAATCTTCTCCAAGAAATACCAGGTTTTCCCCTGGAAATACGACCTTTTCACCCACAAATACCTCTTTTATCCCCAAAAGAGGACAGTTTCTTCCAGAAAGGCCACATTACTCCCAAACATATCACATCTTCTCCAAGAAATACCAGGTTTCCCCCTTCAAATTGGACCTTTTCCCCCCAAAAAAATCTTTTATCCCCAAAAGAGGACAGTTTCTTTCAGAAATGCCACATTTCTCCCAAATAGATCATATCTTCTCCAAGAAATACCAGGTTTCCTCCTTCAAATAGGACCTTTTCACCCACAAATACCTCTTTTGTCCCCAAAATAGAACAGTTTCTTCCAGAAAGGCCACATTTCTCCCAAATATATCACATCTTCTCCAAGAAATACCAGGATTCCTCCTGAAAGAGGACCTTTTCTCCCACAAATACCACCCTTCTCCCCCCAAATAGGACAGTTTCTTCCAGAAATGCCAGATTTCCCCCAAACATATCACATCTTCTCCAAGAAATACCCGGTTTCCCCCTTCAAATATGACCTTTTCAACCACAAATACCTGTTTTATCCCTCAAATTGGACATATTCTTCCAGAAATGCCACATTTCTCCCAAATAGATCACATCTTCTCCAAGAAATACCAGGGTTCCCCCTTCAAATAGGACCTTTTCACCCACAAGTACCTGTTTTATCCCCAAAAGAGGACAGTTTCTTCAAGGAAGGCCACATTTCTCCCAAATATATCACATCTTCTCCAAGAAATACCAGGATTCCTACTGAAATACGACCTTTTCACCCACAAATACCTCTTTTATCCCCAAAATAGGACAGTTTCTTCCAGAAATGCCACATTTCTCCCAAATATATCACATCTTCTCCAAGAAATACCAGGTTTTCCCCTGGAAATACGACCTTTTCACCCACAAATACCTCTTTTATCCCCAAAAGAGGACAGTTTCTTCCAGAAAGGCCACATTACTCCCAAACATATCACATCTTCTCCAAGAAATACCAGGTTTCCCCCTTCAAATAGGACCTTTTCCCCCCAAAAAACGCTTTTATCCCCAAAAGAGGACAGTACCTTTCAGAAATGCCATATTTCTTCCAAATAGATCATATCTTCTACAAGAAATACCAGGTTTCCTCCTTCAAATAGGACCTTTTCACCCACAAATACCTGTTTTATCCCCAAAAGAGGACAGTTTCTTCCAGAAAGGCCACATTTCTCCCAAATATATCACATCTTCTCCAAGAAATACCAGGATTCCTCCTGAAATACGACCTTTTCACCCACAAATACCTCTTTTATGCCTCAAATAGGACAGTTTCTTCCAGAAATGCCACATTTCTCCCAAATATATCACATCTTCTCCAAGAAATACCACGTTTCCCCCTTGTAATAAGACCTTTTCACCCACTAATACCTCTTTTATCCCCAAAAGAGGACAGCTTTTTCCAGAAATGCCACATTTCTCCCAAATATATCACATCTTCTCCAAGAAATACCAGGTTTCCCCCTTCAAATAGGACCTTTTCACCCACAAATACCTGTTTTATCCCCAAAATACGACAGTTTCTTCCAGAAATGCCCGATTTCTCCCAAATATATCACATCTTCTCATAGAATTACCAGCTTTCCCCCTTCAAATAGGACCTTTTCACCCACAAATACCTGTTTTATCCCCAAAATAGAACAGTTTCTTCCAGAAATGCCACATTTCTCCCAAATATATCACATCTTCTCCAAGAAATAACAGGTTTCCCCCTTCAAATACAACGTTTTCACCCACAAATACCTGTTTTATCCCCAAAAGAGGACAGTTTCTTCCAGAAATGCCCGATTTCTCCCAAATAGATCACATCTTCTCCAAGAAATACCAGGTTTCCCCCTTCAAATAGGACCTTTTCACCCACAAATACCTCTTTTATCCCCAAAAGAGGACATTATCTTCCAGACATGCCACATTTCTCCCAAATAGATCACATCTTCTCCAAGAAATAACAGGTTTCCCCCTTCAAATAGGACCTTTTCACCCACAAATACATCTTTTATCCCCAAAATAGGACAGTTTCTTCCTGACATGCCACATTTCTCCCAAACATATCACATCTCCTCCAAGAAATACCAGGATTCCTCCTGAAATAGGAACTTTTCTCCCACAAATACCACCCTTCTCCCCCCAAATAGGACGGTTTCTTCCAGAAATGCCAGATTTCTCCCAAATATATCACATCTTCTCCAAGAAATACCAGGTTTCCCCCTTCAAATAAGACCTTTTCACCCACCAACACCTGTTCTATCCCCATAAGAGGACAGTTTCTTCCAGAAATGCCACATTTCTCCCAAATATATCACATCTTCTCCAAGAAATACCACGCTTCCCCCTTCAAATAGGACCTTTTCCACAAAAAAACCTCTTTTATCCCCAAAAGAGGACAGTTTCTTCCAGGAATGCCAGATTTCTTCAAAAAATATATCACATCTTCTCCAAGAAATACCAGGATTCCTCCTGAAATAGGACCTTCTCACCCAAAACTACCAGCCTTCTCCCCCCAAATTGGACATTTTCTACCAGAAAGGCCACATTTCTCCCAAATATATCACATCTTCTCCAAGAAATACCAGGATTCCTCCAGAAATAGGACCTTTTCTCCCACAAATACCAGCCTTCTCCCCCCAAATAGGACAGTTTCTTCCAGAAATGCCCGATTTCTCCCAAATAAATCACATCTTCTCCAAGAAATACCAGGTTTCCCCCTTCAAATAGGACCTTTTCAACCACAAATACCTCTTTTATCCCTCAAATTGGTCATATTCTTCCAGAAATGCCACATTTCTCCCAAATAGATCACATCTTCTACAAGAAATACCAGGTTTCCCCCTTCAAATAGGACCTTTTCAACCACAAATACTTCTTTTATCCCCAAAAGAGGACAGTTTCTTCCAGACATGCCACATTTCTCCCAAATATATCACATCTTCTCCAAGATATACCACGTTTCCCCCTTCAAATAGGACCTTTTCACACACAAGTACCTGTTTTATCCCCAAAATAGAACAGTTTCTTCCAGAAATGCCACATTTCTCCCAAATATATCACATCTTCTCCAAGAAATAACAGGTTTCCCCCTTCAAATACAACGTTTTCACCCACAAATACCTGTTTTATCCCCAAAAGAGGACAGCTTCTTCCAGAAATGCCCGATTTCTCCCAAATAGATCATATCTTCTCAAAGAAATACCAGGTTTCCCCCTTCAAATAGGACCTTTTCACCCACAAATACCTCTTTTATCCCCAAAATAGGACAGTTTCTTCCAGACATGCCACATTTCTCCCAAATATATCACATCTTCTCCAAGAAATACCAGGTTTCCCCCTTCAACTAGGACCTTTTCCACCACACATACCTGTTCTATCCCTCAAATTGGACATATTCTTCCAGAAATGCCACATTTCTCCCAAATATATCACATCTTCTCCAAGAAATACCAGGTTTCCCCCTTCAAATAGGACCTTTTCACCCACAAATACCTCTTTTATCCCCAAAAGAGGACAGTTTCTTCCAGACATGCCACATTTCTCCCAAATATATCACATCTTCTCCAAGAAATACCAGGTTTCCCCCTTCAAATAGGACCTTTTCACCCACAAATACCTCTTTTATCCCCAAAAGAGGACAGTTTCTTCCAGAAATGCCACATTTCTCCCAAATAGATCACATCTTCTCCAAGAAATACCAGGTTTCCCCCTTCAAATAGGACCTTTTCAACCACAAATACCTCTTTTATCCCCAAAATAGGACAGTTTCTTCCAGACATGCCACATTTCTCCCCAATAGATCACATCTTCTCCAAGAAATACCAGGTTTCCCCCTTCAAATAGGACCTTTTCACCCACAAATACCTCTTTTATCCCCAAAAGAGGACAGTTTCTTCCAGAAATGCCACATTTCTCCCAAATATATCACATCTCCAAGAAATACCAGGTTTCCTCCTGAAATAGGGCCTTGTCACCCACAGATTCCTGTTTTATCCCTTTGTTCCGAGCGACTTTTCGTTTTGGAGTGTTTATCCGATGCTACACTTCAGCATTCTGTGACGAATAAAATAGAAGTGGAAAGCCCCACTAATAAGGCAGCTAGAAGGTCCAGTAGCCACACACATTGTGCTTTCAGGGAGGACGTTCCAGAAAGTCGAGAGTTGTGGCTTCTATCCTGCGGAGAAAAGACCCCCTGTTTTCAGGCAATGTTGGACGCTGAATTCGCTCCTTCTCTGCATTTCAATACCGCTCCTTCGATCTCGTGGCTCGAAAGCGGCACTCGCGCTGAACCGCTCCGGAGAGTCTGCAGTTGCTGTCCGGTCCATCGCGGTTCTGCCCGAGTGCCGCTTGCAGCCTTCAGCAGCGCTCTCGTTTCTCTCGGATGCCGGGAAAGAGCGACTTCAGCCGGATGCTTTGCTCCGACGAGTGAGCGGCTTCTTCTGCGCACATCGCAATGGAGAGCTTCTGACTTCTCCATGTGTCCATGCTGAATGCACTACGCTTCTCTCTCATTCTTATCCCTTTCTTCCGAGCGACATTTCATTTGGAGTGTTTATCCCATGCTACACTTCAGCATTCTGTGACGAATAGAGTAGAAGAGAAAAGCCCCACTAATAAGGCCGCTAGAAGTTCGAGGAGCAACGCACTTAGTGCTTTCGGGGAGGACGTTCCAGAAAGTCGAGAGTTGTGGCTTCTTTCCTGCGGAGAAAAAACCCCCTGTTTTCAGGCAATGCAGGACGCTGAATTCGCTCGTTCTCGGCATAGGAATGCCGCTCCTCCTCTCTCGTGGCTCGAAAGAGGCATTTGCGCTGAACCACACCGGACAGTCTGCAGTTGGAGACTACTGAATAGCCTGAAAACAGGGGGTTTTTTCTCCGCCGGAAAGAAGCCACAACTCTCGACTTTCTGGAACGTCCTCCCTGAAAGCACTACGTGTGTCGCTCCTCGAACTTCTAGCTGCCTTATTAGTGGGGCTTTTCCCTTCTACTCTATTCGTCACAGAATGCTGAAGTGTAGCATCGGATAAACACTCCAAAACGAAATGTCGCTCGGAAAAAGGGATAAGAATGAGAGAGAAGCGTAGTGCATTCTGCATGGACACATGGAGAAGTCAGAAGCTCTCCATTGCGATGTGCGCAGAAGAGGCCGCTCACTCGTCGGAGCAAAGCATCCGGCTGAAGTCGCTCTTTCCCGGCATCCGAGAGAAACGAGAGCGCTGCTGAAGGCTGCAAGCGGCACTCGGGCAGAACCGCGATGGACCGGACAGCAACTGCAGACTCTCCGGAGCGGTTCAGAGCGAGTGCCGCTTTCGAGCCACGAGAGCGAAGGAGCGGTATTGAAATGCCGAGAAGGAGCGAATTCAGCGTCCAGCATTGCCTGAAAACAGGGGTTTTCTTCTCCGCAGGAAAGAAGCCACAACTCTCGACTTTCTGGAACGTCCTCCCTGAAAGCACAACGTGTGTGGCTTCTGGAGCTTCTAGCTGCCTTATTAGTGGGGCTTTTCTCTTCTACTCTATTCGTCACAGAATGCTGAAGTGTAGCATCGGATAAACAATCCAAAACGAAATGTCGCTCGGAAAAAGGGATAAGAATGAGAGAGAAGCGTAGTGCATTCTGCATGGACACATGGAGAAGTCAAAAGCGCTCCATTGCGATGTGCGCAGAGGAAGCCGCTCACTCGTCGGAGAAAAGCATCCGGCTGAAGTCGCTCTTTCCCGGCATCCGAGAGAAACGAGAGCGCTGCTGAAGGCTGCAAGCGGCACTCGGGCAGAACCGCGATGGACCGGACAGCAACTGCAGACTCTCCGGAGCGGTTCAGCGCGAGTGCCGCTTTCGAGCCACGAGAGCGAAGGAGCGGTATTGAAATGCCGAGAAGGTGCGAATTCAGCGTCCTGCAATGCCTGAAAACAGGGGTATTTTTCTCCGCAGGAAAGAAGCCACAACTCTCGACTTTCTGGAACGTCCTCCCTGAAAGCACAATGTGTGTGGCTACTGGACCTTCTAGCTGCCTTATAAGTGGGGCTTTTCTCTTCTATTTTATTCGTCACAGAATGCTGAAGTGTAGCATCGGATAAACACTCCAAAACGAAAAGTCGCTCGGAACAAAGGGATAAACCAGGAATCTGTGGGTGACAAGATCCTATTTCAGGAGGAAACCTGGTATTTCTCGGAGATGTGATATATTTGGGAGAAAAGTGGCATTTCTGGAAGAAACTGTCCTATTTTGGGGATAAAAGTGGTATTTGTGGGTGAAAAGGTCCTATTTGAAGGGGGAAAGCTGGTATTTCTTGAAGCAGATGTGATATATTTGGGAGAAATCTGGCCTTTCTGGAAGAAACTGTCCTATTTGGGGGGAGAAGGCTGGTATTTGTGGGAGAAAAGGTCCTATTTCAGGAGGAATCCTGGTATTTCTTGGAGAAGATGTGATCTATTTGGGAGAAATGTGGCATTTCTGGAAGAAACTGTCCTATTTGAGGGATAAAAGAGGTATTTGTGGGAGAAAAGGTCCTATTTGAAGGGGGAAATCTGGTATTTCTTGGAGAAGATGTGATATATTTGGGAGAAATCAGGCATTTCTGGAAGAAACTGTCCTCTTTTGGGGATAAAAGAGGTACTTGTGGGTGAAAAGGTCCTATTTGAAGGGGGTTTCCTGGTATTTCTTGGAGAAGAGGTGATATATTTGGGTGATATGTGGCATGTCTGGAAGAAAATGTCCTATTTTGGGGGAGAAGGGTGGTACTTGTGGGAGAAAAGTTCCTATTTCAGGAGGAATTCTGGTTTTTCTTGGAGAAGATGTGATATGTTTGGGAGAAATCTGGCATTTCTTGAAGAATATGTTCAATTTGAGGGATAAAACAGGTATTTGTGGTCGAAAAGGTTCTATTTGACGGGGGAACCCTGGTATTTCTTGGAGAAGATGTGATCTATTTGGGAGAAATGTGGCATGTCTGGAAGAAAATGTCCAATTTGGGGGGAGAAGGCTGGTAGTTTTGGGTGAGAAGGTCCTATTTCAGGAGGAATCCTGGTATTTCTTGGAGAAGATGTGATATATTTGGGAGAAATCAGGCATTTCTGGAAGAAAATGTCCAATTTGGGGGTAGATGGCTGGTAGTTGTGGGTGAGAAGGTCCTCTTTCAGGAGGAATCCTGGCATATCTTGGAGAAGATGTGATATGTTTGGGAGAAATGTGGCATTTCTGGAAGAAAATGTCCAATTTGGGGGGAGAAGGCTGGTATTTGTGGGTGAAAAGGTCCTATTTGAAGGGGGAACCCTGGTATTTCTTGGAGAAGATGTGATATATTTGGGAGAAATGTGGCATTTCTGGAAGAATATGTCCTCTTTTGGGTATAAAAGAGGTATTTGTGGGTGAAAAGGTCCTATTTGAAGGGGGAACCCTGGTATTTCTTGGAGAAGATGTGATATATTTGGGAGAAATGTGTCCTGTCTGGAAGTAAATGTCCTATTTGAGGGATAATACAGGTATTTGTGGGAGAAAATGTCCAATTTGAAGGGAGAAAACTGGTATTTCTTGGAGAAGATGTGGTATATTTGGGAGAAATGTGGCCTTTCCGGAAGAAACTGTCCTCTTTTGGGGATAAAAGAGGAATTAGTGGGTGAAAAGGTCCTATTTGAAGGGGGAACCCTGGTATTTCTTGGAGAAGATGTGATCTATTTGGGAGAAATGTGGCATGTCTGGAAGAAACTGTCCTCTTTTGGGGATAAAAGAGGTATTAGTGGTAGAATAGGTCCTATTTGAAGGGGGAATCCTGGCATTTCTTGGAGAAGATGTGATATATTTGGGAGAAATGTGGCATTTCTGGAAGAAACTGTCCTCTTTTGGGGATAAAGGAGGTATTTCATGGAGAAAAGGTCCTAATTCAAGGGGGAAACCTGGTATTTCTTGGAGAAGATGTGATATATTTGGGAGAAATGTGGCATTTCTGGAAGAAACTGTCCTATTTGAGGGATAAAAGAGGTATTAGTGGGTGAGAAGGTCCTATTTCAGGAGGAATCCTGGTATTTCTTGGAGAAGATGTGATATATTTGGAGAAATGTGGCCTTTATATAAGAAACTGTCCTCTTTTGGGGATAAAAGAGGTATTTGTGGGTGAAAAGGTCCTATTTGCAGGGGGAAACCTGTTATTTCTTGGAGAAGATGTGATATATTTGGGAGAAATGTGGCATTTCTTGAAGAAACTGTCCTCTTTTGGGGATAAAAGAGGTATTTGTGGGTGAAAAGGTCCTATTTGAAGGGGGAAACGTGGTATTCCTTGGAGAAGATGTTGTATATTTGGGAGAAATCAGGCATTTCTGGAAGAAACTGTCCTATTTTGGGGAGAAAAGAGGTATTTGTGGGTGAAAAGGTCCTATTTGAAGGGGGAAACCTGGTATTTCTTGGAGAAGATGTGATATATTTGGGAGAAATCTGGCATTTCTGGAAGAAACTGTCCTATTTTGGAGATAAAAGAGGTATTTGTGGGTGAAAAGGTCCTATTTGAAGGGGGAAACGTGGTATATCTTGGAGAAGATGTGATCTATTTGGGAGAAATGTGGCATTTCTGGAAGAAACTGTCCCCTTTTGGGGATAAAAGAGGTATTTGTGGGTGATAAGGTCCTATTTGAAGGGGGAACCCCGGTATTTCTTGGAGAAGATGTGATATATCTGGGAGAAAAGTGGCATGTCTGGAAGAAGCTGTCCTCTTTTGGGGATCAAAGAGGTATTTGTGGGTGAAAAGGTCCTATTTGAAGGGGGAAACCTGGTATTTCTTGGAGAAGATGTGATATATTTGGGAGAAATGTGGCCTTTCTGGAAGAAAATGTCCAATTTGGGGGGAGAAGGCTGGTAGTTGTGGGTGATAAGGTCCTATTTCAGGAGGAATCATGGTATTTCTTGGAGAAGATATGATATATTTGGGAGAAATGTGGCATTTCTGGAAGAAAATGTCCAATTTGGTGGGAGAAGGCTGGTAGTTTTGGGTGAGAAGGTCCTATTTCAGGAGGAATCCTGGCATTTCTTGGAGAAGATGTGATATATTTGGGAGAAATGTGGCCTTTCCGGAAGAAACTGTCCTCTTTTGGGGATAAAAGAGGTATTTGTGGTTGAAAAGATCCTATTTGAAGGGGGAAACCTGGTATTTCTTGGAGAAGATGTGATATATTTGGGAGAAATGTGGCATTTCTGGAAGAAAATGTCCTCTTTTGGGGATAAAAGAGGTATTTCATGGAGAAAAGTTCCTATTTGAAGGGGGAAACGTGGTATTTCTTGGAGAAGATGTGATATATTTGGGAGAAATGTGGCATTTCTGGAAGAAACTGTCGTATTTTGGGGATAAAACAGGTATTTGTGGTTGAAAAGGTCCTATTTGAAGGGGGAAAGCTGGTATTTCTTGGAGAAGATGTGATATATTTGGGAGAAATGTAGCAATTCTGGAAGAAACTGTCCTATTTTGGGGATAAAAGAGGTATTTGTGGGTGAAAAGGTCCTATTTCGAGGGGGAAAGCTGGTATTTCTTGGAGAAGATGTGATATATTTGGGAGAAATGAGGCATTTCTGGAAGAAACTGTCCAATTTGTGGGGAGAAGCCTGGTATTAGTGGGTGAGAAGGTCCTATTTCAGGAGGAATCCTGGTATTTCTTGGAGAAGATGTGATATATTTGGGAGAAATGTGGCATTTCTGGAAGAAACTGTCCTCTTTTGGTGATAAAAGAGGTATTTGTGGGTGAAAAGGTCCTATTTGAAGGGGGAAAGCTGGTATTTCTTGGAGAAGATGTGATCTATTTGGGAGAAATGTGGCATGTCTGGAAGAAAATGTCCAATTTGGGGGGAGAAGGCTGGTAGTTTTGGGTGAGAAGGTCCTATTTCAGGGGGAATCCTGGTATTTCTTGGAGAAGATGTGATATATTTGGGAGAAATGTGGCATTTCTGGAAGAAAATGTCCAATTTGGGGGGAGAAGGCAGGTAGTTTTGGGTTAGAAGGTCCTATTTCAGGAGGAATCCTGGCATTTCTTGGAGAAGATGTGATCTATTTGGGAGAAATGTTGCATTTCTGGAAGAAACTGTCCTCTTTTGGGGATAAAAGAGGTATTTCATGGTGAAAAGGTCCTATTTGAAGGGGGAATCGTGTTATTTCTTGGAGAAGATGTGATATATTTGGGAGAAATGTGGCATGTCTGGAAGAAAATGTCCAATTTGTGGGGAGAAGGCTGGTACTTGTGGGAGAAAAGGTCCTATTTGAAGGGGGAAACCTGGTATTTCTTGGAGGAGTTGTGATATGTTTGGGAGAAATGTGGCCTTTCTGGAAGAAACTGTCCTCTTTTGGGGATAAAACAGGTATTTGTGGGTGAAAAGGTCCTCTTTCAGAAGGAATCCTGGTATTTCTTGGAGAAGATGTGATATATTTGGGAGAAATGTGGCATTTCTGGAAGAAACTGTCCTCTTTTGGGGATAAAAGAGGTATTTGTGGGTGAAAAGGTCCTATTTGAAGGGGGAAAGCTGGTATTTCTTGGAGAAGATGTGATCTATTTGGGAGAAATGTGGCATGTCTTGAAGAAACTGTCCTCTTTTGGGGATAAAAGAGGTATTTGTGTGTGAAAAGGTCCTATTTGAAGGGAGAAACGTGGTATTTCTTGGAGAAGATGTGGTATATTTGGGAGAAATCAGGCATTTCTGGAAGAAACTGTCCTCTTTTGGGGATAAAAGAGGTTTTTGTGGGTGAAAACGTTGTATTTGAAGGGGGAAACCTGTTATTTCTTGGGGAAGATGTGATCTATTTGGGAGAAATCTGGCATTTCTGGAAGAAACTGTCCTATTTTGGAGATAAAAGAGGTATTTGTGGGTGAAAAGGTCCTATTTGAAGAGGGAAACGTGGTATATCTTGGAGAAGATGTGATCTATTTGGGAGAAATGTGGCATTTCTTGAAGAAACTGTCCTCTTTTGGGGATAAAAGAGGTATTTGTGGGTGATAAGGTCCTATTTGAAGGGGGAACCCCGGTATTTCTTGGAGAAGATGTGATATATTTGGGAGAAATGTGGCATGTCTGGAAGAAGCTGTCCTATTTTGGGGATAAAACAGGTATTTGTGGGTGAAAAGGTCCTATTTGAAGGGGGAATCCTGGTATTTCTTGGAGAAGATGTGATCTATTTGGGAGAAATGTGGCCTTTCTGGAAGAAACTGTCCTCTTTTGGGGATAAAAGAGGTATTTGTGGGTGAAAAGGTCCTATTTGAAGGGGGAAACCTGGTATTTCTTGGAGAAGATGTGATGTATTTGGGAGAAATGTGGCCTTTCTGGAAGAAAATGTCCAATTTGGGGGGAGAAGGCTGGTAGTTTTGGGTGAGAAGGTCCTATTTCAGGAGGAATCCTGGTATTTCTTGGAGAAGATATGATATATTTGGGAGAAATGAGGCATTTCTGGAAGAAAATGTCCAATTTGTGGGGAGAAGGCTGGTAGTTTTGGGTGAGAAGGTCCTCTTTCAGGAGGAATCCTGGCATTTCTTGGAGAAGATGTGATATATTTGGGAGAAATGTGGCCTTTCCGGAAGAAACTGTCCTCTTTTGGGGATAAAAGAGGTATTAGTGGTTGAAAAGATCCTATTTCCAGGGGGAAACCTGGTATTTCTTGGAGAAGATGTGATCTATTTGAGAGAAATGTGGCATTTCTGGAAGAAAATGTCCTCTTTTGGGGATAAAAGAGGTATTTCATGGAGAAAAGGTCCTATTTGAAGGGGGAAACGTGGTATTTCTTGGAGAAGATGTGATATATTTGGGAGAAATGTGGCATTTCTGGAAGAAACTGTCGTATTTTGGGCATAAAACAGGTATTTGTGGTTGAAAAGGTCCTATTTGACAGGGGAAAGCTGGTATTTCTTGGAGAAGATGTGATATATTTGGGAGAAATGTGGCATTTCTGGAAGAAACTGTCCTCTTTTGGGGATAAAAGAGGTATTTGTGGGTGAAAAGGTCCTATTTCGAGGGGGAACCCTGGTATTTCTTGGAGAAGATGTGATATATTTGGGAGAAATGAGGCATTTCTGGAAGAAACTGTCCAATTTGTGGGGAGAAGCCTGGTATTAGTGGGTGAGAAGGTCCTATTTCAGAAGGAATCCTGGTATTTCTTGGAGAAGATGTGATATATTTGGGAGAAATGTGGCATTTCTGGAAGAAACTGTCCTCTTTTGGGGATAAAAGAGGTATTTGTGGGTGAAAAGGTCCTATTTGAAGGGGGAAAGCTGGTATTTCTTGGAGAAGATGTGATCTATTTGGGAGAAATGTGGCATGTCTGGAAGAAAATGTCCAATTTGGGGGGAGAAGGCTGGTAGTTTTGGGTGAGAAGGTCCTATTTCAGGAGGAATCCTGGTAATTCTTGGAGAAGATGTGATATATTTGGGAGAAATGTGGCATTTCTGGAAGAAACTGTCCTCTTTTGGGGATAAAAGAGGTATTTCATGGTGAAAAGGTCCTATTTGAAGGGGGAAAGCTGGTATTTCTTGGAGAAGATGTGATATATTTGGGAGAAATGTGGCATGTCTGGAAGAAAATGTCCAATTTGGGGGGAGAAGGCTGGTACTTGTGGGAGAAAAGGTCCTATTTCAGGAGGAATTCTGGTATTTCTTGGAGGAGATGTGATATGTTTGGGAGAAATGTGGCCTTTCTGGAAGAAACTGTCCTATTTTGGGGATAAAACAGGTATTTGTGGGTGAAAAGGTCCTATTTGAAGGGGGAAACGTGGTATTTCTTGGAGAAGATGTGGTATATTTGGGAGAAATGTGGCATGTCTGGAAGAAACTGTCCTCTTTTGGGGATAAAAGAGGTATTTCATGGTGAAAAGGTCCTATTTGAAGGGGGAAAGCTGGTATTTCTTGGAGAAGATGTGATATATTTGGGAGAAATGTGGCATGTCTGGAAGAAAATGTCCAATTTGGGGGGAGAAGGCTGGTACTTGTGGGAGAAAAGGTCCTATTTCAGGAGGAATTCTGGTATTTCTTGGAGGAGATGTGATATGTTTGGGAGAAATGTGGCCTTTCTGGAAGAAACTGTCCTATTTTGGGGATAAAACAGGTATTTGTGGGTGAAAAGGTCCTATTTGAAGGGGGAAACGTGGTATACCTTGGAGAAGATGTGATATATTTGGGAGAAATCTGGCATTTCTGGAAGAATATGTTCAATTTGAGGGATAAAAGAGGTATTTGTGGGTGAAAACGTTGTATTTGAAGGGGTAAACCTGTTATTTCTTGGAGAAGATGTGATATATTTGGGAGAAATGTGGCATGTCTGGAAGAAACTGTCGTATTTTGGGCATAAAACAGGTATTTGTGGGTGAAAAGGTCCTATTTGAAGGGGGAAACCTGGTATTTCTTGGAGAAGATGTGATCTATTTGGGAGAAATGTGGCATGTCTGGAAGAAACTGTCCTCTTTTGGGGATAAAACAGGTATTTGTGGGTGAAAACGTTGTATTTGAACGGGGAAACCTGTTATTTCTTGGAGAAGATGTGATATATTTGGGAGAAATGTGGCATTCCTGGAAGAAACTGTCCTCTTTTGGGGATAAAGCAGGTATTTGTGTGTGAAAAGGTCCTATTTGAAGGGGGAAACATGGTATTTCTTGGAGAAGATGTGATATATTTGGGAGAAATGTGACATTTCTGGAAGATACTGTCCTCTTTTGGGGATAAAAGAGGTATTTGTGGGTGAAAAGGTCCTATTTGAAGGGGGAACCCTGCTATTTCTTGGAGAAGATGTGATATATTTGGGAGAAATGTGGCATTTCTGGAAGAAACTGTCCTCTTTTGGGGATAAAAGAGGTATTTGTGGGAGAAAAGGTCCTATTTGAAGTGGGAAAGCTGGTATTTCTTGGAGAAGATGTGATCTATTTGGGAGTAATATGGCATGTCTGGAAGAAAATGTCCAATTTGGGGGGAGAAGGCTGGTAGTTTTGGGTGAGAAGGTCCTATTTCAGGAGGAATCCTGGTATTTCTTGGAGAAGATGTGATATATTTGGGAGAAATGTGGCCTTTCTGGAAGAAACTGTCCTCTTTTGGGGATAAAAGAGGTATTAGTGGTAGAATAGGTCCTATTTGAAGGGGGAAACCTGGTATTTCTTGGAGAAGATGTGATATATTTGGGAGAAATGTGGCATTTCTGGAAGAAAATGTCCTCTTTTGGGGATAAAAGAGGTATTTCATGGAGAAAAGGTCCTAATTCAAGGGGGAAACCCGGTATTTCTTGGAGGAGATGTGATATATTTGGGAGAAATGAGGCATGTCTGGAAGAAAATGTCCTATTTGAGGGATATAAGAGGTATTTGTGGGTGAAAAGGTCCTATTTCAGGAGGAATCCTGGTATTTCTTGGAGAAGATGTGATATATTTGGAGAAATGTGGCCTTTCTATAAGAAACTGTGCTCTTTTGGGGATAAAAGAGGTATTTGTGGGTGAAAAGGTCCTATTTGAAGGGGGAAACGTGGTATTTCTTGGAGAAGATGTGGTATATTTGGGAGAAATGTGGCATGTCTGGAAGAAACTGTCCTCTTTTGGGGATAAAACAGGTATTTGTGGGTGAAAACGTTGTATTTGAAGGGGGAAACCTGTTATTTCTTGGAGAAGATGTGATCTATTTGGGAGAAATGTGGCATTTCTGGAAGAAACTGTCCTCTTTTGGGGATAAAAGAGGTATTTGTGGGTGAAAAGGTCCTATTTCGAGGGGGAAACCTGTTATTTCTTGGAGAAGATGTGATATATTTGGGAGAAATGAGGCATTTCTGAAAGAAACTGTGCAAATTTGTGGGGAGAAGCCTGGTATTAGTGGGTGAGAAGATCCTATTTCAGGAGGAATCCTGGTATTTCTTGGAGAAGATGTGATATATTTGGGAGAAATGTGGCATTTCTGGAAGAAACTGTCCTCTTTTGGTGATAAAAGAGGTATTTGTGGGTGAAAAGGTCCTATTTGAAGGGGGAAAGCTGGTATTTCTTGGAGAAGATGTGATCTATTTGGGAGAAATGTGGCATGTCTGGAAGAAAATGTCCAATTTGGGGGGAGAAGGCTGGTAGTTTTGGGTGAGAAGGTCCTATTTCAGGGGGAATCCTGGTATTTCTTGGAGAAGATGTGATATATTTGGGAGAAATGTGGCATTTCTGGAAGAAAATGTCCAATTTGGGGGGAGAAGGCAGGTAGTTTTGGGTGAGAAGGTCCTATTTCAGGAGGAATCCTGGCATTTCTTGGAGAAGATGTGATCTATTTGGGAGAAATGTTACATTTCTGGAAGAAACTGTCCTCTTTTGGGGATAAAAGAGGTATTTCATGGTGAAAAGGTCCTATTTGAAGGGGGAATCGTGTTATTTCTTGGAGAAGATGTGATATATTTGGGAGAAATGTGGCATGTCTGGAAGAAAATGTCCAATTTGGGGGGAGAAGGCTGGTACTTGTGGGAGAAAAGGTCCTATTTGAAGGGGGAAACCTGGTATTTCTTGGAGGAGATGTGATATGTTTGGGAGAAATGTGGCATTTCTGGAAGAAACTGTCCTCTTTTGGGGATAAAACAGGTATTTGTGGGTGAAAAGGTCCTATTTCAGAAGGAATCCTGGTATTTCTTGGAGAAGATGTGATATATTTGGGAGAAATGTGGCATTTCTGGAAGAAACTGTCCTCTTTTGGGGATAAAAGAGGTATTTGTGGGTGAAAAGGTCCTATTTGAAGGGGGAAAGCTGGTATTTCTTGGAGAAGATGTGATCTATTTGGGAGAAATGTGGCATGTCTGGAAGAAACTGTCCTATTTTGGGGATAAAAGAGGTATTTGTGGGTGAAAAGGTCCTATTTGAAGGGGGAAACGTGGTATTTCTTGGAGAAGATGTGGTATATTTGGGAGAAATCAGGCATTTCTGGAAGAAACTGTCCTCTTTTGGGGATAAAAGAGGTATTTGTGGGTGAAAACGTTGTATTTGAAGGGGGAAACCTGTTATTTCTTGGGGAAGATGTGATCTATTTGGGAGAAATGTGGCATTTCTGGAAGAAACTGTCCTATTTTGGAGATAAAAGAGGTATTTGTGGGTGAAAAGGTCCTATTTGAAGGGGGAAACGTGGTATATCTTGGAGAAGATGTGATCTATTTGGGAGAAATGTGGCATTTCTTGAAGAAACTGTCCTCTTTTGGGGATAAAAGAGGTATTTGTGGGTGATAAGGTCCTATTTGAAGGGGGAACCCCGGTATTTCTTGGAGAAGATGATATATATTTGGGAGAAATGTGGCATTTCTGGAAGAAGCTGTCCTATTTTGGGGATAAAACAGGTATTTGTGGGTGAAAAGGTCCTATTTGAAGGGAGAATCCTGGTATTTCTTGGAGAAGATGTGATCTATTTGGGAGAAATGTGGCCTTTCTGGAAGAAACTGTCCTATTTTGGGGATAAAAGAGGTATTTGTGGGAGAAAAGGTCCTATTTGAAGGGGGAAACCTGGTATTTCTTGGAGAAGATGTGATCTATTTGGGAGAAATGTGGCCTTTCTGGAAGAAAATGTCCAATTTGGGGGGAGAAGGCTGGTAGTTTTGGGTGAGAAGGTCCTATTTCAGGAGGAATCCTGGTATTTCTTGGAGAAGATATGATATATTTGGGAGAAATGTGGCATTTCTGGAAGAAAATGTCCAATTTGGGGGGAGAAGGCTGGTAGTTTTCGGTGAGAAGGTCCTACTTCAGGAGGAATCCTGGCATTTCTTGGAGAAGATGTGATATATTTGGGAGAAATGTGGCCTTTCCGGAAGAAACTGTCCTCTTTTGGGGATAAAAGAGGTATTAGTGGTTGAAAAGATCCTATTTCCAGGGGGAAACCTGGTATTTCTTGGAGAAGATGTGATCTATTTGAGAGAAATGTGGCATTTCTGGAAGAAAATGTCCTCTTTTGGGGATAAAAGAGGTATTTCATGGAGAAAAGGTCCTATTTGAAGGGGGAAACGTGGTATTTCTTGGAGAAGATGTGATATATTTGGGAGAAATGTGGCATTTCTGGAAGAAACTGTCGTATTTTGGGCATAAAACAGGTATTTGTGGTTGAAAAGGTCCTATTTGACAGGGGAAAGCTGGTATTTCTTGGAGAAGATGTGATATATCTGGGAGAAATGTGGCATTTCTGGAAGAAACTGTCCTATTTTGGGGATAAAAGAGGTATTTGTCGGTGAAAAGGTCCTATTTCGAGGGGGAACCCTGGTATTTCTTGGAGAAGATGTGATATATTTGGTAGAAATGAGGCATTTCTGGAAGAAACTGTCCAATTTGGGGGGAGAAGCCTGGTATTAGTGGGTGAGAAGGTCCTATTTCAGGAGGAATCCTGGTATTTCTTGGAGAAGATGTGATATATTTGGGAGAAATGTGGCATTTCTGGAAGAAACTGTCCTCTTTTGGTGATAAAAGAGGTATTTGTGGGTGAAAAGGTCCTATTTGAAGGGGGAAACGTGGTATTTCTTGGAGAAGATGTGATCTATTTGTGAGAAATGTGGCATGTCTGGAAGAAACTGTCCTCTTTTGGGGATAAAACAGGTATTTGTGGGTGAAAAGGTCCTATTTCAGGAGGAATCCTGGTATTTCTTGGAGAAGATGTGATATATTTGGGAGAAATGTGGCATTTCTGGAAGAAACTGTCCTCTTTTGGGGATAAAAGAGGTATTTCATGGCGAAAAGGTCCTATTTCTAGGGGGAAACGTGGTATTTCTTGGAGAAGATGTGATATATTTGGGAGAAATGTGGCATGTCTGGAAGAAAATGTCCAATTTGGGGGGAGAAGGCTGGTACTTGTGGGAGAAAAGGTCCTATTTCAGGAGGAATTCTGGTATTTCTTGGAGGAGATGTGATATGTTTGGGAGAAATGTGGCCTTTCTGGAAGAAACTGTCCTATTTTGGGGATAAAAGAGGTATTTGTGGGTGATAAGGTCCTATTTGAAGGGGGAAACGTGGTATACCTTGGAGAAGATGTGATATATTTGGGAGAAATCTGGCATTTCTGGAAGAATATGTTCAATTTGAGGGATAAAACAGGTATTTGTGGGTGAAAACGTTGTATTTGAAGGGGGAAACCTGTTATTTCTTGGAGAAGATGTGATATATTTGGGAGAAATGTGGCATGTCTGGAAGAAACTGTCGTATTTTGGGCATAAAACAGGTATTTGTGGGTGAAAAGTTCCTATTTGAAGGGGGAAACCTGGTTTTTCTTGGAGAAGATGTGGTATATTTGGGAGAAATGTGGCATTTCTGGAAGAAACTGTCCTCTTTTGGGGATAAAGCAGTTATTTGTGGGTGAAAACGTTGTATTTGAACGGGGAAACCTGTTATTTCTTGGAGAAGATGTGATATATTTGGGAGAAATGTGGCATTCCTGGAAGAAACTGTCCTCTTTTGGGGATAAAGCAGGTATTTGTGGGTGAAAAGGTCCTATTTGAAGGGGGAAACATGGTATTTCTTGGAGAAGATGTGATATATTTGGGAGAAATGTGGCATTTCTGGAAGAAACTGTCCTCTTTTGGGGATAAAAGAGGTAGTTGTGGGTGATAAGGTCCTATTTGAAGGGGGAACCCTGGTATTTCTTGGAGAAGATGTGATATATTTGGGAGAAATGTGGCATTTCTGGAAGAAACTGTCCTGTTTTGGGGATAAAAGAGGTATTTGTGGGAGAAAAGGTCCTATTTGAAGTGGGAAAGCTGGTATTTCTTGGAGAAGATGTGATCTATTTGGGAGTAATGTGGCATGTCTGGAAGAAAATGTCCAATTTGGGGGGAGAAGGCTGGTAGTTTTGGGTGAGAAGGTCCTATTTCAGGAGGAATCCTGGTATTTCTTGGAGAAGATGTGATATATTTGGGAGAAATGTGGCCTTTGTGGAAGAAACTGTCCTCTTTTGGGGATAAAAGAGGTATTAGTGGTAGAATAGGTCCTATTTGAAGGGGGAAACCTGGTATTTCTTGGAGAAGATGTGATATATTTGGGAGAAATGTGGCATGTCTGGAAGAAAATGTCCTATTTGAGGGATAAAAGAGGTATTTGTGGGTGAAAAGGTCCTATTTCAGGAGGAATCCTGGTATTTCTTGGAGAAGATGTGATATATTTGGAGAAATGTGGCCTTTCTATAAGAAACTGTCCTCTTTTGGGGATAAAAGAGGTATTTGTGGGTGAAAAGGTCCTATTTGAAGGGGGAAACCTGTTATTTCTTGGAGAAGATGTGATATATTTGGGAGAAATATGGCATTTCTTGAAGAAACTGTCCTATTTTGGGGATAAAACAGGTATTTGTGGTTGAAAAGGTCCTATTTGAAGGGGGAAACGTGGTATTTCCTGGAGAAGATGTGGTATATTTGGGAGAAATGTGGCATGTCTGGAAGAAACTGTCCTCTTTTGGGGATAAAACAGGTATTTGTGGGTGAAAACGTTGTATTTGAAGGGGGAAACCTGTTATTTCTTGGAGAAGATGTGATCTATTTGGGAGAAATGTGGCATTTCTGGAAGAAACTGTCCTCTTTTGGGGATAAAAGAGGTATTTGTGGTTGAAAATGTCCTATTTGAAGGGGGAATCGTGTTATTTCTTGGAGAAGATGTGATATATTTGGGAGAAATGTGGCATTTCTGGAAGAAACTGTCCTCTTTTGGGGATAAAAGAGGTATTTGTGGGTGATAAGGTCCTATTTGAAGGGGGAACCCCGGTATTTCTTGGAGAAGATGTGATATATTTGGGAGAAATGTGGCATGTCTGGAAGAAGCTGTCCTATTTTGGGGATAAAAGAGGTATTTGTGGGTGAAAAGGTCCTATTTGAAGGGGGAAACGTGGTATTTCTTGGAGAAGATGTGATATATTTGGGAGAAATGTGGCATTTCTGGAAGAAAATGTCCTATTTTGGGGATAAAAGAGGTATGTGTGGGTGAAAAGGTCCTATTTGAAGGGGGAAACCTGGTATTTCTTGGAGAAGATGTGATCTATTTGGGAGAAATGTGGCCTTTCTGGAAGAAAATGTCCAATTTGGGGGGAGAAGGCTGGTAGTTTTGGGTGAGAAGGTCCTATTTCAGGAGGAATCCTGGCATTTCTTGGAGAAGATGTGATATATCTGGGAGAAATGCGGCCTTTCCGGAAGAAACTGTCCTATTTTGGGGATAAAAGAGGTATTAGTGGTTGAAAAGATCCTATTTCGAGGTGGATACCTGGTATTTCTTGGAGAAGATGTGATATATTTGGGAGAAATGAGGCATTTCTAGAAGAAACTGTCCAATTTGTGGGGAGAAGCCTGGTATTAGTGGGTGAGAAGGTCCTATTTCAGGAGGAATCCTGGTATTTCTTGGAGAAGATGTGATATATTTGGGAGAAATGTGGCATTTCTGGAAGAAACTGTCCTCTTTTGGGGATAAAAGAGGTATTTGTGGGTGAAAAGGTCCTATTTGAAGGGGGAAAGCTGGTATTTCTTGGAGAAGATGTGATATATTTGGGAGAAATGTGGCATTTCTGGAAGAAACTGTCCTCTTTTGGGGATAAAAGAGGTATTTGTGGGTGAAAAGGTCCTATTTGAAGGGGGAAACGTGGTATTTCTTGGAGAAGATGTGGTATATTTGGGAGAAATCAGGCATTTCTGGAAGAAACTGTCCTCTTTTGGGGATAAAACAGGTATTTGTGGGTGAAAACGTTGTATTTGAAGGGGGAAACCTGTTATTTCTTGGAGAAGATGTGATATATTTGGGAGAAATCTGGCATTTCTGGAAGAAACTGTTCTATTTTGGAGATAAAAGCGGTATTTGTGGGTGAAAATGTCCTATTTGAAGGGGGAAACGTGGTATATCTTGGAGAAGATGTGATATATTTGGGAGAAATGTGGCATTTCTGGAAGAAACTGTCCTCTTTTGGGGATAAAAGAGGTATTTGTGGGAGAAAAGGTCCTATTTGAAGGGGGAACCCCGGTATTTCTTGGAGAAGATGTGATATATTTGGGAGAAAAGTGGCATTTCTTGAAGAAGCTGTCCTATTTTGGGAATAAAACAGGTATTTGTGGGAGAAAAGGTCCCATTTGAAGGGGGAACCCTGGTATTTCTTGGAGAAGATGTGATCTATTTGGGAGAAATGTGGCCTTTCTGGAAGAAAATGTCCAATTTGGGGGGAGAAGGCTGGTAGTTTTGGGTGAGAAGGTCCTATTTCAGGAGGAATCCTGGTATTTCTTGGAGAAGATATTATATATTTGGGAGAAATGTGGCATTTGTTGAAGAAAATGTCCAATTTGTGGGGAAGAATGCTGGTAGTTTTGGGTGAGAAGGTCCTATTTCAGGAGGAATCCTGGCATTTCTTGGAGAAGATGTGATATATTTGGGAGAAATGTGGCCTTTCCGGAAGAAACTGTCCTCTTTTGGGGATAAAAGAGGTATTAGTGGTTGAAAAGATCCTATTTCCAGGGGGAAACCTGGTATTTCTTGGAGAAGATGTGATATATTTGGGAGAAATGTGGCATTTCTGGAAGAAACTGTCCTCTTTTGGGGATAAAAGAGGTATTTGTGGGTGATAAGGTCCTATTTGAAGGGGGAAAGCTGGTATTTCTTGGAGAAGATGTGATCTATTTGGGAGAAATGTGGCCTTTCTATAAGAAACTGTCCTCTTTTGGGGATAAAAGAGGTATTTGTGGGTGAAAAGGTCCTATTTCAAGGGGGAAACCTGGTATTTCTTGGAGAAGATGTGATATATTTGGGAGAAATGAGGCATTTCTGGAAGAAACTGTCCAATTTGTGGGGAGAAGCCTGGTATTAGTGGGTGAGAAGGTCCTATTTCAGGAGGAATCCTGGTATTTCTTGGAGAAGATGTGATATATTTGGGAGAAATGTGGCATTTCTGGAAGAAACTGTCCTCTTTTGGGGATAAAAGAGGTATTTGTGGGTGATAAGGTCCTATTTGAAGGGGGAAAGCTGGTATTTCTTGGAGAAGATGTGATATATTTGGGAGAAATGTGGCATGTCTGGAAGAAACTGTCCTGTTTTGGGGATAAAAGAGGTATTTGTGGGTGAAAAGGTCCTATTTGAAGGGGGAAACCTGTTATTTCTTGGAGAAGATGTGGTATATTTGGGAGAAATCAGGCATTTCTGGAAGAAACTGTCCTCTTTTGGGGATAAAACAGGTATTTGTGGGTGAAAAGGTCCTATTTGAAGGGGGAAACCTGTTATTTCTTGGAGAAGATGTGATCTATTTGGGAGAAATCTGGCATTTCTGGAAGAAACTGTCCTCTTTTGGGGATAAAACAGGTATTTGTGGGTGAAAAGGTCCTATTTGAAGGGGGAAACCTGGTATTTCTTGGAGAAGATATGATATATTTGGGAGAACTGTGACATTTCTGGAAGAAACTGTTCTATTTTGGGGATAAAAGAGGTATTTGTGGGTGAAAAGGTCCTATTTGAACGGGGAAACGTGGTATTTCTTGGAGAAGATGTGATATATTTGGGAGAAATCTGGCATTTCTGGAAGAATATGTTCAATTTGAGGGATAAAACAGGTATTTGTGGGTGAAAACGTTGTATTTGAAGGGGGAAACCTGGTATTTCTTGGAGAAGATGTGATATATTTGGGAGAAATGTGGCATGTCTGGAAGAAACTGTCGTATTTTGGGCATAAAACAGGTATTTGTGGGTGAAAAGGTCCTATTTGAAGGGGGAAACCTGGTATTTCTTGGAGAAGATGTGGTATATTTGGGAGAAATGTGGCATTTCTTGAAGAAACTGTCCTCTTTTGGGGATAAAACAGGTATTTGTGGGTGAAAACGTTGTATTTTAAGGGGGAAACCTGTTATTTCTTTGAGAAGATGTGATATATTTGGGAGAAATGTGGCATTCCTGGAAGAAACTGTCCTCTTTTGGGGATAAAACAGGTATTTGTGGGTGAAAAGGTCCTATTTGAAGGGGGAAACATGGTATTTCTTGGAGAAGATGTGATATATTTGGGAGAAATGTGGCCTTTCTGGAAGAAACTGTCCTCTTTTGGGTATAAAAGAGGTATTTGTGGGTGATAAGGTCCTATTTGAAGGGGGAAACCTGGTATTTCTTGGAGAAGATGTGATATGTTTGGGAGAAATGTGGCATGTCTGGAAGAAGCTGTCCTCTTTTGGGGATAAAAGAGGTATTTGATGGTGAAAAGGTCCTATTTGAAGGGGGAAACCTGGTATTTCTTGGAGAAGATGATATATATTTGGGAGAAATGTGGCATTTCTGGAAGAAACTGTCCTATTTGGGGGATTAAAGAGGTATTTGTGGGAGAAAAGGTCCTATTTGAAGGGGGAAAGCTGGTATTTCTTGGAGAAGATGTGCTATATTTGGGAGAAATGTGGCATGTCTGGAAGAAACTGTCCTATCTGGGGGGATACAAGAGGTATTTGTGGGTGAAAAGGTCCTATTTGAAGGGGGAAACCTGTTATTTCTTGGAGAAGATGTGGTATATTTGGGAGAAATCAGGCATTTCTGGAAGAAACTGTCCTCTTTTGGGGATAAAACAGGTATTTGTGGGTGAAAACGTTGTATTTGAAGGGGGAAACCTGTTATTTCTTGGAGAAGATGTGATCTATTTGGGAGAAATCTGGCATTTCTGGAAGAAACTGTCCTATTTTGGGGATAAAAGAGGTATTTGTGGGTGAAAAGGTCCTATTAGAAGGGGGAAACGTGGTATATCTTGGAGAAGATGTGATCTATTTGGGAGAAATGTGGCATTTCTGGAAGAAACTGTCCTCTTTTGGGGATAAAAGAGGTATTTGTGGGTGAAAAGGTCCTATTTGAAGGGGGAAACGTGGTATTTCTTGGAGAAGATGTGATCTATTTGGGAGAAAAGTGGCATGTCTGGAAGAAGCTGTCCTATTTTGGGGATAAAACAGGTATTTGTGGGTGAAAAGGTCCTATTTGAAGGGGGAAACCTGGTATTTCTTGGAGAAGATGTGATATATTTGGGAGAAATGTGGCCTTTCTGGAAGAAACTGTCCTCTTTTGGGGATAAAAGAGGTATTTGTGGGAGAAAAGGTCCTATTTGAAGGGGGAAAGCTGGTATTTCTTGGAGAAGATGTGATCTATTTGGGAGAAATGTGGCCTTTCTGGAAGAAAATGTCCAATTTGGGGGGAGAAGGCTGGTAGTTTTGGGTGAGAAGGTCCTATTTCAGGAGGAATCCTGGTATTTCTTGGAGAAGATATGATATATTTGGGAGAAATGTGGCATTTCTGGAAGAAAATGTCCAATTTGGGGGGAGAAGGCTGGTAGTTTTGGGTGAGAAGGTCCTATTTCAGGAGGAATCCTGGCATTTCTTGGAGAAGATGTGATATATTTGGGAGAAATGTGGCCTTTCCGGAAGAAACTGTCCTCTTTTGGGGATAAAAGAGGTATTAGTGGTTGAAAAGATCCTATTTCCAGGGGGAAACCTGGTATTTCTTGGAGAAGATGTGATCTATTTGGGAGAAATGTGGCATTTCTGGAAGAAAATGTCCTCTTTTGGGGATAAAAGTGGTATTTCATGGAGAAAAGGTCCTATTTGAAGGGGGAAACGTGGTATTTCTTGGAGAAGATGTGATCTATTTGGGAGAAATGTGGCATTTCTGGAAGAAACTGTCGTATTTTGGGCATAAAACAGGTATTTGTGGTTGAAAAGGTCCTATTTGACAGGGGAAAGCTGGTATTTCTTGGAGAAGATGTGATATATTTGGGAGAAATGTGGCATTCCTGGAAGAAACTGTCCTCTTTTGGGTATAAAAGAGGTATTTGTGGGTGAAAAGGTCCTATTTCGAGGGGGAAACCTGGTATTTCTTGGAGAAGATGTGATATATTTGGGAGAAATGAGGCATTTCTGGAAGAAACTGTCCAATTTGTGGGGAGAAGCCTGGTATTAGTGGGTGAGAAGGTCCTATTTCAGGAGGAATCCTGGTATTTCGTGGAGAAGATGTGATATATTTGGGAGAAATGTGGCATTTCTGGAAGAAACTGTCCTATTTTGGAGATAAAAGAGGTATTTGTGGGTGAAAAGGTCCTATTTGAAGGGGGAAAGCTGGTATTTCTTGGAGAAGATGTGATCTATTTGGGAGAAATGTGGCATGTCTGGAAGAAAATGTCCAATTTGGGGGGAGAAGGCTGGTAGTTTTGGGTGAGAAGGTCCTATTTCAGGAGGAATCCTGGTATTTCTTGGAGAAGATGTGATATATTTGGGAGAAATGTGGCATTTCTGGAAGAAAATGTCCAATTTGGGGGGAGAAGGCAGGTAGTTTTGGGTGAGAAGGTCCTATTTCAGGAGGAATCCTGGCATTTCTTGGAGAAGATGAGATCTATTTGGGAGAAATGTGGCCTTTCCGGAAGAAACTGTCCTCTTTTGGGGATAAAAGAGGTATTTGTGGGTGAAAAGGTCCTATTTGAAGGGGGAACCCTGGTATTTCTTGGAGAAGATGTGATCTATTTGGGAGAAATCTGGCATTTCTGGAAGAAAATGTCCAATTTGGGGGGAGAAGGCTGGTACTTGTGGGAGAAAAGGTCCTATTTCAGAAGGAATTCTGGTATTTCTTGGAGAAGATGTGATATGTTTGGGAGAAATGTGGCATGTCTGGAAGAAACTGTCCTCTTTTGGGGATAAAACAGGTATTTGTGGGTGAAAAGGTCCTATTTGAAGGGGGAAACCTGTTATTTCTTGGAGAAGATGTGATCTATTTGGGAGAAATCTGGCATTTCTGGAAGAAACTGTCCTCTTTTGGGGATAAAACAGGTATTTGTGGGTGAAAAGGTCCTATTTGAAGGGGGAAACCTGGTATTTCTTGGAGAAGATATGATATATTTGGGAGAACTGTGACATTTCTGGAAGAAACTGTTCTATTTTGGGGATAAAACAGGTATTTGTGGGTGAAAAGGTCCTATTTGAAGGGGGAAACGTGGTATACCTTGGAGAAGATGTGATATATTTGGGAGAAATGTGGCATTTCTGGAAGAATATGTTCAATTTGAGGGATAAAACAGGTATTTGTGGGTGAAAACGTTGTATTTGAAGGGGGAAACCTGGTATTTCTTGGAGAAGATGTGATATATTTGGGAGAAATGTGGCATGTCTGGAAGAAACTGTCGTATTTTGGGCATAAAACAGGTATTTGTGGGTGAAAAGGTCCTATTTGAAGGGGGAAACCTGGTATTTCTTGGAGAAGATGTGGTATATTTGGGAGAAATGTGTCATTTCTGGAAGAAACTGTCCTCTTTTGGGGATAAAACAGGTATTTGTGGGTGAAAACGTTGTATTTGAAGGGGGAAACCTGTTATTTCTTTGAGAAGATGTGATATATTTGGGAGAAATGTGGCATTCCTGGAAGAAACTGTTCTCTTTTGGGGATAAAATAGGTATTTGTGGGTGAAAAGGTCCTATTTGAAGGGGGAAACATGGTATTTCTTGGAGAAGATGTGATATATTTGGGAGAAATGTGGCCTTTCTGGAAGAAACTGTCCTCTTTTGGGTATAAAAGAGGTATTTGTGGGTGATAAGGTCCTATTTGAAGGGGGAAACCTGGTATTTCTTGGAGAAGATGTGATATGTTTGGGAGAAATGTGGCATGTCTGGAAGAAGCTGTCCTCTTTTGGGGATAAAAGAGGTATTTGTTGGTGAAAAGGTCCTATTTGAAGGGGGAAACCTGGTATTTCTTGGAGAAGATGATATATATTTGGGAGAAATGTGGCATTTCTGGAAGAAACTGTCCTATTTGGGGGATTAAAGAGGTATTTGTGGGAGAAAAGGTCCTATTTGAAGGGGGAAAGCTGGTATTTCTTGGAGAAGATGTGATCTATTTGGGAGTAATGTGGCATGTCTGGAAGAAAATGTCCAATTTGGGGGGAGAAGGCTGGTAGTTTTGGGTGAGAAGGTCCTATTTCAGGAGGAATCCTGGTATTTCTTGGAGAAGATGTGATATGTTTGGGAGAAATGTGGCATTTCTGGAAGAAAATGTCCATTTTGGGGGGAGAAGGCTGGTAGTTTTGGGTGAGAAGGTCCTATTTCAGGAGGAATCCTGGCATTTCTTGGAGAAGATGTGATATATTTGGGAGAAATGTGGCCTTTCTGGAAGAAACTGTCCTCTTTTGGGGATAAAAGAGGTATTAGTGGTTGAATAGGTCCTATTTGAAGGGGGAATCCTGGCATTTCTTGGAGAAGATGTGATATATTTGGGAGAAATGTGGCCTTTCTGGAAGAAACTGTCCTCTTTTGGGGATAAAAGAGGTATTAGTGGTAGAATAGGTCCTATTTGAAGGGGGAATCCTGGCATTTCTTGGAGAAGATGTGATATATTTGGGAGAAATGTGGCCTTTCTGGAAGAAACTGTCCTCTTTTGGGGATAAAAGAGGTATTTGTGGGTGATAAGGTCCTATTTGAAGGGGGAACCCCGGTATTTCTTGGAGAAGATGTGATATATTTGGGAGAAAAGTGGCATGTCTGGAAGAAGCTGTCCTATTTTGGGGATAAAACAGGTATTTGTGTGTGAAAAGGTCCTATTTGAAGGGGGAAACGTGGTATATCTTGGAGAAGATGTGATATATTTGGGAGAAATGTGGCATTTCTGGAAGAATATGTTCAATTTGAGGGATAAAACAGGTATTTGTGGTTGAAAAGGTCCTATTTGAAGGGGGAAACCTGGTATTTCTTGGAGAAGATGTGATCTATTTGGGAGAAATGTGGCCTTTCTGGAAGAAAATGTCCAATTTGGGGGGAGAAGGCTGGTAGTTTTGGGTGAGAAGGTCCTATTTCAGGAGGAATCCTGGTATTTCTTGGAGAAGATATGATATATTTGGGAGAAATGTGGCATTTCTGGAAGAAAATGTCCAATTTGGGGGGAGAAGGCTGGTAGTTTTGGGTGAGAAGGTCCTCTTTCAGGAGGAATCCTGGCATTTCTTGGAGAAGATGTGATATATTTGGGAGAAATGTGGCATTTCCGGAAGAAACTGTCCTCTTTTGGGGATAAAAGAGGTATTAGTGGTTGAAAAGGTCCTATTTGAAGGGGGAAACCTGGTATTTCTTGGAGAAGATGTGATCTATTTGGGAGAAATGTGGCATTTCTGGAAGAAACTGTCGTATTTTGGGCATAAAACAGGTATTTGTGGTTGAAACGGTCCTATTTGAAGGGGGAAACCTGGTATTTCTTGGAGAAGATGTGATATATTTGGGAGAAATGTGGCATTTCTGGAAGAAACTGTCCTCTTTTGGGGATAAAAGAGGTATTTGTGGGTGAAAAGGTCCTATTTCGAGGGGGAAACCTGGTATTTCTTGGAGAAGATGTGATATATTTGGGAGAAATGAGGCATTTCTGGAAGAAACTGTCCAATTTGTGGGGAGAAGCCTGGTATTAGTGGGTGAGAAGGTCCTATTTCAGGAGGAATCCTGTTATTTCTTGGAGAAGATGTGATCTATTTGGGAGAAATGTGGCCTTTCTGGAAGAAACTGTCCTCTTTTGGGGATAAAAGAGGTATTTGTGGGTGATAAGGTCCTACTTCCAGGGGGAACCCTGGTATTTCTTGGAGAAGATGTGATCTATTTGGGAGAAATGTGGCATTTCTGGAAGAAACTGTCCTCTTTTGGGGATAAAAGAGGTATTTGTGGGTGAAAAGGTCCTATTTGAAGGGGGAAACCTGGTATTTCTTGGAGAAGATGTGATATATTTGGGAGAAATGTGGCATTTCTGGAAGAAACTGTCCCCTTTTGGGGATAAAAGAGGTATTTGTGGGTGAAAAGGTCCTATTTGAAGGGGGAAACGTGGTATTTCTTGGAGAAGAGGTGGTATATTTGGGAGAAATGTGGCCTTTCTGGAAGAAACTGTCCTCTTTTGGGGATAAAACAGGTATTTGTGCGTGAAAACGTTGTATTTGAAGGGGGAAACCTGTTATTTCTTGGAGAAGATGTGATATATTTGGGAGAAATCTGGCATTTCTGGAAGAAACTGTCCTATTTTGGAGATAAAAGAGGTATTTGTGGGTGATAAGGTCCTATTTGAAGGGGGAAAGCTGGTATTTCTTGGAGAAGATGTGATATATTTGGGAGAAATGTGGCCTTTCTGGAAGAAACTGTCCTCTTTTGGGGATAAAAGAGGTATTTGTGGGTGATAAGGTCCTATTTGAAGGGGGAACCCCGGTATTTCTTGGAGAAGATGTGATATATTTGGGAGAAAAGTGGCATGTCTGGAAGAAGCTGTCCTATTTTGGGGATAAAACAGGTCTTTGTGGGTGAAAATGTCCTATTTGAAGGGGGAAACCTGGTATTTCTTGGAGAAGATGTGATATATTTGGGAGAAATGTGGCCTTTCTGGAAGAAACTGTCCTCTTTTGGGGATAAAAGAGGTATTTGTGGGAGAAAATGTCCTATTTGAAGGGGGAACCCTGGTATTTCTTGGAGAAGATGTGATCTATTTGTGAGAAATGTGGCATGTCTGGAAGAAAATGTCCAATTTGGGGGGAGAAGGCTGGTAGTTTTGGGTGAGAAGGTCCTATTTCAGGAGGAATCCTGGTATTTCTTGGAGAAGATATGATATATTTGGGAGAAATGTGGCATTTCTGGAAGAAAATGTCCAATTTGGGGGGAGAAGGCTGGTAGTTTTGGGTGAGAAGGTCCTCTTTCAGGAGGAATCCTGGCATTTCTTGGAGAAGATGTGATATGTTTGGGAGAAATGTGGCCTTTCCGGAAGAAACTGTCCTCTTTTGGGGATAAAACAGGTATTAGTGGTTGAAAAGATCCTATTTCCAGGGGGAAACGTGGTATTTCTTGGAGAAGATGTGATCTATTTGGGAGAAATGTGGCATTTCTGGAAGAAAATGTCCTCTTTTGGGGATAAAAGAGGTATTTCATGGAGAAAAGGTCCTATTTGAAGGGGGAAACGTGGTATTTCTTGGAGAAGATGTGATATATTTGGGAGAAATGTGGCATTTCTGGAAGAAACTGTCGTATTTTGGGCATAAAACAGGTATTTGTGGTTGAAAAGGTCCTATTTGACAGGGGAAAGCTGGTATTTCTTGGAGAAAATGTGATATATTTGGGAGAAATGTGGCATTTCTGGAATAAACTGTCCTCTTTTGGGGATAAAAGAGGTATTTGTGGGTGAAAAGGTCCTATTTCGAGGGGGAAACCTGGTATTTCTTGGAGAAGATGTGATATATTTGGGAGAAATGAGGCATTTCTGGAAGAAACTGTCCAATTTGTGGGGAGAAGCCAGGTATTAGTGGGTGAGAAGGTCCTATTTCAGGAGGAATCCTGTTATTTCTTGGAGAAGATGTGATATATTTGGGAGAAATGTGGCATTTCTGGAAGAAACTGTCCTCTTTTGGGGATGAAAGAGGTATTTGTGGGTGAAAAGGTCCTATTTGAAGGGGGAAAGCTGGTATTTCTTGGAGAAGATGTGATCTATTTGGGAGAAATATGGCATGTCTGGAAGAAAATGTCCAATTTGGGGGGAGAAGGCTGGTAGTTTTGGGTGAGAAGGTCCTATTTCCTGGGGAATCCTGGTATTTCTTGGAGAAGATGTGATATATTTGGGAGAAATGTGGCATTTCTGTAAGAAAATGTCCAATTTGGGGGGAGAAGGCAGGTAGTTTTGGGTGAGAAGGTCCTATTTCAGGAGGAATCCTGTCATTTCTTGGAGAAGATGTGATATATTTGGGAGAAATGTGGCCCTTCCGGAAGAAACTGTCCTCTTTTGGGGATAAAAGAGGTATTTGTGGGTGAAAAGGTCCTATTTGAAGGGGGAACCCTGGTATTTCTTGGAGAAGATGTGATATATTTGGGAGAAATGTGGCATTTCTGGAAGAAACTGTCCTCTTTTGGGGATAAAGGAGGTATTTCATGGTGAAAAGGTCCTATTTGAAGGGGGAAAGCTGGTATTTCTTGGAGAAGATGTGATATGTTTGGGAGAAATCTGGCATTTCTGGAAGAAACTGTCCTCTTTTGGGGATAAAAGAGGTATTTGTGGGTGAAAAGGTCCTATTTGAAGTTGGAAACCTGGTATTTCTTGGAGAAGATATGATATATTTGGGAGAACTGAGACATTTCTGGAAGAAACTGTCCTATTTTGGGGATAAAACAGGTATTTGTGGGTGAAAAGGTCCTATTTGAAGGGGGAAACGTGGTATTTCTTGGAGAAGATGTGATATATTTGGGAGAAATCTGGCATTTCTGGAAGAATATGTTCAATTTGAGGGATAAAACAGGTATTTGTGGGTGAAAACGTTGTATTTGAAGGGGGAAACCTGGTATTTCTTGGAGAAGATGTGATATATTAGGGAGAAATGTGGCATGTCTGGAAGAAACTGTCCTATTTTGGGCATAAAACAGGTATTTGTGGGTGAAAAGGTCCTATCTGAAGGGGGAAACCTGGTATTTCTTGGAGAAGATGTGATATATTTGGGAGAAATGTGGCATTTCTGGAAGAAACTGTCCTCTTTTGGGGATAAAAGAGGTATTTGTGGGTGAAAAGGTCCTATTTGAAGGGGGAAAGCTGGTATTTCTTGGAGAAGATGTGATATATTTGGGAGAAATGTGGCATTTCTGGAAGAAACTGTCCTCTTTTGGGGATAAAAGAGGTATTTGTGGGTGATAAGGTCCTATTTGAAGGGGGAACCCTGGTATTTCTTGGAGAAGATGTGATATATTTGGGAGAAATGTGGCATTTCTGGAAGAAGCTGTCCTCTTTTGGGGATAAAAGAGGTATTTGTTGGTGAAAAGGTCCTATTTGAAGGGGGAAACGTGGTATTTCTTGGAGAAGATGTGATATATTTGGGAGAAATGTGGCATTTCTGGAAGAAACTGTCCTATTTTGGGGATAAAAGAGGTATTTGTGGGAGAAAAGGTCCTATTTGAAGGGGGAAAGCTGGTATTTCTTGGAGAAGATGTGATCTATTTGGGAGTAATGTGGCATGTCTGGAAGAAAATGTCCAATTTGGGGGGAGAAGGCTGGTAGTTTTGGGTGAGAAGGTCCTATTTCAGGAGGAATCCTGGTATTTCTTGGAGAAAATGTGATATGTTTGGGAGACATGTGGCATTTCTGGAAGAAAATGTCCAATTTGGGGGGAGAAGGCTGGTAGTTTTGGGTGAGAAGGTCCTATTTCAGGAGGAATCCTGGCATTTCTTGGAGAAGATGTGATATATTTGGGAGAAATGTGGCCTTTCTGGAAGAAACTGTCCTCTTTTGGGGATAAAAGAGGTATTAGTGGTTGAATAGGTCCTATTTGAAGGGGGAAACCTGGTATTTCTTGGAGAAGATGTGATCTATTTGGGAGAAATGTGGCATTTCTGGAAGAAAATGTCCTCTTTTGGGGATAAAAGAGGTATTTCATGGAGAAAAGGTCCTAATTCAAGGGGGAAACCTGGTATTTCTTGGAGAAGATGTGATATATTTGGGAGAAATGTGGCATTTCTGGAAGAAACTGTCCTATTTGAGGGATAAAAGAGGTATTAGTGGGTGAGAAGGTCCTATTTCAGGAGGAATCCTGCTATTTCTTGGAGAAGATGTGATATATTTGGAGAAATGTGGCCTTTCTATAAGAAACTGTCCTCTTTTGGGGATAAAAGAGGTATTTGTGGGTGAAAAGGTCCTATTTGAAGGGGGAAACCTGTTATTTCTTGGAGAAGATGTGATATATTTGGGAGAAATGTGGCATTTCTGGAAGAAACTGTCCTCTTTTGGGGATAAAACAGGTATTTGTGGGTGAAAAGGTCCTATTTGAAGGGGGAAACCTGGTATTTCTTGGAGAAGATGTGGTATATTTTTGAGAAATCAGGCATTTCTGGAAGAAACTGTCCTCTTTTGGGGATAAAACAGGTATTTGTGGGTGAAAACATTGTATTTGAAGGGGGAAACCTGGTATTTCTTGGAGAAGATGTGATCTATTTGGGAGAAATGTGGCATTTCTGGAAGAAACTGTCCTCTTTTGGGGATAAAAGAGGTATTTGTGGGTGAAAAGGTCCTATTTGAAGGGGGAATCGTGTTATTTCTTGGAGAAGATGTGATATATTTGGGAGAAATGTGGCATTTCTGGAAGAAACTGTCCTCTTTTGGGGATAAAAGAGGTATTTGTGGGTGATAAGGTCCTATTTGAAGGGGGAAACGTGGTATTTCTTGGAGAAGATGTGATATATTTGGGAGAAATGTGGCATGTCTGGAAGAATCTGTCCTCTTTTGGGGATAAAAAAGGTATTTGTGGCTGAAAAGGTCCTATTTGAAGGGGGAATCGTGGTATTTCTTGGAGAAGATGTGATATATTTGGGAGAAATGTGGCATTTCTGGAAGAAACTGTCCTATTTTGGGGATAAAAGAGGTATGTGTGGGTGAAAAGGTCCTATTTGAAGGGGGAAACCTGGTATTTCTTGGAGAAGATGTGATTTATTTGGGAGAAATGTGGCCTTTCTGGAAGAAAATGTCCAATTTGGGGGGAGAAGGCTGGTAGTTTTGGGTGAGAAGGTCCTATTTCAGGAGGAATCCTGGCATTTCTTGGAGAAGATGTGATATATCTGGGAGAAATGTGGCCTTTCCGGAAGAAACTGTCCTCTTTTGGGGATAAAAGAGGTATTAGTGGTTGAAAAGATCCTATTTCCAGGGGGAAACGTGGTATTTCTTGGAGAAGATGTGATCTATTTGGGAGAAATGTGGCATTTCTGGAAGAAAATGTCCTCTTTTGGGGATAAAAGAGGTATTTCATGGAGAAAAGGTCCAATTTGAAGGGGGAAACGTGGTATTTCTTGGTGAAGATGTGATCTATTTGGGAGAAATGTGGCATTTCTGGAAGAAACTGTTGTATTTTGGGCATAAAACAGGTACTTGTGGTTGAAAAGGTCCTATTTGAAGGGGGAAAGCTGGTATTTCTTGGAGAAGATGTGATATATTTGGGAGAAATGTGGCATTTCTGGAAGAAACTGTCCTCTTTTGGGGATAAAAGAGGTATTTGTGGGTGAAAAGGTCCTATTTGAAGGGGGAAAGCTGGTATTTCTTGGAGAAGATGTGATCTATTTGGGAGAAATGTGGCATTTCTGGAAGAAACTGTCCAATTTGTGGGGAGAAGCCTGGTATTAGTGGGTGAGAAGGTCCTATTTCAGGAGGAATCCTGGTATTTCTTGGAGAAGATGTGATCTATTTGGGAGAAATGTGGCATTTCTGGAAGAAACTGTCCTCTTTTGGGGATAAAACAGGTATTTGTGGGTGAAAAGGTCCTATTTGAAGGGGAAACGTGGTATTTCTTGGAGAAGATGTGATATATTTGGGAGAAATGTGGCATGTCTGGAAGAAACTGTCCTCTTTCGGGGATCAAAGAGGTATTTGTGGGTGAAAAGGTCCTATTTGAAGGGGGAAACCTGGTATTTCTTGGAGAAGATGTGATCTATTTGGGAGAAATGTGGCATTTTTGGAAGAAACTGTCCTCTTTTGGGGATAAAAGAGATATGTGTGCTTGAAAAGGTCCTATTTGAAGGGGGAAACCTGGTATTTCTTGGAGAAGATGTGATCTATTTGGGAGAAATGTGGCATGTCTGGAAGAAAATGTCCTATTTGGGGGGAGAAGGCTGGTACTTGTGGCAGAAAAGGTCCTATTTCAGGAGGAATCCTAGTATTTCTTGGAGGAGATGTGATATGTTTGGGAGAAATGTGGCCTTTCTGGAAGAAACTGTCCTCTTTTGGGCATAAAACAGGTATTTGTGGGTGAAAAGGTCCTATTTGAAGGAGGAAAGCTGGTATTTCTTGGAGAAGATGTGATCTATTTGGGAGAAATGTGGCATTTCTGGAAGAAACTGTCCTCTTTTGGGGATAAAAGAGGTATTTGTGGGTGAAAATTTCCTATTTGAAGGGGGAAACCTGGTATTTCTTGGAGAATATATGATATATTTGGGAGAACTGTGGCATTTCTGGAAGAAACTGTCCTCTTTTGGGGATAAAACAGGTATTTGTGTGTGAAAAGGTCCTATTTGAAGGGGGAAAGCTGGTATTTCTTGGAGAAGATGTGATATATTTGGGAGAAATGTGGCATTTCTGGAAGAAACTGTCCTCTTTTGGGGATAAAAGAGGTATTTGTGGGTGATAAGGTCCTATTTGAAGGGGGAACCCCGGTATTTCTTGGAGAAGATGTGATATATTTGGGAGAAATGTGGCATGTCTGGAAGAATCTGTCCTCTTTTGGGGATAAAACAGGTATTTGTGGCTGAAAAGGTCCTATTTGAAGGGGGAAACGTGGTATTTCTTGGAGAAGATGTGATATATATGGGAGAAATGTGGCATTTCTGGAAGAAAATGTCCTATTTGGGGGATAAAAGAGGTATGTGTGGTGAAAAGGTCCTATTTGAAGGGGGAAACCTGGTATTTCTTGGAGAAGATGTGATCTATTTGGGAGAAATGTGGCCTTTCTGGAAGAAAATGTCCAATTTGGGGGGAGAAGGCTGGTAGTTTTGGGTGAGAAGGTCCTATTTCAGGAGGAATCCTGGTATTTCTTGGAGAAGATATGATATATTTGGGAGAAATGTGGCATTTCTGGAAGAAAATGTCCAATTTGGGGGGAGAAGGCTGGTAGTTTTGGGTGAGAAGGTCCTATTTCAGGAGGAATCCTGGCATTTCTTGGAGAAGATGTGATATATCTGGGAGAAATGTGGCCTTTCCGGAAGAAACTGTCCTATTTTGGGGATAAAAGAGGTATTAGTGGTTGAAAAGATCCTATTTCCAGGGGGAAACCTGGTATTTCTTGGAGAAGATGTGATCTATTTGGGAGAAAAGTGGCATTTCTGGAAGAAAATGTCCTCTTTTGGGGATAAAAGAGGTATTTCATGGAGAAAAGGTCCTATTTGAAGGGGGAAACCTGGTATTTCTTGGAGAAGATGTGATCTATTTGGGAGAAATGTGGCATTTCTGGAAGAAACTGTCGTATTTTGGGCATAAAACAAGTATTTGTGGTTGAAAAGGTCCTATTTGAAGGGGGAAAGCTGGTATTTCTTGGAGAAGATGTGATCTATTTGGGAGAAATGTGGCATTTCTGGAAGAAACTGTCCTCTTTTGGGGATAAAAGAGGTATTTGTGGGTGAAAAGGTCCTATTTGAAGGGGGAACCGTGGTATTTCTTGGAGAAGATGTGATCTATTTGGGAGAAATGTGGCATTTCTGGAAGAAACTGTCCAATTTGTGGGGAGAAGCCTGGTATTAGTGGGTGAGAAGGTCCTATTTCAGGAGGAATCCTGGTATTTCTTGGAGAAGATGTGATATATTTGGGAGAAATGTGGCATTTCTGGAAGAAACTGTCCTCTTTTGGGGATAAAAGAGGTATTTGTGGGTGATAAGGTCCTATTTGAAGGGGGAAAGCTGGTATTTCTTGGAGAAGATGTGATATATTTGGGAGAAATGTGGCATGTCTGGAAGAAACTGTCCTCTTTCGGGGATAAAAGAGGTATTTGTGGGTGAAAAGGTCCTATTTGAAGGGGGAAACGTGGCATTTCTTGGAGAAGATGTGATCTATTTGGGAGAAATGTGGCATTTCTGGAAGAAACTGTCCTCTTTTGGGGATAAAAGAGATATGTGTGGGTGAAAAGGTCCTATTTGAAGGGGGAAACCTGGTATTTCTTGGAGAAGATGTGCTATATTTGGGAGAAATGTGGCATGTCTGGAAGAAAATGTCCTATTTGGGGGGAGAAGGCTGGTACTTGTGGCAGAAAAGGTCCTATTTCAGGAGGAATCCTAGTATTTCTTGGAGGAGATGTGATATGTTTGGGAGAAATGTGGCATGTCTGGAAGAAACTGTCCTCTTTTGGTCATAAAGCAGGTATTTGTGGGTGAAAAGGTCCTATTTGAAGGGGGAAAGCTGGTATTTCTTGGAGAAGATGTGATCTATTTGGGAGAAATGTGGCATTTCTGGAAGAAACTGTCCTCTTTTGGGGATAAAACAGGTATTTGAGGGTGAAAATTTCCTATTTGAAGGGGGAAACCTGGTATTTCTTGGAGAAGATATGATATATTTGGGAGAACTGTGGCATTTCTGGAAGAAACTGTCCTCTTTTGGGGATAAAACAGGTATTTTTGGGTGAAAAGGTCCTATTTGAAGGGGGATAGCTGGTATTTCTTGGAGAAGATGTGATATATTTGGGAGAAATCTGGCATTTCTGGAAGAATATGTTCAATTTGAGGGATAAAACAGGTATTTGTGGTTGAAAAGGTCCTATTTGAAGGGGGAAACCTGGTATTTCTTGGAGAAGATGTGATCTATTTGGGAGAAATGTGGCATGTCTGGAATTAACTGTCCTCTTTTGGGGATAAAACAGGTATATGTGGGTGATAAGGTCCTATTTGAAGGGGGAAAGCTGGTATTTCTTGGAGAAGATGTGATCTATTTGGGAGAAATCTGGCATTTCTGGAAGAAACTGTCCTATTTTGGGGGGAGAAGGCTGGTATTTGGGGGAGAAAAGTTCCTATTTCAGGAGGAATCCTGGTATTTCTTGGAGAAGATGTGATCTATTTGGGAGAAATGTGGCATTTCTGGAAGAAACTGTCCTCTTTTGGGGATAAAAGATGTATTTGTGGGTGAAAAGGTCCTATTTGAAGGGGGAAACGTGGTATTACTTGGAGAAGATGTGATATATTTGGGAGAAATCTGGCATTTCTTGAAGAAACTGTCCTCTTTTGGGGATAAAACAGGTACTTGTGGGTGAAAAAGTCCTATTTGAAGGGGGAAACCTGGTATTTCTTGGAGAAGATGTGGTATATTTGGGAGAAATGTGGCATTTCTGGAAGAAACTGTCCTCTTTTGGGGATAAAACAGGTATTTGAGGGTGAAAACGTTGTATTTGAAGGGGGAAACCTGGTATTTCTTGGAGAAGATGTGATCTATTTGGGAGAAATGTGGCATGTCTGGAAGAAACTGTCGTATTTTGGGGATCAAAGAGGTATTTGTGGGTGAAAAGGTCCTATTTGAAGTTGGAAACCTGGTATTTCTTGGAGAAGATGAGACGTGTTTGGGAGAAATGTGGCATTTCTGGTAGAAACTGTCCTATTTGAGGGATAAAAGAGGTATTTGTGGGTGAAAAGGTCCTATTTCAGGAGGAATCCTGGTATTTCTTGGAGAAGATGTGATATATTTGGGAGAAATGTGGCATTTCTGGAAGAAACTGTCCTCTTTTGGGGATAAAAGAGGTATTTGTGGGTGATAAGGTCCTATTTGAAGGGGGAACCCCGGTATTTCTTGGAGAAGATGTGATCTATTTGGGAGAAATGTGGCATTTCTGGAAGAAACTGTCCTCTTTTGGGGATAAAACAGGTATTTGTGGGTGAAAAGGTCCTATTTGAAGGGGGAAACGTGGTATTTCTTGGAGAAGATGTGATATATTTGGGAGAAATCTGGCATTTCTGGAAGAATATGTCCAATTTGAGGGATAAAAGAGGTATTTGTGGGAGAAAAGGTCCTATTTGACGGGGGAAAGCTGGTATTTCTTGGAGAAGATGTGATCTATTTGGGAGAAATTTGGCATTTCTGGAAGAAAATGTCCAATTTGGGGGGAGAAGGCTGGTAGTTTCGGGTGAGAAGGTCCTATTTCAGGAGGAATCCTGGTATTTCTTGGAGAAGATGTGATCTATTTGGGAGAAATGTGGCCTTTCTGGAAGAAACTGTCCAATTTGGGGGGAGAAGGCTGGCAGTTTTGGGTGAGAAGGTCCTATTTCAGGAGGAATCCTGGTATTTCTTGGAGAAGATGTGATATATTTGGGAGAAATGTGGCATTTCTGGAAGAAACTGTCCTATTTGAGGGATAAAAGAGGTATTTGTGGGTGAAAAGGTCCTATTTCAGGAGGAATCCTGGTATTTCTTGGAGAAGATGTGATATATTTGGGAGAAATGTGGCATTTCTGGAAGAAACTGTCCTCTTTTGGGGATCAAAGAGGTATTTTTGGGTGAAAAGGTCCTATTTGAAGGGGGAAACCTGGTATTTCTTGGAGAAGATGTGATATATTTGGGAGAAATGTGGCGTTTCTGGAAGAAACTGCCCTCTTTTGGGGATAAAACAGGTATTTGTGGGTGAGAAGGTCCTATTTGAAGGGGGAACCGTGGTATTTCTTGGAGAAGATGTGGTATATTTGGGAGAAATGTGGCATTTCTGGAAGAAACTGTCCTCTTTTGGGGATAAAACAGGTATTTGTGGGTGAAAACGTTGTATTTGAAGGGGGAAACCTGGTATTTCTTGGAGAAGATGTGATCTATTTGGGAGAAATCTGGCATTTCTGGAAGAAACTGTCCTCTTTTGGGGATAAAAGAGGTATTTGTGGGTGAAAAGGTCCTATTTGAAGGGGGAAACGTGGTATTTCTTGGAGAAGATGTGATATATTTGGGAGAAATGTGGCATTTCTGGAAGAAACTGTCCTCTTTTGGGGATAAAACAGGTATTTGTGGGTGATAAGGTCCTATTTGAAGGGGGAACCCCGGTATTTCTTGGAGAAGATGTGGTATATTTGGGAGAAATGTGGCATTTCTGGAAGAAACTGTCCTCTTTTGGGGATAAAACAGGTATTTGTGGGTGAAAAGGTCCTATTTGAAGGGGGAAACGTGGTATTTCTTGGAGAAGATGTGATATATTTGGGAGATATCTGGCATTTCTGGAAGAATATGTCCTCTTTTGGGGATAAAAGTGGTATTTGTGGTTGAAAAGTTCCTATTTGACGGGGGAAAGCTGGTATTTCTTGGAGAAGATGTGATCTATTTGGGAGAAATCTGGCATTTCTGGAAGAAAATGTCCAATTTGGGGGGAGAAGGCTGGTAGTTTTGGGTGAGAAGGTCCTATTTCAGGAGGAATCCTGGTATTTCTTGGAGAAGATGTGATCTATTTGGGAGAAATGTGGACTTTCTGGAAGAAAATGTCCAATTTGGGGGGAGAAAGCTGGTAGTTTTGGGTGAGAAGGTCCTATTTCAGGAGGAATCCTGGTATTTCTTGGAGAAGATGTGATCTATTTGGGAGAAATGTGGCATTTCTGGAAGAAACTGTCCTCTTTTGGGGATAAAACAGGTACTTGTGGGTGAAAAGGTCCTATTTGAAGGGGAATTCCAGGAATGCCAGATTTCTCCCAAATATACCACATCTTCTCCAAGAAATACCGGCTTTCCCCCTTCAAATAGGACCTTTTCACCCACAAATACCTCTTTTATCCCCAAAAGAGGACAGTTTTTTCCAGACATGCCACATTTCTCCCAAATATATCACATCTTCTCCAAGAAATACCTGGATTCCCCCTTGTAATAAGACCTTTTCTCCCACAAATACCTCTTTTATCCCCAAAAGAGGACAGTTTCTTCCAGAAAGGCCACATTTCTCCCTAATAGATCACATCTTCTCCAAGAAATACCAGGTTTCCCCCTTCAGATAGGACCTTTTCACCCACTAATAGCAGGCTTCTCCCACCAAATAGGACAGTTTCTTCCAGAAATGCCACATTTCTCCCAAATATATCACACCTTCTCCAAGAAATACCAGGTTTCCCCCTTCAAATAGGACCTTTTCAACCACTAATACCTCTTTTATCCCCAAAATAGGACAGTTTCTTCCAGACATGCCACATTTCTCCCAAATATAGCACATCTCCTTCAAGAAATACCAGCTTTCCCCCTTCAAATAGGACCTTTTCTCCCACAAATACCTCTTTTATCCCCAAAAGAGGACAGTTTCTTCCAGAAATGCCTGATTTCTCCAAAATATATCACATCTTCTCCAAGAAATAACAGGTTTCCCCCTTCAAATACGACCTTTTCTCCCACAAATACCTCTTTTATCCCCAAAAGAGGACAGTTTCTTCCAGAAATGCCACATTTCTCCCAAATATACCACATCTTCTCCAAGAAATACCAGGTTTCCCCCTTCAAATAGGACCTTTTCACCCACAAGTACCTATTTTATCCCCAAAAGAGGACAGTTTCTTCAAGAAATGCCACATTTCTCCCAAATATATCACATCTTCTCCAAGAAATACCAGCTTTCCCCCTTCAAATAGGACCTTTTCACCCACAAATACCTCTTTTATCCCCAAAAGAGGACAGTTTCTTCCAGAAATGCCACATTTCTCCCAAATATATCACATCTTCTCCAAGAAATGCCACGTTTCCCCCTTCAAATAGGACCTTTTCACCCACAAATACCTCTTTTATCCCCAAAAGAGGACAGTTTCTTCCAGAAATGCCACATTTCTCCCAAATAGATCACATCTTCTCCAAGAAATACCAGGTTTCCCCCTACAAATAGGAACTTTTCACCCACAAATACCACTTTTATCCCCAAAAGAGGACATTTTCTTCCGGAAATGCCACATTTCTCCCAAACATATCACATCTTCTCCAAGAAATACCAGCTTTCCCCCTTCAAATAGGACTTTTTCACCCACAAATACCTCTTTGATCCCCAAAAGAGGACAGTTTCTTCCGGAAATGCCTGATTTCTCCCAAATATATCACATCTTCTCCAAGAAATACCAGGTTTCCCCCTTCAAAAAGGACCTTTTCACCCTCAAATACGTCTTTATCCCTCAAATAGGACAGTTTCTTCCAGAAATGCCACATTTCTCCGAAATAGATCACATCTTCTCCAAGAAATACCAGGATTCCTCCTGAAAGAGGACCTTTTCTCCCACAAATACCAGCCTTCTCCCCCCAAATAGGACAGTTTCTTCCAGAAATGCCACATTTCTCCCAAACATATCACATCTTCTCCAAGAAATACCAGCTTTCCCCCTTCAAATAGGACCTTTTCACCCACTAATAGCAGGCTTCTCCCCCCAAATAGGACATTTACTTCTAGAAATGCCACATTTCTCCCAAATACATCACATCTTCTCCAAGAAATACCAGGTTTCCCCCTTCAAATAGGACCTTTTCACCCACACATACCTCTTTTATCCCCAAAAGAGGACAGTTTCTTCCAGAAAGGCCACATTTCTCCCTAATATATCACATCTTCTCATAGAAATACCAGGTTTCACCCTACAAATAGGAACTTTTCACCCACAAATACCTCTTTTATCCCCAAAAGAGGACAGTTTCTTCCGGAAATGCCACATTTCTCCCAAATAGATCACATCTTCTCCAAGAAATACCAGGTTTCCCCCTTCAAATAGGACCTTTTCTCCCACAAATACCTCTTTTATCCCCAAAACAGGACAGTTTCTTCCAGACATGCCACATTTCTCCCAAATAGATCACATCTTCTCCAAGAAATACCAGCTTTCCCCCTTCAAATACGACCTTTTCACACACAAATACCTGTTCTATCCCCAAAAGAGGACAGTTTCTTCCAGAAATGCCCGATTTTCTCCCAAATAGATCACATCTTCTCCAAGAAATACCTGGTTTTCCCCTTCAAATAGGACCTTTTCACCCACAAATACCTCTTTTATCCCCAAAAGAGGACAGTTTCTTCCAGAAATGCCACATTTCTCCCAAATAGATCACATCTTCTCCAAGAAATACCAGGTTTCCCCCTTCAAATAGGACCTTTTCTCCATGAAATACCTCTTTTATCCCCAAAAGAGGACAGTTTCTTCCAGAAAGGCCACATTTCTCCCAAATATATCACATCTCCTGCAAGAACTACCAGCATTCCCCCTTCAAATAGGACCTTTTCACCCACAAATACCTCTTTTATCCCCAAAAGAGGACAGTTTCTTCCAGAAATGCCACATTTCTCCCAAATATATCACATCTTCTCCAAGAAATACCAGGATTCCTCCTGAAATAGGACCTTCTCACCCACAACTACCAGCCTTCTCCCCACAAATTGGACATTTTCTTCCAGAAATGCCTCATTTCTCCCAAATAGATCACATCTTCTCCAAGAAATACCAGGTTTCCCCCTTCAAATACGACCTTTTCAACCACTAATACCTCTTTTATCCCCAAAAGAGGACAGTTTCTTCCAGAAATGCCACATTTCTCCCAAATAGATCACATCTTCTCCAAGAAATAACAGGTTTCCCCCTTCAAATAGGACCTTTTCAACCACAAATACCACTTTTCTCCCCAAAATACGACAGTTTCTTCCAGAAATGCCACATTTCTCCCAAATATATCACATCTTCTCCAAGAAATACCAGCTTTCCCCCCTTCAAATAGGACCTTTTCTCCATGAAATACCTCTTTTATCCCCAAAAGAGGACTTTTTCTTTCAGAAAGGCCACATTTCTCCCAAATATATCACTTCTTCACCAACAAATACCAGGTTTCCCCCTTCAAATAGGACCTTTTCAACCACTAATACCTCTTTTATCCCCAAAAGAGTACAGTTTCTTCCGGAAAGGCCACATTTCTCCCAAATAGATCACATCTTCTCCAAGAAATACCAGGATTCCTCCTGAAATAGGACCTTCTCACCCAAAACTACCAGCCTTCTCCCCCCAAATTGGACATTTTCTTCCAGAAATGAAACATTTCTCCCAAATAGATCACATCTTCTCCAAGAAATACCAGGATTCCTCCTGAAATAGGACCTTCTCACCCAAAACTACCAGCCTTCTCCACCCAAATTGGACATTTTCTTCCAGAAAGGCCACATTTCTCCCAAATATACCACATCTTCTCCAAGAAATACCACGTTTCCCCCTTCAGATAGGACCTTTTCAACCACAAATACCTGTTTTATCCCCAAAAGAGGACAGTTTCTTCCAGAAAGGCCACATTTCTCCCAAATAGATCACATCTTCTCCAAGAAATACCAGGTTTCCCCCCTTCAAATAGGACCTTTTCACCAACAAATACCTGTTTTATCCCCAAAAGAGGACAGTTTCTTCCAGAAATGCCAGATTTCTCCCAAATATATCACATCTTCTCCAAGAAATACCAGGTTTCCCCCTTCAAATAGGACCTTTTCACCCACAAATACCTCTTTTATCCCCAAAAGAGGACAGTTTCTTCCAGACATGCCACATTTCTCCCAAATATATCACATCTTCTCCAAGAAATACCAGCTTTCCCCCTTGAAATAGGACCTTTTCAACCACAAATACCTCTTTATCCCCAAAATAGGACAGTTTCTGCCAGAAATGCCAGATTTCTCCCAAATAGATCACATCTCCTCCAAGAAATACCAGGATTCCTCCTGAAATAGGACCTTCTCACCCAAAACTACCAGCCTTCTCCCCCCAAATTGGACATTTTCTTCCAGAAATGAAACATTTCACCCAAACATATCATATCTTCTCCAAGAAATACCAGGATACCCCCCTTCAAATAGGACCTTATCACCCACAAATACCTGTTTTATCCCCAAAAGAGGACAGTTTCTTCCAGAAAGGCCACATTTCTCCCAAATATACCACATCTTCTCCAAGAAATAGCAGGTTTCCCCCTTCAAATACAACGTTTTCACCAACAAATACCTGTTTTATCCCTCAAATTGGACATATTCTTCCAGAAATGCCAGATTTCTCCCAAATAGATCACATCTTCTCCAAGAAATACCACGTTTCCCCCCTTCAAATAGGACCTTTTCACCCACAAATACCTCTTTTATCCCCAAAAGAGGACAGTTTCTTCCAGAAATGCTACATTTCTCCAAAATATATCATATCTTCTCCAAGAAATACCAGGTTTCCCCCTTCAAATAGGACCTTATCACCCACAAATACCACTTTTATCCCCAAAATAGGGCAGTTTCTTCCAGAAATGCCACATTTCTCCCAAGCATATCGCATCTTCTCCAAGAAATACCAGGTTTCCTCCTTGAAATAGGACCTTTTCACCCACAAATACCTCTTTGATCCCCTAAAGAGGACAGTTTCTTCCAGACATGCCACATTTCTCCCAAATAGATCACATCTTCTCCAAGAAATACCAGCTTTCCCCCTTCAAATAGGAACTTTTCACCCACAAGTACCTGTTTTATCCCCAAAAGAGGACAGTTTCTTCCAGACATGCCACATTTCTCCCAAATAGATCACATCTCCTCCAAGAAATACCACGTTTCCCCCTTCAAATAGGACATTTTCTCCCACAAATACCTCTTTTATCCCCAAAAGAGGACAGTTTCTTCCAGAAATGCCACATTTCTCCCAAATATATCACATCTTCTCCAAGAAATACCAGCTTTCCCCCTTCAAAAGGAGCTTTTCACCCACAAATACCTGTTTTGTCCCCAAAAGAGGACAGTTTCTTCCAGAAATGCCACATTTCTCCCAAATATATCACATCTTCTCCAAGAAATACCAGGGTTCCAACTTCAAATAGGACCGTTTCACCCACAAATACCTCTTGTATCCCCAAAAGAGGACAGTTTCTTCCAGATATGCCACATTTCTCCCAAATAGATCACATCTTCTCCAAGAAATACCAGCTTTCCCCCTTCAAATAGGACCTTTTCACCCACACATACCTCTTTTATCCCCAAAAGAGGACAGTTTCTTCCAGACATGCCACATTTCTTCCAAATATACCACATCTCCTTCAAGAAATACCAGGTTTCCCCCTTCAAATAGGAACTTTTCTCCCACAAATACCTGTTTTATCCCCAAAACAGGACACTTTCTTCCAGAAATGCCACATTTCTCCCAAATATATCACATCTTCTCCAAGAAATACCAGGTTTTCCCCTGGAAATAGGACCTTTTCACCGACAAATACCTCTTTTATCCCCAAAAGAGGACATTTTCTTCCAGAAATGCCCGATTGCTCCCAAATAGATCACATCTTCTCCAAGAAATGCCAGGGTTCCCCCTTCAAATAGGACCTTTTCACGCACAAATACCTCTTTTATCCCCAAAAGAGGACAGTTTCTTCCAGAAAGGCCACATTTCTACCAAATATATCACATCTTCTCCAAGAAATACCAGCATTCCCCCTTCAAATAGGACCTTTTCACCCACAAATACCTCTTTTATCCCCCAAATTGGACAGTTTCTTGCAGAAATGCCACATTTCTCCCAAATGGATCACATCTTCTCCAAGAAATACCAGGTTTCCCTCTGCAAATAGGACGTTCTCACCCACAACTACCAGCCTTATTCCCACAAATTGGACAGTTTCTTCCAGAAATGCCTCATTTCTCCCAAATATATCACATCTTCTCCAAGAAATACCAGGTTTCCCCGGGGAAGTAGGACCTTCTCACCTACAAATACCTCTTTTATCCCAAAAAGAGGACAGTTTCTTCCAGAAATGCCACATTTCTCCCAAATAAATCACATCTTCTCCAAGAAATACCAGGTTTCCCCCTTGAATTAGGACCTTTTCTCCATGAAATACCTCTTTTATCCCCAAAAGAGGACAGTTTCTTCTAGAAATGCCTCATTTCTCCCAAATATATCACATCTTCTCCAAGAAATACCAGGTATCCACCTCGAAATAGGATCTTTTCAACCACTAATACCTCTTTTATCCCCAAAATAGGACAGTTTCTTCCGGAAAGGCCGCATTTCTCCCAGATATATCACATCTTCTCCAAGAAATGCCAGGATTCCTCCTGAAATAGGACGTTCTCACCCAAAACTACCAGCCTTCTCCCCCGAAAATGGACATTTTCTTCCACAAATGCCACAATTCTCCCAAATATATCACATCTTCTCCAAGAAATACCAGGATTCCTCCTGAAATAGGACCTTCTCACCGAAAACTACAAGCCTTCTCCCCCCAAATTGGACATTTTTTTCCAGACATGCCACATTTCTCCCAAATAGATCACATCTTCTCCAAGAAATACCAGGTTTCCCCCTTCAAATAGGACCTTTTCACCCACAAATACCTCTTTTATCCCCAAAATAGGACAGTTTCTTCCAGACATGCCACATTTCTCCCAAATATATCACATCTTCTCCAAGAAATACCAGCTTTCCCCCTTCAAATAGGACCTTTTCACCCTCAAATACCTGTTTTATCCCCAAAATAGGACAGTTTCTTCCAGACATGCCACATTTCTCCAAAATATATCACATCTCCTCCAAGAAATACCAGGGTTCCCCCTTCAAATAGGACCTTATCACCCACAAATACCTGTTTTATCCCCAAAAGAGGACAGTTTCTTCCAGAAATGCCACATTTCTCCCAAATAGATCACATCTTCTCCAAGAAATACCAGGGTTCCAACTTCAAATAGGACCGTTTCACCCACAAATACCTCTTGTATCCCCAAAAGAGGACAGTTTCTTCCAGAAATGCCAGATTTCTCCCAAATAGATCACATCTTCTACAAGAAATAACAGGTTTCCCCCTTCAAATACAACGTTTTCACCCACAAATACCTGTTTTATCCCCAAAAGAGGACAGTTTCTTCCAGAAATGCCACATTTCTCCCAAATATACCACATCTTCTCCGAGAAACACCACGTTTCCCCCTTCAAATAGGACCTTTTCACCCACAAATACCTCTTTTATCCCCAAAAGAGGACAGTTTCTTCCAGAAATGCCACATTTCTCCCAAATAGATCACATCTTCTCCAAGAAATACCACGTTTCCCCCTTCAAATAGGACCTTTTCACCCACACATACCTCTTTTACCCCAAAAGAGCTCGGTTTCTTCCAGAAATGCCACATTTCTCCCAAATATATCACATCTTCTCCAAGAAATACCACGGTTCCCCCTTCAAATAGGACCTTTTCACCCACAAATACCTCTTTTATCCCCAAAAGAGGACAGTTTCTTCAAGAAATGCCACATTTCTCCCAAATAGATCACATCTTCTCCAAGAAATTCCAGCTTTTCCCGTTCAAATAGGACCTTTTCACCCACAAATACCTCTTTTATCCCCAAAAGAGGACAGTTTCTTCCAGAAATGCCACATTTCTCCCAAATAGATCACAACTCCTCCATGAAATACCACGTTTCCCCCATCATATAGGTCCTTTTCTCCATGAAATACCTCTTTTATCCCCAAAGGAGGACAGATAGGCCAGATTTCTAACAGATATATCACATCTTCTCCAAGAAATACCAGGTTTCCCTCTTCAAATAGGACCTTTTCTCCATGAAATACCTCTTTTATCCCCAAAATAGGACAGTTTCTTCCAGAAATGCCACTTTTCTCCCAAATATATCACATCTTCTCCAAGAAATTCCAGGGTTCCCCCTAAAAATAGGACCTTGTCACCCACAGATTCCTGTTTTATCCCTTTGTTCCGAGCGACTTTTCGTTTTGGAGTGTTTATCCGATGCTACACTTCAGCATTCTGTGACGAATAAAATAGAAGAGAAAAGCCCCACTAATAAGGCAGCTAGAAGCTCCAGATGCCACACACATTGTGCTTTCAGGGAGGACGTTCCAGAAAGTCGACAGTTGTGGCTTCTTTCCTGCGGAGAAAAAAACCCCTGTTTTCAGGCAATGCAGTAGGCTGAATTCGCTCCTTCTCGGCATTTCAATACCGCTCCTTCGCTCTCGTGGCTCGAACGCGGCACTCGCGCAGAACCGCTCCGGAGAGTCTGCAGTTGCTGGCCGGTCCATCGCGGTTCTGCCCGAGTGCCGCTTGCAGCCTTCAGCAGCGCTCTCGTTTCTCTCGGATGCCGGGAAAGAGCGACTTCAGCCGGATGCTTTTCTCCGACGAGTGAGCGGCTTCTTCTGCGCACATCGCAATGGAGCGCTTTTGACTTCTCCATGTGTCCATGCAGAATGCACTACGCTTCTCTCTCATTCATATCCCTTCCTTCCGAGCGACATTTCGTTTTGGAGTGTTTATCCGATGCTACACTTCAGCATTCTGTGACGAATAAAATATAAGAGAAAAGCCCCACTAATAAGATAGCTAGAAGCTCCAGAAGCCACACACATTGTGCTTTCAGGGAGGACGTTCCAGAAAGTCGAGAGTTGTGGCTTGTTTCCTGCGGAGAAAAAACCCCTGTTTTCAGGCAATGCTGGACGCTGAATTCGCATCTTCTCGGCATAGGAATACCGCTCCTTCGATCTCGTGGCTCGAAAGCGGCACTCGCGCTGAACCGCTCCGGAGAGTCTGCAGTTGCTGGCCGGTCCATCGCGGTTCTGCCCGAGTGCCGCTTGCAGCCTTCAGCAGCGCTCTCGTTTCTCTCGGATGCCGGGAAAGAGCGACTTCAGCCGTATGCTTTGCTCCGACGAGTGAGCGGCTTCTTCTGCGCACATCGCAATGGAGAGCTTCTGACTTCTCCATGTGTCCATGCAGAATGCACTACGCTTCTCTCTCATTCTTATCCCTTTTTCCGAGCGACATATCGTTTTGGATTGTTTATCCCATGCTACACTTCAGCATTCTGTGACGAATAGAGTAGAAGAGAAAAGCCCCACTAATAAGGCAGCTAGAAGTTCGAGGAGCGACACACGTAGTGCTTTCAGGGAGGACGTTCCAGAAAGTCGAGAGTTGTGGCTTGTTTCCTGCGGAGAAAAAACCCCCTGTTTTCAGGCTATTCAGTAGTCTGCAACTGCAGACTGTCCGGTGTGGTTCAGCGCAAATGCCGCTTTCGAGCCACGAGAGAGGAGGAGCGGCATTCCTATGCCGAGAACGAGCGTATTCAGCCTACTGCATTGCCTGAAAAAAGGGGGTTTTTTCTCCGCAGGAAACAAGCCACAACTCTCGACTTTCTGGAACGTCCTCCCTGAAAGCACTACGTGCGTTGCTCCTCGAACTTCTAGCTGCCTTATTAGTGGGGCTTTTCTCTTCTACTCTATTCGTCACAGAATGCTGAAGTGTAGCATGGGATAAACAATCCAAAACGATATGTCGCTCGGAAAAAGGGATAAGAATGAGAGAGAAGCGTAGTGCATTCTGCATGGACACATGGAGAAGTCAGAAGCGCTCCATTGCGATGTGCGCAGAAGAAGCCGCTCACTCGTCGGAGCAAAGCATCCGGCTGAAGTCGCTCTTTCCCGGCATCCGAGAGAAACGAGAGCGCTGCTGAAGGCTGCAAGCGGCACTCGGGCAGAACCGCGATGGACCGGCCAGCAACTGCAGACTCTCCGGAGCGGTTCAGCGCGAGTGCCGCTTTCGAGCCACGAGAGCGAAGGAGCGGTATTCCTATGCCGAGAAGATGTGAATTCAGCCTACAGCATTGCCTGAAAACAGGGGGTTTTTTCTCCGCAGGAAACAAGCTACAACTCTCGACTTTCTGGAACGTCCTCCCTGAAAGCACAAAGTGTGTGGCTTCTGGAGCTTCTAGCTGCCTCATTAGTGGGGCTTTTCTCTTCTACTCTATTCGTCACAGAATGCTGAAGTGTAGCATCGGATAAACACTCCAAAACGAAAAGTCGATCGGAACAAAGGGATAAAACAGGTATTTGTGGGTGACAGGGTCCTATTTGAAGGGGGAAACCTGGTATTTCTTTGAGAAGATGTGATATATTTGGGAGAAATGTGGCATGTCTGGAAGAAACTGTCCTCTTTTGGGGACAAAACATGTATTTGTGGGTGAAAATGTCCTTTTCAAGGGGGGAACCTGGTATTTCTTGGAGAAGATGTGATATATTTGAGAGAAATATGGCCTTTCTGGAAGAAACTGTCCTCTTTTGGGGAAAAAAGAGGTATTTGTGGGTGAAAAGGTCCTATTTGAAGGGGGAAACCTGGTATTTCTTGGAGAAGATGTGGTATATTTGGGAGAAATGTGGCATTTCTGGAAGAAACTGTCCTATTTTGGGGTAAAAGAGGTATTTGTGGGTGAGAAGGTCCTATTTGAAGGGGGAAACCTGGTATTTCTTGGAGAAGATGTGATATATTTGGGAGAAATGTGGCATGTCTGGAAGAAACTGTCCAATTTAGGGGATAAAACAGGTATTTGAGGGTGAGAAGGTCCTATTTGAAGGGGGAAACCTGGTACTCTTTGGAGAAGATGTGATATGTTTGGGAGAAATGTGGCATTTCTGGAAGAAACTGTCCTATTTGGGGGGAGAAGGCTGGTATTTGTGGGAGAAAAGGTCCTATTTGAAGGGGGAACCCAGGTATTTCTTGGAGAAGATGTGATATATTTGGGAGAAATGTGGCATGTCCGGAAGAAACTGTCCTATTTGAGGGATAAAGAGGTATTTGTGGGTGAAAAGGTCCTATTTGAAGGGAGAAACGTGGTATTTCTTGGAGAAGATGTGATATATTTGGGAGAAATGTGGCATTTCTGGAAGAAACTGTCCTATTTTGGGGATAAAAGAATTTTTTGTTGGTGAAAAGGTCCTATTTGAAGGGGGAAAGCTGGTATTTCTTGGAGAAGATGTGATATATTTGGGAGAAATGTGGCCTTTCTGGCAGAAACTGTCCTCTTTTGGGGATAAAAGAGGTATTTGTGGGTGAAAAGGTCCTATTTGAAGGGGGAACCTGGTATTTCCTGGAATAGATGTGATATATTTGGGGGAAATGTGGCATGTCAGGAAGAAACTGTCCTATTTTGCGGATTAAAGAGGTATTTGTGGGAGAAAAGGTCCTATTTGAAGGGGGAAACCTGGTATTACTTGGAGAAGATGAGATATATTTGGGAGAAATGTGGCATTTCTGCAAGAAACTGTCCTATTTTGGGGATAAAAGAGGTATTTGTGGGTTAAAAAGTCCTATTTGAAGGGGGAAACCTGGTATTTCTTGGAGAAGATGTGATCTATTTGGGAGAAATGTGGCCTTTCTGGAAGAAAATGTCCAATTTGGGGGGAGAAGGCTGGTAGTTGTGGGTGAGAAGGTCCTCTTTCAGGAGGAATCCTGGTATTTCTTGGAGAAGATGCGATATATTTGGGAGAAATCTGGCCTTTCTGGAAGAAAATGTCCAATTTGGGGGGAGAAGGCTGGTAGTTTTGGGTGAGAAGGTCCTCTTTCAGGAGGAATCCTGGCATTTCTTGGAGAAGATGTGATATATTTGGGAGAAATGTTGCATTTCTGGAAGAAACTGTTATCTTTAGGGGATAAAAGAGGTATTTGTGGGTGAAAAGTTCCTATTTGAAGGGGGAAACCTGGTATTTCTTGGAGAAGATGTGATCTATTTGGGAGAAATGTGGCATTTCTAGAAAAAAATGTCTAATTTGAGGGATAGAAGAGGTATTTGAGGGTGAAAAGGTCCTATTTCCAGGGGGAAACCTTGTATTTCTTGGAGAAGATGTGTTTTATTAGGGAGAAATGTGGCCTTTCTGAAAGAAAATGTCCTCTTTGGGGATAAAAGAGGTATTTGTGGGTGAGAAGGTCCTATTTGAAGGGGGAACCCTGGTATTTCTTGGAGAAGATGTGATATATTTGGGAGAAATGTGGCATTTCTGGAAGAAAATGTCCTATTTTGTGGATGAAACAGGTATTTGTGGGTGAAAAGGTCCTATTTGAAGGTGGAAACCTGTTATTTCTTGGAGAAGATGTGATATATTTGGGAGAAATATGGCCTTTCAGGAAGAAACTGTCCTCTTTTGGGGATAAAACAGGTATTTGTGGGTGAAAAGGTCCTATTTGAAGGGGGAAACGTGGTATTTCTTGGAGAAGATGTGATATATTTGGGAGAAATGTGGCATTTCTGGAAGAAACTGTCCTATTTTGGGGATGAAAGAATTTTTTGTTGGTGAAAAGGTCCTATTTGAAGGGGGAAAGCTGGTATTTCTTGGAGAAGATGTGATCTATTTGGGAGAAATGTGGCCTTTCTGGCAGAAACTGTCCTCTTTTGGGGATAAAAGAGGTATTTGTGGGTGAAAAGGTCCTATTTGTAGGGGGAACCTGGTATTTCCTGGAATAGATGTGATATATTTGGGGGAAATGTGGCATGTCAGGAAGAAACTGTCCTATTTTGCGGATTAAAGAGGTATTTGTGGGAGAAAAGGTCCTATTTGAAGGGGGAAACCTGGTATTACTTGGAGAAGATGAGATATATTTGGGAGAAATGTGGCATTTCTGCAAGAAACTGTCCTATTTTGGGGATAAAAGAGGTATTTGTGGGTTAAAAAGTCCTATTTGAAGGGGGAAACCTGGTATTTCTTGGAGAAGATGTGATCTATTTGGGAGAAATGTGGCCTTTCTGGAAGAAAATGTCCAATTTGGGGGGAGAAGTCTGGTAGTTGTGGGTGAGAAGGTCCTCTTTCAGGAGGAATCCTGGTATTTCTTGGAGAAGATGCGATATATTTGGGAGAAATCTGGCCTTTCTGGAAGAAAATGTCCAATTTGGGGGGAGAAGGCTGGTAGTTTTGGGTGAGAAGGTCCTCTTTCAGGAGGAATCCTGGCATTTCTTGGAGAAGATGTGATATATTTGGGAGAAATGTTGCATTTCTGGAAGAAACTGTTATCTTTAGGGGATAAAAGAGGTATTAGTGGTTGAAAACGTCCTATTTGAAGGGGGAAACCTGGTATTTCTTGGAGAAGATGTGATCTATTTCAGAGAAATGTGGCATTTCTGGAAAAAACTGTCCTATTTTGGGGATAAAAGAGGTATTTGTGGGTGAAAAGGTCCTATTTGAAGGGGGAAAGCTGGTATTTCTTGGAGAAGATGTGATATGTTTGGGAGAAATGTGGCATGTCTGGAAGAAACTGTCCTCTTTTGGGGATAAAACAGGTATTTGTGGTTGAAAAGGTCCTATCTGAAGGGGGAAACCTGGTATTTCTTGGAGAAGCTGTGATATATTTGGGAGAAATGTGGCATTTCTGGAAGAAAGTGTCCTGTTTTGGGGATAAAACAGGTATTTGTGGGAGAAAAGGTCCTATTTGAAGGGGGAAACCTGGTATTTCTTGAAGGATATGTGGTATATTTGGGAGAAATGTGGCCTTTCTGGAAGAAACTGTCCTCTTTTGGGGATAAAAGAGGTATTTGTGGGTGAAAAGGTCCTATTTGAAGGGGGAACCCTGGTATTTCTTGGAGAAGATGTGATCTATTTGGGAGAAATCTGGCATTTCTGGACGATACTGTCCTATTTGGGGGAGAAGCTTGTTATTAGTGGGTGAAAAGGTCCTATCTGAAGGGGGAAACCTGGTATTTCTTGGAGAAGATGTGATCTATTTGGGAGAAATGTGGCATTTCTAGAAAAAAATGTCTAATTTGAGGGATAGAAGAGGTATTTGAGGGTGAAAAGGTCCTATTTCCAGGGGGAAACCTTGTATTTCTTGGAGAAGATGTGGTTTATTAGGGAGAAATGTGGCCTTTCTGAAAGAAAATGTCCTCTTTGGGGATAAAAGAGGTATTTGTGGGTGAAAAGGTCCTATTTGAAGGGGGAAAGCTGGTATTTCTTGGAGAAGATGTGATATATTTGGGAGAAATGTGGCATTTCTGGAAGAAAATGTCCTATTTTGTGGATGAAACAGGTATTTGTGGGTGAAAAGGTCCTATTTGAAGGGGGAAAGCTGGTATTTCTTGGAGAAGATGTGATATATTTGGGAGAAATATGGCCTTTCAGGAAGAAACTGTCCTCTTTTGGGGATAAAACAGGTATTTGTGGGTGAAAAGGTCCTATTTGAAGGGGGAAACCTGGTATTTCTTAGAGAAGATGTGGTATATTTGGGAGAAATGTGGCCTTTCTGGAAGAAACTGTCCTATTTTGGGGTAAAAGAGGTATTTGTGGGTGAGAAGGTCCTATTTGAAGAAACCTGGTATTTCTTGGAGAAGATGTGATATATTTGGGAGAAATGTGGCATTTCTGGAAGAAACTGTCCTCTTTTGGGGATAAAAGAGGTATTTGTGGGTGAAAAGGTCCTATTTGAAGGGGGAAATCTGGTATTTCTTGGAGAAGATGTGATATATTTGGGAGAAATCAGGCATTTCTGGAAGAAACTGTCCAATTTAGGGGATAAAACAGGTATTTGTGGGTGAGAAGGTCCTATTTGAAGGGGGAAACCTGGTACTTTTTGGAGAAGATGTGATATGTTTCGGAGAAATGTGGCATTTCTGGAAGAAACTGTCCTATTTGGGGGGAGAAGGCTGGTATTTGTGGGAGAAAAGGTCCTATTTGAAGGGGGAACCCTGGTATTTCTTGGAGAAGATGTGATATATTTGGGAGAAATGTGGCATGTCCGGAAGAAACTGTCCTATTTGAGGGATAAAGAGGTATTTGTGGGTGAAAAGGTCCTATTTGAAGGGGGAAACGTGGTATTTCTTGGAGAAGATGTGATATATTTGGGAGAAATGTGGCATTTCTGGAAGAATCTGTCCTATTTTGGGGATGAAAGAATTTTTTGTTGGTGAGAAGTTCCTATTTGAAGGGGGAAAGCTGGTATTTCTTGGAGAAGATGTGATATATTTGGGAGAAATGTGGCCTTTCTGGCAGAAACTGTCCTCTTTTGGGGATAAAAGAGGTATTTGTGGGTGAAAAGGTCCTATTTGTAGGGGGAACCTGGTATTTCCTGGAATAGATGTGATATATTTGGGGGAAATGTGGCATGTCAGGAAGAAACTGTCCTATTTTGCGGATTAAAGAGGTATTTGTGGGAGAAAAGGTCCTATTTGAAGGGGGAAACCTGGTATTACTTGGAGAAGATGAGATATATTTGGGAGAAATGTGGCATTTCTGCAAGAAACTGTCCTATTTTGGGGATAAAAGAGGTATTTGTGGGTTAAAAAGTCCTATTTGAAGGGGGAAACCTGGTATTTCTTGGAGAAGATGTGATCTATTTGGGAGAAATGTGGCCTTTCTGGAAGAAAATGTCCAATTTGGGGGGAGAAGGCTGGTAGTTGTGGGTGAGAAGGTCCTCTTTCAGGAGGAATCCTGGTATTTCTTGGAGAAGATGCGATATATTTGGGAGAAATCTGGCCTTTCTGGAAGAAAATGTCCAATTTGGGGAGAAGGCTGGTAGTTTTGGGTGAGAAGGTCCTCTTTCAGGAGGAATCCTGGCATTTCTTGGAGAAGATGTGATATATTTGGGAGAAATGTTGCATTTCTGGAAGAAACTGTTATCTTTAGGGGATAAAAGAGGTATTAGTGGTTGAAAACGTCCTATTTTAAGGGGGAAACCTGGTATTTCTTGGAGAAGATGTGATCTATTTGAGAGAAATGTGGCATTTCTGGAAAAAACTGTCCTCTTTTGGCTATAAAAGAGGTATTTGTGGTTGAAACGGTCCTATTTGAAGGGGGAAAGCTGGTATTTCTTGGAGAAGATGTGATATATTTGGGAGAAATATGGCATGTCTGGAAGAAAATGTCCTATTTGTGGGGAGAAGGGTGGTATTTGTGGGAGAAAAGTTCCTATTTCAGGAGGAATCCTGGTATTTCTTGGAGGAGACGTGATATGTTTGGGAGAAATGTGGCATTTCTGGAAGAAACTGTCCTCTTTTGGGGATAAAAGAGGTATTTGTGGGTGAAAAGGTCCTATTTGAAGGGGGAAACCTGGTATTTCTTGGAGAAGATGTGATATATTTGGGAGAAATGTGGCATGTCTGGAAGAAACTGTCCTATTTTGGGGATAAAAGAGGTATTTGTGGGTGAAAAGGTCCTATTTGAAGGGGGAAAGCTGGTATTTCTTGGAGAAGATGTGATATGTTTGGGAGAAATGTGGCATGTCTGGAAGAAACTGTCCTCTTTTGGGGATAAAACAGGTATTTGTGGTTGAAAAGGTCCTATCTGAAGGGGGAAACCTGGTATTTCTTGGAGAAGCTGTGATATATTTGGGAGAAATGTGGCATTTCTGGAAGAAAGTGTCCTGTTTTGGGGATAAAACAGGTATTTGTGGGAGAAAAGGTCCTATTTGAAGGGGGAAACCTGGTATTTCTTGAAGGATATGTGGTATATTTGGGAGAAATGTGGCCTTTCTGGAAGAAACTGTCCTCTTTTGGGGATAAAAGAGGTATTTGTGGGTGAAAAGGTCCTACTTCCAGGGGGAACCCTGGTATTTCTTGGAGAAGATGTGATATATTTTGGAGAAATCTGGCATTTCTGGACGATACTGTCCTATTTGGGGGAGAAGCTTGCTATTAGTGGGTGAAAAGGTCCTATCTGAAGGGGGAAACGTTGTATTTCTTGGAGAAGATGTGATATATTTGGGAGAAATGAGGCATGTCTGGAAGAAACTGTCCTGTTTTGGGGATAAAAGAGGTATTTGTGGGTGAAAAGTTCCTATTTGAAGGGGGAAACCTGGTATTTCTTGGAGAAGATGTGATCTATTTGGGAGAAATGTGGCATTTCTGGAAGAAAATGTCTAATTTGAGGGATAGAAGAGGTATTTGTGGGTGAAAAGGTCCTATTTCCAGGGGGAAACGTTGTATTTCTAGGAGAAGATGTGGTATATTAGGGAGAAATGTGGCCTTTCTGAAAGAAACTGTCCTCTTTTGGGGATAAAAGAGGTATTTGTGGGTGAAAAGGTCCTATTTGAAGGGGGAAACGTGGTATTTCTTGGAGAAGATGTGATATATTTGGGAGAAATGTGGCATTTCTGGAAGAAAATGTCCTCTTTGGGGATGAAACAGGTATTTGTGGGTGAAAAGGTCCTATTTGAAGGTGGAAACCTGGTATTTCTTGGAGAAGATGTGATCTATTTGAGAGAAATATGGCCTTTCTGGAAGAAACTGTCCTCTTTTGGGGATAAAAGAGGTATTTGTGGGTGAAAAGGTCCTATTTGAAGGGGGAAACCTGGTATTTCTTGGAGAAGATGTGGTATATTTGGGAGAAATATGGCATATCTGGAAGAAACTGTCCTATTTTGGGGTAAAAGAGGTATTTGTGGGTGAGAAGGTCCTATTTGAAGGGGGAAACCTGGTATTTCTTGGAGAAGATGTGATATATGTGTGAGAAATGTGGCATTTCTGGAAGAAACTGTCCTCTTTTGGGTATAAAAGAGGTATTTGTGGGTGAAAAGGTCCTATTTCCTGAGGAAAGCTGGTATTTCTTGGAGAAGATGTGATATATTTGGGAGAAATGTGGCCTTTCTGGAAGAAACTGTCCAATTTAGGGGATAAAACAGGTATTTGTGGGTGAAAAGGTCCTATTTGAAGGGGGAAACCTGGTATTTCTTGGAGAAGATGTGATATGTTTGGGAGAAATGTGGCATTTCTGGAAGAAACTGTCCTATTTGGGGGGAGAAGGCTGGTATTTGTGGGAGAAAAGGTCCTATTTGAAGGGGGAAAGCAGGTATTTCTTGGAGAAGATGTGATATATTTGGGAGAAATGTGGCATGTCCGGAAGAAACTGTAATATTTGAGGGATAAAGAGGTATTTCTGGGTGAAAAGGTCCTATTTGAAGGGGGAACCCTGGTATTTCTTGGAGAAGATGTGATATATTTGGGAGAAATCAGGCATTTCTGGAAGAAACTGTCCTATTTTGGGGATAAAAGAATTTTTTGTGGGTGAAAAGGTCCTATTTGAAGGGGGAAAACTGGTATTTCTTGGAGAAGATGTGATATGTTTGGGAGAAATGTGGCCTTTCTGGCAGAAACTGTCCTCTTTTGGGGATAAAAGTGATATTTGTGGGTGAAAAGGTCCTATTTGAAGGGGGAAACCTGATATTTCTTGGAGAAGATGTGATATATTTGGGAGAAATATGGCCTTTCAGGAAGAAACTGTCCTCTTTTGGGGATAAAAGAGGTATTTGTGGGTGAAAAGGTCCTATTTGAAGGGGGAAAGCTGGTATTTCTTGGAGAAGATGTGATATATTTGGGAGAAATGTGGCATGTCTGGAAGAAAATGTCCTATTTGTGGGGATAAAAGAGGTATTTGTGGGTGAAAAGGCCCTATTTGAAGGGGGAAAGCTGGTATTTCTTGGAGAAGATGTGATATGTTTGGGAGAAATGTGGCATGTCTGGAAGAAACTGTCTTCTTTTGGGTATAAAACAGGTATTTGTGGTTGAAAAGGTCCTATCTGAAGGGGGAAACCTGGTATTTCTTGGAGAAGATGTGATCTATTTGGGAGAAATGTGGCATTCCTGGAAGAAAGTGTCCTGTTTTGGGGATAAAACAGGTATTTGTGGGAGAAAAGGTCCTATTTGAATTGGGAAACCTGGTATTTCTTGAAGGAGATGTGGTATATTTGGGAGAAATGTGGCATTTCTGGAAGAAACTGTCCTCTTTTGTGGATAAAACAGGTATTTGTGGGTGAAAAGGTCCTACTTCCAGGGGGAACCCTGGTATTTCTTGGAGAAGATGTGATATATTTGGGAGAAATCTGGAATTTCTGGACGATACTGTCCTATTTGGGGGAGAAGCTTGCTATTAGTGGGTGAAAAGGTCCTATTTGACAGGGGAAAGCTGGTATTTCTTGGAGAAGATGTGATATATTTGGGAGAAATGTGGCATTTCTGGAAGAAACTGTCCTATTTTGGGGATAAAAGAGGTATTTGTGGGTGAAAAGTTCCTATTTGAAGGGGGAAACCTGGTATTTCTTGGAGAAGATGTGATCTATTTGGGAGAAACGTGGCATTTCTGGAAGAAAATGTCTAATTTGAGGGATAGAAGAGGTATTTGTGGGTGAAAAGGTCCTATTTCCAGGGGGAAACCTGGTATTTCTTGGAGAAGATGTGATATATTAGGGAGAAATGTGGCCTTTCTGAAAGAAAATGTCCTCTTTGGGGATAAAAGAGGTATTTGTGGGTGAAAAGGTCCTATTTGAAGGGGGAAACGTGGTATTTCTTGGAGAAGATGTGATATATTTGGGAGAAATGTGGCATTTCTGGAAGAAAATGTCCTATTTTGAGGATGAAACAGGTATTTGTGGGTGAAAAGGTCCTATTTGAAGGTGGAAACCTGGTATTTCTTGGAGAAGATGTGATATATTTGGGAGAAATATGGCCTTTCTGGAAGAAACTGTCCTCTTTTGGGGATAAAAGAGGTATTTGTGGGTGAAAAGGTCCTATTTCAAGGGGGAAACCTGGTATATCTTGGAGAAGATGTGGTATATTTGGGAGAAATATGGCATTTCTGGAAGAAACTGTCCTATTTTGGGGTAAAAGAGGTATTTGTGGGTGAGAAGGTCCTATTTGAAGGGGGAAACCTGGTATTTCTTGGAGAAGATGTGATATATTTGGGAGAAATGTGGCATTTCTGGAAGAAACTGTCCTCTTTTGGGTATAAAAGAGGTATTTGTGGGTGAAAAGGTCTTATTACAAGGGGGAAACCTGGTATTTCTTGGAGAAGATGTGATATATTTGGGAGAAATGTGGCATGTCTGGAAGAAACTGTCCAATTTAGGGGATAAAACAGGTATTTGTGGGTGAAAAGGTCCAATTTGAAGGGGGAAACCTGGTATTTCTTGGAGAAGATGTGATATGTTTGGGAGAAATGTGGCATTTCTGGAAGAAACTGTCCTATTTGGGGGGAGAAGGCTGGTATTTGTGGGAGAAAAGGTCCTATTTGAAGGGGGAAAGCAGGTATTTCTTGGAGAAGATGTGATATATTTGGGAGAAATGTGGCATGTCCGGAAGAAACTGTCCTATTTGAGGGATAAAGAGGTATTTGTGTGTGAAAAGGTCCTATTTGAAGGGGGAAACCTGGTATTTCTTGGAGAAGATGTGCTATATTTGGGAGAAATGTGGCCTTTCTGGAAGAAACCGAGCTCTTTTGGGGTAAAAGAGGTATTTGTGTGTGAAAAGGTCCTATTTGAAGGGGGAAACGTGGTATTTCTTGGAGAAGATGTGATATATTTGGGAGAAATGTGGCATTTCTGGAAGAAACTGTCCTCTTTTGGGGATAAAAGAAGTATTTGTGGGTGAAAAGGTCCTATTTCCAGGGGGAAACCTGGTATTTCTTGGAGAAGATGTGATATATTTGGGAGAAATGTGGCCTTTCTGGAAGAAACTGTCCTCTTTTGGGGACAAAACATGTATTTGTGGGTGAAAATGTCCTATTTGAAGGGGGGAACCTGGTATTTCTTGGAGAAGATGTGATATATTTGGGAGAAATGTGGCATTTCTGGAAGAAACTGTCCTCTTTTGGGGATAAAAGAGGTATTTGTGGGTGAAAAGGTCCTATTTGAAAAGGGAAACGTGGTATTTCTTGGAGAAGATGTGGTATAGTTGGAAGAAATATGGCATTTCTGGAAGAAACTGTCCTATTTTGGGGTAAAACAGGTATTTGTGGGTGAAAAGGTCCTATTTGAAGGGGGAAACCTGGTATTTCTTGGAGAAGATGTGATATATTTGGGAGAAATGTGGCCTTTCTAGAAGAAACTGTCCTATTTGGGGGAGAAGCCTGCTATTAGTGGGTGAAAACGTTGTATTTGAAGGGGGAAACCTGTTATTTCTTGGAGAAGATGTGATATATTTGGGAGAAATGTGGCATTTCTGGAAGAAACTGTCCAATTTAGGGGATAAAACAGGTATTTGTGGGTGAAAAGGTCCTATTTGAAGGGGGAAACCTGGTATTTCTTGGAGAAGATGTGATATGTTTGGGAGAAATGTGGCATTTCTGGAAGAAACTGTCCTATTTGGGGTGAGAAGGCTGGTATTTGTGGGAGAAAAGGTCCTATTTGAAGGGGGAAAGCAGGTATTTCTTGGAGAAGATGTGATATATTTGGGAGAAATGTGGCATGTCCGGAAGAAACTGTCCTTTTTGAGGGATAAAGAGGTATTTGTGGGTGAAAAGGTCCTATTTGAAGGGGGAAACCTGGTATTTATGGAGAAGATGTGATATATTTGGGAGAAATCAGGCATTTCTGGAAGAAACTGTCCTCCTTTGGGGATAAAAGAATTTTTTGTGGGTGAAAAGGTCCTATTTGAAGGGGGAAAGCTGGTATTTCTTGGAGAAGATGTGATGTGTTTGGGAGAAATGTGGCCTTTCTGGAAGAAACTGTCCTCTTTTGGGGATAAAAGAGGTATTTGTGGGTGAAAAGGTCCTATTTGAAGGGGGAAACCTGGTATTTCTTAGAGAAGATGTGATATATTTGGGGGAAATGTGGCATGTCAGGAAGAAACTGTCCTATTTTGGGGATTAAAGAGGTATTTGTGGGAGAAAAGGTCCTATTTGATGGGGGAAACGTGGTATTTCTTGGAGAAGATGTGATATATTTGGGAGAAATGTGGCATTTCTGCAAGAAACTGTCCTATTTTGGGGATAAAAGAGGTATTTGTGGGTGAAAAGGTCCTATTTGAAGGGGGAAACCTGGTATTTCTTGGAGAAGATGTGATCTATTTGGGAGAAATGTGGCCTTTCTGGAAGAAAATGTCCAATTTGGGGGGAGAAGGCTGGTAGTTGTGGGTGAGAAGGTCCTCTTTCAGGAGGAATCCTGGTATTTCTTGGAGAAGATGCGATATATTTGGGAGAAATCTGGCCTTTCTGGAAGAAAATGTCCAATTTGGGGGGAGAAGGCTGGTAGATTTGGGTGAGAAGGAACTCTTTCAGGAGGAATCCTGGCATTTCTTGGAGAAGATGTGATATATTTTGGAGAAATGTGGCATTTCTGGAAGAAACTGTCCTCTTTAGGGGATAAAAGAGGTATTAGTGGTTGAAAACGTCCTATTTGAAGGGGGAAACCTGGTATTTCTTGGAGAAGATGTGATATATTTGGGAGAAATGTGGCATGTCAGGAAAAAACTGTCCTCTTTTGGGGATAAAAGAGGTATTTGTGGGTGAAAAGGTCCTATTTGAAGGGGGAAAGCTGGTATTTCTTGGAGAAGATGTGATATATTTGGGAGAAATGTGGCATGTCTGGAAGAAAATGTCCTATTTGTGGGGAGAAGGGTGGTATTTGTGGGAGAAAAGTTCCTATTTCCGGAGGAATCCTGGTATTTCTTGGAGGAGACGTGATATGTTTGGGAGAAATGTGGCATTTCTGGAAGAAACAGTCCTCTTTTGGGGATAAAACAGGTATTTGTGGTTGAAAAGGTCCTATTTGAAGGGGGAAACCTGGTATTTCTTGGAGAAGATGTGATATGTTTGGGAGAAATGAGGCATTTCTGGAGGAAACGGTCCTCTTTTGGGGATAAAAGAGGTATTTGTGGGTGAAAAGGTCCTATTTGAAGGGGGAAACCTGGTATTTCTTGGAGAAGATGTGATATGTTTGGGAGAAATGTGGCATGTCTGGAAGAAACTGTCCTCTTTTGGGGATAAAACAGGTATTTGTGGTTGAAAAGGTCCTATCTGAAGGGGGAACCCTGGTATTTCTTGGAGAAGATGTGATATATTTGGGAGAAATGTGGCATTTCTGGAAGAAAGTGTCCTGTTTTGGGGATAAAACAGGTATTTGTGGTTGAAAAGGTCCTATTTGAAGGGGGAAACCTGGTATTTCTTGAAGGAGATGTGGTATATTTGGGAGAAATGTGGCATGTCTGGAAGAAACTGTCCTCTTTTGGGGATAAAAGAGGTATTTGTGGGTGAAAAGGTCCTACTTCCAGGGGGAAACCTGGTATTTCTTAGAGAAGATGTGATATATTTGGGAGAAATCTGGCATTTCCGGACGATACTGTCCTATTTGGGGGAGAAGCTTGCTATTAGTGGGAGAAAAGGTCCTATTTGAAGGGGGAAACCTGGTATTTCTTGGAGAAGATGTGATATATTTGGGAGAAATGTGGCATTTCTGGAAGAAACTGTCCTCTTTTGGGGATAAAAGAGGTATTTGTGGGTGAAAAGTTCCTATTTGAAGGGGGAAACCTGTTATTTCTTGGAGAAGATGTGATCTATTTGGGAGAAATGTGGCATTTCTGGAAGAAAATGTCTAATTTGAGGGATAGAAGAGGTATTTGTGGGTGAAAAGGTCCTATTTCCAGGGGGTTACGTTGTATTTCTTGGAGAAGATGTGGTATATTAGGGAGAAATGTGGCCTTTCTGAAAGAAAATGTCCTCTTTGGGGATGAAACAGGTATTTGTGGGTGAAAAGGTCCTATTTGAAGGGGGAAAGCTGGTATTTCTTGGAGAAGATGTGATATATTTGGGAGAAATGTGGCATTTCTGGAAGAAACTGTCCTATTTTGTGGATGAAACAGGTATTTGTGGGTGAAAAGGTCCTATTTGATGGTGGAAACCTGGTATTTCTTGGAGAAGATGTGATATATTTGGGAGAAATATGGCCTTTCTGGAAGAAACTGTCCTCTTTTGGGGATAAAAGAGGTATTTGTGGGTGAAAAGGTCCTATTTCAAGGGGGAAACCTAGTATTTCTTAGAGAAGATGTGGTATATTTGGGAGAAATGTGGCCTTTCTGGAAGAAACTGTCCTATTTTGGGGTAAAAGAGGTATTTGTGGGTGAGAAGGTCCTATTTGAAGGGGGAAAGCTGGTATTTCTTGGAGAAGATGTGATATATTTGGGAGAAATGTGGCATTTCTGGAAGAAACTGTCCTCTTTTGGGGATAAAAGAGGTATTTGTGGGTGAAAAGGTCCTATTTCCTGGGGAAAGCTGGTATTTCTTGGAGAAGATGTGATATATTTGGGAGAAATCTGGCCTTTCTGGAAGAAACTGTCCTATTTTGGGGATAAAACAGGTATTTGTGGGTGAAAAGGTCCTATTTGAAGGGGGAAACCTGGTATTTCTTGGAGAAGATGTGATATGTTTGGGAGAAATGTGGCATTTCTGGAAGAAACTGTCCTATTTGGGGGGAGAAGGCTGGTATTTGTGGGAGAAAAGGTCCTATTTGAAGGGGGAAAGCAGGTATTTCTTGGAGAAGATGTGATATATTTGGGAGAAATGTGGCATGTCCGGAAGAAACTGTCCTATTTGAGGGATAAAGAGGTATTTGTGGGTGAAAAGGTCCTATTTGAAGGGGGAAACGTGGTATTTCTTGGAGAAGATGTGATATATTTGGGAGAAATCAGGCATTTCTGGAAGAAACTGTCCTATTTTGGGGATAAAAGAATTTTTTGTGGGTGAAAAGGTCCTATTTGAAGGGGGAAAACTGGTATTTCTTGGAGAAGATGTGATATGTTTGGGAGAAATGTGGCCTTTCTGGCAGAAACTGTCCTCTTTTGGGGATAAAAGTGGTATTTGTGGGTGAAAAGGTCCTATTTGAAGGGGGAAACCTGGTATTTCTTGGAGAAGATGTGATCTATTTGGGAGAAATGTGGCATGTCAGGAAGAAACTGTCCTATTTTGGGGATAAAGGAGGTATTTGTGGGTGAAAAGGTCCTATTGGAAGGGGGAAACCTGGTATTTCTTGGAGAAGATGTGATCTATTTGGGAGAAATCTGGCATTTCTGGAAGAAAATGTCCAATTTGAAGGGAGAACGCTGGTAGTTGTGGGTGAGAAGGTCCTCTTTCAGGAGGAATCCTGGTATTTCTTGGAGAAGATGTGATCTATTTGGGAGAAATGTGGCCTTTCTGGAAGAAAATGTCCAATTTGGGGGGAGAAGGCTGGTAGTTTTGGGTGAGAAGGTCGTATTTCAGGAGGAATCCTGGTATTTCTTGGAGAAGCTGTGATATATTTGGGAGAAATGTGGCATTTCTGGAAGAAACTGTCCTCTTTAGGGGATAAAAGAGGTATTAGTGGTTGGAAACGTCCTATTTGAAGGGGGAAACCTGGTATTTCTTGGAGAAGATGTGATATATTTGGGAGAAATGTGGCATGTCTGGAAAAAACTGTCCTCTTTTGGGGATAAAAGAGGTATTTGTGGGTGAAAAGGTCCTATTTGAAGGGGGAAAGCTGGTATTTCTTGGAGAAGATGTGATATATTTGGGAGAAATGTGGCATGTCTGGAAGAAAATGTCCTATTTGTGGGGATAAAAGAGGTATTTGTGGGTGAAAAGGTCCTATCTGAAGGGGGAAACCTGGTATTTCTTGGAGAAGATGTGATATATTTGGGAGAAATGTGGCATTTCTGGAAGAAACTGTCCTCTTTTGGGGATAAAAGAGGTATTTGTGGGAGAAAAGGTCCTATTTGAAGGGGGAAACCTGGTATTTCTTGAAGGAGATATGGTATATTTGGGAGAAATGTGGCATTTCTGGAAGAAACTGTCCTCTTTTGGGGATAAAAGAGGTATGTGTGGTTGAAAAGGTCCTATTTGAAGGGGGAACCCTGGTATTTCTTGGAGAAGATGTGATATATTTGGGAGAAATCTGGCATTTCTGGACGATACTGTCCTATTTGGGGGAGAAGCTTGCTATTAGTGGGTGAAAAGGTCCTATCTGAAGGGGGAAACGTTGTATTTCTTGGAGAAGATGTGATATATTTGGGAGAAATGTGGCATTTCTGGAAGAAACTGTCCTCTTTTGGGGATAAAAGAGGTATTTGTGGGTGAAAAGTTCCTATTTGAAGGGGGAAACCTGGTATTTCTTGGAGAAGATGTGATCTATTTGGGAGAAATGTGGCATTTCTGGTAGAAAATGTCTAATTTGAGGGATAGAAGAGGTATTTGTGGGTGAAAAGGTCCTATTTGAAGGGGGAAACCTGGTATTTCTTGGAGAAGATGTGGTATATTAGGGAGAAATGTGGCCTTTCTGAAAGAAAATGTCCTCTCTGGGGATAAAAGAGGTATTTGTGGGTGAAAAGGTCCTATTTGAAGGGGGAAACGTGGTATTTCTTGGAGAAGATGTGATATATTTGGGAGAAATGTGGCATTTCTGGAAGAAACTGTCCTATTTTGTGTATGAAACAGGTATTTGTGGGTGAAAAGGTCCTATTTGAAGGTGGAAACCTGGTATTTCTTGGAGAAGATGTGATATATTTGGGAGAAATATGGCCTTTCTGGAAGAAACTGTCCTCTTTTGGGGTAAAACAGGTATTTGTGGGTGAAAAGGTCCTATTTGAAGGGGGAAACCTGGTATTTCTTGGAGAAGATGTGGTATATTTGGGAGAAATATGGCATTTCTGGAAGAAACTGTCCTATTTTGGGGTAAAACAGGTATTTGTGGGTGAGAAGGTCCTATTTGAAGGGGGAAACCTGGTATTTCTTGGAGAAGATGTGATATATTTGGGAGAAATGTGGCATTTCTGGAAGAAACTGTCCTCTTTTGGGTATAAAAGAGGTATTTGTGGGTGAAAAGGTCCTATTTCCTGAGGAAAGCTGGTATTTCTTGGAGAAGATGTGATATATTTGGGAGAAATGTGGCATGTCTGGAAGAAACTGTCCTATTTGAGGGATAAAACAGGTATTTGTGGGTGAAAAGGTCCAATTTGAAGGGGGAAACCTGGTATTTCTTGGAGAAGATGTGATATGTTTGGGAGAAATGTGGCATTTCTGTAAGAAACTGTGCTATTTGGGGGGAGAAGGCTGGTATTTGTGGGAGAAAAGGTCCTATTTGAAGGGGGAAAGCAGGTATTTCTTGGAGAAGATGTGATATATTTGGGAGAAATGTGGCATGTCCGGAAGAAACTGTCCTATTTGAGGGATAAAGAGGTATTTCTGGGTGAAAAGGTTCTATTTCAAGGGGGAAACGTGGTATTTCTTGGAGAAGATGTGATATATTTGGGAGAAATCAGGCATTTCTGGAAGAAACTGTCCTATTTTGGGGATAAAAGAATTTTTTGTGGGTGAAAAGGTCCTATTTGAAGGGGGAAAACTGGTATTTCTTGGAGAAGATGTGATATGTTTGGGAGAAATGTGGCCTTTCTGGCAGAAACTGTCCTCTTTTGGGGATAAAAGTGGTATTTGTGGGTGAAAAGGTCCTATTTGAAGGGGGAAACCTGGTATTTCTTGGAGAAGATGTGATCTATTTGGGAGAACTGTGGCATTTCTGGAAGAAACTGTCCTATTTTGGGGATAAAAGAGGTATTTGTGGGTGAAAAGGTCCTATTTGAAGGGGGAAACCTGGTATTTCTTGGAGAAGATGTGATCTATTTGGGAGAAATGTGGCCTTTCTTGAAGAAAATGTCCAATTTGGGGGGAGAAGGCTGGTAGTTGTGGGTGAGAAGGTCCTCTTTCAGGAGGAATCCTGGTATTTCTTGGAGAAGATGCGATATATTTGGGAGAAATCTGGCCTTTCTGGAAGAAAATGTCCAATTTGGGGGGAGAAGGCTGGTAGTTTTGGGTGAGAAGGTCCTCTTTCAGGAGGAATCCTGGCATTTCTTGGAGAAGATGTGATATATTTGGGAGAAATGTGGCATTTCTGGAAGAAACTGTCCTCTTTAGGGGATAAAAGAGGTATTAGTGGTTGAAAACGTCCTATTTGAAGGGGGAACCCTGGTATTTCTTGGAGAAGATGTGATATATTTGGGAGAAATGTGGCATGTCTGGAAAAAACTGTCCTCTTATGGGGATAAAAGAGGTATTTGTGGGTGAAAACGTCCTATTTTAAGGGGGAAACCTGCTATTTCTTGGAGAAGATGTGATATATTTGGGAGAAATGTGGCATGTCTGGAAGAAAATGTCCTATTTGTGGGGTGAAGGGTGGTATTTGTGGGAGAAAAGTTCCTATTTCCGGAGGAATCCTGGTATTTCTTGGAGGAGACGTGATATATTTGGGAGAAATGTGCCATTTCTGGAAGAAAGTGTCCTCTTTTGGGGATAAAAGTGGTATTTGTGGGTGAAAAGGTCCTATTTGAAGGGGGAAACCTGGTATTTCTTGGAGAAGATGTGATCTATTTGGGAGAAATGTGGCATTTCTGCAAGAAACTGTCCTATTTTGGGGATAAAAGAGGTATTTGTGGGAGAAAAGGTCCTATTTGAAGGGGGAAACCTGGTATTTCTTGGAGAAGATGTGATATGTTTGGGAGAAATGAGGCATTTCTGGAGGAAACTGTCCTCTTTTGGGGATAAAAGAGGTATTTGTGGGTGAAAAGGTCCTATTTGAAGGGGGAAACCTGGTATTTCTTGGAGAAGATGTGATATGTTTGGGAGAAATGTGGCATGTCTGGAAGAAACTGTCCTCTTTTGGGGATAAAACAGGTATTTGTGGTTGAAAAGGTCCTATCTGAAGGGGGAAACCTGGTATTTCTTGGAGAAGATGTGATCTATTTGGGAGAAATGTGGCATTTCTGGAAGAAAGTGTCCTGTTTTGGGGATAAAACAGGTATTTGTGGGAGAAAAGGTCCTATTTGAAGGCGGAAAGCTGGTATTTCTTGAAGGAGTTGTGGTATATTTGGGAGAAATGTGGCATGTCTGGAAGAAATTGTCCTCTTTTGGGGATAAAAGAGGTATTTGTCGGTGAAAAGGTCCTATTTCCTGGGGAAAGCTGGTATTTCTTGGAGAAGATGTGATATATTTGGGAGAAATGTGGCATGTCTGGAAGAAACTGTCCTCTTTTGGGGATAAAACAGGTATTTGTGGGTGAAAAGGTCCAATTTGAAGGGGGAAACCTGGTATTTCTTGGAGAAGATGTGATATGTTTGGGAGAAATGTGGCATTTCTGGAAGAAACTGTGCTATTTGGGGGGAGAAGGCTGGTATTTGTGGGAGAAAAGGTCCTATTTGAAGGGGGAAAGCAGGTATTTCTTGGAGAAGATGTGATATATTTGGGAGAAATGTGGCATGTCCGGAAGAAACTGTCCTATTTGAGGGATAAAGAGGTATTTCTGGGTGAAAATGTCCTATTCGAAGGGGGAAACGTGGTATTTCTTGGAGAAGATGTGATATATTTGGGAGAAATCAGGCATTTCTGGAAGAAACTGTCCTATTTTGGGGATAAAAGAATTTTTTGTGGGTGAAAAGGTCCTATTTGAAGGGGGAAAACTGGTATTTCTTGGAGAAGATGTGATATGTTTGGGAGAAATGTGGCCTTTCTATAAGAAACTGTCCTCTTTTGGGGATAAAAGTGGTATTTGTGGGTGAAAAGGTCCTATTTGAAGGGGGAAAGCTGGTATTTCTTGGGGAAGATGTGATCTATTTGGGAGAAATGTGGCATTTCTGCAAGAAACTGTCCTATTTTGGGGATAAAAGAGGTATTTGTGGGTGAAAAGGTCCTATTGGAAGGGGGAAACCTGGTATTTCTTGGAGAAGATGTGATATATTTGGGAGAAATGTGGCATTTCTGGAAGAAAGTGTCCTCTTTTGGGGATAAAACAGGTATTTGTGGGAGAAAAGGTCCTATTTGAAGGCGGAAAGCTGGTATTTCTTGAAGGAGATGAGGTATATTTGGGAGAAATGTGGCCTTTCTGGAAGAAATTGTCCTCTTTTTGGGATAAAACAGGTATTTGTGGGTGAAAAGGTCCTACTTCCAGGGGGAACCCTGGTATTTCTTGGAGAAGATGTGATATATTTGGGAGAAATCTGGCATTTCTGGATGATACTGTCCTATTTGGGGGAGAAGCTTGCTATTAGTGGGTGAAAAGGTCCTATTTGAAGGGGGAAACCTGGTATTTCTTGGAGAAGATGTGATATATTTGGGAGAAATGTGGCATGTCTGGAAGAAACTGTCCTCTTTTGGGGATAAAAGAGGTATTTGTGGGTGAGAAGGTCATATTTGAAGGGGGAAACCTGGTATTTCTTGGAGAAGATGTGATCTATTTGGGAGAAATGTGGCATTTCTGGAAGAAAATGTCTAATTTGAGGGATAGAAGAGGTATTTGTGGGTGAAAAGGTCCTATTTCCAGGGGGAAACGTTGCATTTCTTGGAGAAGATGTGGTATATTTGGGAGATTTGTGGCATTTCTGGAAGAAAATGTCCTCTTTGGGGATAAAAGAGGTATTTGTGGGTGAAAAGGTCCTATTTGAAGGGGGAACCCTGGTATTTCTTGGAGAAGATGTGATATATTTGGGAGAAATGTGGCATTTCTGGAAGAAAATGTCCTATTTTGTGGATGAAACAGGTATTTGTGGGTGAAAAGGTCCTATTTGAAGTTGGAAACCTGGTATTTCTTGGAGAAGATGTGATATATTTGGGAGAAATGTGGCCTTTCTGGAAGAAACTGTCCTCTTTTGGGGATAAAACAGGTATTTGTGGGTGAAAAGGTCCTATTTGAAGGGGGAAACGTGGTATTTCTTGGAGAAGATGTGATATATTTGGGAGAAATGTGGCATTTCTTGAAGAAACTTTGCTCTTTTGGGGATAAAAGAGGTATTTGTGGGTGAAAAGGTCCTATTTGAAGGGGGAAAGCTGGTATTTCTTGGAGAAGATGAGATATATTAGGGAGAAATGTGGCATTTCTGGAAGAAACTGTCCTATTTTGGGGATAAAACAGGTATTTGTGGGTGAAAAGGTCCTATTTGAAGGGGGAAACGTGGTATTTCTTGGAGAAGATGTGATATATTTGGGAGAAATGTGGCCTTTCTGGAAGAAACCGAGCTCTTTTGGGGTAAAAGAGGTATTTGTGTGTGAAAAGGTCCTATTTGAAGGGGGAAACGTGGTATTTCTTGGAGAAGATGTGATATATTTGGGAGAAATGTGGCATTTCTGGAAGAAACTGTCCTCTTTTGGGGATAAAAGAAGTATTTGTGGGTGAAAAGGTCCTATTTGAAGGGGGAAACCTGGCATTTCTTGGAGAAGATGTGATATATTTGGGAGAAATGTGGCCTTTCTGGAAGAAACTGTCCTCTTTTGGGGACAAAACATGTATTTGTGGGTGAAAATGTCCTTTTCAAGGGGGGAACCTGGTATTTCTTGGAGAAGATGTGATATATTTGGGAGAAATGTGGCATTTCTGGAAGAAACTGTCCTATTTTGGGGATAAAAGAGGTATTTGTGGGTGAAAAGGTCCTATTTGAAAAGGGAAACGTGGCATTTCTTGGAGAAGATGTGGTATATTTGGGAGAAATATGGCATTTCTGGAAGAAACTGCCCTATTTTGGGGTAAAAGAGGTATTTGTGGGTGAGAAGGTCCTATTTGAAGGGGGAAACCTGGTATTTCTTGGAGAAGATGTGATATATTTGGGAGAAATATGGCCTTTCTAGAAGAAACTGTCCTATTTGGGGGAGAAGCCTGCTATTAGTGGGTGAAAAGGTCCTATTTCCTGGGGAAAGCTGGTATTTCTTGGAGAAGATGTGATATATTTGGGAGAAATGTGGCATTTCTGGAAGAAACTGTCCAATTTAGGGGATAAAACTGGTATTTGTGGGTGAAAAGGTCCTATTTGAAGGGGGAAACCTGGTATTTCTTGGAGAAGATGTGATATATTTGGGAGAAATCAGGCATTTCTGGAAGAAACTGTCCTATTTGGGGGGAGAAGGCTGGTATTTGTGGGAGAAAAGGTCCTATTTGAAGGGGGAAAGCAGGTATTTCTTGGAGAAGATGTGATCTATTTGGGAGAAATGTGGCATGTCCGGAAGAAACTGTCCTATTTGAGGGATAAAGAGGTATTTCTGGGTGAAAAGGTCCTATTTGAAGGGGGAAACGTGGTATTTCTTGGAGAAGATGTGATATATTTGGGAGAAATCAGGCATTTCTGGAAGAAACTGTCCTATTTTGGGGATAAAAGAATTTTTTGTGGGTGAAAAGGTCCTATTTGAAGGGGGAAAGCTGGTATTTCTTGGAGAAGATGTGATGTGTTTGGGAGAAATGTGGCCTTTCTGGCAGAAACTGTCCTCTTTTGGGGATAAAAGTGGTATTTGTGGGTGAAAAGTTCCTATTTGAAGGGGGAAACCTGGTATTTCTTGGAGAAGATGTGATATATTTGGGGGAAATGTGGCATGTCAGGAAGAAACTGTCCTATTTTGGGGATTAAAGAGGTATTTGTGGGAGAAAAGGTCCTATTTGATGGGGGAAACGTGGTATTTCTTGGAGAAGATGTGATATATTTGGGAGAAATGTGGCATTTCTGGAAGAAACTGTCCTCTTTTGGGGATAAAAGAGGTATTTGTGTGTGAAAAGGTCCTATTTGAAGGGGGAAACCTGGTATTTCTTGGAGAAGATGTGATCTATTTTGGAGAAATGTGGCATTTCTGGAAGAAAATGTCCAATTTGGGGGGAGAAGGCTGGTAGTTGTGGGTGAGAAGGTCCTCTTTCAGTAGGAATCCTGGTATTTCTTGGAGAAGATGCGATATATTTGGGAGAAATCTGGCCTTTCTGGAAGAAAATGTCCAATTTGGGGGGAGAAGGCTGGTAGTTTTGGGTGAGAAGGTCCTCTTTCAGGAGGAATCCTGGCATTTCTTGGAGAAGATGTGATATATTTGGGAGAAATGTGGCATTTCTGGAAGAAACTGTCCTCTTTAGGGCATAAAAGAGGTATTAGTGGTTGAAAACGTCCTATTTGAAGGGGGAAACCTGGTATTTCTTGGAGAAGATGTGATATATTTGGGAGAAATGTGGCATGTCTGGAAAAAACTGTCCTCTTATGGGGATAAAAGAGGTATTTGTGGGTGAAAACGTCCTATTTTAAGGGGGAAACCTGCTATTTCTTGGAGAAGATGTGATATATTTGGGAGAAATGTGGCATGTCTGGAAGAAAATGTCCTATTTGTGGGGAGAAGGGTGGTATTTGTGGGAGAAAAGTTCCTATTTCAGGAGGAATCCTGGTATTTCTTGGAGGAGACGTGATATATTTGGGAGAAATGTGCCATTTCTGGAAGAAACAGTCCTCTTTTGGGGTAAAACAGGTATTTGTGGTTGAAAAGGTCCTATTTGAAGGGGGAAACCTGGTATTTCTTGGAGAAGATGTGATATGTTTGGGAGAAATGAGGCATTTCAGGAGGAAACTGTCCTCTTTTGGGGATAAAAGAGGTATTTGTGGGTGAAAAGGTCCTATTTGAAGGGGGAAACCTGGTATTTCTTGGAGAAGATGTGATATGTTTGGGAGAAATGAGGCATGTCTGGAAGAAACTGTCCTCTTTTGGGGATAAAACTGGTATTTGTGGTTGAAAAGGTCCTATCTGAAGGGGGAAACCTGGTATTTCTTGGAGAAGATGTGATATGTTTGGGAGAAATGTGGCATTTCTGGAAGAAAGTGTCCTGTTTTGGGGATAAAACAGGTATTTGTGGGAGAAAAGGTCCTATTTGAAGGGGGAAACCTGGTATTTCTTGAAGGAGATGTGGTATATTTGGGAGAAATGTGGCATTTCTGGAAGAAACTGTCCTCTTTTGGGGATAAAAGAGGTATTTGTGGGTGAAAAGGTCCTACTTCCAGGGGGAACCCTGGTATTTCTTGGAGAAGATGTGATATATTTTGGAGAAATCTGGCATTTCTGGACGATACTGTCCTATTTGGGGGAGAAGCTTGCTATTAGTGGGTGAAAAGGTCCTATATGAAGGGGGAAACCTGGTATTTCTTGGAGAAGATGAGATATATTTGGGAGAAATCTGGCATGTACGCAAGAAAATGTCCTCTTTTGCGGATAAAAGAGGTATTTGTGGGTGAAAAGTTCCTATTTGAAGGGGGAAACCTGTTATTTCTTGGAGAAGATGTGATCTATTTGGGAGAAATGTGGCATTTCTGGAAGAAACTGTCCTGTTTTGAGGGATAAAAGAGGTATTTGTGGGTGAAAAGGTCCTATTTCCAGGGGGAATCGTTGTATTTCTTGGAGAAGATGTGGTATATTAGGGAGAAATGTGGCCTTTCTGGAAGAAACTGTCCTCTTTTGGGGATAAAAGAGGTATTTGTGGGTGAAAAGGTCCTATTTGAAGGGGGAACCCTGGTATTTCTTGGAGAAGATGTGATATATTTGGGAGAAATGTGGCATTTCTGGAAGAAACTGTCCTATTTTGTGGATGAAACAGGTATTTGTGGGTGAAAAGGTCCTATTTGAAGGGGGAACCCTGGTATTTCTTGGAGAAGATGTGATATATTTGGGAGAAATATGGCCTTTCTGGAAGAAACTGTGCTCTTTTGGGGATAAAAGAGGTATTTGTGGGTGAAAAGGTCCTATTTGAAGGGGGAAAGCTGGTATTTCTAGGAGAAGATGTGATCTATTTGGGAGAAATGTGGCATTTCTGGCAGAAACTGTCCTCTTTTGGGGATAAAAGAGGTATGTGTGGGTGAAAAGTTCCTATTTGAAGGGGGAACCCTGGTATTTCTTGGAGAAGATGTGATCTATTTGGGAGAAATGTGGCATGTCTGGAAGAAAATGTCCTATTTGAGGGATAAAACAGGTATTTGTGGGAGAAAATGTCCTATTTGAAGGGGGAAACCTGGTATTTCTTGGAGAAGATGTGATCTATTTGGGAGAAATGTGGCATTTCTGGAAGAAACTGTCCTCTTTTGGGGATGAAACAGGTATTTTTGGGTGAAAAGGTCCTATTTCAAGGGGGAAATCTGGTAGTTCTTGGAGAAGATGTGATATATTTGGGAGAAAAGTGGCATGTCTGGCAGAAACTGTCCTCTTTTGGGGATAAAAGAGGTATTTGTGGGTGAAAAGGTCCTATTTGAAGGGGGAAAGCTGGTATTTCTTGGAGAAGATGTGATATATTTGGGAGAAATGTGGCATTTCTGGAAGAAACTGTCCTCTTTGGGTGATGAAACAGGTATTTGTGGGAGAAAAGGTCCTATGTGAAGGGGGAAAGCTGGTATTTCTTGGAGAAGATGTGATCTATTTGGGAGAAATGTGGCCTTTCTGGAAGAAAATGACCAATTTGGGGGGAGAAGGCTGGTAGTTTTCGGTGAGAAGGTCCTATTTCAGGAGGAATCCTGGTATTTCTTGGAGAAGATGTGCTATATTTGGGAGAAATGTTGCCTTTCTGGAAGAAAATGTCCTATTTTGGGGATAAAAGAATTTTTTGTGGGAGAAAAGTTCCTATTTGAAGGGGGAAACCTGGTATTTCTTGGAGAAGATGTGATATATTTGGGAGAAATGTGGCATTTCTGGAAGAAAATGTCTAATTTGAGGGATAGAAGAGGTATTTGTGGGTGAAAAGGTCCTATTTCCAGGGGGAAACGTTGTATTTCTTGGAGAAGATGTGGTATATTAGGGAGAAATGTGGCCTTTCTGGAAGAAACTGTCCTCTTTTGGGGATAAAAGAGGTATTTGTGGGTGAAAAGGTCCTATTTGAAGGAGGAAACCTGGTATTTCTTGGAGAAGATGTGATATATTTGGGAGAAATGTGGCATTTCTGGAAGAAACTGTCCTATTTTGGGGATGAAACAGGTATTTGTGGGTGAAAAGGTCCTATTTGAAGGGGGAAACCTGGCATTTCTTGGAGAAGATGTGACATATTTGGGAGAAATATGGCCTTTCTGGAAGAAACTGTCCTCTTTTGGGGATAAAAGAGGTATTTGTGGGTGAAAAGGTCCTATTGGAAGGGGGAAACCTGTTATTTCTTGGAGGAGATGTGATATATTTTGGAGAAATGTGGCATTTCTGGAAGAAACTGTGCTCTTTTGGGGATAAAAGAGGTATTTGTGGGTGAAAAGGTCCTATTTGAAGGGGGAAACCTGGTATTTCTTGGAGAAGATGTGATATATTTGGGAGAAATGTGGCATGTCAGGAAGAAACTGTCCTATTTTGGGGATAAAAGAGGTATTTGTGGGTGAAAAGGTCCTATTTGAAGGGGGAAACCTGGTATTTCTTGGAGAAGATGTGATATATTTGGGAGTAATGTGGCATTTCTGGAAGAAACCGAGCTCTTTTGGGGTAAAACAGGTATTTGTGGGTGAAAAGGTCCTATTTGAAGGGGGAAACCTGGTATTTCTTGGAGAAGATGTGATATATTTGGAAAAATGTGGCATTTCTGGAAGAAACTGTCCTCTTCTGGGGATAAAAGAGGTATTTGTGGGTGAAAAAGTCCTATTTCTAGGGGGAAAGCTGGTATTTCTTGGAGAAGATGTGATATATTTGGGAGAAATCTGGCATTTCTGGAAGAAAATGTCCAATTTGAGGGATAAAAGAGGTATTTGTGGATGAAAAGTTCCTATTTGAAGGGGTAAACCACTTATTTCTTAGGGAAGATGTGATATATTTGGGAGAAATCTGGCATGTCTGGAAGAATCTGTCCTCTTTTGGGGATAAAAGAGGTATTTGTGGGTGAAAAGGTCCTATTTGAAGGGGGAAACCTGGTATTTCTTGGAGAAGATGTGATATATTTGGGAGAAATCTGGCCTTTCTGGAAGAAACTGTCCTCTTTTGGGGATAAAACAGGTATCTGTGGGAGAAAAAGTCCTATTTGACGGGGGAAAGCTGGTATTTCTTGGAGAAGATGTGATCTATTTGGGTGAAATGTGGCATTTCTGGAAGAAACTGTCCTCTTTTGGGGATAAAACAGGTATTTGTGGGTGAGAAGGTCCTATTTGAAGGAGGAAACCTGGTATTTCTAGGAGGAGATGTGATATATTTGGGAGAAATGTGGCATTTCTGGAAGAAACTGTGCTCTTTTGGGGATAAAAGTGGTATTTGTGGGTGAAAAGGTCCTATTTGAAGGGGGAAACGTGGTATTTCTTGGAGAAGATGTGATATATTTGGGAGAAATGTGGCATTTCTGGAAGAAACTGTCCTCTTTTGGGGATAAAACAGGTATTTGTGGGTGAGAAGGTCCTATTTGAAGGAGGAAACCTGGTATTTCTAGGAGGAGATGTGATATATTTGGGAGAAATGTGGCATTTCTGGAAGAAACTGTCCTCTTTTGGGGATAAAAGAGGTATTTGTGGGTGAAAAGGTCCAATTTCAGGTGGAATCCTGGTATTTCTTGGAGAAGATGTGATATATTTGGGAGAAATGTGGCATTTCTGGAAGAAACTGTCCTCTTTTGGGGATAAAACAGGTACTTGTGGTTGAAAAGGTCCTATTTCTACGGGGAAAGCTGGTATTTCTTGGAGAAGATGTGATATATTTGGGAGAAATGTGGCATTTCTGGAAGAAACTGTCTTCTTTTGGGGATAAAAGAGGTATTTGTGGGTGAAAAGTTCCTATTTGAAGGGGGAAACCTGGTATTTCTTGGAGAAGATGTGATATATTTGGGAGAAATGTGGCATTTCTGGAAGAAACCGAGCTCTTTTGGGGTAATAGAGGTATTTGTGGGTGAAAAGGTCCTATTGGAAGGGGGAAACCTGGTATTTCTTGGAGAAGATGTGATATATTTGGGAGAAATGTGGCCTTTCTGGAAGAAACTGTGCTCTTTTGGGGATAAAAGAGGTATTTGTGGGTGATAAGGTCCTATTTGAAGGGGGAAAGCTGGTATTTCTTGGAGAAGATGTGATCTATTTGGGAGAAATGTGGCATTTCTGGAAGAAACTGTCCTATTTGAGGGATAAAAGAGGTATTTGTGGGTGAAAAGTTCCTATTTCCAGGGGTAAACCTGGTATTTCTTGGAGAAGATGTGATATATTTGGGAGAAATGTGGCATGTCTGGAAGAATCTGTCCTCTTTTGGGGATAAAAGAGGTATTTGTGGGTGAAAAGGTCCTATTTGAAGGGGGAAAGCTGGTATTGCTTTGAGAAGATGTGATATATTTGGAAGAAATGTGGCATTTCTGGAAGAAACTGTCCTCTTTTGGGGATAAAACAGGTATTTGTGGGAGAAAAAGTCGTATTTGAAGGGGGAAAGCTGGTATTTCTTGGAGAAGATGTGATCTATTTGGGTGAAATGTGGCATTTCTTTCAGAAACTTTCCTCTTTTGGGGATAAAAGAGGTATTTGTGGGTGAAAAGGTCCTATTTGAAGGGGGAAACGTGGTATTTCTTGGATAAGATGTAATATATTTGGGAGAAATGTGGCATGTCTGGAAGAAACTGTCCTCTTTTGGGGATAAAACAGGTATTTGTGGTTGAAAAGGTCCTATTTGAAGGCGGAAAGCTGCTATTTCTAGGAGGAGATGTGATATATTTGGGAGAAATGTGGCATTTCTGGAAGAAACTGTCCTATTTTGGGGATAAAAGTGGTATTTCATGGTGAAAAGTTCCTATTTCAGGTGGAATCCTTGTATTTCTTGGAGAAGATGGCCACATTTCTCCCAAATATATCACATCTTCTCCAAGAAATACCAGGTTTCCCCCTTCAAATAGGACCTTTTCACCCACAAATACGTCTTTTATCCCCAAAATAGGACAGTTTCTTCCAGAAATGCCACATTTCTCCCAAATATGTCACATCTTCTCCAAGAAATACCAGGTTTCCCCCTTCAAATAGGACCTTTTCACCCACAAATACCTCTTTTATCCCCAAAAGAGGACAGTTTCTTCCAGAAATGCCACATTTCTCCAAAATATATCACATCTCCTCCAAGAAATAACAGGTTTCCCCCTTCCAATAGGACCTTTTCACCCACAAATACCTCTTTTATCCCCAAAAGAGGACAGTTTCTTCCAGAATGGCCATATTTCTCCCAAATATATCACATCTTCTCCAAGAAATACCAGGTTTCCCCCTTCAAATAGGACCTTTTCACCCACAAATACCTGTTTCATCCACAAAATAGGACATTTTCTTCCAGAAATGCCACATTTCTCCCAAATATATCACATCTTCTGCAAGAAATACCAGGTTTCCCCCTTCAAATAGGACCTTTTCACCCACAAATACCTCTTTTATCCCCAAAAGAGGACAGTTTCTTCCAGAAAGGCCACATTTCTCCCTAATACACCACATCTTCTCCAAGAAATACAACGTTTCCCCCTTCAAATAGGACCTATTCACCCACAAATACCTCTTCTATCCCTCAAATTAGACATTTTCTTCCAGAAATGCCACATTTCTCCCAAATATATCACATCTTCTCCAAGAAATACCAGCTTTCCCCCTTCAAATAGGAACTTTTCTCCCACAAAAAATTCTTTTATCCCCAAAATATGACAGTTTCTGCCAGAAATGCCTGATTTCTCCCAAATATATCACCTCTTCTCCAAGAAATACCAGGTTTCCCCCTTCAAATAGGATCTTTTCACCCACAAACACCTCTTTTATCCCCAAAAGAGGACAGTTTCTTCCAGAAATGCCACATTTCTCCCAAATAGATCACATCTTCTCCAAGAAATACCAGGTTTTCCCGTGGAAATAGGACCTTTTCACCCACAAATACCTCTTTTATCCCCAAAAGAGGACAGTTTCTTCCAGAAATGCCACATTTCTCCCAAATAGATCACATCTTCTCCAAGAAATACCAGCTTTCCCCCTTCAAATAGGACCTTTTCAACCACTAATACCTCTTTTATCCCCAAAAGAGGACAGTTTCTTCCGGATAGGCCTCATTTCTCCCAGATATATCACATCTTCTCCAAGAAATGCCAGGATTCCTCCTGAAATAGGACCTTCTCACCCAAAACTACCAACCTTCTCCCCCCAAATTGGACATTTTCTTCCAGAAATGCCACATTTCTTCCAAATATATCACATCTTCTCCAAGAAATACCACGTTTCCCCCTTCAAATAGGACCTTTTCACCCACAAATACCTCTTTTATCCCCAAAATAGGACAGTTTCTTCCAGAAATGCCATATTTCTCCCTAATAGATCACATCTTCTCCAAGAAATACCAGGATTCCTCCTGAAATACGACCTTTTCACCCACAAATACCTGTTTTATCCCTCAAATAGGACAGTTTCTTCCAGAAATGCCACATTTCTCCCAAATATATCACATCTTCTCCAAGAAATTCCAGCTTTCCCCCTTCAAATATGACCTTTTCACCCACAAATACCTCTTTTATACCCAAAAGAGGACAGTTTCTTCCAGACATGCCACATTTCTCCCAAATAGATCACATCTTCTCCAAGAAATACCAGCTTTCCCACTTCAAATAGGACCTTATCACCCACAAATACCTCTTTTGTCCCCAAAATAGAACAGTTACGTCCAGAAATGCCACATTTCTCCCAAACATATCACATCTTCTCCAAGAAATACCAGGGTTCCTCCTTGAAATAGGACCTTTTCACCCACAAATACCTCTTGTATCCCCAAAAGAGGACAGTTTCTTCCTGACATGCCACATTTCTCCCAGATATAGCACATCTTCTCCAAGAAATACCAGGTTTCCCCCTTCAAATAGGACCTTTTCACCCACAAGTACCTCTTTTATCCCCAAAAGAGGACAGTTTCTGCCAGAAATGCCACATTTCTCCAAAATAGATCACATCTTCTCCAAGAAATACCAGGTTTCCCCCTTCAAATAGGACCTTTTCACCCACAAATACCTCTTTTATCCCCAAAACAGGACAGTTTCTTCCAGACATGCCACATTTCTCCCAAATATATCACATCTTCTCCAAGAAATTCCAGGTTTCCCCCTTCAAATAGGACCTTTTCACCCACAAATACCTCTTTTATCCCCAAAATAGGACAGTTTCTTCCAGAAATGCCAGATTTCTCCCAAATATATCACATCTTCTCCAAGAAATAACAGGTTTCCCCCTTCAAATACAGTGTTTTCACCCACAAATACCTGTTTTATCCCCAAAAGAGGACAGTTTCTTCCAGAAATGCCACATTTCTCCCAAATATACCACATCTTCTCCAAGAAATACCAGCTTTCCCCCTTCAAATAGGACCTTTTCACCCGCAAATACCTCTTTTATCCCCAAAATAGGACAGTTTCTTCCAGAAAGGCCACATTTCTCCCAAATATATCACATCTTCTCCAAGAAATACCACGTTTCCCCCTTCAAATAGGACCTTTTCACCCTCAAATACCTCTTTTATCCCCAAAAGAGGACAGTTTCTTCCAGAAATGCCAGATTTCTCCCAAATATATCACATCTTCTCCAAGAAATAACAGGATTCCCCCTTCAAATACAGTGTTTTCACCCACAAATACCTGTTTTATCCCCAAAAGAGGACAGTTTCTTCCTGAAATGCCACATTTCTCCCAAATAGATCACATCTTCTCCAAGAAATACCAGCTTTCCCCCTTCAAATAGGACCTTTTCACCCACTAATACCAGGCTTCTCCCCCCAAATAGGACATTTTCTTCCAGAAATGCCACATTTCTCCCAAATATATCACATCTTCTCCAAGCAATACCAGGGTTCCGCCTTCAAATAGGACCTTTTCACCCACAAATACCTCTTTTATCCCCAAAAGAGGACAGTTTCTTCCAGAAATGCCACATTTCTCCCAAATATATCACATCTCCTCCAAGAAATACCAGGATTCCTCCTTGAAATAGGACCTTTTCTCCCACAAATACCAGCCTTCCCCCCCCAAATAGGACATTTTCTTCCAGACATGCCACATATCACCCAAATATATCACATCTTCTCCAAGAAATACCAGCTTTCCCCCTTCAAATAGGACCTTTTCACCTACAAATACCTCTTTTATCCCCAAAATAGAACAGTTTCTTTCAGAAATGCCACATTTCACCCAAACATATCACATCTTCTCCAAGAAATACCAGGATACCTCCTTCAAATAGGACCTTTTCACCCACAAGTACCTGTTTTATCCCCAAAAGAGGACAGTTTCTTCCAGAAAGGCCACATTTCTCCAAAATAGATCACATCTCCTCCAAGAAATACCCGGATTTCTCCTGTAATAGGACCTTTTCTCCCAAAAATACCAGCATTTTCCCCCCAAAAGAGGACAGTTTCTTCCAGAAATGCCATATTTCTCCCAAATATATCACATCTTCTCCAAGAAATACCAGGTTTTCCCCTGGAAATACGACCTTTTCACCCACAAATACCTCTTTTATCCCCAAAAGAGGACAGTTTCTTCCAGACATGCCACATAACTCCCAAATATATCACATCTTCTCCAAGAAATACCAGGTTTCCCCAGGAAATAGGACCTTTTCCCCCCAAAAAACTCTTTTATCCCCAAAAGAGCACTGTTTCTTCCAGAAATGCCACATTTCACCCAAATAGATCACATCTTCTCCAAGAAATACCAGGTTTCCCCCTTCAAATAGGACCTTTTCACCCACAAATACCTGTTTTATCCCCAAAATAGGACAGCTTCTTCCAGAAAGGCCAGATTTCTCCCAAATATATCACATCTTCTCCAAGAAATAGCAGGTTTTCCCCCTTCAAATACGACCTTTTCCCCCACAAATACTTCCTTTATCCCTCAAAATTGGACAGTTTCTTCCAGAAATGCCACATTTCTCCCAAATATATCACATCTTCTCCAAGAAATACCAGGATTCCTCCTGAAATAGGACCTTTTCTCCCACAAATACCAGCCTTCTCCCCCCAAAATAGGACAGTTTCTTCCAGAAATGCCAGATTTCTCCCAAATAGATCACATCTTCTCCAAGAAATACCAGCTTTCCCCCTTCAAATAGGACCTTATCACCCACAAATACCTCTTTTGTCCCCAAAATAGAACAGTTATGTCCAGAAATGCCACATTTCTCCCAAACATATCACATCTTCTCCAAGAAATTCCAGCTTTCCTTTTTCAAATAGGACCTTTTCACCCACAAATACCTCTTTTATCCCCAAAAGAGGACAGTTTCTTCCAGACATGCCACATTTCTCCCAAATATATCACATCTTCTCCAAGAAATACCACGTTTCCCCCTTCAAATAGGACCTTTTCACCCACAAATACCTCTTTTATCCCCAAAAGAGGACATTTTCTTCCAGAAAGGCCACATTTCTCCCAAATACATCACATCTTCTCCAAGAAATACCAGGTTTCCCCCTTCAAATAGGACCTTTTCACCCACAAATACCTCTTTTATCCCCAAAAGAGGACAGTTTCTTCCAGAAATGCCACATTTCTCCCAAATATATCACATCTTCTCCAAGAAATACCACGTTTCCCCCTTCAAATAGGACCTATTCACCCACAAATACCTGTTTTATCCCCAAAATAGGACAGTTTCTTCCAGAAAGGCCACATTTCTCCCAAATAGATCACATCTTCTCCAAGAAATACCAGGTTTCCCCCTTCAAATAGGACCTTTTCACCCAAAAATACCTGTTTTATCCCCACAATAGGACATTTTCTTCCAGAAAGGCCACATTTCTCCCAAATATATCACATCTTCTCCAAGAAATACCAGGTTTCCCCCTTCAAATAGGACCTTTTCACCCACAAATACCTGTTTTATCCCCAAAACAGGACAGTTTCTTCCAGAAATGCCACATTTCTCCCAAATATATCACATCTTCTCCAAGAAATACCAGGTTTCCCCCTTCAAATAGGACCTTTTCACCCACTTATACCAGGCTTCTCCCGCCAAATAGGACATTTTCTTCCAGAAATGCCACATTTCTGCCAAATATATCACATCTTCTCCAAGAAATACCAGGTTTCCCCCTTCATATAGGAAATTTTCACCCACAAGTACCTGTTTTATCCCCATAAGAGGACAGTTTCCTCCAGAAATGCCACATTTCTCCCAAATAGATCACATCTTCTCCAAGAAATACCAGGTTTCCCCCTTCAAATAGGACCTTTTCACCCACAAATACCTCTTTTAACCCCAAAATAGGACAGTATCTGCCAGAAATGCCACATTTCTCCCAAACATATCACATCTCCTCCAAGAAATACCAGGATTCCTCCTGAAATAGGAACTTTTCTCCCACAAATACCAGCCTTCTCCCCCCAAATAGGACATTTTCTTCCAGACATGCCACATATCACCCAAATATATCACATCTTCTCCAAGAAATACCAGCTTTCCCCCTTCAAATAGGACCTTTTCACCCACAAATACCTCTTTTGTCCCCAAAATAGAACAGTTTCTTCCAGAAATGCCACATTTCACCCAAACATATCACATCTTCTTCAAGAAATACCAGGATACCTCCTTCAAATAGGACCTTTTCACCCACAAGTACCTGTTTTATCCCCAAAATAGAACAGTTTCTTCCAGACATGCCACATTTCTCCCAAACATATCACATCTCCTCCAAGAAATACCAGGATTCCTCCTGAAATACGACCTTTTCTCCCACAAATACCAGCCTTTTCCCCCCAAAAGAGGACAGTTTCTACCAGAAATGCCATATTTCTCCCAAATATATCACATCTTCTCCAAGAAATACCAGGTTTTCCCCTGGAAATACGACCTTTTCACCCGCAAATACCTCTTTTATCCCCAAAAGAGGACAGTTTCTTCCAGAAAGGCCACATTACTCCCAAACATATCACATCTTCTCCCAGAAATACCAGGGTTCCCCCTTCAAATTGGACCTTTTCCCCCCAAAAAACTCTTTTATCCCCAAAAGAGGACAGTTTCTTTCAGAAATGCCACATTTCTCCCAAATAGATCATATCTTCTCCAAGAAATACCAGGTTTCCTCCTTCAAATAGGACCTTTTCACCTACAAATACCTCTTTTATCCCCAAAATAGAACAGTTTCTTCCTGACATGCCACATATCACCCAAATATATCACATCTTCTCCAAGAAATACCAGCTTTCCCCCTTCAAATAGGACCTTTTCACCTACAAATACCTCTTTTATCCCCAAAATAGAACAGTTTCTTCCAGAAATGCCACATTTCACCCAAACATATCACATCATCTCCATGAAATACCAGGGTACCTCCTTCAAATAGGACCTTTTCACCCACAAGTACCGGTTTTATCCCCAAAAGAGGACAGTTTCTTCCAGAAAGGCCACATTTCTCCCAAATAGATCACATCTCCTCCAAGAAATACCAGGATTTCTCCTGTAATAGGACCTTTTCTCCCACAAATACCAGCATTTTCCCCCCAAAAGAGGACAGTTTCTGCCAGAAATGCCACATTTCTCCCAAATAGATCACATCTTCTCCAAGAAATACCAGGTTTTCCCCTGGAAATAGGACCTTTTCACCCACAAATACCTCCTTTATCCCCAAAAGAGGGCAGTTTCTTCCAGAAATGCCACATTTCTCCCAAACATATCACATCTTCTCCAAGAAATACCAGCTTTCCCCCTTCAAATAGGACCTTTTCCCCCAAAAAAACTCTTTTATCCCCATAAGACGTCAGTTTCTTCCAAAAATGCCACATTTCTCCCAAATAGATCACATCTTCTCCAAGAAATACCAGGTTTCCCCCTTCAAATAGGACCTTTTCACCCACAAATACCTCTTTTATCCCCAAAATAGGACAGCTTCTTCCAGAAAGGCCAGATTTCTCCCAAATATATCACATCTTCTCCAAGAAATACCAGGATTCCAACTTCAAATAGGACCTTTTCACCCACAAATACCTCTTTTATCCCTCAAATAGGACAGTTTCTTCCAGAAATGCCACATTTCTCCCAAATATATCACATCTTCTCCAAGAAATACCAGGATTCCTCCTGAAATAGGACCTTTTCTCCCACAAATACCAGCCTTCTCCCCCCAAAATAGAACAGTTTCTTCCAGAAATGCCAGATTTCTCCCAAATAGATCACATCTTCTCCAAGAAATACCAGCTTTCCCCCTTCAAATAGGTCCTTATCACCCACAAATACCTCTTTTCTCCCCAAAATAGAACAGTTACGTCCAGAAATGCCACATTTCTCCCAAACATATCACATCTTCTCCAAGAAATACCAGCTTTCCTTTTTCAAATAGGACCTTTTCACCCACAAATACCTCTTGTATCCCCAAAAGAGGACAGTTTCTTCCAGACATGCCACATTTCTCCCAAATATATCACATCTTCTCCAAGAAATACCAGGTTTCCCCCTTCAAATAGGACCTTTTCACCCACAAATACCTCTTTTATCCCCACAATAGGACATTTTCTTCCAGAAAGGCCACATTTCTCCCAAATATATCACATCTTCTCCAAGAAATACCAGCTTTCCCCCTTCAAATAGGACCTTTTCACCCACAAATACCTCTTTTATACCCAAAATAGGACAGTTTCTTCAAGAAATGCCACATTTCTCCCAAATATATCACATCTTCTCCAAGAAATAACAGGTTTCCCCCTTCAAATAGGACCTTTTCGCCCACAAATACCTCTTGTATCCCCAAAAGAGGACAGTTTCTTCCAGAAATGCCACATTTCTCCCAAATATACCTCATCTTCTCCAAGAAATACCAGCTTTCCCCCTTCAAATAGGATCTTTTCACCCACAAATACCTGTTTCAACCCCAAAAGAGGACAGTTTCTTCCAGACATGCCACATTTCTCCCAAATATATCACATCTTCTCCAAGAAATTCCAGGTTTCCCCCTTCAAATAGGACCTTTTCAACCACAAATACCGGTATTATCCCTCAAACTGGACATATTCTTCCAGAAAGGCCACATTTCTCCCAAATATATCACATCTTCTCCAAGAAATACCAGGTTTCCCCCTTCAAATAGGAACTTTTCACCCACAAATACCTCTTTTATCCCCAAAACAGGACAGTTTCTTCCAGAAATGCCACATTTCTCCCAAATAGATCACATCTTCTCCAAGAAATACCACGTTTCCCCCTTCAAATAGGAAATTTTCACCCACAAATACCTCTTTTATCCCCAAAAGAGGACAGTTTCTTCCAGAAATGCCTGATTTCTCCCAAATAGATCACATCTTCTCCAAGAAATACCACGTTTCCCCCTTCAAATAGGACCTTTTCAACCACAAATACCTGTTTTATCCCTCAAATTGGACATATTCTTCCAGAAAGGCCACATTTCTCCCAAATATATCACATCTTCTCCAAGAAATACCAGCTTTCCCCCTTCAAATTGGACTTCTTCACCCACAAATACCTCTTTTATCCCCAAAATAGAACAGTTTCTTCCAGAAATGCCACATTTCTCCCAAATAGATCACATCTTCTCCAAGAAATACCAGGTTTCCCCCTTCAAATAGGACCTTTTCACCCACTAATACCAGGCTTCTCCCCACAAATAGGACATTTTCTTCCAGAAATGCCACATTTCTCCCAAATATATCACATCTTCTCCAAGAAATGCCAGGTTTCCCCCTTCAAATACGAACTTTTCACCCACAAATACCTCTTTTATCCCCAAAATAGGACAGTTTCTGCCAGAAATGCCACATTTCTCCCAAATAGATCACATCTCCTCCAAGAAATACCAGGATTCCTCCTGAAATAGGACCTTTTATCCCACAAATACCAGCCTTCTCCCCCCAAATAGGACATTTTCTTCCAGACATGCCACATATCACCCAAATATATCACATCTTCTCCAAGAAATACCAGGTTTCCCCCTTCAAATAGGACCTTTTCACCTGCAAATACCTCTTTTATCCCCAAAATAGAACAGTTTCTTCCAGAAATGCCACATTTCACCCAAACATATCACATCTTCTTCAAGAAATACCAGGTTTCCCCCTTCAAATAGGACCTTTTCACCCACAAGTACCTGTTTTATCCCCAATAGAGGACAGTTTCTTCCAGAAAGGCCACATTTCTCCCAAACATATCACATCTCCTCCAAGTAATACCAGGATTTCTCCTGTAATAGGACCTTTTCTCCCACAAATACCAGCCTTTTCCCCCCAAAAGAGGACAGTTTCTTCCAGAAATGCCAGATTTCTCCCAAATAGATCACATCTCCTCCAAGAAATACCAGGTTTTACCCTTCAAATAGGACCTTTTCACCCACAAATACCTCTTTTATCCCCAAAAGAGGACAGTTTCTTCCAGAAAGGCCACATTACTCCCAAACATATCACATCTTCTCCAAGAAATACCAGGTTTTCCCCTTCAAATAGGACCTTTTCACCCACAAATACCTCTTTTATCCCCAAAAGAGGACAGTTTCTTCCAGAAAGGCCACATTACTCCCAAACATATCACATCTTCTCCAAGAAATACCAGGTTTCCCCCTTCAAATAGGACCTTTTCCCCCAAAAAACTCTTTTATCCCCAAAAGACGACAGTTTCTTCCAGAAATGCCACATTTCTCCCAAATATATCATATCTTCTCCAAGAAATACCAGCTTTCCTCCTTGAAATAGGAACTTTTCACCCACAAATACCTGTTTTATCCCCAAAATAGGACAGCTTCTTCAAGAAATGCCACATTTCTCCCAAATATATCACATCTTCTCCAAGAAATACCAGGATTCCTCCTGAAATACGACCTTTTCACCCACAAATACCTCTTTTATCCCTCAAATAGGACAGTTTCTTCCAGACATGCCACATTTCTCCCAAATATATCACATCTTCTCCAAGAAATACCAGGATTCCTCCTGAAATACGACCTTTTCTCCCACAGATACCAGCCTTCTCCCCCCAAATAGGACAGTTTCTTCCAGAAATGCCACATTTCTCCCAAATATATCACATCTTCTCCAAGAAATACCAGCTTTCCCCCTTCAAATAGGACCTTATCACCCACAAATACCTCTTTTGTCCCCAAAATAGAACAGTTTCTTCCAGACATGCCACATTTCTCCCAAACATATCACATCTTCTCCAAGAAATAACAGGTTTCCCCCTTGAAATAGGACCGTTTCACCCACAAATACCTCTTGTATCCCCGAAAGAGGTCAGTTTCTTCCTGACATGCTACATTTCTCCCAAATATATCACATCTTCTCCAAGAAATAACAGGTTTCCCCCTTCAAATAGGACCTTTTCAACCACAAATACTGGTATTATCCCTCAAATTGGACATATTCTTCCAGAAATGCCAGATTTCTCCCAAATATATCACATCTTCTCCAAGAAATACCACGTTTCCCCCTTCCAATAGGACCTTTTCACCCACAAATACCTCTTTTATCCCCAAAACAGGACAGTTTCTTCCAGAAATGCCACATTTCGCCCAAATAGATCACATCTTCTCCAAGAAATACCTGGGTTCCCCCTACAAATAGGAAATTTTCACCCACAAATACCTCTTTTATCCCTCAAATAGGACATTTTCCTCCAGAAATGCCAGATTTCTCCCAAATAGATCACATCTTCTCCAAGAAATACCACGTTTCCCCCTTCAAATAGGACCTTTTCAACCACAAATACCTGTTTTATCCCCAAAATAGGACAGTTTCTGCCAGAAATGCCACATTTCTCCCAAATAGATCACATCTCCTCCAAGAAATACCAGGATTCCTCCTGAAATAGGACCTTTTCTCCCACAAATACCTCTTTTATCCCCAAAATAGAACAGTTTCTTCCAGACATGCCACATTTCTCCCAAATAGATCACATCTTCTCCAAGAAATACCAGGTTTCCCCCTTCAAATAGGACCTTTTCACCCACTAATACCAGGCTTCTCCCCACAAATAGGACATTTTCTTCCAGAAATGCCACATTTCTCCCAAATATATCACATCTTCTCCAAGAAATGCCAGGTTTCCCCCTTCAAATAGGAAATTTTCACCCACAAGTACCTGTTTTATCCCCAAATAGGACATTTTCTTCCAGAAATGCCACATTTCTCCCAAATATATCACATCTTCTCCAAGAAATACCAGGGTTCCCCCTTCAAATACGACCTTTTCACCCGCAAATACCTCTTTTATCCCCAAAATAGAACAGTTTCTTCCAGAAATGCCACATTTCACCCAAACATATCACATCTTCTCCAAGAAATACCAGGTTTCCCCCTTCAAATAGGACCTTTTCACCCACAAATACCTCTTTTATCCCCAAAAGAGGACAGTTTCTTCCAGACATGCCACATTACTCCCAAACATATCACATCATCTCCAAGAAATACCAGGTTTCCCCCTTCAAATAGGACCTTTTCCCCCCAAAAAACTCTTTTATCCCCAAAAGAGGACAGTTTCTTCCAGAAATGCCACATTTCTCCCAAATATATCATATCTTCTCCAAGAAATACCAGCTTTCCTCCTTGAAATAGGAACTTTTCACCCACAAATACCTGTTTTATCCCCAAAAGAGGACAGCTTCTTCCAGAAATGCCACATTTCTCCCAAATATATCACATCTTCTCCAAGAAATACCAGGTTTCCCCCTTCAAATAGGACCTTTTCACCTACAAATACCTCTTTTATCCCCAAAATAGAACAGTTTCTTCCAGAAATGCCACATTTCACCCAAACATATCACATCTTCTCCAAGAAAAACCAGGGTTCCCCCTTCAAATAGGACCTTTTCACCCACAAGTACCTGTTTTATCCCCAAAAGAGGACAGTTTCTTCCAGAAAGGCCACATTTCTCCCAAACATATCACATCTCCTCCAAGAAATACCAGGATTTCTCCTGTAATAGGACCTTTTCTCCCACAAATACCAGCCTTTTCCCCCCAAAAGAGGACAGTTTCTTCCAGAAATGCCATATTTCTCCCAAATATATCACATCTTCTCCAAGAAATACCAGGTTTTCCCCTTCAAATAGGACCTTTTCACCCACAAATACCTCTTTTATCCCCAAAAGACGACAGTTTCTTCCAGAAAGGCCACATTACTCCCAAACATATCACATCTTCTCCAAGAAATACCAGGTTTCCTCCTTGAAATAGGAACTTTTCACCCACAAATACCTGTTTTATCCCCAAAAGAGGACAGTTTCTTCCAGAAAGGCCACATTTCTCCCAAATAGATCACATCTTCTCCAAGAAATACCAGGATTCCTCCTGAAATACGACCTTTTCACCCACAAATACCTCTTTTATCCCTCAAATAGGACAGTTTCTTCCAGACATGCCACATTTCTCCCAAATATATCACATCTTCTCCAAGAAATACCAGGATTCCTCCTGAAATACGACCTTCTCTCCCACAAATACCAGCCTTCTCCCCCCAAATAGGACAGTTTCTTCCAGAAATGCCACATTTCTCCCAAATATATCACATCTTCTCCAAGAAATACCAGCTTTCCCCCTTCAAATAGGACCTTATCACCCACAAATACCTCTTTTGTCCCCAAAATAGAACAGTTACGTCCAGAAATGCCACATTTCTCCCAAACATATCACATCTTCTCCAAGAAATACCACGTTTCCTCCTTGAAATAGGACCTTTTCACCCACAAATACCTCTTGTATCCCCAAAAGAGGTCAGTTTCTTCCTGACATGCTACATTTCTCCCAAATATATCACATCTTCTCCAAGAAATACCAGGTTTCCCCCTTGTAATAAGACCTTTTCACCCACAAATACCTCTTTTATCCCCAAAAGAGGACAGTTTCTTCCAGAAATGCCACATTTCTCCCAAATATATCACATCTTCTCCAAGAAATACCAGGTTTCCCCGTTCAAATAGGACCTTTTCACCCACAAATACCTCTCTTATCCCCAAAATAGGACAGTTTCTTCCAGAAAGGCCACATTTCTCCCAAATATATCACATCTTCTCCAAGAAATACCAGGTTTCCCCCTTCAAATAGGACCTTTTCACCCACAAATACCTCTTTTATCCCCAAAAGAGGACAGTTTCTTCCAGAATTGCAGATTTCTCCCAAATATATCACATCTTCTCCAAGAAATACCAGCTTTCCCCCTTCAAATAGGACCTTTTCACCCACTAATACCAGGCTTCTCCCCCCAAATAGGACAGTTTCCTCCAGAAATGCCACATTTCTCCCAAATATATCACATCTTCTCAAAGAAATACCAGCTTTCCCCCTTCAAATAGGACCTTTTCACCCACTTATACCAGGCTTCTCCCCCCAAATAGGACATTTTCCTCCAGAAATGCCACATTTCTCCCAAATATATCACATCTTCTCCAAGAAATGCCAGGTTTCCCCCTTCAAATAGGAAATTTTCACCAAAAAGTACCTGTTTTATCCCCAAAAGAGGACAGTTTCTTCCAGAAATGCCACATTTCTCCCAAATAGATCACATCTCCTCCAAGAAATACCAGGTTTTTCCCTGGAAATTGGACCTTTTCACCCACAAATACCTCTTTTATCCCCAAAATAGGTCAGTATCTGCCAGAAATGCCACATTTCTCCCAAACATATCACATCTCCTCCAAGAAATACCAGGATTCCTCCTGAAATAGGAACTTTTCTCCCACAAATACCAGCCTTCTCCCCCCAAATAGGACATTTTCTTCCAGACATACCACATATCACCCAAATATATCACATCTTCTCCAAGAAATACCACTTTACCCCCTTCAAATAGGACCTTTTCACCTACAAATACCTCTTTTATCCCCAAAATAGAACAGTTTCTTCCAGAAATGCCACATTTCACCCAAACATATCACATCTTCTTCAAGAAATACCAGGATACCTCCTTCAAATAGGACCTTTTCACCCACAAGTACCTGTTTTATCCCCAAAATAGAACAGTTTCTTCCAGACATGCCACATTTCTCCCAAACATATCACATCTCCTCCAAGAAATACCAGGATTTCTCCTGTAATAGGACCTTTTCTCCCACAAATACCAGCCTTTTCCCCCCAAAAGAGGACAGTTTCTTCCAGAAATGCCATATTTCTCCCAAATATATCACATCTCCTCCAAGAAATACCAGGTTTTCCCCTGGAAATACGACCTTTTCACCCACAAATACCTCTTTTATCCCCAAAAGAGGACAGTTTCTTCCAGAAAGGCCACATTACTCCGAAACATATCACATCTTCTCCAAGAAATACCAGGGTTCCCCCTTCAAATTGGACCTTTTCCCCCCAAAAAACTCTTTTATCCCCAAAAGAGGACAGTTTCTTTCAGAAATGCCAATTTTCTCCCAAATAGATCACATCTTCTCCAAGAAATACCAGGTTTCCTCCTTCAAATAGGACCTTTTCACCCACAAATACCTGTTTTATCCCCAAAATAGGACAGTTTCTTCCAGAAAGGCCACATTTCTCCCAAATATATCACATCTTCTCCAAGAAATACCAGGATTCCTCCTGAAATACGAACTTTTCACCCACAAATACCTCTTTTATCCCTCAAATAGGACAGTTACTTCCAGAAATGCCACATTTCTCCCAAATACATCACATCTTCTCCAAGAAATACCAGGATTCCTCCTGAAATACGACCTTTTCACCCACAAATACCAGCCTTCTCCCCCCAAATAGGACAGTTTCTTCCAGAAATGAAAGATTTCCCCCAAATATATCACATCTTCTCCAAGAAATACCAGCTTTCCCCCTTCAAATAGGACCTTTTTACCTACAAATACCTCTTTTGTCCCCAAAATAGAACAGTTACGTCCAGAAATGCCACATTTCTCCCAAACATATCACATCTTCTCCAAGAATTACCAGGTTTCCTCCTTGAAATAGGAACTTTTCACCCACAAATACCTCTTGAATCCCCAAAAGAGGACAGTTTCTTCCTGACATGCCACATTTCTCCCAAATAGATCACATCTTCTCCAAGAAATACCAGCTTTCCCCCTTGTAATAAGACCTTTTCACCCACAAATACCTCTTTTATGCCCAAAATACGACAGTTTCTTCCAGAAATGCCACATTTCTCCCAAATATATCACATCTTCTCCAAGAAATACCAGGGTTTCCCCTTCAAATAGGACCTTTTCACCCACAAATACTTCTTTTATCCCCAAAAGAGGACAGTTTCTTCCAGACATGCCACATTTCTCCCAAACATATCACATCTTCTCCATGAAATACCAGGTTTCCCCCTTCAAATAGGACCTTTTCACCCACAAATACCTGTTTTATCCCCAAAATAGAACAGTTTCTTCCAGAAATGCCACATTTCTCCCAAATATATCACATCTTCTCCAAGAAATAACAGGTTTCCCCCTTCAAATACAACGTTTTCACCCACACATACCTCTTTTATCCCCAAAATAGGACATTTTCTTCCAGAAATGCCACATTTCTCCCAAATAGATCACATCTTCTCCAAGAAATACCAGGTTTCCCCCTTCAAATAGGACCTTTTCACCCACAAATACCTCTTTTATCCCCAAAAGAGGACATTTTCTTCCAGACATGCCATATTTCTCCAAAATAGATCACATCTTCTCCAAGAAATACCAGGTTTCCCCCTTCAAATAGGACCTTTTCACCCACAAATACCTCTTTTATTCCCCAAAATAGGACAGTTTCTTCCAGAAAGGCCACATTTCTCCCAAACATATCACATCTCCTCCAAGAAATACCAGGATTCCTCCTGAAATAGGAACGTTTCTCCCACAAATTCCACCCTTCTCCCCCCAAATAGGACAGTTTCTTCCAGAAATGGCACATTTCTCCCTAATATATCACATCTTCTCCAAGAAATACCATGTTTCCCCCTTCAAATAAGACCTTTTCACCCACAAATACCTGTTCTATCACCATAAGAGGACAGTTTCTTCCAGAAATGCCACATTTCTCCCAAATATATCACTACTCCTCCAAGAAATACCAGGTTTCCCCCTTGAATTAGGACCTTTTCACCCACAAGTACCTGTTTTATCCCCAAAAGAGGACAGTTTCTTCCAGAAAGGCCACATTTCTCCCAAATATATCACATCTTCTCCAAGAAATACCATCTTTCCCCCTTCAAATAGGACCTTTTCAACCACTAATACCTCTTTTATCCCCAAAAGAGGACAGTTTCTTCCAGAAATGCCACATTTCTCCCAAATACATCACATCTTCTCCAAGAATTACCAGCTTTCCCCCTTCAAATAGGACCTTTTCACCCACAAATACCTCTTTGATCCATAAAGAGGACAGTTTCTCCCAGAAATGCCACATTTCTCCCAAACATATCACATCTTCTCATAGAATTACCAGCTTTCCCCCTTCAAATAGGACCTTTTCACCCACAAAAAATTCTTTTATCCCCAAAATAGGACAGTTTCTGCCAGAAATGCCTGATTTCACCCAAATATATCACATCTTCTCCAAGAAATACCAGGTTTCCCCCTTTAAATACGACCTTTTCACCCACAAATACCTCTTTTATCCCCAAAAGAGGACAGTTTCTTCCAGACATGCCACATTTCTCCCAAATATATCACATCTTCTCCAAGAAATACCAGGATTCCTCCTGAAAGAGGACCTTTTCTCCCTCAAATACCAACCTTCTCCCCCCAAATAGGACAGTTTCTTCCAGAAATGCCACATTTCTCCCAAATAGATCACATCTTCTCCAAGAAATACCAGGTTTCCCCCTTCAAATAGGACCTTATCACCCACAAATACCACTTTTATCCCCAAAAGAGGACAGTTTCTGCCAGAAAGGCCACATTTCTCCCAAACATATCACATCTTCTTCAAGAAATACCAGGATTCCCCCTTCAAATAGGACCTTTTCACCCACAAATACCTCTTTTATCCCCAAAAGAGGACAGTTTCTTCCAGAAAGGCCACATTTCTCCCAAATAGATTACATCTTCTCCAAGAAATACCAGCTTTCCCCCTTCAAATAGGACCTTCTCACCCACAAATACCTCTTTTATACCCAAAATAGGACAGTTTCTTCCAGACATGCCACATTTCCCCCAAATATATCACATCTTCTCCAAGAAATACCAGGGTTCCCCCTTCAAATAGGACCTTTTCACCCACAAACACCTCTTTTATCCCCAAAATAGGACAGTTTCTTCCAGAAATGCCACATTTCTCCCAAACATATCACATCTTCTCCAAGAAATACCAGGTTTCCCCCTTCAATAGGACCTTTTCACCCACAAATACCTGATTTATCCCCAAAAGAGGACAGTTTCTTCCATAAATGCCAGGTTTCCCACAAAACATATGACATCTCTTCCAAGAAATACCAGGATTCCTCCTGAAATAGGAACTTTTCTCCCACAAATACCACCCTTCTCCCCCCAAATAGGACTTTTTCTTCCAGACATGCCACATTTCTCCCAAATAGATTACATCTTCTCCAAGAAATACCAGGTTTTCCCCTGGAAATAAGACCTTTTCACCCACAAATACCTCTTCTATCCCCATAAGAGTACAGTTTCTTCCAGAAATGCCACATTTCTCCCACATATATCACAACTCCTCCAAGAAATACCAGGTTTCCCCCTTGAATTAGGACCTTTTCTCCATGAAATACCTCTTTTATCCCCAAAAGAGGACAGTTTCTTCCAGAAAGGCCACATTTCTCCCAAATATATCACATCTTCTCCAAGAAATACCAGGTTTCCCCCTTCAAATAGGACCTTTTCAACCACAAATACCTCTTTTATCCCCAAAAGAGGACAGTTTCTTCCTGACATGCCACATTTCCCCCAAATATATCACATCTTCTCCAAGAAATACCAGCTTTCTCCCTTCAAATAGGACGTTATCACTCACAAATACCACTTTTATCCTCAAAAAAGGACAGTTTCTGCCAGAAATGCCACATTTCTGCCAAATATATCACATCTTCTCTAAGAAATACCACGTTTCCCCCTTCAAATAGGACCTTTTCCCCAAAAAAACCTCTTTTATCTCCAAAAGAGGACAGTTTCTTTCAGGAATGCCACATTTCTCCCAAATATATCACATCTTCTCCAAGAAATACCAGGTTTCCCCCTTCAAATAGGACCTTTTCTCCCACAAATACCTGTTTTATCCCCAAAAGAGGACAGTTTCTTCCAGAAATGCCACATTTCTCCCAAATAGATCACATCTTCTCCAAGAAATACCAGGTTCCCCCTTCAAATAGGACCTTTTCTCCCACAAATACCTGTATTATCCCCAAAAGAGGACAGTTTTTTCCAGAAAGGCCACATTTCTCCCAAATATATCACATCTTCTTCAAGAAATACCAGGATTCCCCCTTCAAATAGGACCTTTTCACCCACAAATACCTCTTTTATCCCCAAAAGAGGACAGTTTCTTCCAGAAAGGCCACATTTCTCCCTAATAGATTACATCTTCTCCAAGAAATACCAGCTTTCTCCCTTCAAATAGGACCTTTTCACCCACAAATTCCTCTTTTATCCCCAAAAGAGGACAGTTTCTTCCTGACATGCCACATTTCCCCCAAATATATCACATCTTCTCCAAGAAATACCAGCTTTCCCCCTTCAAATAGGACCTTTTCACCCACAAATTCCTCTTTTATCCCCAAAAGAGGACAGTTTCTTCCAGACATGCCACATTTCTCCCAAATATATCATATCTCCTTCAAGAAATACCAGCTTTCCCCCTTCAAATAGGACCTTTTCTCCCACAAATACCTGTTTTATCCCCAAAATAGGACACTTTCTTCCAGAAATGCCTGATTTCTCCCAAATATATCACATCTCCTTCAAGAAATACCAGCTTTCCCCCTTCAAATAGGAACTTTTCTCCAAGAAATACCTGTTTTATCCCCAAAAGAGGACAGTTTCTTCCAGAAATGCCTGATTTCTCCCAAATAGATCACATCTTCTCCAAGAAATACCAGCTTTCCCCATTCAAATACGACCTTTTCACCCACAAATACCTCTTTTATCCCCAAAATAGGACAGTTTCTTCCAGAAATGCCACATTTCTCCCAAACATATCACATCTTCTCCAAGAAATAACAGGTTTCCCCCTACAAATACAACGTTTTCACCCACAAATACCTCTTTTATCCCCAAAAGAGGACAGTTTCTTCCAGAAATGCCACATTTCTCCCAAATATACCACATCTTCTCCAAGAAATACCAGCTTTCCCCCTTCAAATAGGACCTTTTCACCCACAAGTATCTGTTTTATCCCCAAAATAGGACAGTTTCTTCAAGAAATGCCACATTTCTCCCAAATAGATCACATCTTCTCCAAGAAATACCAGGATTCCTCCTGAAAGAGGACCTTTTCTCCCTCAAATACCAGCCTTCTCCCCCCAAATAGGACAGTTTCTTCCTTACATGCCACATTTCTCCCAAATACATCACATCTTCTCCAAGAAATACCAGCTTTCCCCCTTCAAATAGGACCTTATCACCCACAAATACCACTTTTATCCCCAAAGTAGGACAGTTTCTTCCAGAAATGCCACATTTCTCCCAAACATATCACATCTCCTTCAAGAAATACCAGCTTTCACCCTTCAAATAGGACCTTTTCACCCACAAAAAATTCTTTTATCCCCAAAATAGGACAGTTTCTTCCAGAAATGCCACATTTCTCCCAAATATATCACATCTTCTCCAAGAAATACCAGCTTTCCCCCTTCAAATAGGATCTTCTCACCCACAAATACCTGTTTTATCCCCAAAATAGGACAGTTTCTTCCAGAAATGCCACATTTCTCCCAAACATATCACATCTCCTCCAAGAAATACCTGGATTCCTCCTGAAATAGGACATTTTCTCCCACAAATACCACCGTTCTCCCCCCAAATAGGACATTTTCTTCCAGACATGCCACATTTCTCCCAAATATATCACATCTTCTCCAAGAAATACCAGGTTTTCCCCTGGAAATAGGACCTTTTCACCCACAAATACCTTTTCTATCCCCATAAGAGGACAGTTTCTTCCAGAAATGCCACATTTCTCCCAAATATATCACATGTTCTCCAAGAAATACCACGTTTCCCCCTTCAAATAGGACCTTTTCCCCAAAAAAACCTTTTATCCCCAAAATAGGACAGTTTCTTCCAGGAATGCCACATTTCTCCCAAATAGATCACATCTTCTCCAAGAAATACCAGCTTTCCCCCTTCAAATAGGACCTTTTCTCCCACAAATACCTCTTTTATCCCCAAAACAGGACAGTTTTTTCCAGACATGCCACATTTCTCCCAAATATATCACATCTTCTCCAAGAAATACCAGGGTTCCCCCTTCAAATAGGAACTTTTCACCCACAAATACCTGTTTTATCCCCAAAAGAGGACAGTTTCTTACAGAAATGCCACATTTCTCCCAAATAGATCACATCTTCTCCAAGAAATACCACGTTTCCCCCTTCAAATAGGACCTTTTCACCCACAAATACCTGGAATAATTTCTGGAAGAAACTGTCCTCTTTTGGGGATAATGTTTTATACCTTTTTATCCCCAAAAATACCTCTTTTATCCCCAAAAGAGGACAGTTTCTTCCAGAAATGGCACATTTCTCCCTAACATATCATATCTCCTCCAAGAAATACCAGGATTCCTCCTTCAAATAGGAACTTTTCTCCCACAAATACCACCCTTCTCCCCCCAAATAGCACATTTTCTTCCAGACATGCCACATTTCTCCCAAATATATCACATCTTCTCCAAGAAATACCAGGTTTTCCCCTGGAAATAGGACCTTGTCACCCACAAATACCTGTTCTATCCCCATAAGAGTACAGTTTCTTCCAGAAATGCCACATTTCTCCCAAATAGATCACATCTTCTCCAAGAAATACCACGTTTCCCCCTTCAAATAGGACCTTTTCCCCAAAAAAACCTCTTTTATCCCCAGAAGAGGACAGTTCCTTCCAGGAATGCCACATTTCTCCCAAATATATATCACATCTTCTCCAAGAAATACCACGTTTCCCCCTTCAAATAGGACCTTCTCACCCACAAATACCTCTTTTATCCCCAAAATAGGACAGTTTTTTCCAGACATGCCACATTTCTCCCAAATATATCACATCTTCTCCAAGAAATACCAGGGTTCCCCCTTCAAATAGGACCTTTTCTCCCACAAATACCTCTTTTATCCCCAAAAGAGCACTGTTTCTTCCAGACATGCCACATTTCTCCAAAATATATCACATCTTCTCCAAGAAATACCAGCTTTCCCCCTTCAAATAGGACCTTTTCACCCACAAATACCACTTTATCCCTCAAATAGGACAGTTTCTTCCAGAAAGGCCACATTTCTCCCAAATATATCACATCTTCTCCAAGAAATACCAGGTTTCCCCCTTCAAATAGGACCTTTTCTCCCACGAATACCAGCCTTCTCCCCCCAAATAGGACATTTTCTTCCAGCCATGCCAGATTTCTCCCAAACATATCACATCTTCTCCAAGAAATACCAGCTTTCCCCCTTCAAATAGGACCTTTTCACCCACAAAATATTCTTCTATTCCCAAAATAGGACAGTTTCTTCCAGAAATGCCACATTTCTCCCAAACATATCACATCTTCTCCAAGAAATAACCAGTTTCCCCCTACATATACAACGTTTTCACCAACAAATACCTCTTTTATCCCCAAAAGAGGACATTTTCTTCCAGAAATGCCACATTTCTACCAAATATACCACATCTTCTCCAAGAAATACCAGGTTTCCCCCTTCAAATAGGACCTTTTCACCCATAAGTACCTGTTTTATCCCCAAAATAGGACAGTTTCTTCAAGAAATGCCACATTTCTCCAAAATATATCACATCTTCTCCAAGAAATACCAGCTTTCCCCCTACAATTAAGACCTTTTCACCCACAAATACCTCTTTTATCCCCAAAATAGTACAGTTTCTTCCAGAAATGCCACATTTCTCCCAAATAGATCACATCTTCTCCAAGAAATACCAGCTTTCCCCCTTCAAATAGGAACTTTTCACCCACAAATACCTCTTTTATCCCCAAAAGAGGACAGTTTCTTCCAGAAATGCCACATTTCTCCCAAATATATCACATCTTCTCATAGAATTACCAGCTTTCCCCCTTCAAATAGGACCTTTTCACCCACAAATACCTCTTTGATCCATAAAGAGGACAGTTTCTCCCTGAAATGCCACATTTCTCCCAAACATATCACATCTTCTCCAAGAAATACCAGGTTTCCCCCTTCAAATAGGACCTTTTCACCCACAAATACCTCTTTTATCCCCAAAAGAGGACAGTTTCTTCCAGCAATGCCTGATTTCTCCCAAATAGATCACATCTTCTCCAAGAAATACCAGGTTTCCCCCTTCAAATAGGACCTTTTCAACCACAAATACCTCTTTTATCCCCAAAAGAGGACAGCTTCTTCCAGACATGCCACATTTCTCCCAAATATATCACATCTTCTCCAAGAAATACCAGGATTCCTCCTGAAAATAGGACCTTTTCTCCCTCAAATACCAGCCTTCTCCCCCCAAATAGGACAGTTTCTTCCTGACATGCCACATTTCTCCCAAATACATCACATCTTCTCCAAGAAATACCAGGTATCCCCCTTCAAATAGGACCTTATCACCCACAAATACCACTTTTATCCCCAAAATAGGACAGTTTCTGCCAGAAATGCCACATTTCTCCCAAACATATCACATCTCCTTCAAGAAATACCAGGTTTCCCCCTTCAAATAGGACCTTTTCACCCACAAATACCTCTTTTATCCCCAAAATAGGACATTTTCTTCCAGAAATGCCACATTTCTCCCAAACATATCACACCTTCTCCAAGAAATACCAGCTTTCCCCCTTCAAATAGGACCTTTTCACCCACAAATACCTGTTTTATCCCCAAAATAGGACAGTTTCTTCCAGAAATGGCACATTTCTCCCAAACATATCACATCTCCTCCAAGAAATACCAGGATTCCTTCTGAAATAGGAACTTTTCTCCCACAAATACCACCCTTCTCCCCCCCAAATTGGACATTTTCTTCCAGACATGCCACATTTCTCCCAAATATATCACGTCTTCTCCAAGAAATACCAGGGTTCCCCCTTCAAATAGGACCTTTTCACCCACAAGTATCTCTTTTAACCCCAAAAGAGGACAGTTTCTTCAAGAAATGCCACATTTCTCCCAAATATATCACATCTTCTCCAAGAAATACCAGCTTTCCCCCTTCAAATATGACCTTTTCACCCACAAATACCTCTTTTATCCCCAAAAGAGGACTGTTTCTTCCAGAAATGCCACATTTCTCCCAAATATATCACATCTTCTCCAAGAAATACCAGCTTTCCCCCTTCAAATAGGACCTTTTCACCCACAAATACCTCTTTGATCCATAAAGAGGACAGTTTCTCCCAGAAATGCCACATTTCTCCCAAACATATCGCATCTTCTCCAAGAAATACCAGCTTTCCCCCTACAAATAGGACTTTTCACCCACAAATACCTCTTTTATCCCCAAAATAGGACAGTTTCTTCCAGAAATGCCACATTTCTCCCAAATAGATCACATCTTCTCCAAGAAATACCAGCTTTCCCCCTTCAAATAGGACCTTTTCACCCACAAATACCTCTTTTATTCCTCAAATAGGACAGTTTCTTCCAGAAATTCCACATTTCTCCCAAATACATCACATCTTCTCCAAGAAATACCAGGATTCCTCCTGAAAGAGGACCTTTTCTCCCTCAAATACCAGCCTTCTCCCCCCAAATAGGACAGTTTCTTCCAGAAATGCCACATTTCTCCCAAATACATCACATCTTCTCCAAGAAATACCAGCTTTCCCCCTTCAAATAGGACCTTATCACCCACAAATACCACTTTTATCCCCAAAATAGGACAGTTTCTTCCAGAAATGCCACATTTCTCCCAAACATATCACATCTCCTTCAAGAAATACCAGGTTTCCCCCTTCAAATAGGACCTTTTCACCCACAAAAAATTCTTTTATCCCCAAAAGAGGACAGTTTCTTCCAGACATGCCACATTTCTCCCAAATATATCACATCTTCTCCAAGAAATACCAGCTTTCCCCCTTCAAATAGGACCTTCTCACCCACAAATACCTCTTTTATCATCAAAATAGGACAGTTTCTTCCATAAATTCCAGGTTTCTCCCAAATATATCACAGCTTCTCCAAGAAATACCAGGTTTCCCCCTTCTAATAGGACCTTTTCACCCACTAATACCTCTTTTATCCCCAAAAGAGGACAGTTTCTTCCAGAAATGCCACATTTCTCCCAAACATATCACATCTCCTTCAAGAAATACCAGGTTTCCCCCTTCAAATAGTACCTTTTCACCCACCAAAAATTCTTTTATCCCCAAAATAGGACAGTTTCTTCCAGAAAGGCTTGATTTCTCCCAAACATATCACACCTTCTCCAAGAAATACCAGGTTTCCCCCTTCATATAGGAACTTTTCACCCACAAATACCTGTTTTATCCCCAAAATAGGACAGTTTCTTCCAGAAATGCTACATTTCTCCCTAACATATCACATCTCCTCCAAGAAATACCAGGATTCCTCCTGAAATAGGACCTTTTCTCCCACAAATACCACCGTTCTCCCCCCAAATAGGACATTTTCTTCCAGACATGCCACATTTCTCCCAAATATATCACATCTTCTCCAAGAAATACCAGGTTTTCCCCTGAAAATAGGACCTTTTCACCCACAAATACCTGTTCTATCCCCATAAGAGGACAGTTTCTTCCAGAAATGCCACATTTCTCCCAAATATATCACATGTTCTCCAAGAAATACCACGTTTCCCCTTTCAAATAGGACCTTTTCCCCAAAATCCTTTTATCCCCAAAATAGGACAGTTTCTTCCAGGAATGCCACATTTCTCCCAAATATATCACATCTTCTCCAAGAAATACCAGCTTTCCCCCTTCAAATAGGACCTTTTCACCCACAAATACCTCTTTTATCCCCAAAATAGGACAGTTTTTTCCAGACATGCCACATTTCTCCCAAATATATCACATCTTCTCCAAGAAATACCAGGGTTCCCCCTTCAAATAGGAACTTTTCACCCACAAATACCTGTTTTATCCCCAAAAGAGGACATTTTCTTCCAGAAATGCCACATTTCTCCCAAATAGATCACATCTTCTCCAAGAAATACCACGTTTCCCCCTTCAAATAGGAACTTTTCACCCACAAATACCTGGAAGAATTTCTGGAAGAAACTGTCCTCTTTTGGGGATAATGTTTTATACCTCTTTTATCCCCAAAAATACCTCTTTTATCCCCATAAGAGGACAGTTTCTTCCAGAAATGCCACATTTCTCCCAAATAGATCACATCTTCTCCAAGAAATACCACGTTTCCCCCTTCAAATAGGACCTTTTCCCCAAAAAAACCTCTTTTATCCCCAAAAGAGGACAGTTTCTTCCAGGAATGCCACATTTCTCCCAAATATATCACATCTTCTCCAAGAAATACCAGGTTTCCCCCTTCAAATAGGACCTTCTCACCCACAAATACCTCTTTTATCCCCAAAAGAGGACAGTTTTTTCCAGACATGCCACATTTCTCCCAAATATATCACATCTTCTCCAAGAAATACCAGGGTTCCCCCTTCAAATAGGACCTTTTCTCCCACAAATACCTCTTTTATCCCCAAAAGAGCACTGTTTCTTCCAGAAATGCCACATTTCTCCCAAATATATCACAACTCCTCCAAGAAATACCAGGTTTCCCCCTTCAAATAGGACCTTTCCTCCATGAAATACCTGTTTTATCCCCAAATAGGACATTTTCTGCCAGACATGCCACATTTCTCAAAAATATATCACATCTTCTCCAAGAAATACCAGCTTTCCCCCTTCAAATATGACCTTTTCTCCATGAAATACCTACTTTATCCCCAAAATAGGACAGTTTCTTCCAGAAATGCCACATTTCTCCCAAATATCTCACATCTTCTCCAAGAAATACCAGCTTTCCCCCTTCAAATAGGACCTTTTCACCCACAAATTCCTCTTTATCCCTCAAATAGGACAGTTTCTTCCAGACATGCCACATTTCTCCCAAATATATCATATCTTCTCCAAGAAATACCTGCTTTCCCCCTTCAAATAGGACCTTTTCTCCCACAAATACCAGCCTTCTCCCCCCAAATAGGACAGTTTCTTCCAGAAATGCCACATTTCTCCCAAATAGATCACATCTTCTCCAAGAAATACCAGGTTTCCCCCTTCAAATAGGACCTTTTCACCCACACATACCTCTTTTATCCCCAAAAGAGGACAGTTTCTTCCAGACATGCCACATTTCTCCCAAATATATCACATCTTCTCCAAGAAATAACAGCTTTCCCCCTTGAAATAGGACCTTTTCACCCACAAATACCTATTTTATCCCCAAAAGAGGACAGTTTCTTCCTGACATGCCACATTTCTCCGAATCATATCACATCTTCTCCAAGAAATACCAGGTTTCCCCCTTCAAATAGGACCTTTTCTCCCACAAATACCTGTTTTATCCCCAAAAGAGGACAGTTTCTTACATAAATGCCACATTTCTCCCAAATAGATCACATCTTCTCCAAGAAATACCACGTTTCCCCCTTCAAATAGGAACTTTTCACCCACAAATACCTCTTTTATCCCCAAAAGAGGACAGTTTCTTCCTGACATGCCACATTTCCTCCAAATATATCACATCTTCTCCAAGAAATACCAGCTTTCCCCCTTCAAATAGGACCTTTTCTACCACTAATACCTCTTTTATCCCCAAAAGAGGACAGTTTCTGCCAGAAATGCCACATTTCTCCCAAACATATCACATCTTCTCCAAGAAATACCAGGTTTCCCCATTCAAATAGGACCTTTTCATCCACAATAATTTCTTCTATCCCCAAAATAGGACAGTTTCTTCCAGAAATGCCTGATTTCTCCCAAATATATCACATCTTCTCCAAGAAATACCAGCTTTCCCCCTTCAAATAGGACCTTTTCACCCACAAATACCTCTTTTATCCCCAAAAGAGGACAGTTTCTTCCAGAAATGCCACATTTCTCCCAAACATATCACACCTCCTCCAAGAAATACCAGGATTCCTCCTGAAATAGGACCTTTTCTCCCACAAGTACCAGCTTTCTCCCCCAAAATAGGACATGTTCTTCCAGAAAGGCCACATTTCTCCCAAACATATCACTTCTTCTCAAAGAAATACCACGTTTCCCCCTTCAAATAGGACCTTCTCACCCACAAATACCTCTTTTATCCCCAAAAGAGGACAGTTTCTTCCAGAAATGCCACATTTCTCCCAAATAGATCACATCTTCTCCAAGAAATACCTGCTTTCCCCCTTCAAATAGGACCTTTTCACCCACTAATAGCAGGCTTCTCCCACAAATAGGACAGTTTCTTCCAGAAATGCCAGATTTCTCCCAAATATATCACATCTTCTCCAAGAAATCCCAGGTTTCCCCCTTGAATTAGGACCTTTGCACCCACAAATACCTCTTTTATCCCCAAAATAGGACAGTTTCTTCCAGACATGCCACATTTCTCCCAAATATATCACATCTCCTTCAAGAAATACCAGCTTTCCCCCTTCAAATAGGACCTTTTCTCCCACAAATACCTGTTTTATCCCCAAAATAGGACACTTTCTTCCAGCAATGCCACATTTCTCCCAAATATATCACATCTCCTTCAAGAAATACCAGCTTTCCCCCTTCAAATAGGAACTTTTCTCCAAGAAATACCTGTTTTATCCCCAAAAGAGGACAGTTTCTACCAGACATGCCACATTTCTCCCAAATATATCACATCTTCTCCAAGAAATACCAGGTTTCCCCCTTCAAATAGGACCTTTTCTCCCACAAATACCTGTTTTATCCCCAAAAGAGGACAGTTTCTTCCAGAAATGCCATATTTCTCCCAAACATATCAGATCTTCTCCAAGAAATACCAGCTTTGCCCCTTCAAATAGGACCTTTTCACCCACAAATACCAGCCTTCTCCCCCCAAATAGGACTGTTTCTTCCAGACATGCCACATTTCTCCCAAACATATCACATCTTCTCCAAGAAATACCAGGATTCCTCCTGAAATAGGAACTTTTCTCCCACAAATGCCACCCTTCTCCCGCCAAATAGGACATTTTCTTCCAGAAAGGCCACATTTCTCCCAAATATATCACATCTTCTCCAAGAAATACCAGCTTTCCCCCTTCAAATAGGACCTTTTCACCCACAAATACCTCTTTTATCCCCAAAAGAGGACAGTTTCTTCCAGAAATGCCACATTTCTCCCAAACATATCACATCTCCTCCAAGAAATACCAGGATTCCTCCTGAAATAGGACATTTTCTCCCACAAGTACCAGCTTTCTCCCCCGAAATAGGACATTTTCTTCCAGAAAGGCCACATTTCTCCCAAACATATCACTTCTTCTCCAAGAAATACCAGCTTTCCCCCTTCAAATAGGACCTTTTCACCCACAAATACCTCTTTTATCCCCAAATAGGACAGTTTCTTCCAGAAAGGCCACATTTCTCCCAAATACATCACATCTTCTCCAAGAAATACCTGCTTTCCCCCTTCAAATAGGACCTTTTCACCCACTAATAGCAGGCTTCTCCCCCAAAAGAGGACATTTTCTTCCAGAAATGCCACATTTCTCCCAAATATATCACATCTTCTCCAAGAAATACCAGCTTTCCCCCTTGAATTAGGACCTTTTCACCCACAAATACCTCTTTTATCCCCATAAGAGGACAGTTTCTTCCACACATGCCACATTTCTCCCATATATATCACATCTCCTTCAAGAAATACCAGCTTTCCCCCTTCAAATAGGACCTTTTCTCCCACAAATACCTGTTTTATCCCCAAAATAGGACACTTTCTTCCAGAAATGCCTGATTTCTCCCAAATATATCACATCTTCTCCAAGAAATACCAGCTTTCCCCCTTCAAATAGGACCTTTTCACCCACAAATACCTCTTTTATCCCCAAAAGAGGACAGTTTCTACCAGACATGCCACATTTCTCCCAAATATATCACATCTTCTCCAAGAAATAACAGGTTTCCCCCTTCAAATAGGACCTTTTCACCCACAAATACCTGTTTTATCCCCAAAAGAGGACAGTTTCTTCCAGAAATGCCACATTTCTCCCAAACATATCACATCTCCTCCAAGAAATACCAGGATTCCTCCTGAAATAGGACCTTTTCTCCCACAAGTACCAGCTTTCTCCCCCAAAATAGGACATTTTCTTCCAGAAAGGCCACATTTCTCCCAAACATATCACTTCTTCTCCAAGAAATACCAGGTTTCCCCCTTCAAATAGGACCTTTTCAGCCACAAAAACCTCTTTTATCCCCAAAAGAGGACAGTTTCTTCCAGACATGCCACATTTCTCCCAAATATATCACATCTTCTCCAAGAAATACCTGCTTTCCCCCTTCAAATAGGACCTTTTCACCCACTAATAGCAGGCTTCTCCCCCAAATAGGACAGTTTCTTCCAGAAATGCCACATTTCTCCCAAATATATCACATCTTCTCCAAGAAATACCAGCTTTCCCCCTTGAATTAGGACCTTTTCACCCACAAATACCTCTTTTATCCCCAAAATAGGACAGTTTCTTCCAGACATGCCACATTTCTCCCAAATATATCACATCTCCTTCAAGAAATACCATCTTTCCCCCTTCAAATAGGACCTTTTCTCCCACAAATACCTGTTTTATCCCCAAAATAGGACACTTTCTTCCAGAAATGCCTGATTTCTCCCAAATATATCACATCTTCTCCAAGAAATACCAGCTTTCCCCCTTCAAATAGGACCTTTTCACCCACAAATACCTGTTTTATCCCCAAAATAGGACAGTTTCTGCCAGAAAGGCCACATTTCTCCCAAACATATCACATCTTCTCCAAGAAATAACAGGTTTCCCCCTTCATATACAACGTTTTCACCAACAAATACCTCTTTTATCCCCAAAAGAGGACAGTTTCTTCCAGAAATGCCACATTTCTCCCAAATATACCACATCTTCTCCAAGAAATACCAGGTTTCCCCCTTCAAATAGGACCTTTTCACCCATAAGTACCTGTTTTATCCCCAAAATAGGACAGTTTCTCCCAGAAATGCCACATTTCTCCCAAACATATCACATCTTCACCAAGAAATACCAGCTTTCCCCCTTCAAATAGGACCTTTTCACCCACAAATACCTGGTTTAACCCCAAAATAGGACAGTTTCTTCCAGACATGCCACATTTCTCCCAAATACATCACATCTTCTCCAAGAAATACCAGGTTTCCCCCTTCAAATAGGACCTTTTCACCCAAAAATACCTCTTTTATCCCCAAAATAGGACAGTTTCTGCCAGAAAGGCCACATTTCTCCCAAACATATCACATCTCCTCCAAGAAATACCAGGATTCCTCCTGAAATAGGACGTTTTCTCCCACAACTACCAGCCTTCTCCCCCCAAATAGGACATTTTCTTCCAGACATGCCACATTTCTCCCAAATACATCACATCTTCTCCAAGAAATACCAGGTTTTCCCCTGGAAATAGGACCTATTCACCCACACATACCTCTTTTATCCCCAAAACAGGACAGTTTCTTCCAGACATGCCACATTTCTCCCAAATATATCACATCTTCTACAAGAAATAACAGGGTTCCCCCTTCAAATAGGACCTTTTATCCCACAAATACCTCTTTTATCCCCAAAAGAGGACAGTTTCTTCCAGAAATGTCACATTTCTCCCAAATAGATCACATCTTCTCCAAGAAATACCAGCTTTCCCCCTTCAAATAGGACCTTTTCACCCACAAATACCTCTTTTATCCCCAAAATAGGACAGTTTCTTCCAGACATGCCACATTTCTCCCAAATAGATCACATCTTCTCCAAGAAATACCAGGTTTCCCTCTGCAGAAGGACTTTTTCTCCCTCAAATACATGTTTTGTCCCCAAAAGAGGTCAGTTTCTTCCAGGAATGCCACATTTCTCCCAAATATATCACATCTTCTCCAAGTAATACCAGGTTTCCCCCTTCAAATAGGACCTTTTCACCCACAAATACCTCTTTTATCCCCAAAACAGGACAGTTTCTTCCAGAAATGCCACATTTCTCCCAAATATATCACATCTCCAAGTAATACCAGGTTTCCTCCTGAAATATGACCTTGTCACCCACTGATTCCTGTTTTATGCCTTTGTTTCGAGCGACTTTTCGTTTTGGAGTGTTTATCCGGTGCTACACTTCAGCATTCTGTGACGAATAAAATAGAAGAGAAAAGCCCCACTAATAAGGCAGCTAGAAGGTCCAGGATCCACACACATTGTGCTTTCAGGGAGAACGTTCCAGAAAGTCGAGAGTTGTGGCTTCTTTCCTGCGGAGAAAATACCCCCTGTTTTCAGGCAATGCTGGACGCTGAATTCGCTCCTTCTCGGCATTTCAATACCGCTCCTTCGCTCTCGTGGCTCGAAAGCGGCACTCGCGCTGAACCGCTCCGGAGAGTCTGCAGTTGCTGTCCGGTCCATCGCGGTTCTGCCCGAGTGCCGCTTGCAGCCTTCAGCAGCGCTCTCGTTTCTCTCGGATGCCGGGAAAGAGCGACTTCAGCCGGATGCTTTGCTCCGACGAGTGAGCGGCTTCTTCTGCGCACATCGCAATGGAGAGCTTCTGACTTCTCCATGTGTCCATGCAGAATGCACTACGCTTCTCTCTCATTCTTATCCCTTTGTTCCGAGCGACATTTCGTTTTGGAGTGTTTATCCGATGCTACACTTCAGCATTCTGTGACGAATAGAGTAGAAGAGAAAAGCCCCACTAATAAGGCAGCTAGAAGTTCGAGGAGCAACGCACGTAGTGCTTTCAGGGAGGACGTTCCAGAAAGTCGAGAGTTGTGGCTTCTTTCCTGCGGAGAAAAAAGCCCCTGTTTTCAGGCAATGCAGTAGGCTGAATTCGCTCGTTCTCGGCATAGGAATGCCGCTCCTCCTCTCTCGTGGCTCGAAAGCGGCATTTGCGCTGAACCACACCGGACAGTCTGCAGTTGCAGACTACTGAATAGCCTGAAAACAGGGGGTTTTTTCTCCGCCGGAAACAAGCCACAACTCTCGACTTTCTGGAACGTCCTCCCTGAAAGCACTACGTGTGTCGCTCCTCGAACTTCTAGCTGCCTTATTAGTGGGGCTTTTCTCTTCTACTCTATTCGTCACAGAATGCTGAAGTGTAGCATCGGATAAACACTCCAAAACGAAAAGTCGCTCGGAAGAAAGGGATAAGAATGAGAGAGAAGCGTAGTGCATTCTGCATGGACAGAAGGGAAGTCAGAAGCTCTCCATTGCGATGTGCGCATTAGAAGCCGCTCACTCGTCGGAGCAAAGCATCCGGCTGAAGTCGCTCTTTCCCGGCATCCGAGAGAAACGAGAGCGCTGCTGAAGGCTGCAAGCGGCACTCGGGCAGAACCGCGATGGACCGGACAGCAACTGCAGACTCTCCGGAGCGGTTCAGCGCGAGTGCCGCTTTCGAGCCACGAGAGCGAAGGAGCGGTATTGAAATGCCGAGAAGGAGCGAATTCAGCGTCCAGCATTGCCTGAAAACAGGGGTTTTTTTCTCCGCAGGAAAGAAGCCACAACTCTCGACTTTCTGGAACGTCCTCCCCGAAAGCACTACGTGCGTTGCTCCTCGAACTTCTAGCTGCCTTATTAGTGGGGCTTTTCTCTTCTACTCTATTCGTCACAGAATGCTGAAGTGTAGCATCGGATAAACACTCCAAAACGAAATGTCGCTCGGAACAAAGGGATAAGAATGAGAGAGAAGCGTAGTGCATTCTGCATGGACACATGGAGAAGTCAAAAGCGCTCCATTGCGATGTGCGCAGAAGAAGCCGCTCACTCGTCGGAGAAAAGCATCCGGCTGAAGTCGCTCTTTCCCGGCATCCGAGAGAAACGAGAGCGCTGCTGAAGGCTGCAAGCGGCACTCGGGCAGAACCGCGATGGACCGGACAGCAACTGCAGACTCTCCGGAGAGGTTCAGCGCGAGTGCCGCTTTCGAGCCACGAGAGCGAAGGAGCGGTATTGAAATGCCGAGAAGGAGCGAATTCAGCGTCCAGCATTGCCTGAAAACAGGGGGTATTTTCTCCGCAGGAAAGAAGCCACAACTCTCGACTTTCTGGAACGTCCTCCCCGAAAGCACTAAGTGTGTCGCTCCTCGAACTTCTAGCTGCCTTATTAGTGGGGCTTTTCTCTTCTATTTTATTCGTCACAGAATGCTGAAGTGTAGCAACCGAAAAACACTCCAATACGAAAAGTCGCTCGGAACAAAGGGATAAAACAGGAATCTGTGGGAGACAAGGTCCTATTTCAGGAGGAAACCTGGTATTTCTTGGAGAAGATGTGATATATTTGGGAGAAATGTGGCATTTCCGGAAGAAACTGTCCTCTTTTGGGGATAAAAGAGGTATTTGTGGGTGAAAAGGTCGTATTTGAAGGAGGAAACGTGGTATTTCTTGGAGAAGATGTGATCAATTTGGGAGAAATGAGGAATTTCTGGAAGAAACAGTCCTATTTTTGGGATAAAAGAGGTATTTCTGGGTGAAAAGGTCCTATATGAAGGGGGAAACCTGGTATTTCTTGGAGAAGATGTGATCTATTTGGGAGAAATGTGGCATATCTGGAAGAAACTGTCCTCTTTTGGGGATACAAGAGGTATTTGTGGGTGAAAAGGTCCTATTTCAAGGAGGAAACCTGGTATTTCCTGGAGAAGATGTGATATGTTTGGGAGAAATGTGGCATTTCTGGACGCAACTGTTCTATTTTGGGGATAAAAGAGGTATTTGTGGGTGATAAGGTCCTATTTGAAGGGGGAAAGCTGGTATTTCTTGGAGATGTGATCTATTTGGGAGAAATCTGGCATTTCTGGAAGAAACTGTCATATCTGGGGGGAGAAGGCCGGTATTTTTGGGTGAAAAGGTCCTATTTCAGGAGGAATCCTGGTATTTCTTGGAGGAGATGTGATATGTTTGGGAGAAATGCGGCATTTCTGGAAGAAAATGTCCTGTTTTGGGGATAAAACAGGTATTTGTGGGTGAAAAGGTCCTATTTGAAGGGGGAAAACCTGGTATTTCTTGGAGGAGATGTGATCTATTTGGGAGAAATGTGGCATGTCTGGAAGAAACTGTCCTCTTTTGGGGATAAAAGAGGTATTTGTGGGTGAAAAGGTCCTATTTGAAGGGGGTATCCAGGTATTTCTTGGAGAAGATGTGATATGTTTGGGTGAAATGTGGTCTTTCTGGAAGAAAATGTTCTATTTTGGGGATAAAAGAGGTATTTGTAGGTGAAAAGGTCCTATTTGAAGGGGGAAACCTGGTATTTCTTGGAGAAGATGTGATATATTTGGGAGAAATCTGGCATTCCTGGATGAATATGTCCAATTTGAGGGATAAAACAGGTATTTGTGGGTGAAAAGGTCCTATTTGAAGGGGGAAACCTGGTATTTCTTGGAGAAGATGTGATATATTTGGGAGAAATGTGGCATTTCTGGAATAATGTCCTATTTTTGGGATAAAAGAGGTATTTGTGGGTGAAAAGGTCCTATTTGAAGGGGGAAACGTGGTATTTCTTGGAGAAGATGTGGTATATTTGGGAGAAATGTGGCATTTCTGGAAGAAACTGTCCTCTTTTGGGGATAAAACAGGTATTTGTGGGTGAAAACGTTGTATTTGAAGGGGGAAACGTGGTATTTCTTGGAGAAGATGTGATATATTTGGGAGAAATCTGGCATTTCTGGAAGAAACTGTCCTATTTTGGGGATAAAAGAGGTATTTGTGGGTGAAAAGGTCCTATTTGAAGGGAGAAACCTGGTATTTCTTGGAGAAGATGTGATATATTTGGGAGAAATGTGGCATTTCTGGAAGAAACTGTCCTTTTTTGGGGATAAAAGATGTATTTCTGGGTGAAAAGTTCCTATTTGAAGGGGGAAACCTGGTATTTCTTGGAGAAGATGTGCTATATTTGGTAGAAATGTGGCATTTCTGTAAGAAACTGTCGTATTTTGGGCATAAAACAGGTATTTGTGGGTGAAAAGGTCCTATTTGAAGGGGGAACCCTGGTATTTCTTGGAGAAGATGTGATATATTTGGGAGAAATGTGGCATGTCTGGAAGAAACTGTCCTCTTTTGGGGATAAAAGAGGTATTTCATGGAGAAAAGGTCCTATTTGAAGGGGGGAACCCTGGTATTTCTTGGAGAAAATGTGATCTATTTGGGAGAAATGAGGCATTTCTGGAAGAAAATGTCCAATTTGTGGGGAGAAGGCTGGTAGTTGTGGGTGAGAAGGTCCTATTTCAGGACGAATCCTGGTATTTCTTGGAGAAGATGTGATATATTTGGGAGAAATGTGGCATTTCTGGAAGAAACTGTCCTCTTTTGGGGATAAAAGAGGTATTAGTGGTTGAAAATGTCCTATTTGAAGGGGGAACCCTGGTATTTCTTGGAGAAGATGTGATCTATTTGGGAGAAATGTGGCATTTCTGGAAGAAACGGTCCTCTTTTGGGGATAAAAGAGGTATTTGTGGGTGAAAAGGTCCTATTTGAAGGGGGAACCCTGGTATTTCTTGGAGAAGATGTGATATATTTGGGAGAAATGTGGCATGTCTGGAAGAAACTGTCCTCTTTTGGGGATAAAAGAGGTATTTGTGGGTGAAAAGGTCCTATTTGAAGGGGGAAACGTGGTATTTCTTGGAGAAGATGTGATCTATTTGGGAGAAATCTGGCATTTCTGGAAGAATATGTCCAATTTGAAGGATAAAAGAGGTATTTGTGGGTGAAAAGGTCCTATTTGAAGGGGGAAACCTGGTATTTCTTGGAGAAGATGTGATCTATTTGGGAGAAATGTGGCATGTCTGGAAGAAACTGTCCTCTTTGGGGGATAAAAGAGGTATTTGTGGGTGAAAAGGTCCTATTTGAAGGGGGAAACGTGGTATTTCTTGGAGAAGATGTGGTATATTTGGGAGAAAAGTGGCATGTCTGGAAGAAACTGTCCTCTTTTGGGGATAAAAGAGGTATTTGTGGGTGAAAACGTTGTATTTGAAGGGGGAAACCTGTTATTTCTTGGAGAAGATGTGATATATTTGGGAGAAATGTGGCATGTCAGGAAGAAACTGTCCTCTTTTGGTTATAAAAGAGGTATTTGTGGGTGAAAAGGTCCTATTTGAAGGGGGAAACCTGGTATTTCTTGGAGAAGATGTGATCTATTTGGGAGAAATGTGGCATGTCTGGAAGAAACTGTCCTATTTTGGGGATAAAAGAGGTATTTGTGGGTGAAAAGGTCCTATTTGAAGGGGGAAAGCTGGTATTTCTTGGAGAAGATGTGATCTATTTGGGAGAAATGTGGCATGTCTGGAAGAAAATGTCCAATTTGGGGGGAGAAGGCTGGTAGATTTCGGTGAGAAGGTCCTATTTCAGGAGGAATCCTGGTATTTCTTGGCGAAGATGTGATATATTTGGGAGAAATGTGGCCTTTCTGGAAGAAAATGTCCAATTTGGGGGGAGAAGGCTGGTAGTTTTGGGTGAGAATGTCCTATTTCAGGAGGAATCCTGGTATTTCTTGGAGAAGATGTGATATATTTGGGAGAAATGTGGCATGTCAGGAAGAAACTGTCCTCTTTTGGGGATAAAAGAGGTATTTCATGGAGAAAAGGTCCTAATTCAAGGGGGAAAGCTGGTATTTCTTGGAGAAGATGTGATATATTTGGGAGAAATGTGGCATTTCTGGAAGAAACTGTCCTCTTTTGGGGATAAAACAGGTATTTGTGGGTGAAAAGGTCCTATTTGAAGGGGGAAAGCTGGTATTTCTTGGAGAAGATGTGATCTATTTGGGAGAAATGTGGCATTTCTGGAAGAAAATGTCCTCTTTTGGGGATAAAAGAGGTATTTGTGGGTGAAAAGGTCCTATTTGAAGGGGGAAACGTGGTATTTCTTGGAGAAGATGTGATATATTTGGGAGAAATGAGGCATTTCTGGAAGAAAATGTCCAATTTGTGGGAAGAAGTCTGGTAATTGTGGGTGAGAAGGTCCTATTTCAGGTGGAATCCTGGCATTTCTTGGAGAAGATGTGATATATTTGGGAGAAATGTGGCATTTCTGGAAGAAACTGTCCTCTTTTGGGGATAAAAGAGGTATTTTTGGGTGAAAATGTCCTATTTGAAGGGGGAAAGCTGGTATTTCTTGGAGAAGATGTGATGTATTTGGGAGAAATGTGGCATTTCTGGAAGAAACTGTCCTATTTTGGGGATAAAAGAGGTATTTGCGGGTGAAAAGGTCCTATTTGAAGGGGGAAAGCTGGTATTTCTTGGAGAAGATGTGATATATTTCGGAGAAATGCGGCATGTCTGGTAGAAACTGTCCTCTTTTGGGGATAAAAGAGGTATGTGTGGGTGAAAAGGTCCTATTTCCAGGGGAAAACCTGGTATTTCTTGGAGAAGATGTGATATATTTGGGAGAAATGTGGCATGTCTGGAAGAAAATGTCCTATTTGGGGGGAGAAGGCTGGTAGTTGTGGGAGAAAAGGTCCTATTTCAGGAGGAATCCTGGTATTTCTTGGAGGAGATGTGATATATTTGGGAGAAATGTGGCCTTTCTGGAAGAAACTGTCCTCTTTTGGGGATAAAAGAGGTATTTGTGGGTGAAAAGGTCCTATTTGAAGGGGGAAACCTGGTATTTCTTGGAGAAGATGTGGTATATTTGGGAGAAATGTGGCATTTCTGGAAGAAACTGTCCTCTTTTGGGGATGGAACAGGTTTTTGTGGGTGAAAAGGTCCTATTTGAAGGGGGAAACCTGTTATTTCTTGGAGAAGATATGATATATTTGGGAGAAATCTGGCATTTCTGGAAGAAACTGTCCTCTTTTGGGGATAAAAGAGGTATTTGTGGGTGATAAGGTCCTATTTGAAGGGGGAAACGTGGCATTTCTTGGAGAAGATGTGGTATATGTGGGAGAAATGTGGCATCTCTGGAAGAAACTGACCTCTTTTGGGGATAAAAGAGGTATTTGTGGGTGAAAACGTTGTATTTGAAGGGGGAAACCTGTTATTTCTTGGAGAAGATGTGATATATTTGGGAGAAATGTGGCATTTCTGGAAGAAACTGTCCTCTTTTGGGGATAAAAGAGGTATTTGTGGGTGAAAAGGTCCTATTTGAAGGGGGAAAGCTGGTATTTCTTGGAGAAGATGTGATCTATTTGGGAGAAATGTGGCATTTCTGGAAGAAACTGTCCTCTTTTGGGGATAAAAGACGTATTTGTGTGTGAAAAGGTTCTATTTGAAGGGGGAAACCTGGTATTTCTTGGAGAAGATGTGATATATTTGGGAGAAATCTGGCATTCCTGGATGAATATGTCCAATTTGAGGGATAAAACAGGTATTTGTGGGTGAAAAGGTCCTATTTGAAGGGGGAAACCTGGTATTTCTTGGAGAAGATGTGATATATTTGGGAGAAATGTGGCATTTCTGGGATAATGTCCTATTTTTGGGATAAAAGAGGTATTTGTGGGTGAAAAGGTCCTATTTGAAGGGGGAAACGTGGTATTTCTTGGAGAAGATGTGGTATATTTGGGAGAAATGTGGCATTTCTGGAAGAAACTGTCCTCTTTTGGGGATAAAACAGGTATTTGTGGGTGAAAACGTTGTATTTGAAGGGGGAAACGTGGTATTTCTTGGAGAAGATGTGATATATTTGGGAGAAATCTGGCATTTCTGGAAGAAACTGTCCTATTTTGGGGATAAAAGAGGTATTTGTGGGTGAAAAGGTCCTATTTGAAGGGAGAAACCTGGTATTTCTTGGAGAAGATGTGATATATTTGGGAGAAATGTGGCATTTCTGGAAGAAACTGTCCTCTTTTGGGGATAAAAGATGTATTTCTGGGTGAAAAGTTCCTATTTGAAGGGGGAAACCTGGTATTTCTTGGAGAAGATGTGCTATATTTGGTAGAAATGTGGCATTTCTGTAAGAAACTGTCGTATTTTGGGCATAAAACAGGTATTTGTGGGTGAAAAGGTCCTATTTGAAGGGGGAACCCTGGTATTTCTTGGAGAAGATGTGATATATTTGGGAGAAATGTGGCATGTCTGGAAGAAACTGTCCTCTTTTGGGGATAAAAGAGGTATTTCATGGAGAAAAGGTCCTATTTGAAGGGGGGAACCCTGGTATTTCTTGGAGAAAATGTGATCTATTTGGGAGAAATGAGGCATTTCTGGAAGAAAATGTCCAATTTGTAGGGAGAAGGCTGGTAGTTGTGGGTGAGAAGGTCCTATTTCAGGACGAATCCTGGTATTTCTTGGAGAAGATGTGATCTCTTTGGGAGAAATGTGGCATTTCTGGAAGAAACTGTCCTCTTTTGGGGATAAAAGAGGTATTAGTGGTTGAAAATGTCCTATTTGAAGGGGGAACCCTGGTATTTCTTGGAGAAGATGTGATCTATTTGGGAGAAATGTGGCATTTCTGGAAGAAACGGTCCTCTTTTGGGGATAAAAGAGGTATTTGTGGGTGAAAAGGTCCTATTTGAAGGGGGAACCCTGGTATTTCTTGGAGAAGATGTGATATATTTGGGAGAAATGTGGCATGTCTGGAAGAAACTGTCCTCTTTTGGGGATAAAAGAGGTATTTGTGGGTGAAAAGGTCCTATTTCGAGGGGGAAACGTGGTATTTCTTGGAGAAGATGTGATCTATTTGGGAGAAATCTGGCATTTCTGGAAGAATATGTCCAATTTGAAGGATAAAAGAGGTATTTGTGGGTGAAAAGGTCCTATTTGAAGGGGGAAACCTGGTATTTCTTGGAGAAGATGTGATCTATTTGGGAGAAATGTGGCATGTCTGGAAGAAACTGTCCTCTTTGGGGGATAAAAGAGGTATTTGTGGGTGAAAAGGTCCTATTTGAAGGGGGAAACGTGGTATTTCTTGGAGAAGATGTGGTATATTTGGGAGAAAAGTGGCATGTCTGGAAGAAACTGTCCTCTTTTGGGGATAAAAGAGGTATTTGTGGGTGAAAACGTTGTATTTGAAGGGGGAAACCTGTTATTTCTTGGAGAAGATGTGATATATTTGGGAGAAATGTGGCATGTCAGGAAGAAACTGTCCTCTTTTGGTTATAAAAGAGGTATTTGTGGGTGAAAAGGTCCTATTTGAAGGGGGAAACCTGGTATTTCTTGGAGAAGATGTGATCTATTTGGGAGAAATGTGGCATGTCTGGAAGAAACTGTCCTATTTTGGGGATAAAAGAGGTATTTGTGGGTGAAAAGGTCCTATTTGAAGGGGGAAAGCTGGTATTTCTTGGAGAAGATGTGATCTATTTGGGAGAAATGTGGCATGTCTGGAAGAAAATGTCCAATTTGGGGGGAGAAGGCTGGTAGATTTCGGTGAGAAGGTCCTATTTCAGGAGGAATCCTGGTATTTCTTGGCGAAGATGTGATATATTTGGGAGAAATGTGGCCTTTCTGGAAGAAAATGTCCAATTTGGGGGGAGAAGGCTGGTAGTTTTGGGTGAGAATGTCCTATTTCAGGAGGAATCCTGGTATTTCTTGGAGAAGATGTGATATATTTGGGAGAAATGTGGCATGTCAGGAAGAAACTGTCCTCTTTTGGGGATAAAAGAGGTATTTCATGGAGAAAAGGTCCTAATTCAAGGGGGAAAGCTGGTATTTCTTGGAGAAGATGTGATATATTTGGGAGAAATGTGGCATTTCTGGAAGAAACTGTCCTCTTTTGGGGATAAAAGAGGTATTTGTGGGTGAAAAGGTCCTATTTGAAGGGGGAAAGCTGGTATTTCTTGGAGAAGATGTGATCTATTTGGGAGAAATGTGGCATTTCTGGAAGAAAATGTCCTCTTTTGGGGATAAAAGAGGTATTTGTGGGTGAAAAGGTCCTATTTGAAGGGGGAAACGTGGTATTTCTTGGAGAAGATGTGATATATTTGGGAGAAATGAGGCATTTCTGGAAGAAAATGTCCAATTTGTGGGAAGAAGTCTGGTAATTGTGGGTGAGAAGGTCCTATTTCAGGTGGAATCCTGGCATTTCTTGGAGAAGATGTGATATATTTGGGAGAAATGTGGCATTTCTGGAAGAAACTGTCCTCTTTTGGGGATAAAAGAGGTATTTTTGGGTGAAAATGTCCTATTTGAAGGGGGAAAGCTGGTATTTCTTGGAGAAGATGTGATGTATTTGGGAGAAATGTGGCATTTCTGGAAGAAACTGTCCTATTTTGGGGATAAAAGAGGTATTTGCGGGTGAAAAGGTCCTATTTGAAGGGGGAAAGCTGGTATTTCTTGGAGAAGATGTGATATATTTCGGAGAAATGCGGCATGTCTGGTAGAAACTGTCCTCTTTTGGGGATAAAAGAGGTATGTGTGGGTGAAAAGGTCCTATTTCCAGGGGAAAACCTGGTATTTCTTGGAGAAGATGTGATATATTTGGGAGAAATGTGGCATGTCTGGAAGAAAATGTCCTATTTGGGGGGAGAAGGCTGGTAGTTGTGGGAGAAAAGGTCCTATTTCAGGAGGAATCCTGGTATTTCTTGGAGGAGATGTGATATATTTGGGAGAAATGTGGCCTTTCTGGAAGAAACTGTCCTCTTTTGGGGATAAAAGAGGTATTTGTGGGTGAAAAGGTCCTATTTGAAGGGGGAAACCTGGTATTTCTTGGAGAAGATGTGGTATATTTGGGAGAAATGTGGCATTTCTGGAAGAAACTGTCCTCTTTTGGGGATGGAACAGGTTTTTGTGGGTGAAAAGGTCCTATTTGAAGGGGGAAACCTGTTATTTCTTGGAGAAGATATGATATATTTGGGAGAAATCTGGCATTTCTGGAAGAAACTGTCCTCTTTTGGGGATAAAAGAGGTATTTGTGGGTGATAAGGTCCTATTTGAAGGGGGAAACGTGGCATTTCTTGGAGAAGATGTGGTATATTTGGGAGAAATGTGGCATCTCTGGAAGAAACTGTCCTCTTTTGGGGATAAAAGAGGTATTTGTGGGTGAAAACGTTGTATTTGAAGGGGGAAACCTGTTATTTCTTGGAGAAGATGTGATATATTTGGGAGAAATGTGGCATTTCTGGAAGAAACTGTCCTCTTTTGGGGATAAAAGAGGTATTTGTGGGTGAAAAGGTCCTATTTGAAGGGGGAAAGCTGGTATTTCTTGGAGGAGATGTGATCTATTTGGGAGAAATGTGGCATTTCTGGAAGAAACTGTCCTCTTTTGGGGATAAAAGACGTATTTGTGTGTGAAAAGGTTCTATTTGAAGGGGGAAAGGTGGTATTTCTTGGAGAAGATATGATATATTTGGGAGAAATGTGGCCTTTCCGGAAGAAACTGTCCTCTTTTGGGGATAAAAGAGGTATTAGTGGTTGAAAAGGTCCTATTTAAAGGGGGAAACCTGGTATTTCTTGGAGAAGATGTGATATATTTGGGAGAAATGTGGCATTTCTGGAAGAAAATGTCCTCTTTTGGGGATAAATGAGATATTACATGGAGAAAAGGTCCTATTTCAGGAGGAAACCTGGTATTTCTTGGAGAAGATGTGATATATTTGGGAGAAATGTGGCATTTCTGGAAGAAACTGTCGTATTTTGGGGATAAAACAGGTATTTGTGGGTGAAAAGGTCCTATTTGAAGGGGGAAAGCTGGTATTTCTTGGAGAAGATGTGATATATTTGGGAGAAATGTGGCATTTCTGGAAGAAACTGTCCTCTTTGGGGGATAAAAGAGGTATTTGCCGGTGAAAAGGTCCTATTTGAAGGGGGAAAGCTGGTATTTCTTGGAGAAGATGTGATATATTTGGGAGAAATGTGGCATTTCTGGAAGAAAATGTCCAATTTGTTGGAAGAAGGCTGGTATTTGTGGGTGAGAAGGTCCTATTTCAGGAGGAATCCTGGCATTTCTTGGAGAAGATGTGATATATTTGGGAGAAATGTGGCCTTTCTGGAAGAAACTGTCCTATTTTGGGGATCAAAGAGGTATTTGTGGATGAAAAGGTCCTATTTGAAGGGGGAAAGCTGGTATTTCTTGGAGAAGATGTGATCTATTTGGGAGAAATGTGGCATTTCTGGAAGAAAATGTCCTATTTTGGGGATAAAAGAGGTATTTGTGGGTGAAAAGGTCGTATTTGAAGGGGGAAACCTGGTATTTCTTGGAGAAGATGTGATCTATTTGGGAGAAATGTGGCATTTCTGGAAGAAACTGTCCTCTTTTGGGGATAAAAGAGGTATTTGTGGGTGAAAAGGTCCTATTTGAAGGGGGAAAGCTGGTATTTCTTGGAGAAGATGTGATGTATTCGGGAGAAATGAGGCATTTCTGGAAGAAAATGTTCAATTTGTGGGGAGAAGGCTGGTAGTTGTGGGTGAGAAGGTCCTATTTCAGGAGGAATCCTGGTATTTCTTGGAGAAGATGTGATCTATTTGGGAGAAATGTGGCATTTCTGGAAGAAACTGTCCTCTTTTGGGGATAAAAGAGGTATTTGTGGGTGAAAAGGTCCTATTTGAAGGGGGAAAGCTGGTATTTCTTGGAGAAGATGTGATATATTAGGGAGAAATGTGGCATGTCTGGAAGAAACTGTCCTCTTCTGGGGATAAAAGAGGTATTTGTGGGTGAAAAGGTCCTATTTGAAGGGGGAAACGTGATATTTCTTGGAGAAGATGTGATATATTTGGGAGAAATGTGGCATGTCTGGAAGAAACTGTCCTCTTTTGGGGATAAAAGAGGTATTTGGGGGTGAAAAGGTCATATTTGAAGGGGGAAACCTGGTATTTCTTGGAGAAGATGTGATCTATTTGGGACAAATCGGGCATTTCTGGAAGAAACTGTCCTCTTATGGCGATAGAACAGGTATTTGTGTGTGAAAAGGTCCTATTTGAAGGAGGAAACCTGGTATTTCTTGGAGAAGATATGATATATTTGGGAGAAATGTGGCATTTCTAGAAGAAACTGTCCTCTTTTGGGGATAAAAGAGGTATTTGTGGGTGAAAAGTTCCTATTTGAAGGGAGAAACCTGGTATTTCTTGGAGAAGATGTGATATATTTGGGAGAAATCTGGCATTTCTGGAAGAATATGTCCAATTTGAGGGATAAAACAGGTATTTGTGGGTGATAAGGTCCTATTTGAAGGGGGAAAGCTGGTATTTCATGGAGAAGATGTGATCTATTTGGGAGAAATGTGGCATTTCTGGAAGAAACTGTCCTATTTTGGGGATAAAAGAGGTATTTGCGGGTGAAAAGGTCCTATTTGAAGGGGGAAAGCTGGTATTTCTTGGAGAAGATGTGATATATTTCGGAGAAATGCGGCATGTCTGGTAGAAACTGTCCTCTTTTGGGGATAAAAGAGGTATGTGTGGGTGAAAAGGTCCTATTTCCAGGGGAAAACCTGGTATTTCTTGGAGAAGATGTGATATATTTGGGAGAAATGTGGCATGTCTGGAAGAAAATGTCCTATTTGGGGGGAGAAGGCTGGTAGTTGTGGGAGAAAAGGTCCTATTTCAGGAGGAATCCTGGTATTTCTTGGAGGAGATGTGATATATTTGGGAGAAATGTGGCCTTTCTGGAAGAAACTGTCCTCTTTTGGGGATAAAAGAGGTATTTGTGGGTGAAAATGTTGTATTTGAAGGGGGAAACCTGTTATTTCTTGGAGAAGATGTGATATATTTGGGAGAAATGTGGCATGTCTGGAAGAAACTGTCCTACTTTGGGGATAAAAGAGGTATTTGTGGGTGAAAAGGTCCTATTTGAAGGGGGAAACCTGGTATTTCTTGGAGAAGATGTGATATATTTGGGAGAAATGTGGCATTTCTGGAAGTAACTGTCCTCTTTTGGGGATAAAAGAGGTATTTGTGGGTGATAAGGTCCTATTTGAAGGGGGAAACCTGGTATTTCTTGGAGAAGATGTGATATATTTGGGAGAAATTTGGCATGTCTGGAAGAAACTGTCCTATTTGGGGGGAGAAGGCTGGTAGTTTTTGTGAGAAGGTCCTATTTCAGGAGGAATCCTGGTATTTCTTGGAGAAGATGTGATATATTTGGGAGAAATGTGGCATGTCTGGAAGAATATGTCCAATTTGAGGTATAAAACAGGTATTTGTGGTTGAAAAGGTCGTATATGAAGGGGGAAAGCTGGTATTTCTTGGAGAAGATGTGATATATTTGGGAGACATGTGGCATTTCTGGAAGAAACTGTCCTCTTTTGGGGATAAAAGAGGTATTTGTGGGTGATAAGGTCCTATTTGAAGGGGCAACCCTGGTATTTCTTGGACAAGATGTGATCTATTTGGGAGAAATGTGTCATATCTGGATAAAGCTGTCCTATTTTGTGGATAAAAGAGGTATTTGTGGGTGAAAAGGTCCTATTTGAAGGGGGAAACCTGGTATTTCTTGGAGAAGAAGTGATATGTTTGGGAGAAATGTGGCCTTTCTCGAAGAAAATGTCCAATTTGGGGGGAGAACGCTGGTAGTTTTGGGTGAGAAGGTCCTATTTCAGGAGGAATCCTGGTATTTCTTGGAGAAGATGTGATATATTTGGGAGAAATGTGGCATTTCTAGAAGAAAATGTCCAATCTGGGGTGAGAAGGCTGGTAGTTTTGGGTGAGAAGGTCCTATTTCAGGAGGAATCCTGGCATTTCTTGGAGAAGATGTGATATATTTGGGAGAAATGTGGCCTTTCCGGAAGAAACTGTCCTCTTTTGGGGATAAAAGAGGTATTAGTGGTTGAAAAGCTCCTATTTCCAGGGGGAAGCGTGGTATTTCTTGGAGAAGATGTGATATATTTGGGAGAAATGTGGCCTTTCCGGAAGAAACTGTCCTCTTTTGGGGATAAAAGAGGTATTAGTGGTTGAAAAGGTCCTATTTCCAGGGGGAAGCGTGGTATTTCTTGGAGAATATGTGATATATTTGGGAGAAATGTGGCATTTCTGGAGGAAACTGTCCTCTTTTGGGGATAAAAGAGATATTTCATGGAGAAAAGGTCCTAATTCAAGGGGGAACCCTGGTATTTCTTGGAGAAGATGTGATCTATTTGGTAGAAATGTGGCATTTCTGGAAGAAACTGTCCTATTTTGGGGATAAAACAGGTATTTGTGGGTGAGAAGGTCCTATTTGAAGGGGGAAAGCTGGTATTTCTTGGAGAAGATGTGATATATTTGGTAGAAATGTGGCATGTCTGGAAGAAACTGTCCTATTTTGGGGATAAAAGAGGTATTTGTGGGTGAAAAGGTCCTATTTGAAGGGGGAAAGCTGGTATTTCTTGGAGAAGATGTGATGTATTTGGGAGAAATGAGGCATTTCTGGAAGAAAATGTCCAATTTGGGGGGAGAAGGCTGGTAGTTGTGGGTGAGAAGGTCCTATTTCAGGAGGAATCCTGGTATTTCTTGGGGAAGATGTGATATGTTTGGGAGAAATGTGGCATTTCTGGAAGAAACTGTCCTCTTTTGGGGATAAAACAGGTATTTGTGGGTGATAAGGTCCTATTTGAAGGGGCAACCCTGGTATTTCTTGGAGAAGATGTGATCTATTTGGGAGAAATGTGGCATTTCTGGAAGAAACTGTCCTCTTTTGGGGATAAAAGAGGTATTTGTGGGTGAAAAGGTCCTATTTGAAGGGGGAAAGCTGGTATTTCTTGGAGAAGATGTGATATATTTGGGAGAAATGTGGCATGTCTGGAAGAAACTGTCCTCTTTTGGGGATAAAAGAGGTATGTGTGGGTGAAAAGGTCCTATTTCCAGGGGGAAACCTGGTATTTCTTGGAGAAGATGTGATATATTTGGGAGAAATCTGGCATGTCTGGAAGAAAATGTCCTATTTGGGGGGAGAAGGCTGGTAGTTGTGGGAGAAAAGGTCCTATTTCAGGAGGAATCCTGGTATTTCTTGGAGGAGATGTGATATGTTTGGGAGAAATGTGGCCTTTCTGGAAGAAACTGTCCTCTTTTGGGGATAAAAGAGGTATTTTTGGGTGAAAAGGTCCTATTTGAAGGGGGCAAGCTGGTATTTCTTGGAGAAGATGTGATATATTTGGGAGAAATGTGGCATGTCTGGAAGAAACTGTCCTATTTTGGGCATAAAAGAGGTATTTGTGGGTGAGAAGGTCCTATTTGAAGGGGGAAACCTGGTATTTCTTGGAGAAGATGTGATATATTTGGGAGAAATGTGGCATTTCTGGAAGAAAATGTCCTCTTTTGGGGATAAAAGAGGTATTTGTGGATGAAAAGGTCCTATTTGAAGGGGCAACCCTGTTATTTCTTGGAGAAGATGTGATATATTTGGGAGAAATGTGGCATGTCTGGAAGAAGCTGTCCTATTTTGGGGATAAAAGAGGTATTTGTGGGTGAAAAGGTCCTATTTGAAGGGGGAAAGCTGGTATTTCTTGGAGAAGATGTGATATATTTGGGAGAAATGTGGCCTTTCTGGAAGAAACGGTCCTCTTTTGGGGATAAAAGAGGTATTAGTGGTTGAAAAGGTCCAATTTGAAGGGGGAAGCGTGGTTTTTCTTGGAGAAGATGTGATCTATTTGGGAGAAATGTGGCATGTCTGGAAGAAACTGTCCTCTTTTGGGGATAAAAGAGGTATTTCATGGACAAAAGGTCCTAACTCAAGGGGGAAAGCTGGTATTTCTTGGAGAAGATGTGATATATTTGGTATAAATTTGGCATTTCTGGAGGAAACTGTCGTATTTTGGGCATAAAACAGGTATTTGTGGTTGAAAAGTTCCTATTTGAAGGGGGAAGCGTGGTATTTCTTGGAGAAGATGTGATATATTTGGGGGAAATGTGGCATTTCTGGAAGAAAATGTCCAATTTGTGGGGAGAAGGCTGGTAGTTGTGGGTGAGAAGGTCCTATTTCTGGAGGAATCCTGTTATTTCTTGGAGAAGATGTGATATATTTGGGAGAAATGTGGCATGTCTGAAAGAAACTGTCCTCTTTTGGGGATAAAAGAGGTATTTGTGGGTGAAAAGGTCCTATTTGAAGGGGGAAATCTGGTATTTCTTGGAGAAGATGTGATATATTTGGGAGAAATGTGGCCTTTCTGGAAGAAACTGTCCTCTTTTGGGGATAAAAGAGGTATTTGTGGGTGAAAAGGTCCTATTTGAAGGGGGAAACCTGGTATTTCTTGGAGAAGATGTGATATATTTGGGAGAAATGTGGCATTTCTGGCAGAAACTGTCCTATTTTGGGGATAAAACAGGTATTTGTGGGTGAAAAGGTCCTATTTGAATGGGGAAACCTGGTATTTCTTGGAGAAGAGGTGATATATTTGGGAGAAATGTGGCATGTCTGGAAGAAACTGTCCTATTTGGGGGATAAAACAGGTATTTGATGGAGAAAAGGTCCTATTTGAAGGGGGAAAGCTGGTATTTCATGGAGAAGATGTGATCTATTTGGGAGAAATGTGGCATTTCTGGAAGAAAATGTCAAATTTGGGGGGAGAAGGCTGGTAGTTGTGGGTGAGAAGGTCCTATTTCAGGAGGAATCCTGGTATTTCTTGGAGAAGATGTGATATATTTGGGAGAAATGTGGCCTTTCTGGAAGAAAATGTCCAATTTGGGGGGATAAGGCAGGTAGTTTTGGGTGAGAAGGTCCTCTTTCAGGAGGAATCCTGGCATTTCTTGGAGAAGATGTGATATATTTGGGAGAAATGTGGCATTTCTGGAAGAAACTGTCCTCTTTTGGGGATAAAAGAGGTATTAGTGGTTGAAAAGGTCCTATTTGAAGGGGGTACCCTGGTATTTCTTGGAGAAGATGTGATCTATTTGGGAGAAATGTGGCATTTCTGGAAGAAAATGTCCTCTTTTGGGGATAAAACAGGTATTTCATGGAGAAAAGGTCCTATTTGAAGGGGGAAACCTGGTATTTCTTGGAGGAGTTATGATCTATTTGGGAGAAATGTGGCATGTCTGGAAGAAACTGTCCTCTATTGGGCATAAAAGAGGTATTTGTGGTTGAAAAGTTCCTATTTGAAGGGGGTACCCTGGTATTTCTTGGAGAAGATGTGATACATTTGGGAGAAATGTGGCATGTCTGGAAAAAACTGTCCTATTTTGGGGATAAAAGAGGTTTTTTTGGGGAAAAGGTCCTATTTGAAGGGGGAAACGTGGTATTTCTTGGAGAAGATGTGATCTATTTGGGAGAATTGTGGCATTTCTTGAAGAAACTGTCCTCTTACAGGGATAGAACAGGTATTTGTGGGTGAAAAGGTCCTATTTCCAGGGGAAAACCTGGTATTTCTTGGAGAAGATGTGATCTATTTGGGAGAAATGTGGCATGTCTGGAAGAAAATGTCCTATTTGGGGGGAGAAGGGTGGTATTTTTGGGAGAAAAGGTCCTATTTCAGGAGGAATCCTGGTATTTCTTGGAGAAGATGTGATATGTTTGGGAGAAATGTGGCCTTTCTGGAAGAAACTGTCCTCTTTTGGGGATAAAAGAGGTATTTGTGGGTGAAAAGGTCCTATTTGATGGGGGAAACCTGGTATTTCTTGGAGAAGATGTGATCTATTTGGGAGAAATGTGGCATTTCTGGAAGAAACTGTCCTCTTTTGGGGTTAAAACAGGTATTTGTGGGAGAAAAGTTCCTATTTGAAGGGGGAACCCTGGTATTTCTTGGAGAAGATGTGATATATTTGGGAGAAATGTGGCATTTCTGGAAGAAACTGTCCTATTTTGGGGATAAAACAGGTATTTGTGGGTTAAAAGGTCCTATTTGAATGGGGAAAGCTGGTATTTCTTGGAGAAGATGTGATATATTTGGGAGAAATGTGGCATTTCTGGAAGAAAGTGACCTGTTTTGGGGATAAAACAGGTATTTGTGGGTGAAAAGGTCCTATTTGAAGGGGGAAAGCTGGTATTTCTTGAAGGAGATGTGATATATTTGGGAGAAATGTGGCCTTTCTGGAAGAAACTGTCCTCTTTTGGGGATAAAAGAGGTATTTGTGGGTGAAAAGTTCCTATTTGAAGGGGGAAAGCTGGTATTTCTTGGAGAAGATGTGATCTATTTGGGAGAAATCTGGCATTTCTGGAAGAAACTGTCCTATTTGGGGGGAGAAGCCTTCTATTAGTGGGTGAAAAGGTCCTATTTGAAGGGGGAAAGCTGGTATTTCTTGGAGAAGAGGTGATATATTTGGTAGAAATGTGCCATTTCTGGAAGAAACTGTCCTCTTTTGGGGATATAACAGGTATTTGTGGATGAAAAGGTCCTATTTGAAGGGGGAAACCTGGTATTTCTTGGAGAAGATGTGATATGTTTGGGAGAAATGTGGCATGTCAGGAAGAAACTGTCCTATTTGGGGGGAGAAAGCTGGTATTTGTGGGAGAAAAGGTCCTCTTTCAGGAGGAATCCTGGTATTTCTTGGAGAAGATGTGATATATTTGGGAGAAATGTGGCATGTCTGGAAGAAACTGACCTATTTGAGGGATAAAGAGGTATTTGTGGGTGAAAAGGTCCTATTTGAAGGGGGAAACCTGGTATTTCTTGGAGAAGATGTGATATATTTGGGAGAAATGTGGCATGTCTGGAAGAAACTGTCCTCTTTTCGGGATAAGTGAGGTATTTGTGGGTGAAAAGGTCCTATTTGAAGGGGGAAACCTGGTATTTCTTGGAGAAGATGTGATATCTTTGGGAGAAATGTGGCCTTTCTGGCAGAAACTGTCCTATTTTGGGGATGAATGTGGTATTTGTGGGTGATAAGGTCCTATTTGAAGGGGGAAACCTGGTATTTCTTGGAGAAGATGTGATATATTTGGGAGAAATGTGGCATGTCAGGAAGAAAATGTCCTATTTGGGGGGAGAAGGCTGATATTTGAGGGAGAAAAGGTCCTCTTTCAGGAGGAATCCTGGTATTTCTCGGAGAAGATGTGATCTATTTGGGAGAAATGTGGCATGTCTGGAAGAAACAGTCCTATTTTGGGGATAAAAGTGGTATTTGTGGGTGATAAGGTCCTATTTCAAGGCGGAAACCTGGTATTTCTTGGAGAAGATGTGATATGTTTGGGAGAAATGTGGCATTTCTGGAAGAAACTGTCCTCTTTTGGGGATAAAAGAGGTATTTGTGGGTGAAAAGGTCCTATTTGAAGGGGGAAACGTGGCATTTCTTGGAGAAGATGTGATCTATTTGGGAGAAATGTGGCATTTCTGGAAGAAACTGTCCTCTTTTGGGGATAAAAGAGGTATTTGTGGGTGAAAAGGTCCTATTTGAAGGGGGAAAGCTGGTATTTCTTGGAGAAGATGTGATATATTTGGGAGAAATGTGGCATTTCTTGAAGAAACTGTCCTCTTTTGGTTATAAAAGAGGTACTTGTGTGTGAAAAGGTCCTATTTGAAGGGGGAAACCTGGTATTTCTTGGAGAAGATGTGGTATATTTGGGAGAAATGTGGCATTTCTGGAAGAAACTGTCCTCTTTTGGGGATAAAAGAGGTATTAGTGGTTGAAAAGGTCCTATTTGAAGGGGGAAACCTGTTATTTCTTGGAGAAGATGTGATCTATTTGGGAGAAATGTGGCATTTCTGGAAGAAACTGTCGTCTTTTGGGGATAAAAGAGGTATTAGTGGGTGAAAAGGTCCTATTTGAAGGGGGAAACCTGGTATTTCTTGGAGAAGATGTGATATATTTGGGAGAAATGTGGCATGTCTGGAAGAAACTGTCCTCTTCTGGGGATAAAAGAGGTATTTTTGGTTAACAAGGTCCTATTTGAAGGGGGAACCCCGGTATTTCTTGGAGAAGATGTGATCTATTTTGGATAAATGTGGCATTTCTGGAAGAAACTGTCCTCTTTTGGGGATAAAAGAGGTATTTGTGGGTGAAAAGGTCCTATTTGATGGGGGAACTCTGGTATTTCTTGGAGAATATGTGATCTATTTGGGAGAAATGTGGCCTTTCTGGAAGAAAATGTCCAATTTGGGGGGAGAAGTCTGGTAGTTTTCGGTGAGAAGGTCCTCTTTCAGGAGGAATCCTGGTATTTCTTGGCGAAGATGTGATCTATTTGGGAGAAATGTGGCATTTCTGGAAGAAAATGTCAAATTTGGGGGGAGAAGGCTGGTAGTTGTGGGTGAGAAGGTCCTATTTCAGGAGGAATCCTGGCATTTCTTGGATAAGATGTGATCTATTTGGGAGAAATGTGGCATGTCTGGAAGAAACTGTCCTCTTTTGGGGATAAAAGAGGTATTAGTGGTTGAAAAGGTCCTATTTGAAGGGGGAAACCTGGTATTTCTTGGAGAAGATGTGATCTATTTGGGAGAAATGTGGCATGTCTGGAAGAAACTGTCCTCTTTTGGGGATAAAAGAGGTATTTCATGGAGAAAAGGTCCTATTTGAAGGGGGAAACGTGGTATTTCTTGGAGGAGTTGTGATATATTTGGGATAAATGTGGCATTTCCGGAAGAAAGTGTCCAGTTTTGGGTATAAAACAGGTATTTGTGGGAGAAAAGGTCCTATTTGAAGGGGGAAAGCTGGTATTTCTAGAAGGAGATGTGATATATTTGGGAGAAATGTGGCATGTCTGGAAGAAACTGTCCTATTTTGGGGATAAAAGAGGTATTTGTGGTTGAAAAGGTCCTATTTGAAGGGGGAAAGCTGGTATTTCTTGGAGACGGTGTGATATATTTGGGAGAAATCTGGCATTTCTGGAAGAAACTGTCCTATTTGGGGGGAGAAGCCTGCTATTAGTGGGTGAAAAGGTCCTATCTGAAGGGGGAAACCTGGTATTTCTTGGAGAAGATGTGATATATTTGGGAGAAATGTGGCCTTTCTGGAAGAAAATGTCCTTTATGGGGGGAGAAGGCTGGTACTTGTGGGAGAAAAGGTCCTATTTCAGGAGGAATCCTGGTATTTCTTGGAGGAGGTGTGAAATGTTTGGGAGAAATGTGCCATTTCTGGAAGAAACTGTCCTCTTTTGGGGATAAAAGAGGTATTAGTGGTTGAAAAGGTCCTATTTGAAGGGGGAACTCTGGTATTTCTTGGAGAAGATGTGATATATTTGGGAGAAATCTGGCATTCCTGGAATTCCCCTTCAAATAGGACCTTTTCAACCACTAATACCTCTTTTATCCCCAAAACAGGACACTTTCTTCCAGAAATGCCACATTTCTCCCAAATATATCACATCTTCTCCAAGAAATGCCAGGATTCCTCCTGAAATAGGACCTTCTCACCCAAAACTACCAGCCTTCTCCCCCCAAATTTGACATTTTCTTCCAGAAAGGCCACATTTCTCCCAAATAGATCACATCTTCTCCAAGAAATACCAGCTTTCCCCCTTCAAATAGGACCTTTTCACCCGCAAATACCTGTTTTATCCCCAAAAGAGGACAGTTTCTTCCAGAAATGTCACATTTCTCCCAAATATATCACATCTTCTCCAAGAAATACCACGTTTCCCCCTTCAAATAGGACCTTTTCACCCACAAATACCTCTTTTATCCCCAAAAGAGGACAGTTTCTTCCAGAAATGCCACATTTCTCCCAAATATACCACATCTTCTCCAAGAAATACCAGCTTTCCCCCTTCAAATAGGACCTTTTCAACCACAAATACCTCTTTTATCCCCAAAAGAGGACAGTTTCTTCCAGAAATGCCACATTTCTCCCAAATATATCACATCTTCTCCAAGAAATACCAGGTTTCCCCCTTCAAATAGGACCTTTTCTCCCACAAATACCTGTTTTATCCCCAAAAGAGGACAGTTTCTTCCAGAAATGCCACATTTCTCCCAAAGATATCACATCTTCTCCAAGAAATACCAGCTTTCCCCCTTCAAATAGGACCTTTTCACCCACAACTGCCAGCCTTCTCCCCACAAATTGGACATTTTCTTCCAGAAATGCCTCATTTCTCCCAAATAGATCACATCTTCTCCAAGAAATACCAGGTTTCCCCCTTCAAATAGGACCTTTTCACCCACAAATACCTCTTTTATCCCCAAAAGAGGACAGTTTCTTCCAGACATGCCACATTTCTCCCAAATAGATCACATCTTCTCCAAGAAATACCAGCTTTCCCCCTTCAAATAGGACCTTTTCACCCACAAATACCTCTTTTATCCCCAAAAGAGGACAGTTTCTTCCAGAAATGCCACATTTCTCCCAAATAGATCACATCTTCTCCAAGAAATACCAGGATTCCTCCTGAAATAGGACCTTCTCACCCACAACTGCCAGCCTTCTCCCCACAAATTGGACATTTTCTTCCAGAAATGCCTCATTTCTCCCAAATATATCACATCTTCTCCAAGAAATGCCAGGGTTCCCCCTTCAAATAGGACCTTTTCACCCACAAATACCTCTTTTATCCCCAAAAGAGGACAGTTTCTTCCAGAAATGCCACATTTCTCCCAAATATATCACATCTTCTCCAAGAAATACCAGGTTTCCCCCTTCAAATAGGACCTTCTCACCCAAAACTACCAGCCTTCTCCCCCCAAATTGGACATTTTCTTCCAGAAAGGCCACATTTCTCCCAAATAGATCACATCTTCTCCAAGAAATACCAGGTTTCCACCTTCAAATAGGACCTTTTCACCCACAAATACCTCTTTTATCCCCAAAACAGGACACTTTCTTCCAGAAATGCCACATTTCTCCCAAATATATCACATCTTCTCCAAGAAATGCCAGGATTCCTCCTGAAATAGGACCTTCTCACCCAAAACTACCAGCCTTCACCCCCCAAATTGGACATTTTCTTCCAGACATGCCACATTTCTCCCAAATATATCACATCTTCTCCAAGAAATACCAGCTTTCCCCCTTCAAATAGGACCTTTTCAACCACAAATACCTCTTTTATCCCCCAAATAGGACAGTTTCTGCCAGACATGCCATATTTCTCCCAAATATATCACATCTTCTCCAAGAAATACCAGGTTTCCCCCTTCAAATAGGACCTTTTCACCCACAAATACCTCTTTTATCCCCAAAAGAGGACAGTTTCTTCCAGAAATGCCACATTTCTCCCAAATATATCACATCTTCTCCAAGAAATACCAGCTTTCCCCCTTCAAATAGGACCTTTTCACCCACAAATACCTCTTTTATCCCCAAAAGAGGACAGTTTCTTCCTGACATGCCACATTTCTCCCAAACATATCACATCTTCTCCAAGAAATACCAGGTTGCCCCCTTCAAATAGGACCTTTTCTCCCACAAATACCTGTTTTATCCCCAAAAGAGGACTGTTTCTTCCAGTCATGCCACATTTCTCCGAAATAGATCACATCTTCTCCAAGAAATACCAGGTTTCCCCCTTCAAATAGGACCTTTTCACCCACAAATACCTCTTTTATCCCCAAAATAGGACAGTTTCTGCCAGAAAGGCCACATTTCTCCCAAACATATCACATCTCCTCCAAGAAATACCAGGATTCCTCCTGAAATAGGACCTTTTCTCCCACAACTACCAGCCTTCTCCCCCCAAATTGGACATTTTCTTCCTGAAATGCCACATTTCTCCCAAATATATCACATCTTCTCCAAGAAATACCAGGTTTTCCCCTGGAAATAGGACCTTTTCACCCACACATACCTCTTTTATCCCCAAAAGAGGACAGTTTTTCCAGACATGCCACATTTCTCCCAAATAGATCACATCTTCTCCAAGAAATACCACGTTTCCCCCTTCAAATAGGACCTTTTCACCCACAAATACCTCTGTTATCCCCAAAAGAGGACAGTTTCTTCCAGAAATGCCACATTTCTCCCAAATATATCACATCTTCTCCAAGAAATACCAGCTTTCCCCCTTCAAATACAAAGTTTTCACCCACAAATACCTCTTTTATCCCCAAAAGAGGACAGTTTCTTCCAGAAATGCCACATATCTCCCAAATAGATCACATCTTCTCCAAGAAATACCAGGATTCCTCCTGAAATAGGACCTTCTCACCCACAACTACCAGCCTTCTCCCCACAAATTGGACATTTTCTTCCAGAAAGGCCTCATTTCTCCCAAATAGATCACATCTTCTCCAAGAAATACCAGGTTTCCCCCTTCAAATAGGACCTTATCACCCACAAATACCTCTTTTATCCCCAAAAGAGGACAGTTTCTTCCAGAAATGCCACATTTCTCCCAAATAGATCACATCTTCTCCAAGAAATACCAGGATTCCTCCTGAAATAGGACCTTCTCACCCACAACTACCAGCCTTCTCCCCCCAAATTGGACATTTTCTTCCAGAAATGCCACATTTCTCCCAAATAGATCACATCTTCTCCAAGAAATACCAGGATTCCTCCTGAAATAGGACCTTCTCACCGAAAACTACCAGCCTTCTCCCCCCAAATTGGACATTTTCTTCCAGAAATGCCACATTTCTCCCAAATATATCACATCTTCTCCAAGAAATACCAGCTTTCCCCCCTGAATTAGGACCTTTTCTCCCACAAATACCTGTTTTATCCCCATAAGAGGACAGTTTCTTCCAGAAATGGCACATTTCTCCCAAATATATCACATCTTCTCCAAGAAATACCAGCTTTCCCCCTTCAAATAGGACCTTTTCACCCACAAATACCTCTTTTATCCCCAGAAGAGGACAGTTTCTTCCTGACATGCCACATTTCACCCAAATATATCACATCTTCTCCAAGAAATACCAGGTTTCCCCCTTCAAATAGGACCTTCTCACCCAAAACTACCTGCCTTCTCCCCCCAAATTGGACATTTTCTTCCAGAAAGGCCACATTTCTCCCAAATAGATCACATCTTCTCCAAGAAATACCAGCTTTCCCCCTTCAAATAGGACCTTTTCACCCACAAATACCTCTTTTATCCCCAAAAGAGGACAGTTTCTTCCAGAAATGCCACATTTCTCCCAAATAGATCACATCTTCTCCAAGAAATGCCAGGATTCCTCCTGAAATAGGACCTTCTCACCCAAAACTACCAGCCTTCTCCCCCCAAATTGGACATTTTCTTCCAGAAAGGCCACATTTCTCCCAAATAGATCACATCTTCTCCAAGAAATAAAAGGATTCCTCCTGAAATAGGACCTTCTCACCGAAAACTAACAGACTTCTCCCCCCAAATTGGACATTTTCTTCCAGAAATGCCACATTTCTCCCAAATATATCACATCTTCTCCAAGAAATACCAGCTTTCCCCTGGAAATAGGAACTTTTCTCCCACAAATACCTGTTTTATCCCCAAAATAGGACAGTTTCTGCCAGACATGCCACATTTCTCCCAAATAGATCACATCTTCTCCAAGAAATACCACGTTTCCACCTTCAAATAGGACCTTTTCACCCACAAATACCTCTTTTATCCCCAAAAGAGGACAGTTTCTTCCAGAAATGCCACATTTCTTCCAAATAGATCACATCTTCTCCAAGAAATACCAGCTTTCCCCCTTCAAATAGGACCTTTTCACCCACAAATACCTCTTTTATCCCCAAAAGAGGACAGTTTCTTCCTGACATGCCACATTTCTCCCAAACATATCACATCTCCTCCAAGAAATACCAGGTTTTCCCCTCGAAATAGGACCTTTTCACCCACACATACCTCTTTTATCCCCAAAAGAGGACAGTTTCGTCCAGACATGCCACATTTCTCCCAAATAGATCACATCTTCTCCAAGAAATACCAGGTTTCCCCCTTCAAATAGGACCTTTTCACCAACAAATACCTCTTTTATCCCCAAAAGAGGACAGTTTCTTCCAGAAATGCCACATTTCTCCCAAATAGATCACATCTTCTCCAAGAAATACCAGGATTCCTCCTGAAATAGGAACTTCTCACCCACAACTACAAGCCTTGTCCCCACAAATTGGACATTTTCTTCCAGAAAGGCCACATTTCTCCCAAATATATCACATCTTCTCCAAGAAATACCAGGGTTCCCCCTTCAAATAGAACCTTTTCAACCACTAATACCTCTTTTATCCCCAAAACAGGACAGTTTCTTCCAGAAATGCCACATTTCTCCCAAATATATCACATCTTCTCCAAGAAATGCCAGGATTCCTCCTGAAATAGGACCTTCTCACCCAAAACTACCAGCCTTCTCCCCCCAAATTGGACATTTTCTTCCTGACATGCCACATTTCTCCCAAATAGATCACATCTTCTCCAAGAAATACCAGGATTCCTCCTGAAATAGGACCTTCTCACCGAAAACTACCAGCCTTCTCCCCCCAAATTGGACATTTTCTTCCAGAAAGGCCGAATTTCTCCCAAATAGATCACATCTTCTCCAAGAAATACCAGCTTACCCCCTTCAAATAGGACCTTTTCTCCCAAAAATACCTGTTTTATCCCCCAAAATAGGACAGTTTCTTCCAGAAATGCCACATTTCTCCCAAATATATCACATCTTCTCCAAGAAATACCACGTTTCCCCCTTCAAATAGGACCTTTTCACCCACAAATACCTCTTTTATCCCCAAAAGAGGACAGTTTCTTCCAGAAATGCCACATTTCTCCCAAATATATCACATCTTCTCCAAGAAATAAAGGGTTTCCCCCTTCAAATACAACGTTTTCACCCACAAATACCTCTTTTATCACCAAAAGAGGACAGTTTCTTCCAGAAATGCCACATTTCTCCCAAATATACCACATATTCTCAAAGAAATACCAGCTTTCCCCCTTCAAATAGGAACTTTTCACCCACAAATACCTCTTTTATCCCCAAAAGAGGACAGTTTCTTCCAGAAAGGCCAAATATCTCCCAAATATATCACATCTTCTCCAAGAAATACCAGCTTTCCCCCTTCAAATAGGACCTTTTCACCCACAAATACCTATATTATCCCTCAAATTCGTCATATTCTTCCAGAAATGCCACATTTCTCCCAAATATATCACATTTTCTCCAAGAAATACCAGCTTTCCCCCTTCAAATAGGACCTTTTCAACCACAAATACCTCTTTTATGCCCAAAATACAACAGTTTCTTCCAGAAATGCCACATTTCTCCCAAATATACCACATCTTCTCCAAGAAATACCAGCTTTCCCCCTTCAAATAGGATCTTTTCAACCCACAAATACCTCTTTTATCCCCAAAAGAGGACAGTTTCTTCCAGAAATGCCACATTTCTCCCAAATATATCACATCTTCTCCAAGAAATACCAGGGTTCCCCCTTCAAATAGGAACTTTTCTCCATGAAATACCTCTTTTATCCCCAAAAGAGGACAGTTTCTTCCAGAAATGCCACATTTCTCCCAAATATACCACATCTTCTCCAAGAAATACCACGTTTCCCCCTTCAAATAGGACCTTTTCAACCACTAATACCTCTTTTATCCCCAAAAGAGGACAGTTTCTTCCGGAAAGGCCACATTTCTCCCAAATATATCACATCTTCTCCAAGAAATACCCGCTTTCCCCCTTCAAATAGGACCTTTTCACCCACAAATACCAGCCTTCTCCCCCCAAATAGGACAGTTTCTTCCAGAAATGCCACATTTCTCCGAATCATATCACATCTCCTCCAAGAAATACCAGGTTTCCCCCTTCAAATAGGACCTTTTCTCCCACAAATACCTGTTTTATCCCCAAAATAGGACAGTTTCTTCCAGAAATGCCACATTTCTCCCAAATACATCACATCTTCTCCAAGAAATACCAGGTTTCCCCCTTCAAATAGGACCTTTTCTCCCACAAATACCTCTTTTATCCCCAAAAGAGGACAGTTTCTTCCAGAAATGCCACATTTCTCCCAAATAGATCACATCTTCTCCAAGAAATACCAGGTTCCCCCTTCAAATAGGACCTTTTCACCCACAAATACCTCTTTTATCCCCAAAAGAGGACAGTTTTTTCCGGAAAGGCCACATTTCTCCCAAATATATCACATCTTCTTCAAGAAATACCAGGATTCCCCCTTCAAATAGGACCTTTTCACCCACAAATACCACTTTTATCCCCAAAGGGGGAAAGTTTCTTCCAGACATGCCACATTTCTCCAAATAGATTACATCTTCTTCAAGAAATACCAGCTTTCCCCCTTCAAATAGGACCTTTTCACCCACAAATACCTGTTTTATCCCCAAAAGAGGACAGTTTCTTCCTGACATGCCACATTTCCCCCAAATATATCACATCTTCTCCAAGAAATACCAGCATACCCCCTTCAAATAGGACCTTTTCTCCCACAGATACCTGTTTTATCCCCAGAAGAGGACAGTTTCTGCCAGAAAGGCCACATTTCTCCCAAACATATCACATCTTCTCATAGAATTACCAGGTTTCCCCCTTCAAATAGGACCTTTTCACCCACAAATACCTCTTTTATCCCCAAATAAAACAGTTTCTTCCAGACATGCCACATTTCTCCCAAATATATCACATCTCCTTCAAGAAATACCAGCTTTCCCCCTTCAAATAGGACCTTTTCTCCCACAAATACCTGTTTTATCCCCAAAATAGGACACTTTCTTCCAGAAATGCCTGATTTCTCCCAAATATATCACATCTTCTCCAAGAAATACCAGGTTTCCCCCTTCAAATAGGAACTTTTCACCCACAAATACCTCTTTTATCCCCAAAAGAGGACAGTTTCTGCCAGACATGCCACATTTCTCCCAAATAGATCACATCTTCTCCAAGAAATACCACGTTTCCACCTTCAAATAGGACCTTTTCACCCACAAATACCTCTTTTATCCCCAAAAGAGGACAGTTTCTTCCAGAAATGCCGTATTTCTCCCAAACATATCACATCTTCTCCAAGAAATACCAGCTTTCCCCCTTCAAATAGGACCTTTTCACCCACAAATACCTCTTTTATCCCTCAAATAGGACAGTTTCTTCCAGACATGCCACATTTCTCCCAAACATATCACATCTCCTCCAAGAAATACCAGGATTCCTCCTGAAATAGGAACTTTTCTCCCACAAATACCACCCTTCTCCCCCCAAATAGGACATTTTCTTCCAGACATGCCACATTTCTCCCAAATATATCACATCTCCTCCAAGAAATACCAGGTTTTCCCCTGGAAATAGGACCATTTCACCCACAAATACCTGTTCTATCCCCATAAGAGGACAGTTTCTTCCAGAAATGCCACATTTCTACCAAATAGATCACATCTTCTCCAAGAAATACCAGCTTTCCCCCTTCATATAGGACCTTTTCACCCACAAATACCTCTTTTATCCCCAAAATAGGACAGTTTCTTCCAGAAAGGCCACATTTCTCCCAAACATATCACATCTTCTCCAAGAAATAACAGGTTTCCCCCTTCAAATACAACGTTTTCACCCACAAATACCTCTTTTATCCCCAAAAGAGGACAGTTTATTCCAGAAATGCCACATTTCTCCCAAATATACCACATCTTCTCCAAGAAATACCAGGGTTCCCCCTTCAAATAGGACCTTTTCACCCACAAGTACCTGTTTTATCCCCAAAATAGGACAGTTTTTTCCAGACATGCCACATTTCTCCCAAATATATCACATCTTCTCCAAGAATTACCAGCTTTCCCCCTTCAAATATGACCTTTTCACCCACAAATACCTCTTTTATCCCCCAAATAGGACAGTTTCTTCCAGAAATGCCACTTTTCTCCCAAATAGATCACATCTTCTCCAAGAAATACCAGCTTTCCCCCTTCAAATAGGACCTTATCACCCACAAATACCTCTTTTATCCCCCAAATAAGACAGTTTCTTCCTGACATGCCACATTTTTCCCAAATATATCACATCTTCTCATAGAATTACCAGCTTTCCCCCTTCAAATAGGACCTTTTCACCCACAAATACCTCTTTGATCCATAAAGAGGACAGTTTCTCCCAGAAATGCCACATTTCTCCCAAATAGATCACATCTTCGCCAAGAAATACCAGCTTTCCCCCTTCAAATAGGAACTTTTCACCCACAAATACCTCTTTTATCCCCAAAAGAGGACAGTTTCTTCCAGAAATGCCACATTTCTCCCAAATAGATCACATCTTCTCCAAGAAATACCAGGTTTCCCCCTTCAAATAGGACCTTTTCACCCACAAATACCTCTTTTATACCCAAAATAGGACAGTTTCTTCCAGACATGCCACATTTCTCCCAAATATATCACATCTTCTCATAGAATTACCAGGTTTCCCCCTTCAAATAGGACCTTTTCACCCACAAATTCCTCTTTGATCCATAAAGAGGACAGTTTCTTCCAGAAATGCCACATTTCTCCCAAATATATCACATCTTCGCCAAGAAATACCAGCTTTCCCCCTTCAAATAGGACCTTTTCACCCACAAATACCTCTTTTATCCCCAAAAGAGGACAGTTTCTTCCAGAAATGCCTGATTTCTCCCAAATAGATCACATCTTCTCCAAGAAATACCAGGTTTCCCCCTTCAAATAGGACCTTTTCACCCACAAATACCTCTTTTATACCCAAAATAGGACAGTTTCTTCCAGACATGCCACATTTCTCCCAAATAGATCACATCTTCTCCAAGAAATACCAGGATTCCTCCTGATAGAGGACCTTTTCTCCCTCAAATACCAGCCTTCTCCCCAAAATAGGGCAGTTTCTTCCTGACATGACACATTTCTCCCAAATAGATCACATCTTCTCCAAGAAATACCAGGTTTCCCCCTTCAAATAGGACCTTTTCACCCACAAAAAATTCTTTTATCCCAGAAGAGGACAGTTTCTTCCAGAAATGCCTGATTTCTCCCAAACATATCACACCTTCTCCAAGAAATACCAGGTTTCCCCCTTCAAATAGGACCTTTTCACCCACAAATACCTGTTTTATCCCCCCAAATAGGACAGTTTCTTCCAGAAATGGCACATTTCAACCAAACATATCACGTCTCCTCCAAGAAATACCAGGATTCCTCCTGAAATAGGACCTTTTCTCCCACAAATACCACCCTTCTCCCCCCAAATAGGACATTTTCTTCCAGACATGCCACATTTCTCCCAAATATATCACATCTTCTCCAAGAAATACCAGGTTTTCCCCTGTAAATAGGACCTTTTCACCCACAAATACCGGTTCTATCCCCATAAGAGGACAGTTTCTTCCAGAAACGCGACATTTCTCCCAAATATATCACATCTTCTCCAAGAAATACCACGTTTCCACCCTCAGATAGGACCTTTTCACCCACACATACCTCTTTTATCCCCAAAAGAGGACAGTTTCTTACAGAAATGCCAGATTTCTCCCAAATAGATCACATCTTCTCCAAGAAATACCACGTTTCCCCCTTCAAATAGGACCTTCTCACCCACAAATACCTCTTTTATCCCCAAAATAGGACAGTTTTTTCCAGACATGCCACATTTCTCCCAAATATATCACATCTTCTCCAAGAAATACCAGGGTTCCCCCTTGAAATAGGACCTTATCACCCACAAATACCACTTTTATCCACAAATAGGACATTTTCTTCCAGACATGCCAAATTTCTCCCAAATATATCACATCTTCTCCATGAAATACCAGCTTTCCCTCTTCAAATAGGACCTTTTCTCCCACAAATACCTGTTTTATCCCCCAAATAGGACAGTTTCTGCCAGACATGCCACATTTCTCCCAAATATATCACATCTTCTCCAAGAAATACCAGGTTTCCCCCTTCAAATAGGACCTTTTCACCCACAAATACCTCTTTATCCCTCAAATAGGACCGTTTCTTCCAGACATGCCACATTTCTCCCAAATATATCACATCTTCTCCAAGAAATACCTGCATTCCCCCTTCAAATAGGACCATTTCACCCACGAATACCAGCCTTCTCCCCCCAAATAGGACAGTTTCTTCCAGACATGCCACATTTCTCCCAAACATATCACATCTTCTCCAAGAAATACCACGTTTCCCCCTTCAAATAGGACCTTTTCACCCACAAATACCTGTTTTATCCCCAAAATAGGACAGTTTCTTCCAGAAATGCCACATTTCTCCCAAATAGATCACATCTTCTCCAAGAAATACCAGATTTCCCCCTTCAAATAGGACCTTTTCACCAACTATTAGCAGGCTTCTCCCCCAAATAGGACAGTTTCATCCAGAAATGCCACATTTCTCCCAAATATATCACATCTTCTCCAAGAAATACCACGTTTCCCCCTTCAAAAGGACCTTTTCACCCACAAATACATGTTTTGTCCCCAAAAGAGGACTGTTTCTTCCAGAAAGGCCAGATTTCTCCCAAATATATCACATCTTCTCCAAGAAATACCACGTTTCCCTCTTCAAATAGGACCTTTTCACCCACAAATACCTCTTTTATCCCCAACATAGGACAGTTTCTTCCAGAAATGCCACATTTCTCCCAAATATATCACATCTCCAAGAAATACCAGGTTTCCTCCTGAAATAGGACCTTGTCACCCACTGATTCCTGTTTTATCCCTTTGTTCCGAGCGACTTTTCGTTTTCGAGTGTTTATCCGATGCTACACTTCAGCATTCTTTGACGAATAAAATAGAAGAGAAAAGCCCCACTAATAAGGCAGCTAGAAGTTCGAGGTGCGTCTCACGTTGTGGTTTCGGGGAGGACGTTCCAGAAAGTCGAGAGTTGTGGCTTCTTTCCTGCGGAGTAAAAAACCCCTTTTTTCAGGCAATGCAGGACGCTGAATTCGCTCCTTCTCGGCATTTCAATACCGCTCCTTCGCTCTCGTGGCTCGAAAGCGGCACTCGCTCTGAACCGCTCCGGAGAGTCTGCAGTTGCTGTCCGGTCCATCGCGGTTCTGCCCGAGTGCCGCTTGCAGCCTTCAGCAGCGCTCTCGCTTCTCTTGGATGCCGGGAAAGAGCGACTTCAGCCGGATGCTTTTCTCAGGCAAGTGAGCGGCTTCTTCTGCGCACATCGCAATGGAGAGCTTCTGACTTCTCCATGTGTCCATGCAGAATGCACTACGCTTCTCTCTCATTCTTATCCCTTTTTCCGAGCGACATTTCGTTTTGGAGTGTTTATCCGATGCTACACTTCAGCATTCTGTGACGAATAGAGTAGAAGGGAAAAGCCCCACTAATAAGGCAGCTAGAAGCTCCAGAAGCCACACACTTTGTGCTTTCGGGGAGGACGTTCCAGAAAGTCGAGAGTTGTGGCTTCTTTCCGGCGGAGAAAAAACCCCCTGTTTTCACGCTATTCAGTAGTCTGCAACTGCAGACTGTACGGTGTGGTTCAGCGCAAATGCCGCTTTCGAGCCACTAGAGAGGAGGAGCGGCATTCCTATGCCGAGAACGAGCGAATTCAGCCTACTGCATAGCCTGAAAACAGGGGCTTTTTTCTCCGAAGGAAAGAAGCCACAATTCTCGACTTTCTGGAACGTCCTCCCCGAAAGCACTACGTGCGTTGCTCCTCGAACTTCTAGCTGCCTTATTAGTGGGGCTTTTCTCTTCTACTCTATTCGTCACAGAATGCTGAAGTGTAGCATCGGATAAACACTCCAAAACGAAATGTCGCTCGAACAAAGGGATAAGAATGAGAGAGAAGCGTAGTGCATTCTGCATGGACACATGGAGAAGTCAGAAGCTCTCCATTGCAATGTGCGCAGAAGAAGCCGCTCACTCGTCGGAGCAAAGCATCCGGCTGAAGTCGCTCTTTCCCGGCATCCGAGAGAAACGAGAGCGCTGCTGAAGGCTGCAAGCGGCACTCGGGCAGAACCGCGATGGACCGGACAGCAACTGCAGACTCTCCGGAGCGGTTCAGCGCGAGTGCCGCTTTCGAGCCACGAGAGCGAAGGAGCGGTATTGAAATGCCGAGAAGGAGCGAATGCAGCGTCCTGCATTGCATGAAAACAGGGGGTTTTTTCTCCGCAGGAAAGAAGCCACAACTCTCGACTTTCTGGAACGTCCTCCCTGAAAGCACTACGTGCGTTGCTCCTCGAACTTCTAGCTGCCTTATTAGTGGGGCTTTTCTCTTCTACTCTATTCGTCACAGAATGCTGAAGTGTAGCATCGGATAAACACTCCGAAACGAAATGTCGCTCGGAAGAAAGGGATAAGAATGAGAGAGAAGCGTAGTGCATTCTGCATGGACACATGGAGAAGTCAGAAGCGCTCCATTGCGATGTGCGCAGAAGAAGCTGCTCACTTGTCGGAGCAAAGCATCCGGCTGAAGTCGCTCTTTCCCGGCATCCGAGAGAAACGAGAGCGCTGCTGAAGGCTGCAAGCGGCACTCGGGCAGAACCGCGATGGACCGGACAGCAACTGCAGACTCTCCGGAGCGGTTCAGCGCGAGTGCCGCTTTCGAGCCACGAGAGCGAAGGAGCGGTATTCCTATGCCGAGAAGGTGCGAATTCAGCGTCCTGCATTGCCTGAAAACAGGGGTATTTTTCTCCGCAGGAAAGAAGCCACAACTCTCGACTTTCTGGAACGTCCTCCCTGAAAGCACAATGTGTGTGGCTACTGGACCTTCTACCTGCCTTATTAGTGGGGCTTTTCTCTTCTATTTTATTCGTCACAGAATGCTGAAGTGTAGCATCGGATAAACACTCCAAAACGAAAAGTCGCTCGGAACAAAGGGATAAAACAGGAATCAGCGGGTAACAAGTTCCTATTTCAGGAGGAAACCTGGTATTTCTTGGAGATGTGATATATTTGGGAGAAATGTGGCATTTCTGGAAGAAACTGTCCTCTTTTGGGGATAAAAGAGGTATTTGTGGGTGAAAAGGTCCTATTTGAAGAGGGAAACGTGGTATTTCTTGGAGAAGATGTGATATATTTGGGAGAAATCTGGCCTTTCTGGAAGAAACTGTCCTCTTTTGGGGACAAAACATGTATTTGTGGGTGAAAAGGTCCTTTTCAAGGGGGAAACCTGGTATTTCCTGGAGAAGATGTGATATATTTGGGAGAAATGTGGCATGTCTGGAAGAAACTGTCCTATTTGGGGGGAGAAGGCTGGTATACGTGGGAGAAAAGGTCCTATTTGAAGGGGGAATGCAGGTATTTCTTGGAGAAGATGTGATATATTTGGGAGAAATGTGGCATGTCTGGAAGAAACTGTCCTATTTGAGGGATAAAGAGGTATTTGTGGGTGAAAAGGTCCTATTTGAAGGGGGAAAGCTGGTATTTCATGGAGAAGATGTGATATATTTGGGAGAAATGTGGCATGTCTGGAAAAAACTGTCCTCTTTTGGGGATAAAAGAGGTTTTTTTGGGGAAAAGGTCCTATTGGAAGGGGGAAACGTGGTATTTCTTGGAGAAGATGTGATATATTTGGGAGAAATGTGGCATTCCTGGAAGAAACTGTCCTCTTTTGGGGATAAAAGAGGTTTTTTTGGGGAAAAGGTCCTATTTGAATGGGGAAACGTGGTATTTCTTGGAGAAGATGTGATCTATTTGGGAGAAATGTGGCATTTCTGTAAGAAACTGTCCTCTTTTGGGGATAGAACTGGTATTTGTGGGTGAAAAGGTCCTATTTACAGGGGAAAACCTGTTATTTCTTGGAGAAGATGTGATATATTTGGGAGAAATGTGGCATGTCTGGAAGAAAATGTCCTATTTGGGGGGAGAAGGGTGGTATTTGTGGGAGAAAAGGTCCTATTTTGGGGAGGAATCCTGGTATTTCTTGGAGGAGATGTGATATGTTTGGGAGAAATGTGGCATGTCTGGAAGAAACTGTCCTATTTTGGGGATAAAAGATTTTTTGGTGGGTGAAAAGGTCCTATTTGAAGGGGGAAACCTGGTATTTCTTGAAGGAGATGTGATATGTTTGGGAGAAATGTGGCATTTCTGGAAGAAACTGTGCTATTTTGGGGATAAAAGTGGTATTTGTGGGTGATAAGGTCCTATTTGAAGGGGGAAAGCTGGTATTTCTTGGAGATGTGATCTATTTGGGAGAAATCTGGCCTTTCTGGAAGAAACTGTCCGATTTGGGGGGAGAAGGCTGGTATTTGTGGTTGAAAAGGTCCTATTTCAGGAGGAATCCTGGTATTTCTTGGAGAAGATGTGATCTATTTAGGAGAAATGTGGCCTTTCCGGAAGAAACTGTCCTCTTTTGGGGATAAAAGAGGTATTAGTGGTTGAAAAGGTCCTATTTGAAGGGGGAAAGCTGGTATTTCTTGGAGAAGATGTGATATATTTGAGAGAAATGTGGCATTTCTGGAAGAAACTGTCCGATTTGGGGGGAGAAGGCTGGTAGTTGTGAGTGAGAAGGTCCTATTTCAGGAGGAATCCTGGTATTTCTTGGAGAAGATGTGATCTATTTGGGAGAAATGTGGCATTTCTGGAAGAAACTGTCCTCTTTTGGGGATAAAAGAGGTATTAGTGGTTGAAAAGGTCCTATTTGAAGGGGGAAAGCTGGTATATCTTGGAGAAGATGTGATATATTTGGGAGAAATGTGGCATTTCTGGAAGAAACTGTCCTATTTTGGGGATAAAAGAGGTATTTGTGGGTGATAAGGTCCTATTTGAAGGGGGAACCCTGGTATTTCTTGGAGAAGATGTGATATATTTGGGAGAAATGTGGCATGTCTGGAAGAAACTGTCCTCTTTTGGGGATAAAAGAGGTATTTGTGGGTGAAAAGGTCCTATTTCAGGAGGAATCCTGGTATTTCTTGGAGAAGATGTGAAATGTTTGGGAGAAATGTGGCATTTCTGGAAGAAACTGTCCTCTTTTGGGGATAAAACAGGTATTTGTGGGTGAAAAGGTCCTATTTGAAGGAGGAAACATGTTATTTCTTGGAGAAGATGTGATATATTTGGGAGAAATGTGGCATGTCCGGAAGAAACTGTCCTCTTTTGGGGATAAAACAGGTATTTGTGGGTGAAAAGGTCCTATTTGAAGGGGGAAACGTGGTATTTCTTGGAGAAGATGTGATATATTTGGGAGAAATGTGGCATTTCTGGAAGAATATGTCCAATTTGAGGGATAAAAGAGGTATTTGTGGGTGAAAAGGTCCTATTTGAAGGGGGAAAGCTGGTATTTCTTGGAGAAGATGTGATATATTTGGGAGAAATGTGGCATGTCTGGAAGAAACTGTCCTCTTTTGGGGATAAAAGAGGTATTTGTGGGTGAAAAGGTCCTATTTGAAGGGGGAAACGTGGTATTTCTTGGTGAAGATGTGATCTATTTGGGAGAAATGTGGCCTTTCTGGAAGAAAATGTCCAATTTGGGGGGAGAAGGCTGGTAGTTTTCGGTGAGAAGGTCCTATTTCAGGAGGAATCCTGGTATTTCTTGGAGAAGATGTGATATATTTGGGAGAAATGTGGTCTTTCCGGTAGAAACTGTCATCTTTTGGGGATAAAAGAGGTATTAGTGGTTGAAAAGGTCCTATTTGAAGGGGGAAACCTGTTATTTCTTGGAGAAGATGTGATATATTTGGGAGAAATGTGGCATTTCCGGAAGAAACTGTCGTCTTTTGGGGATAAAACAGGTATTTGTGGGTGAAAAGGTCCTATTTGAAGGGGGAAAGCTGGTATTTCTTGGAGAAGATGTGATCTATTTGGGAGAAATGTGGCCTTTCTTGAAGAAACTGTCCTATTTTGGGGATAAAAGAGGTATTTGTGGGTGAAAAGGTCCTATTTGAAGGGGGAAAGCTGGTATTTCTTGGAGAAGATGTGATATATTTGGGAGAAATGAGGCATTTCTGGAAGAAAATGTCCAATTTGTGGGAAGATGGCTGGTATTTGTGGGTGAGAAGGACCTATTTCAGGAGGAATCCTGGCATTTCTTGGAGAAGATGTGATATATTTGGGAGAAATGTGGCCTTTCTGGAAGAAACTGTCCTCTTTTGGGGATAAAAGAGGTATTTGTGGGTGAAAAGGTCCTATTTGAAGGGGGAAAGCTGGTATTTCTTGGAGAAGATGTGATATATTTGGGAGAAATGTGGCATTTCTGGAAGAAACTGTCCTCTTTTGGGGATAAAAGAGGTATTTGTGGGTGAAAAGGTCCTATTTGAAGGGGGAACCCTGGTATTTCTTGGAGAAGATGTGATATATTTCGGAGAAATGCGGCATGTCTGGTAGAAACTGTCCTCTTTTGGGGATAAAAGAGGTATGTGTGGGTGAAAAGGTCCTATTTCCAGTGGAAAACCTGGTATTTCTTGGAGAAGATGTGATATATTTGGGAGAAATGTGGCATGTCTGGAAGAAAATGTCCTATTTGGGGGGAGAAGGGTGGTATTTGTGGGAGAAAAGGTCCTATTTCAGGAGGAATCCTGGTATTTCTTGGAGGAGATGTGATATGTTTGGGAGAAATGTGGCCTTTCTGGATGTCCTCTTTTGGGGATAAAAGAGGTATTTGTGGGTGAAAAGGTCCTATTTGAAGGGGGAAAGCTGGTATTTCTTGGAGAAGATGTGGTATACATGGGAGTAATGTGGCATTTCTGGAAGAAACTGTCCTCTTTTGGGGATAGAACAGGTATTTGTGGGTGAAAAGGTCCTATTTGAAGGGGGAAACCTGGTATTTCTTGGAGAAGATGTGCTATATTTGGGAGAAATGAGGCATTTCTGGAAGAAACTGTCCTCTTTTGGGGATAAAAGAGGTATTTGTGGGTGAAAAGGTCCTATTTGAAGGGGGAAACGTGGTATTTCTTGGAGAAGATGTGGTGTATTTGGGAGAAATCTGGCATTTCTGGAAGAAACTGTCCTCTTTTGGGGATAAAAGAGGTATTTTTCGGTGAAAACGTTGTATTTGAAGGGGGAAACCTGTTATTTCTTGGAGAAGATGTGATATATTTGGGAGAAATGTGGCCTTTCTGGAAGAAACTGTCCTATTTTGGGGATAAAAGAGGTAATTGTCGGTGAAAAGGTCCTATTTGAAGGGGGAAACCTGTTATTTCTTGGAGAAGATGTGATATATTTGGGAGAAATGTGGCATTTCTGTAAGAAACTGTCCTATTTTGGGGATAAAAGAGGTATTTCATGGAGAAAAGGTCCTATTTGAAGGGGGAAAGCAGGTATTTCTTGGAGAAGATGTGATATATTTGGGAGAAATCAGGCATTTCTGGAAGAAGCTGTCCTCTTTTGGGGATAAAACAGGTATTTGTGGGTGAAAAGGTCCTATTTGAAGGGGGAAACCTGTTCTTTCTTGGAGAAGATGTGATATATTTGGGAGAAATGTGGCCTTTCTGGAAGAAACTGTCCTCTTTTGGGGATAAAACAGGTATTTGTGGGAGAAAAGGTCCTATCTGAAGGGGGAAACCTGGTATTTCCTGGAGAAGATGTGATCTATTTGGGAGAAATGTGGCCTTTCTGGAAGAAAATGTCCAATTTGGGGGGAGAAAGCTGGTAGTTTTTGGTGAGAATGTCCTATTTCAGGAGGAATCCTGGCATTTCTTGGAGAAGATGTGATGTATTTGGGAGAAATGTGGCCTTTCCGGAAGAAACTGTCCTCTTTTGGAGATAAAAGAGGTATTTCATGGAGAAAAGGTCCTAATTCAAGGGGGAAACCTGGTATTTCTTGGAGAAGATGTGATATATTTGGGAGAAATGTGGCATTTCTGGAAGAAACGGTCCTCTTTTGGGGAAAAATGAGGTATTTGTGGGAGAAAAGGTCCTATTTGAAGGGGGAAACCTGGTATTTCTTGGAGAAGATGTGATATATTTGGGAGAAATGTGGCCTTTCTGGCAGAAACTGTCCTCTTTTGGGGATAAAAGAGGTATTTGTGGGTGATAAGGTCCTATTTGAAGGGGGAAACCTGGTATTTCTTGGAGAAGATGTGATATATTTGGGAGAAATGTGGCATTTCTGGAAGAAACTGTCCTCTTTTGGGGATAAAAGAGGTATTTGTGGGTGAAAAGGTCCTATTTGAAGGGGGAAAGCTGGTATTTCTTGGAGAAGATGTGATATATTTGGGAGAAATGTGGCATTTCTGGAAGAAAATGTCCTCTTTTGGGGATAAAAGAGGAATTTGTGGGTGAAAAGGTCCTATTTGAAGGGGGAAACCTGGTATTTCTTGGAGAAGATGTGATATATTTGGGAGAAATGTGGCCTTTCTGGAAGAAACTGTCCTCTTTTGGGGATAAAAGAGGTATTTGTGGGTTAAAAGTTCCTATTTGAAGGGGGAAAGCTGGTATTTCTTGGAGAAGATGTGATCTATTTGGGAGAAGTGTGGCATTTCTGGTAGAAACTGCCCTGTTTTGGGGATAAAACAGGTATTTGTGGGTGAAAAGGTCCTATTTGAAGGGGGAAACGTGGTATTTCTTGGAGAAGATGTGATATATTTGGGAGAAATGTGGCATTTCTGGAAGAAACTGTCCTCTTTTTGGGGATAAAAGAGGTATTAGTGGTTGAAAAGGTCCTACTCGAAGGGGGAAAGCTGGTATTTATTGGAGAAAATGTGATCTATTTGGGAGAAATGTGGCATTTCTGGAAGAAACTGTCCTCTTTTGGGAATAAAACAGGTATTTCATGGAGAAAAGGTCCTAATTGAAGGGGGAAACCTGGTATTTCTTGGAGGAGTTGTGATATATTTGGGAGAAATGTGGCATTTCTGGAAGAAACTGTCCTATTTTGGGGATAAAAGAGGTATTTGTGGGAGAAAAGGTCCTATTTGAAGGGGGAACCCTGGTATTTCTTGGAGAAGATGTGATATATTTGGGAGAAATGTGGCATGTCTGGAAGAAAATGTCCTATTTGGGGGGAGAAGGGTGGTATTTGTGGGAGAAAAGGTCCTATTTCAGGAGGAATCCTGGCATTTCTTGGAGGAGATGTGATATGTTTGGGAGAAATGTGGCATTTCTGGAAGAAACTGTCCTATTTTGGGGATAAAACAGGTATTTGTGGGTGAAAAGGTCCTATTTGAAGGGGGAAACCTGGTATTTCTTGGAGAAGGTGTGATATGTTTGGGAGAAATCAGGCATTTCTGGAAGAAACTGTCGTCTTTTGGGGATAAAAGAATTTTTGGTGGGTGAAAAGGTCCTATTTGAAGGGGGAAACCTGGTATTTCTTGAAGGAGATGTGATATGTTTGGGAGAAATGTGGCATTTCTGGAAGAAACTGTCCTCTTTTGGGGATAAAAGTGGTATTTGTGGGTGATAAGGTCCTATTTGAAGGGGGAAAGCTGGTATTTCTTGGAGATGTGATCTATTTGGGACAAATCTGGCCTTTCTGGAAGAAACTGTCCTATTTGTGGGAGAAGGCTGGTATTTGTGTTTGAAAAGGTCCTATTTCAGGAGGAATCCTGGTATTTCATGGAGAAGATGTGATATGTTTGGGAGAAATCTGGCATTTCTGGAAGAAACTGTCCAATTTGAGGGATAAAACAGGTATTTGTGGTTGAAAAGGTCCTATTTGAAGGGGGAAAGCTGGTATTTCTTGGAGAAGATGTGATATATTTGGGAGAAATGTGGCATGTCTGGAAGAAACTGTCCTCTTTTGGGGATAAAAGAGGTATTTGTGGGTGAAAAGGTCCTATTTGAAGGGGGAAACGTGGTATTTCTTGGAGAATATGTGGTATATTTGGGAGAAATATGGCATTTCTGGAAGAAACTGTCCTCTTTTGGGGATAAAACAGGTATTTGTGGGTGAAAAGGTCCTATTTGAAGGGGGAAACCTGTTATTTCTTGGAGAAGATGTGATATATTTGGGAGAAATGTGGCATGTCTTGAAGAAACTGTCTTGTTTTGGGGATAAAAGAGGGATTTGTGGGTGAAAAGGTCCTATTTGAAGGGGGAAACCTGGTATTTCTTGGAGAAGATGTGATCTATTTGGGAGAAATGTGGCCTTTCTGGAAGAAACTGTCCTCTTTTGGGGATAAAAGAGGTATTTGTGGGTGAAAAGTTCCTATTTGAAGGGGGAAACCTGGTATTTCTTGGAGAAGATGTGCTATATTTGGGAGAAATGTGGCATTTCTGGAAGAAACTGTCGTATTTTGAGCATAAAACAGGTATTTGTGGGTGAAAAGGTCCTATTTGAAGGGGGAAACCTGGTATTTCTTGGAGAAGATGTGATCTATTTCGGAGAAATGTGGCATTTCTGGAAGAAACTGTCCTCTTTTGGGGATAAAAGAGGTATTTCATGGAGAAAAGGTCCTATTTGAAGGGGGAAACCTGGTATTTCTTGGAGAAGATGTGATATATTTGGGAGAAATGAGGCATTTCTGGAAGAAAATGTCCAATTTGTGGGGAGAAGGCTGGTAGATGTGGGTGAGAAGGTCCTATTTCAGTAGGAATCCTGGTATTTCTTGGAGAAGATGTGATCTATTTGGGAGAAATGTGGCATTTCTGGAAGAAACGGTCCTCTTTTGGGGAAAAAAGAGGTATTTGTGGGTGATAAGGTCCTATTTGAAGGGGGAACCCTGGTATTTCTTGGAGAAGGTGTGATATGTTTGGGAGAAATCAGGCATTTCTGGAAGAAACTGTCGTCTTTTGGGGATAAAAGAATTTTTGGTGGGTGAAAAGGTCCTATTTGAAGGGGGAAACCTGGTATTTCTTGAAGGAGATGTGATATGTTTGGGAGAAATGTGGCATTTCTGGAAGAAAATGACCAATTTGGGGGGAGAAGGCTGGTAGTTTTGGGTGAGAAGTTCCTATTTCAGGAGGAATCCTGGCATTTCTTGGAGAAGATGTGATATATTTGGGAGAAATGTGGCCTTTCTGGAAGAAAATGTCCAATTTGGGGGGAGAAGGCTGGTAGTTTTGGGTGAGAAGGTCCTCTTTCAAGTGGAATCCTGGCATTTCTTGGAGAAGATGTGATATATTTGGGAGAAATGAGGCCTTTCTGGAAGAAACTGTCCTCTTTTGGGGATAAAAGAGGTATTTGTGGGTGAAAAGGTCCTATTTCGAGGGGGAAACGTGGTATTTCTTGGAGAAGATGTGATCTATTTGGGAGAAATGTGGCATTTCTGGAAGAAACTGTCCTCTTTTGGGGATAAAAGAGGTATTTGTGGGTGAAAATTTCCTATTAGAAGGGGGAAAGCAGGTATTTCTTGGAGAAGATATGATATATTTGGGAGAAATGTGGCATGTCTGGAAGAAACTGTCCTCTTTTGGGGATAAAAGAGGTATTTGTGGGTGAAAATGTCGTATTTGAAGGGGGAAACGTGGTATTTCTTGGAGAAGATGTGATATATTTGGGAGAAATCTGGCCTTTCTGGAAGAATATGTCCAATTTGAGGGATAAAAAAGGTATTTGTGGGTGAAAAGGTCGTATTTGAAGGGGGAAAGCTGGTATTTCTTGGAGAAGATGTGATATATTTGGGAGAAATGTGGCATGTCTGGAAGAAACTGTCCTATTTTGGGGATAAAAGAGGTATTTGTGGGTGAAAAGGTCCTATTTGAAGGGGGAATGCTGGTATTTCTTGGAGAAGATGTGGTATATTTGGGAGAAATGTGGCATGTCTGGAAGAAACTGTCCTCTTTTGGGGATAAAAGAGGTATTTGTGGGTGAAAACGTTGTATTTGAAGGGGGAAACCTTTTATTTCTTGGAGAAGATGTGATATATTTGGGAGAAATGTGGCATGTCAGGAAGAAACTGTCCTCTTTTGGTTATAAAAGAGGTATTTGTGGGTGAAAAGGTCCTATTGGAAGGGGGAAAGCTGGTATTTCTTGGAGAAGGTGTGATATGTTTGGGAGAAATCAGGCATTGCTGGAAGAAACTGTCGTCTTTTGGGGATAAAAGAATTTTTGGTGGGTGAAAAGGTCCTATTTGAAGGCGGAAACCTGGTATTTCTTGAAGGAGATGTGATATGTTTGGGAGAAATGTGGCATTTCTGGAAGAAAATGTCCAATTTGGGGGGAGAAGGCTGGTAGTTTTGGGTGAGAAGTTCCTATTTCAGGAGGAATCCTGGCATTTCTTGGAGAAGATGTGATATATTTGGGAGAAATGTGGCCTTTCTGGAAGAAAATGTCCAATTTGGGGGGAGAAGGCTGGTAGTTTTGGGTGAGAAGGTCCTCTTTCAAGTGGAATCCTGGCATTTCTTGGAGAAGATGTGATATATTTGGGAGAAATGAGGCCTTTCTGGAAGAAACTGTCCTCTTTTGGGGATAAAAGAGGTATTTGTGGGTGAAAAGGTCCTATTTCGAGGGGGAAACGTGGTATTTCTTGGAGAAGATGTGATCTATTTGGGAGAAATCTGGCATTTCTGGAAGAAACTGTCCTCTTTTGGGGATAAAAGAGGTATTTGTGGGTGAAAATTTCCTATTAGAAGGGGGAAAGCAGGTATTTCTTGGAGAAGATATGATATATTTGGGAGAAATGTGGCATGTCTGGAAGAAACTGTCCTCTTTTGGGGATAAAAGAGGTATTTGTGGGTGAAAAGGTCCTATTTGAAGGGGGAAACGTGGTATTTCTTGGAGAAGATGTGATATATTTGGGAGAAATCTGGCCTTTCTGGAAGAATATGTCCAATTTGAGGGATAAAAGAGGTATTTGTGGGTGAAAAGGTCCTATTTGAAGGGGGAAAGCTGGTATTTCTTGGAGAAGATGTGATATATTTGGGAGAAATGTGGCATGTCTGGAAGAAACTGTCCTATTTTGGGGATAAAAGAGGTATTTGTGGGTGAAAAGGTCCTATTTGAAGGGGGAATGCTGGTATTTCTTGGAGAAGATGTGGTATATTTGGGAGAAATGTGGCATGTCTGGAAGAAACTGTCCTCTTTTGGGGATAAAAGAGGTATTTGTGGGTGAAAACGTTGTATTTGAAGGGGGAAACCTTTTATTTCTTGGAGAAGATGTGATATATTTGGGAGAAATGTGGCATGTCAGGAAGAAACTGTCCTCTTTTGGTTATAAAAGAGGTATTTGTGGGTGAAAAGGTCCTATTTGAAGGGGGAAACCTGGTATTTCTTGGAGAAGATGTGATCTATTTGGGAGAAATGTGGCTTTTCTGGAAGAAACTGTCGTATTTTGGGGATAAAACAGGTATTTGTGGGTGAAAAGGTCCTATTTGAAGGGGGAAACCTGGTATTTCTTGGAGAAGATGTGATCTATTTGGGAGAAATGTGGCCTTTCTGGAAGAAACTGTCCTCTTTTGGGGATAAAAGAGGTATTTGTGGGTGAAAAGGTCCTATTTGAAGGGGGAAAGCTGGTATTTCTTGGAGAAGATGTGATATATTTGGGAGAAATGAGGCATTTCTGGAAGAAAATGTCCAATTTGTGGGAAGAAGACTGGTATTTGTGGGTGAGAAGGTCCTATTTCAGGAGGAATCCTGGCATTTCTTGGAGAAGATGTGATATATTTGGGGGAAATGTGGCATTTCTGGAAGAAACTGTCCTCTTTTGGGGATAAAACAGGTATTTGTGGGTGAAAAGGTCCTATTTGAAGGGGGAAACCTGTTATTTCTTGGAGAAGATGTGATATATTTGGGAGAAATGTGGCATTTCTGGAAGAAAACTGTCCTCTTTTGGGGATAAAACAGGTATTTGTGGGTGAAAAGATCCTATTTGAAGGGGGAAAGCTGGTATTTCTTGGAGAAGATGTGATCTATTTGGGAGAAATGTGGCATTTCTGGAAGAAACTGTCCTCTTTTGGGGATAAAAGAGGTATTTGTGGGAGAAAAGGTCCTATCTGAAGGGGGAAACCTGGTATTTCATGGAGAAGATGTGATATATTTGGGAGAAATATGGCATGTCAGGAAGAAACTGTCCTATTTTGGGGATAAAAGAGGTATTTGTGGGTGAAAAGGTCCTATTTGAAGGGGGAAAGCTGGTATTTCTTGGAGAAGATGTGATATATTTGGGAGAAATCTGGCATTTCTGGAAGAAACTGTACTATTTTGGGGAGAAGCCTGCTATTATTGGGGAAAAGGTCCTATTTGAAGGGGGAAAGCTGGTATTTCTTGGAGAAGATGTGATATATTTGGTAGAAATGTGGCATGTCTGGAAGAAACTGTCCTCTTTTGGGGATAAAAGAGGTATTTGTGGGTGAAAAGGTCCTATTTGAAGGGGGAAACCTGTTATTTCTTGGAGAAGATGTGATATATTTGGGAGAAATGTGGCATTTCTGGAAGAAACTGTCCTCTTTTGGGGATAAAAGAGGTATTTGTGGGTGATAAGTTCCTATTTGAAGGGGGAAAGCAGGTATTTCTTGGAGAAGATGTGATATATTTGGGAGAAATCAGGCATTTCTGGAAGAAGCTGTCCTCTTTTGGGGATAAAACAGGTATTTGTGGGTGAAAAGGTCCTATTTGAAGGGGGAAACCTGGTATTTCTTGGAGAAGATGTGATCTATTTGGGAGAAATGTGGCATGTCTGGAAGAAACTGTCCTATTTGAGGGATAAAAGAGGTATTTGTGGGAGAAAAGGTCCTATTTCCAGGGGAAAACCTGGTATTTCTTGGAGAAGTTGATATATATTTGGGAGAAATGTGGCCTTTCTGGAAGAAACTGTCCTCTTTTGGGGATAAAAGAGGTATTTGTGGGTGAAAAGGTCCTATTTGAAGGGGGAAACCTGGTATTTCTTGGAGAAGATATGATATATTTGGGAGAAATGTGGCATGTCTGGAAAAAACTGTCCTATTTTGGGGATAAAAGAGGTATTTGTGGGTGAGAAGGTCCTATTTGAAGGGGGAAACGTGGTATTTCTTGGAGAAGATGTGATATATTTGGGAGAAATGTGGCATTCCAGGAAGAAACTGTCCTCTTTTGGGGATAAAAGAGGTTTTTTTGGGGAAAAGGTCCTATATGAAGGGGGAAACGTGGTATTTCTTGGAGAAGATGTGATATATTTGGGAGAAATGTGGCATTTCTGGAAGAAACTCTCCTCTTCTGGGGATGAAACAGGTATTTGCGGCTGAAACGGTCCTATTTGAAGGGGGAAACCTGGTATTTCTTGGAGAAGATGTGATATATTTGGGAGAAATCTGGCATTTCTGGAAGAAAATGTCCTCTTTTGGGGATAAAAGAGGTATTTGTGGGTGAAAAGGTCCTATTTGAAGGGGGAAACCTGGTATTTCTTGGAGAAGATGTGATCTATTTGGGAGAAATGTGGCATGTCTGGAAGAAACTGTCCTCTTTTGGGGATAAAAGAGGTATTTGTGGGTGAAAAGGTCCTATTTGAAGGGGGAAAGCTGGTATTTCATGGAGAAGATGTGATATATTTGGGAGAAATGTGGCATGTCTGGAAGAAAATGTCCTATATGGGGGGAGAAGTGTGGTATTTGTGGGAGAAAAGTTCCTATTTCAGGAGGAATCCTGGTATTTCTTGGAGGAGATGTGGTATGTTTGGGAGAAATGTGGCCTTTCTGGCAGAAACTGTCCTCTTTTGGGGATAAAAGTGGTATTTGTGGGTGAAAATTTCCTATTTGAAGGGGGAAAGCTGGTATTTCTTGGAGAAGATGTGATATATTTGGGAGAAATATGGCATTTCTGGAACAAACTGTCCTATTTTGGGGATAAAACAGGTATTTGTGGGTGAAAAGTTCCTATTTGAAGGGGGAAAGCTGGTATTTCTTGGAGAAGATGTGATATATTTGGGAGAAATGTGGCATTTCTGGAAGAAAACTGTACTCTTTTGGGGATAAAACAGGTATTTGTGGGTGAAAAGGTCCTATTTGAAGGGGGAAACCTGGTATTTCTTGGAGAAGATGTGATATATTTGAGAGAAATGTGGCATTTCTGGAAGAAACTGTCCTCTTTTGGGGATAAAAGAGGTATTTGTGGGAGAAAATGTCCTATATGAAGGGGGAAAGCAGGTATTTCTTGGAGAAGATGTGATATATTAGGGAGAAATGTGGCATGTCTGGAAGTAACTGTCCTATTTGAGGGATAAAGAGGTATTTGTGGGTGAAAAGGTCCTATTTGAAGGGGGAAGCCTGGTATTTCTTGGAGAAGATGAGGTATATTTGGGATAAATGTGGCATTTCTGGAAGAAACTGTCTTCTTTTGGGGATGAAACAGGTATTTGTGGGTGAAAAGGTCCTATTTGAAGGGGGAAAGCTTGTATTTCATGGAGAAGATGTGGTATATTTGGGAGAAATATGGCATGTATGGCAGAAACTGTCCTATTTTGGGGATAAAAGAGGTATTTGTAGGAGTAAAGGTCCTATTTGAAGGGGGAAAGCTGGTGTTTCTTGGAGAAGATGTGGTATATTTGGGAGAAATGTGGCATGTCCGGAAGAAACTGTCCTCTTTTGGGGATAAAAGAGGTATTTGTGGGTGAAAAGGTCCTATTTGAAGGGGGAAACCTGGTATTTCTTGGAGAAGATGTGATATGTTTGGGAGAAATCTGGCATTTCTGGAAGAAAATGTCCTAACTGGTGTGAGAATGGCGGTATTTGTGGGAGAAAAGGTCATATTTCAGGAAGAATCCTGGTATTTCTTGGAGAAGATGTGATATATTTGGGAGAAATGTGGCATGTCTGGAAGAAACTGTCCTATTTGAGGGATAAAAGAGGTATTTGTGGGTGACAAGGTCCTATTTGAAGGGGGAAAGCTGGTATTTCTTGGAGAAGATGTGATATATTTGGGAGAAATCTGGCATTTCTGTAAGAAACTGTCCTACTTTGGGGATAAAAGAGGTATTTGTGGGTGAAAAGGTCCTATTTGAAGGGGGAAAGCTGGTATTTCTTGGAGAAGATGTGATATGTTTGGGAGAAATATGGCATTTCTGGAACAAACTGTCCTATTTTGGGGATAAAACAGGTATTTGTGGGTGAAAAGGTCCTATTTGAAGGGGGAAACGTGGTATTTCTTGGAGAAGATGTGATATATTTGGGAGAAATGTGGCATTTCTGGAAGAAACTGTCCTCTTTTGGGGATAAAAGAGGTATTTGTGGGAGAAAAGGTCCTATCTGAAGGGGGAAACCTGGTATTTCATGGAGAAGATGTGATATATTTGGGAGAAATGTGGCATGTCAGGAAGAAACTGTCCTATTTTGGGGATAAAAGAGGTATTTGTGGGTGAAAAGGTCCTATTTGAAGGGGGAAAGCTGGTATTTCTTGGAGAAGATGTGATATATTTGGGAGAAATCTGGCATTTCTGGATGAAACTGTACTATTATGGGGAGAAGCCTGCTATTATTGGGGAAAAGGTCCTATTTGAAGGGGGAAAGCTGGTATTTCTTTGAGAAGATGTGATATATTTGGGAGAAATGTGCCATTTCTGGAAGAAACTGTCCTCTTTTGGGGATAAAACAGGTATTTCATGGAGATAAGGTCCTATTTGAAGGGGGAAACGTGGTATTTCTTGGAGAAGATGTGGTATATTTGGGAGAAATGTGGCATGTCTGGAAGAAACTGTCCTCTTTTGGGGATAAAAGAGGTATTTGTGGGTGAAAAGGTCCTATTTGAAGGGGGAAACCTGGTATTTCTTGGAGAAGGTGTGATATGTTTGGGAGAAATATGGCATTTCTGGAAGAAACTGTCCTCTTTTGGGGATAAAACAGGTATTTGTGGGTGAAAAGGTCCTATTTGAAGGGGGAAAGCTGGTATTTCTTGGAGAAGATGTGATATATTTGGGAGAAATGTGGCATGTCTGGAAGAAACTGTCCTATTTTGGGGATAAAAGAGGTATTTGTGGGTGAGAAGGTCCTATTTGAACGGGGAAAGCTGGTATTTCTTGGAGAAGATGTGATATATTTGGTAGAAATGTGGCATGTCTGGAAGAAACTGTCCTATTTGGGGATAAAACAGGTATTTGTGGGAGAAAAGGTCCTATTTGAAGTGGGAAAGCAGGTATTTCTTGGAGAAGATGTGATATATTTGGGAGAAATGTGGCATTTCTGGAAGAAACTGTCCTCTTTTGGGGATAAGGAGGCATTTGTGGGTGAAAAGGTCCTATTTGAAGGGGGAAACCTGTTATTTCTTGGAGAAGATGTGATATATTTGGGAGAAATGTGGCATGTCTGGAAGAAACTGTCCTATTTTGGGGATAAAAGAATTTATTGTGGGTGAAAAGGTCCTATTTGAAGGGGGAAAGCTGGTATTTCTTGGAGAAGATGTGATATGTTTGGGAGAAATGTGGCATTTCTGGCAGAAACTGTCCTATTTTGGGGATAAAAGTGGTATTTGTGGGTGATAAGGTCCTATTTGAAGGGGGAAAGCTGGTATTTCTTGGAGAAGATGTGATATATTTGGGGGAAATGTGGCATGTCAGGAAGAAACTGTCCTATTTTGGGGATAAAAGAGGTATTTGTGGGTGAAAAGGTCCTATTTGAAGGGGGAAACGTGGTATTTCTTGGAGAAGATGTGATATATTTGGGAGAAATGTGGCATTTCTGCAAGAAACTGTCCTATTTTGGGGATAAAAGAGGTATTTGTGGGTGAAAATGTCGTATTTGAAGGGGGAAACCTGGTATTTCTTGGAGAAGATGTGATCTATTTGGGAGAAATGTGGCCTTTCTGGAAGAAAATGTCCAATTTGGGGGGAGAAGGCTGATAGTTTTCGGTGAGAAGGTCCTATTTCAGGAGGAATCCTGGTATTTCTTGGAGAAGATGTGATATATTTGGGAGAAATGTGGCATTTCTGGAAGAAACTCTCCTCTTCTGGGGATAGAACAGGTATTTGCGGCTGAAACGGTCCTATTTGAAGGGGGAAACCTGGTATTTCTTGGAGAAGATGTGATATATTTGGGAGAAATCTGGCATTTCTGGAAGAAACTGTCCTACTTTGGGGATAAAAGAGGTATTTGTGGGTGAAAAGGTCCTATTTGAAGGGGGAAAGCTGGTATTTCTTGGAGAAGATGTGATATGTTTGGGAGAAATATGGCATTTCTGGAACAAACTGTCCTATTTTGGGGATAAAACAGGTATTTGTGGGTGAAAAGGTCCTATTTGAAGGGGGAAACGTGGTATTTCTTGGAGAAGATGTGATATATTTGGGAGAAATGTGGCATTTCTTGAAGAAACTGTCCTCTTTTGGGGATAAAAGAGGTATTTGTGGGAGAAAAGGTCCTATCTGAAGGGGGAAACCTGGTATTTCATGGAGAAGATGTGATATATTTGGGAGAAATGTGGCATGTCAGGAAGAAACTGTCCTATTTTGGGGATAAAAGAGGTATTTGTGGGTGAAAAGGTCCTATTTGAAGGGGGAAAGCTGGTATTTCTTGGAGAAGATGTGATATATTTGGGAGAAATCTGGCATTTCTGGATGAAACTGTACTATTATGGGGAGAAGCCTGCTATTATTGGGGAAAAGGTCCTATTTGAAGGGGGAAAGCTGGTATTTCTTTGAGAAGATGTGATATATTTGGGAGAAATGTGCCATTTCTGGAAGAAACTGTCCTCTTTTGGGGATAAAACAGGTATTTCATGGAGATAAGGTCCTATTTGAAGGGGGAAACGTGGTATTTCTTGGAGAAGATGTGGTATATTTGGGAGAAATGTGGCATGTCTGGAAGAAACTGTCCTCTTTTGGGGATAAAAGAGGTATTTGTGGGTGAAAAGGTCCTATTTGAAGGGGGAAACCTGGTATTTCTTGTAGAAGGTGTGATATGTTTGGGAGAAATATGGCATTTCTGGAAGAAACTGTCCTCTTTTGGGGATAAAACAGGTATTTGTGGGTGAAAAGGTCCTATTTGAAGGGGGAAAGCTGGTATTTCTTGGAGAAGATGTGATATATTTGGGAGAAATGTGGCATGTCTGGAAGAAACTGTCCTATTTTGGGGATAAAAGAGGTATTTGTGGGTGAGAACGTCCTATTTGAACGGGGAAAGCTGGTATTTCTTGGAGAAGATGTGATATATTTGGTAGAAATGTGGCATGTCTGGAAGAAACTGTCCTATTTGGGGATAAAACAGGTATTTGTGGGAGAAAAGGTCCTATTTGAAGTGGGAAAGCAGGTATTTCTTGGAGAAGATGTGATATATTTGGGAGAAATGTGGCATTTCTGGAAGAAACTGTCCTCTTTTGGGGATAAGGAGGCATTTGTGGGTGAAAAGGTCCTATTTGAAGGGGGAAACCTGTTATTTCTTGGAGAAGATGTGATATATTTGGGAGAAATGTGGCATGTCTGGAAGAAACTGTCCTATTTTGGGGATAAAAGAATTTATTGTGGGTGAAAAGGTCCTATTTGAAGGGGGAAAGCTGGTATTTCTTGGAGAAGATGTGATATGTTTGGGAGAAATGTGGCATTTCTGGCAGAAACTGTCCTATTTTGGGGATAAAAGTGGTATTTGTGGGTGATAAGGTCCTATTTGAAGGGGGAAAGCTGGTATTTCTTGGAGAAGATGTGATATATTTGGGGGAAATGTGGCATGTCAGGAAGAAACTGTCCTATTTTGGGGATAAAAGAGGTATTTGTGGGTGAAAAGGTCCTATTTGAAGGGGGAAACGTGGTATTTCTTGGAGAAGATGTGATATATTTGGGAGAAATGTGGCATTTCTGCAAGAAACTGTCCTATTTTGGGGATAAAAGAGGTATTTGTGGGTGAAAATGTCGTATTTGAAGGGGGAAACCTGGTATTTCTTGGAGAAGATGTGATCTATTTGGGAGAAATGTGGCCTTTCTGGAAGAAAATGTCCAATTTGGGGGGAGAAGGCTGATAGTTTTCGGTGAGAAGGTCCTATTTCAGGAGGAATCCTGGTATTTCTTGGAGAAGATGTGATATATTTGGGAGAAATGTGGCATTTCTGGAAGAAACTCTCCTCTTCTGGGGATAGAACAGGTATTTGCGGCTGAAACGGTCCTATTTGAAGGGGGAAACCTGGTATTTCTTGGAGAAGATGTGATATATTTGGGAGAAATCTGGCATTTCTGGAAGAAAATGTCCTCTTTTGGGGATAAAAGAGGTATTTGTGGGTGAAAAGGTCCTATTTGAAGGGGGAATGCTGGTATTTCTTGGAGAAGATGTGATATATTTGGGAGAAATGTGGCATGTCAGGAAGAAACTGTGCTCTTTTGGGGATAAAAGAGGTATTTGTGGGTGAAAAGGTCCTATTTGAAGGGGGAAAGCTGGTATTTCATGGAGAAGATGTGATATATTTGGGAGAAATGTGGCATGTCTGGAAGAAAATGTCCTATTTGGGGGGAGAAGGCTGGTATTTGTGGGAGAAAAGTTCCTATTTCAGGAGGAAACCTGGTATTTCTTGGAGGAGATGTGGTATGTTTGGGAGAAATGTGGCCTTTCTGGCAGAAACTGTCCTATTTTGGGGATAAAAGTGGTATTTGTGGGTGAAAATTTCCTATTTGAAGGGGGAAAGCTGGTATTTCTTGGAGAAGATGTGATCTATTTGGGAGAAATGTGGCCTTTCTGGAAGAAAATGTCCAATTTGGGGGAGAAGGCTGGTACTTTTCGGTGAGAAGGTCCTATTTCAGGAGGAATCCTGGTATTTCTTGGAGAAGATGTGATATATTTGGGAGAAATCTGGCCTTTCTGGAAGAAAATGTCCAAGTTGGGGGGAGAAGGCTGGTAATTTTGGGTGAGAAGGTCCTCTTTCAGGAGGAATCCTGGCATTTCTTGGAGAAGATGTGATATATTTGGGAGAAATGTGGCATTTCTGGAAGAAACTGTCCTCTTTTGGGGATAAAAGAGGTATTAGTGGTTGAAAAGGTCCTATTTGAAGGGGAAAACCTGGTATTTCTTGGAGAAGATGATATATATTTGGGAGAAATGTGGCCTTTCTGGAAGAAACTGCCCTATTTTGGGGATAAAAGAGGTATTTCATGGAGAAAAGGTCCTAATTCAAGGGGGAAACCTGGTATTTCTAGGAGGAGTTGTGATATATTTGGGAGAAATGTGGCCTTGCTGGAAGAAACTGTCCTCTTTTGGGGATAAAAGAGGTATTTGTGGGAGAAAAGTTCCTATTTGAAGGGGGAAACGTGGTATTTCTTGGAGAAGATGTGATATATTTGGGAGAAATGTGGCATGTCTGGAAAAAACTGTCCTATTTTGGGGATAAAAGTGGTATTTGTGGGTGAAAAGGTCCTATTTGAAGGGGAAACATGGTATTTCTTGGAGAAGATGTGATGTATTTGGGAGAAATCTGGCATTCCTGGAAGAAACTGTCCTCTTTTGGGGGATAAAAGAGGTTTTTTTGGGGAAAAGGTCCTATTGGAAGGGGGAAACGTGGTATTTCTTGGAGAAGATGTGATCTATTTTGGAGAAATGTGGCATTTCTGGAAGAAACTGTCCTCTTTTGGGGATAGAACAGGTATGTGTGGGTGAAAAGGTCCTATTTGAAGGGGGAAACCTGGTATTTCTTGGAGAAGATGTGATATATTTGGGAGAAATGTGGCATGTCTGGAAGAAAATGTCCTATTTGTGGGGAGAAGGGTGGTATTTGTGGGAGAAAAGTTCCTATTTCAGGGGGAATCCTGGTATTTCTTGGAGGACACGTGAGATGTTTGGGAGAAATGTGCCATTTCTGGAAGAAACTGTCCTCTTTTGGGGATAAAAGAGGTATTTGTGGGTGAAAAGGTCCTATTGGAAGGGGGAAACCTGGTATTTCTTGGAGAAGATGTGGTATATTTGGGAGAAATGTGGCATGTCTGGAAGAAAATGTCCTATTTGGGGATAAAACAGGTATTTGTGGGAGAAAAGTTCCTATTTGAAGGGGGAAAGCTGGTATTTCTTGGAGAAGATGTGATATATTTGGGAGAAATGTGGCATGTCTGGAAGAAACTTTCCAATTTAGGGGATAAAAGAGGTATTTGTGGGTGAAAAGGTCCTATTTGAAGGGGGAAACCTGGTATTTCTTGGAGAAGATGTGATCTATTTGGGGAAATGTTTCATGTCAGGAAGAAACTGTCCTATTTTGGGGATAAAAGAGGTATTTCATGGAGAAAAGGTCCTATTTGAAGGGGGAACCGTGGTATTTCTTGGAGAAGATGTGATATATTAGGGAGAAATGTGGCATGTCTGGAAGTAACTGTCCTATTTGAGGGATAAAGAGGTATTTGTGGGTGAAAAGGTCCTATGTGAAGGGGGAAACCTGGTATTTCTTGGAGAAGATGTGATATATTTGGGAGAAATGTGGCCTTTCTGGCAGAAACTGTCCTCTTTTGGGGATAAAAGAGGTATTTGTGGGTGATAAGTTCCTATTTGAAGGGGGAAACCTGGTATTTCTTGGAGAAGATGTGATGTATTTGGGAGAAATGTGGCATGTCAGGAAGAAACTGTCCTATTTTGGGGATAAAAGAGGTATTTGTGGGTGAAAAGGTCCTATTTGAAGGGGGAAGCCTGGTATTTCTTGGAGAAGATGAGGTATATTTGGGATAAATGTGGCATTTCTGGAAGAAACTGTCTTCTTTTGGGGATGAAACAGGTATTTGTGGGTGAAAAGGTCCTATTTGAAGGGGGAAAGCTGGTATTTCATGGAGAAGATGTGGTATATTTGGGAGAAATGTGGCATGTATGGCAGAAACTGTCCTATTTTGGGGATAAAAGAGGTATTTGTAGGAGTAAAGGTCCTATTTGAAGGGGGAAAGCTGGTGTTTCTTGGAGAAGATGTGGTATATTTGGGAGAAATGTGGCATGTCCGGAAGAAACTGTCCTCTTTTGGGGATAAAAGAGGTATTTGTGGGTGAAAAGGTCCTATTTGAAGGGGGAAACCTGGTATTTCTTGGAGAAGATGTGATATGTTTGGGAGAAATCTGGCATTTCTGGAAGAAAATGTCCTAACTGGTGTGAGAATGGCGGTATTTGTGGGAGAAAAGGTCATATTTCAGGAAGAATCCTGGTATTTCTTGGAGAAGATGTGATATATTTGGGAGAAATGTGGCATGTCTGGAAGAAACTGTCCTATTTGAGGGATAAAAGAGGTATTTGTGGGTGACAAGGTCCTATTTGAAGGGGGAAAGCTGGTATTTCTTGGAGAAGATGTGATATATTTGGGAGAAATCTGGCATTTCTGTAAGAAACTGTCCTACTTTGGGGATAAAAGAGGTATTTGTGGGTGAAAAGGTCCTATTTGAAGGGGGAAAGCTGGTATTTCTTGGAGAAGATGTGATATGTTTGGGAGAAATATGGCATTTCTGGAACAAACTGTCCTATTTTGGGGATAAAACAGGTATTTGTGGGTGAAAAGGTCCTATTTGAAGGGGGAAACGTGGTATTTCTTGGAGAAGATGTGATATATTTGGGAGAAATGTGGCATTTCTGGAAGAAACTGTCCTCTTTTGGGGATAAAAGAGGTATTTGTGGGAGAAAAGGTCCTATCTGAAGGGGGAAACCTGGTATTTCATGGAGAAGATGTGATATATTTGGGAGAAATGTGGCATGTCAGGAAGAAACTGTCCTATTTTGGGGATAAAACAGGTATTTGTGGGTGAAAAGGTCCTATTTGAAGGGGGAAAGCTGGTATTTCTTGGAGAAGATGTGATATATTTGGGAGAAATCTGGCATTTCTGGATGAAACTGTACTATTATGGGGAGAAGCCTGCTATTATTGGGGAAAAGGTCCTATTTGAAGGGGGAAAGCTGGTATTTCTTTGAGAAGATGTGATATATTTGGGAGAAATGTGCCATTTCTGGAAGAAACTGTCCTCTTTTGGGGATAAAACAGGTATTTCATGGAGATAAGGTCCTATTTGAAGGGGGAAACGTGGTATTTCTTGGAGAAGATGTGGTATATTTGGGAGAAATGTGGCATGTCTGGAAGAAACTGTCCTCTTTTGGGGATAAAAGAGGTATTTGTGGGTGAAAAGGTCCTATTTGAAGGGGGAAACCTGGTATTTCTTGGAGAAGGTGTGATATGTTTGGGAGAAATATGGCATTTCTGGAAGAAACTGTCCTCTTTTGGGGATAAAACAGGTATTTGTGGGTGAAAAGGTCCTATTTGAAGGGGGAAAGCTGGTATTTCTTGGAGAAGATGTGATCTATTTGGGAGAAATGTGGCATGTCTGGAAGAAACTGTCCTATTTTGGGGATAAAAGAGGTATTTGTGGGTGAGAAGGTCCTATTTGAACGGGGAAAGCTGGTATTTCTTGGAGAAGATGTGATATATTTGGTAGAAATGTGGCATGTCTGGAAGAAACTGTCCTATTTGGGGATAAAACAGGTATTTGTGGGAGAAAAGGTCCTATTTGAAGTGGGAAAGCAGGTATTTCTTGGAGAAGATGTGATATATTTGGGAGAAATGTGGCATTTCTGGAAGAAACTGTCCTCTTTTGGGGATAAGGAGGCATTTGTGGGTGAAAAGGTCCTATTTGAAGGGGGAAACCTGTTATTTCTTGGAGAAGATGTGATATATTTGGGAGAAATGTGGCATGTCTGGAAGAAACTGTCCTATTTTGGGGATAAAAGAATTTATTGTGGGTGAAAAGGTCCTATTTGAAGGGGGAAAGCTGGTATTTCTTGGAGAAGATGTGATATATTTGGGAGAAATGTGGCATTTCTGGCAGAAACTGTCCTATTTTGGGGATAAAAGTGGTATTTGTGGGTGATAAGGTCCTATTTGAAGGGGGAAAGCTGGTATTTCTTGGAGAAGATGTGATATATTTGGGGGAAATGTGGCATGTCTGGAAGAAACTGTCCTCTTTTGGGGATAAAAGAGGTATTTGTGGGTGAAAAGGTCCTATTTGAAGGGGGAAACGTGGTATTTCTTGGAGAAGATGTGATATATTTGGGAGAAATGTGGCATTTCTGCAAGAAACTGTCCTATTTTGGGGATAAAAGAGGTATTTGTGGGTGAAAATGTCGTATTTGAAGGGGGAAACCTGGTATTTCTTGGAGAAGATGTGATCTATTTGGGAGAAATGTGGCCTTTCTGGAAGAAAATGTCCAATTTGGGGGGAGAAGGCTGATAGTTTTCGGTGAGAAGGTCCTATTTCAGGAGGAATCCTGGTATTTCTTGGAGAAGATGTGATATATTTGGGAGAAATGTGGCATTTCTGGAAGAAACTCTCCTCTTCTGGGGATAGAACAGGTATTTGCGGCTGAAACGGTCCTATTTGAAGGGGGAAACCTGGTATTTCTTGGAGAAGATGTGATATATTTGGGAGAAATCTGGCATTTCTGGAAGAAAATGTCCTCTTTTGGGGATAAAAGAGGTATTTGTGGGTGAAAAGGTCCTATTTGAAGGGGGAATGCTGGTATTTCTTGGAGAAGATGTGATATATTTGGGAGAAATGTGGCATGTCAGGAAGAAACTGTGCTCTTTTGGGGATAAAAGAGGTATTTGTGGGTGAAAAGATCCTATTTGAAGGGGGAAAGCTGGTATTTCATGGAGAAGATGTGATATATTTGGGAGAAATGTGGCATGTCTGGAAGAAAATGTCCTATTTGGGGGGAGAAGGCTGGTATTTGTGGGAGAAAAGTTCCTATTTCAGGAGGAAACCTGGTATTTCTTGGAGGAGATGTGGTATGTTTGGGAGAAATGTGGCCTTTCTGGCAGAAACTGTCCTATTTTGGGGATAAAAGTGGTATTTGTGGGAGAAAATTTCCTATTTGAAGGGGGAAAGCTGGTATTTCTTGGAGAAGATGTGATCTATTTGGGAGAAATCAGGCATTTCTGGAAGAAACTGTCCTATTTTGGGGATAAAACAGGTATTTGTGGGTGAAAAGGTCCTATTTGAAGGGGGAAACCTGGTATTTCTTGGAGAAGATGTGATATATTTGGGAGAAATGTGGCATTTCTGGAAGAAAACTGTCCTATTTTGGGGATAAAAGAGGTATTTGTGGGTGAGAAGGTCCTATTTGAAGGGGGAAACCTGGTATTTCTTGGAGAAGATGTGATATATTTGGGAGAAATGTGGCATTTCTGGAAGAAAGTGTCCTGTTTTGGGGATAAAAGAGGTATTTGTGGGAGAAAAGGTCCTATCTGAAGGGGGAAACCTGGTATTTCATGGAGAAGATGTGATATATTTGGGAGAAATGTGGCATGTCAGGAAGAAACTGTCCTATTTGAGGGATAAAAGAGGTATTTGTGGGTGAAAAGGTCCTATTTGAAGGGGGAAAGCTGGTATTTCTTGGAGAAGATGTGATCTATTTGGGAGAAATCTGGCATTTCTGGAAGAAACTGTACTATTTTGGGGAGAAGCCTGCTATTAGTGGGTGAAAAGGTCCTATTTGAAGAGGGAAAGCTGGTATTTCTTGGAGAAGATGTGATATATTTGAGAGAAATGTGGCATTTCTGGAAGAAACTGTCCTCTTTTGGGGATAAAAGAGGTATTTGTGGGAGAAAATGTCCTATTTGAAGGGGGAAAGCAGGTATTTCTTGGAGAAGATGTGATATATTTGGGAGAAATGTGGCATGTCTGGAAGAAACTGTCCTATTTGAGGGATAAAGAGGTATTTGTGGGTGAAATGGTCCTATTTGAAGGGGGAAAGCTGGTATTTCTTGGAGAAGATGTGATATATTTGGGAGAAATGTGGCCTTTCTGGCAGAAACTGTCCTATTTTGGGGATAAAACAGGTATTTGTGGATGAAAAGGTCCTATTTGAAGGGGGAAACCTGGTATTTCTTGGAGAAGATGTGATATATTTGGGAGAAATGTGGCATGTCAGGAAGAAACTGTCCTATTTTGGGGATAAAAGAGGTATTTGTGGGTGAAAAGGTCCTATTTGAAGGGGGAAACGTGGTATTTCTTGGAAAAATGAGATATATTTGGGAGAAATGTGGCCTTTCTGTAAGAAACTGTCCTCTTTTGGGGATAAAAGAGGTATTTGTGGGTGAAAAGGTCCTATTTGAAGGGGAAAACCTGTTATTTCTTGGAGAAGATGTGATATATTTGGGAGAAATGTGGCATGTCTGGAAGAAACTGTCCTATTTTGGGGATAAAAGTATTTATTGTGGGTGAAAAGGTCTAATTTGAAGGGGGAAAGCTGGTATTTCTTGGAGAAGATGTGATATATTAGGGAGAAAAGTGGCATGTCTGGAAGAAACTGTCCTATTTTGGGGATAAAAGAGGTATTTGTGGGAGAAAAGGTCCTATTTGAAGGGGGAAACCTGGTATTTCTTGGAGAAGAAGTGATATGTTTGGGAGAAATGTGGCCTTTCTGGCAGAAACTGTCCTCTTTTGGGGATAAAAGAGGTATTTGTGGGTGATAAGGTCCAATTCGACGGGGGAAAGCTGGTATTTCTTGGAGAAGATATGATATATTTGGGAGAAATGTGGCATGTCAGGAAGAAACTGTCCTCTTTTGGGGATAAAAGAGGTATTTGTGGGTGAAAAGGTCCTATTTGAAGGGGGAAACCTGGTATTTCTTGGAGAAGATGTGATATGTTTGAGAGAAATGTGGCCTTTCTGGAAGAAACTGTCCTCTTTTGGGGATAAAAGAGGTATTTGTGGGTGAAAAGGTCCTATTTGACGGGGGAAACCTGGTATTTCTTGGAGAAGATGTGATATATTTGGGAGAAATGTGGCATGTCTGGAAGAAACTGTCCTCTTTTGGGGATAAAAAAGGTATTAGTGGTTGAAAAGTTCCTATTTGAAGGGGGAAACGTGGTATTTCTTGGAGAAGATGTGATATATTTGGGAGAAATGTGGCATTTCTGGAAGAAAATGTCCTATTTGAGGGATAATACAGGTATTTGTGGGAGAAAAGGTCCTATTTGAAGTTGGAAACCTGGTATTTCTTGGAGAAGATGTGGTATATTTGGGAGAAATGTGGCATTTCTGGAAGAAACTGTCCTCTTTTGGGGATGAAACAGGTATTTTTGGGTAAAAAGGTCCTATTTGAAGGGGGAAGGCTGGTATTTCATGGAGAAGTTGTGGTATATTTGGGAGAAATATGGCATTTCTGGAAGAAACTGTCCTCTTTTGGGGATAAAAGAGGTATTTGTGGGTGAAACGGTCCTATTTGACGGGGGAAAGCTGGTATTTCTTGGAGAAGAATTGATATATTTGGGAGAAATGTGGCCTTTCTTGAAGAAATTGTTCTATTTTGGGGATAAAAGAGGTAAAACTACCAGCTTTCCCCCTTCAAATAGGACCTTTTCACCCACAAATACCTCTTTTATCACTCAAATAGGACAGTTTCTTCCAGAAATGCCACATTTCTCCCAAATATATCACATCTTCTCCAAGAAATACCAGGGTTCCCCCTTCAAATAGGACCTTTTCTCCCACAAATACCTCTTTTATCCCCAAAATAGGACAGTTTCTTCCAGAAATGCCACATTTCTCATAAACATATCACATCTCCTCCAAGAAATACCAGGATTTCTCCTGAAATAGTACCTTTTCTCCCACAAAAACCGGACTTATCCCCCCAAAAGAGGACAGTTTCTGCCAGAAAGGCCACATTTCTCCCAAACATATCACATCTTCTCCAAGAAATACCAGGTTTCCCCCTTCAAATAGGAACTTCTCAGCCACAAACACCTCTTTTATCCCCAAAAGAGGACAGTTTCTTCCAGAAATGCCACATTTCTCCCAAATATATCACATCTTCTCCAAGAAATACCAGCATTCCCCCTTCAAATAGGACCTTTTCACCCACAAATACCTCTTTGATCCCCAAAATACGACAGTTTCTTCCAGAAATGCCGCATTTCTCCCACATATATCACATCTCCTGCAAGAACATCCAGCTCTACCCCTTGACATAGGATCTTTTCTCCCACAAATACCTCTTTTATCCCCAAAAGAGGACAGTTTCTTCCAGAAATGCCACATTTCTCCCAAATAGATCACATCTTCTCCAAGAAATACCAGCTTTCCCCCTTCAAATAGGACCTTTTCACCCACAAATACCTGTTTTATCCCCAAAATAGAACAGTTTCTTCCAGAAATGCCACATTTCTCCCAAATAGATCACATCTTCTCCAAGAAATGCCAGGTTTCCCCCTTCAAATAGGACCTTTTCACCCACAAATACCTGTTTTATCCCCAAAATAGGACAGTTTCTTCCAGAAATGCCACATTTCTCCCAAATATATCACATCTTCTCCAAGAAATACCACGTTTCCCCCTTCAAATAGGACCTTTTCAACCACTAATACCTCTTTTATCCCCAAAATAGGACCGTTTCTTCCTGACATGCCACATTTCTCCGAATCATATCACATCTTCTCCAAGAAATACCAGGATTCCCCCTTCAAATAGGGCCTTTTCTCCCACAAATACCTGTTCTATCCCCGTAAGAGGACAGTTTCTTCCTGACATGCCACATTTCTCCCAAATATATCACATCTCCTTCTAGAAATACCACGTTTCCCCCTTCAAATAGGACCTTTTCTCCCACAAATACCTGTTTTATCCCCAAAAGAGGACAGTTTCTTCCAGAAAGGCCACATTTCTCCCAAATAGATCACATCTTCTCCAAGAAATACCAGGTTTCCCCCTTCAAATAGGACCTTTTCACCCACAAATACCTGTTTTATCCCCAAAAGAGGACAGTTTCTTCCAGAAAGGCCACATTTCTCCCAAATATATCACATCTTCTCCAAGAAATACCAGGTTTTCCCCTTCAAATAGGACCTTTTCACCCACAAATACCTCTTTTATCCCCAAAATAGGACAGTTTCTTCCAGAAAGGCCACATTTCCCCCAAATATATCACATCTTCTCCAAGAAATACCACGTTTCCCCCTTCAAATAGGACCTTATCACCCACAAATACCACTTTTATCCCCAAAATAGGACAGTTTCTTCCAGAAATGCCATATTTCTCCCAAATAGATCACATCTTCTCCAAGAAATACCAGCTTTCCCCCTTCAAATAGGACCTTTTCACCCACAAAAAATTCTTTTATCCCCAAAAGAGGACAGTTTCTTCCAGAAATGCCTGATTTCTTCCAAATATATATCATCTTCTCCAAGAAATACCAGGTTTCCCCCTTCAAATAGGACCTTTTCACCCACAAATACCTCTTTTATCCCTCAAATAGGACAGTTTCTTCCAGACATGCCACATTTCTCCCAAATACATCACATCTTCTCCAAGAAATACCAGGATTCCTCCTGAAAGAGGACCTTTTCTACCACAAATACCAGCCTTCTCCCCCCAAATTGGACAGTTTCTTAAAGAAATGCCACATTTCTCCCAAACATATCACATCTTCTCCAAGAAATACCAGCTTTTCCCCTTCAAATAGGACCTTTTCACCCACAAATACGTCTTTTATCCCCAAAAGAGGACAGTTTCTTCCAGAAATGCCACATTTCTCCCAAATAGATCACATGTTCTCCAAGAAATACCAGGTTTCCCCCTTCAAATAGGACCTTTTCACCCACAAATACCTCTTTTATCCCCAAAATAGGACAGTTTCTTCCAGAAATGCCACATTTCTCCCAAACATATCACATCTTCTCCAAGAAATACCAGCTTTCCCCCTTCAAATAGGACCTTTTCACCCACAAATACCTCTTTTATCCCCAAAAGAGGACAGTTTCTGCCAGAAATGCCACATTTCTCCCTAACATATCACGTCTCCTCCAAGAAATACCAGGATTCCTCCTGAAATAGGAATATTTCTCCCACAAATACCACCCTTCTCCCCCCAAATAGGACATTTTCTTCCAGACATGCCACATTTCTCCCAAATATATCACATCTTCTCCAAGAAATACCAGGTTTTCCCCTGGAAATAGGACCTTTTCACCCACAAATACCTGTTCTATTCCCATAAGAGGACAATTTCTTCCAGAAATGCCACATTTCTCCCAAATATATCACATCTTCTCCAAGAAATACCACGTTTCCCCCTTCAAATAGGACCTTTTCCCCAAAAAAACCTCTTTTATCCCCGAAAGAGGACAGTTTCTTCCAGAAATGCCACATTTCTCCCAAATAGATCACATCTTCTCCAAGAAATACCAGCTTTCCTCCTTCAAATAGGACCTTCTCACCCACAAATACCACGTTTATCCCCAAAATACGACAGTTTCTTCCAGAAATGCCACATTTCTCCCAAATATATCACATCTTCTCCAAGAAATACCAGGTTTCCCCCTTCAAATAGGAACTTTTCAACCACTAATACCTCTTTTATCCCCAAAAGAGGACAGTTTCTTCCAGAAAGGCCACTTTTCTCCCAAATATATCACATCTTCTCCAAGAAATACCAGGTTTCCCCCTTCAAATAGGAACTTTTCAACCACTAATACCTCTTTTATCCCCAAAAGAGGACAGTTTCTTCCAGAAATGCCACATTTCTCCCAAATAGATCACATCTTCTCCAAGAAATACCATAATTCCACCTGAAATAGGACCTTCTCACCGAAAACTACCAGCCTTCTCCCCCCAAATTGGACATTTTCTTCCAGAAAGGCCACATTTCTCCCAAATAGATCACATCTTCTCCAAGAAATACCAGGGTTCCCCCTTCAAATAAGACCTTTTCACCCACAAATACCTCTTTTATCCCCAAAATAGGACAGTTTCTTCCTGACATGCCACATTTCCCCCAAATATATCACATCTTCTCCAAGAAATACCAGCTTTCCCCCTTCAAATAGGACCTTATCACCCACAAATACCACTTTTATCCCCAAAATAGGACAGTTTCTGCCAGAAAGGCCACATTTCTCCCAAACATATCACATCTTCTCCAAGAAATACCAGGTTTCCCCCTTCAAATAGGACCTTTTCACCCACAAAAAATTCTTCTATCCCCAAAATAGGCCAGTTTCTTCCAGAAATGCCTGATTTCTCCCAAATATATCACATCTTCTCCAAGAAATACCAGGTTTCCAACTTCAAATAGGACCTTTTCACCCACAAATACCTCTTTTATCCCCAAAAGAGGACAGTTTCTTCCAGACATGCCACATTTCTCCCAAATATATCACATCTTCTCCAAGAAATACCTGCTTTCCCCCTTCAAATAGGACCTTTTCGCCCACAAATACTAGCCTTCTCCCCCCAAATACGACAGTTTCTTCCAGAAAGGCCACATTTCTCCCAAACATATCACATCTTCTCCAAGAAATACCAGGTTTCCCCCTTCAAATAGGACCTTTTCACCCACAAATACCTCTTTTATCCCCAAAATAGGGCAGTTTCTTCCAGAAAGGCCACATTTCTCCCAAATATATCACATCTTCTCCAAGAAATACCAGCTTTCCCCCTTGAAAGAGGACCTTTTCTCCCACAAATACCTCTTTTATCCCCAAAATAGGACAGTTTCTTCCAGAAATGCCACATTTCTCCCAAATATACCACATCTTCTCCAAGAAATACCTGCTTTCCCCCTTCAAATAGGACCTTTTCACCCACAAGTACCTGTTTTATCCCCAAAATAGGACAGTTTCTTCAAGAAATGCCGCATTTCTCCCAAATATAGCACATCTTCTCCAAGAAATACCAGCTTTCCCCCTTCAAATATGACCTTTTCACCCACAAATACCTCTTTTATCCCCAAAAGAGGACAGTTTCTTCCTGACATGCCACATTTCTCCCAAATAGATCACATCTTCTCCAAGAAATACCAGCTTTCCCCCTTCAAATAGGACCTTTTCAACCACTAATACCTCTTTTATCCCCAAAAGAGGACAGTTTCTTCCAGAAATGCCACATTTCTCCCAAATATATCACATCTTCTCCAAGAAATACCAGCTTTCCCCCTTCAAATAGGACCTTTTCACCCACAAATACCTCTTTGATCCATAAAGAGGACAGTTTCTGCCAGAAATGCCACATTTCTCCCAAACATATCACATCTTCTCATAGAATTACCAGCTTTCCCCCTTCAAATAGGACCTTTTCACCCACAAAAAATTCTTTTATCCCCAAAATGGGACAGTTTCTTCCAGAAATGCCTGATTTCTCCCAAATATATCACATCTTCTCCAAGAAATACCAGCTTTCCCCCTTTAAATACGACCTTTTCACCCACAAATACCTCTTTTATCCCTCAAATAGGACAGTTTCTTCCAGACATGCCACATTTCTCCCAAATATATCACATCTTCTCCAAGAAATACCAGGATTCCTCCTGAAAGAGGACATTTTCTCCCTCAAATACCAACCTTCTCCCCCCAAATAGGACAGTTTCTTCCTGACAGGCCACATTTCTCCCAAATATATCACATCTTCTCCAAGAAATACCAGGTTTCCCCCTTCAAATAGGACCTTATCACCACAAATACCACTTTTATCCCCATAATAGGACAGTTTCTGCCAGAAAGGCCACATTTCTCCCAAACATATCACATCTTCTTCAAGAAATACCAGGTTTCCCCCTTCAAATAGGACCTTTTCACCCACAAAAATTTCTTTTATCCCCAAAATAGGACAGTTTCTGCCAGAAATGCCTGATATCTCCCAAATATATCACATCTTCTCCAAGAAATACCAGCTTTCCCCCTTCAAATAGGACCTTCTCACCCACAAATACCTCTTTTATCCCCAAAAGAGGACAGTTTCTTCCAGAAAGGCCACATTTCTCCCAAACATATCACATCTTCTCCAAGAAATACCAGGGTTCCCCCTTCAAATAGGACCTTTTCACCCACAAATACCTCTTTTATCCCCAAAATAGGACAGTTTCTTCCAGAAATGCCATATTTCTCCCAAATATATCACATCTTCTCCAAGAAATACCAGGTTTCCCCATTCAATAGGACCTTTTCACCCACAAATACCTGATTTATCCCCAAAAGAGGACAGTTTCTTCCAGACATGCCACATTTCTCCCAAATATATCACATCTTCTCCAAGAAATACCAGGTTTTCCCCTGGAAATAGGACCTTTTCACACACAAATACTTGTTCTATCCCCAAAAGAGGACAGTTTCTTCCAGAAATGCCACATTTCCCCCAAATATATCACATCTTCTCCAAGAAATACCAGGTTTCCCCCTTGAATTAGGACCTTTTCTCCATGAAATACCTCTTTTATCCCCAAAAGAGTACAGTTTCTTCCAGACATGCCACATTTCTCCCAAATATATCACATCTTCTCCAAGAAATACCAGGATTCCTCCTGAAAGAGGACCTTTTCTCCCTCAAATACCAACCTTCTCCCCCCAAATAGGACAGTTTCTTCCTGACAGGCCACATTTCTCCCAAATATATCACATCTTCTCCAAGAAATACCAGGTTTCCCCCTTCAAATAGGACCTTATCACCCACAAATACCACTTTTATCCCCAAAATAGGACAGTTTCTGCCAGAAAGGCCACATTTCTCCCAAACATATCACATCTTCTTCAAGAAATACCAGGTTTCCCCCTTCAAATAGGACCTTTTCACCCACAAAAAATTTTTTTATCCCCAAAATAGGACAGTTTCCTCCAGAAAGGCCACATTTCTCCCAAATATATCACATCTTCTCCAAGAAATACCAGCTTTCCCCCTTCAAATAGGACCTTCTCACCCACAAATACCTCTTTTATACCCAAAATAGGACAGTTTCTTCCAGACATGCCACATTTCTCCCAAATATATCACATCTTCTCCAAGAAATACCAGGGTTCCCCCTTCAAATAGGACCTTTTCACCCACAAATACCTCTTTTATCCCCAAAATAGGACAGTTTCTTCCAGAAATGCCATATTTCTCCCAAATAGATCACATCTTCTCCAAGAAATACCAGGTTTCACCCTTCAATAGGACCTTTTCACCCACAAATACCTGATTTATCCCCAAAAGAGGACAGTTTCTTCCTTAAATGCCAGGTTTCCCCCAAACATATCACATCTCCTCCAAGAAATACCAGGATTCCTCCTGAAATAGGAACTTTTCTCCCACAAATACCACCCTTCTCCCCCCAAATAGGACATTTTCTTCCAGACATGCCACATTTCTCCCAAATAGATTACATCTTCTCCAAGAAATACCAGGTTTTCCCCTGGAAATAGGACCTTTTCTCCCACAAATACCTGTTCTATCCCCATAAGAGGACAGTTTCTTCCAGAAATGCCACATTTCTCCCAAATATATCACAACTCCTCCAAGAAATACCAGGTTTCCCCCTTGAATTAGGACCTTTTCTCCATGAAATACCTCTTTTATCCCCAAAAGAGGACAGTTTCTTCCAGAAAGGCCACATTTCTCCCAAATATATCACATCTTCTCCAAGAAATACCAGGATTCCTCCTGAAAGAGGACCTTTTCTCCCTCAAATACCAGCCTTCTCCCCCCAAATAGGACAGTTTTTTCCTGACATGCCACATTTCTCCCAAATACATCACATCTTCTCCAAGAAATACCAGCTTTCCCCCTTCAAATAGGACCTTATCACCCACAAATACCACTTTTATCCCCAAAATAGGACAGTTTCTTCCAGAAATGCCACATTTCTCCCAAACATATCACATCTCCTTCAAGAAATACCAGCTTACACCCTTCAAATAGGACCTTTTCACCCACAAAAAATTCTTTTATCCCCAAAATAGGACAGTTTCTGCAAGAAAGGCCACATTTCTCCCAAATATATCACATCTTCTCTAAGAAATACCAGCTTTCCCCCTTCAAATAGGACCTTCTCACCCACAAATACCTCTTTTATCATCAAAATAGGACAGTTTCTTCCATAAATGCCAGGTTTCTCCCAAATATATCACAGCTTCTCCAAGAAATACCAGCTTTCCCCCTTCAAATAGGACCTTTTCACCCACAAATACCTCTTTTATCCCCAAAAGAGGACAGTTTCTTCCAGAAATGCCACATTTCTCCCAAACATATCACATCTCCTTCAAGAAATACCAGGTTTCCCCCTTCAAATAGGACCTTTTCACCCACAAATACCTCTTTTATCCCCAAAATAGGACAGTTTCTTCCAGAAAGGCCACATTTCTCCCAAACATATCACACCTTCTCCAAGAAATACCAGGTTTCCCCCTTCAAATAGGACCTTTTCACCCACAAATACCTCTTTTATCCCCAAAAGAGGACAGTTTCTTCCAGAAATGGCACATTTCTCCCTAACATATCACATCTCCTCCAAGAAATACCAGGATTCCTCCTGAAATAGGACCTTTTCTCCCACAAATACCACCGTTCTCCCCCCAAATAGGACATTTTCTTCCAGACATGCCACATTTCTCCCAAATATATCACATCTTCTCCAAGAAATACCAGGTTTCCCCCTTCAAATAGGACCTTTTCACCCACAAATACCTTTTCTATCCCCATAAGAGGACAGTTTCTTCCAGAAATGCCACATTTCTCCCAAATATACCACATGTTCTCCAAGAAATACCACGTTTCCCCCTTCAAATAGGACCTTTTCCCCATAAAAACCTTTTATCCCCAAAATAGGACAGTTTCTGCCAGAAATGCCACATTTCTCCCAAATATATCACATCTTCTCCAAGAAATACCAGCTTTCCCCCTTCAAATAGGACCTTTTCACCCACAAATACCTCTTTTATCCCCAAAATAGGACAGTTTTTTCCAGACATGCCACATTTCTCCCAAATATATCACATCTTCTCCAAGAAATACCAGGGTTCCCCCTTCAAATAGGAACTTTTCACCCACAAATACCTGTTTTATCCCCAAAAGAGGACAGTTTCTTACAGAAATGCCACATTTCTCCCAAATAGATCACATCTTCTCCAAGAAATACCACGTTTCCCCCTTCAAATAGGACCTTTTCCCCAAAAAAACCTCTTTTATCCCCAGAAGAGGACAGTTTCTTCCAGAAATGGCACATTTCTCCCTAACATATCATATCTCCTCCAAGAAATACCAGGATTCCTCCTTCAAATAGGAACTTTTCTCCCACAATTACCACCCTTCTCCCCTCAAATAGGACATTTTCTTCCAGACATGCCACATTTCTCCCAAATATATCACATCTTCTCCAAGAAATACCAGGTTTTCCCCTGGAAATAGGAACTTTTCACCCACAAAAACCTGTTCTATCCCCATAAGAGGACAGTTTCTTCCAGAAATGCCACATTTCTCCCAAATATATCACATCTTCTCCAAGAAATACCAGGTTTCCCCCTTCAAATAGGACCTTTTCCCCAAAAAAACCTCTTTTATCCCCAGAAGAGGACAGTTTCTTCCAGGAATGCCACATTTCTCCCAAATATATATCACATCTTCTCCAAGAAATACCTCGTTTCCCCCTTCAAATAGGACCTTCTCACCCACAAATACCTCTTTTATCCCCAAAATAGGACAGTTTTTTCCAGACATGCCACATTTCTCCCAAATATATCACATCTTCTCCAAGAAATACCAGGGTTCCCCCTTCAAATAGGACCTTTTCTCCCACAAATACCTCTTTTATCCCAAAAGAGCACTGTTTCTTCCAGAAATGCCACATTTCTCCCTAATATATCACAACTCCTCCAAGAAATACCAGGTTTCCCCCTTCAATTAGGACCTTTTCTCCATGAAATACCTGTTTAATCCCCAAATAGGACATTTTCTGCCAGACATGCCACATTTCTCCAAAATATATCACATCTTCTCCAAGAAATACCAGCTTTCCCCCTTCAAATAGGACCTTTTCACCCACAAATACCTCTTTATCCCTCAAATAGGACAGTTTCTTCCAGACATGCCACATTTCTCCCAAATATATCACATCTTCTCCAAGAAATACCTGCATTCCCCCTTCAAATAGGACCTTTTCTCCCACGAATACCAGCCTTCTCCCCCCAAATAGGACAGTTTCTTCCTGACATGCCAGATTTCTCCCAAACATATCACATCTTCTCCAAGAAATACCAGCTTTCCCCCTTCAAATAGGACCTTTTCACCCACAAAATATTCTTCTATCCCCAAAATAGGACAGTTTCTTCCAGAAATGCCACATTTCTCCCAAATATATCACATCTTCTCCAAGAAATACCAGCTTTCCCCCTTCAAATAGGACCTTTTCACCCACAAATTCCTCTTTATCCCTCAAATAGGACAGTTTCTTCCAGACATGCCACATTTCTCCCAAATATATCATATCTTCTCCAAGAAATACCTGCTTTCCCCCTTCAAATAGGACCTTTTCTCCCACAAATACCAGCCTTCTCCCCCCAAATAGGACAGTTTCTTCCAGAAATGCCACATTTCTCCCAAATAGATCACATCTTCTCCAAGAAATACCAGGATTCCCCCTTCAAATAGGACCTTTTCACCCACAAATACCTGTTTTATCCCCAAAAGAGGACAGTTTCTTCCAGACATGCCACATTTCTCCCAAATATATCACATCTTCTCCAAGAAATAACAGCTTTCCCCCTTGAAATAGGACCTTTTATCCCCACAAATACCTATTTTATCCCCAAAATAGGACAGTTTCTTCCAGACATGCCACATTTCTCCGAATCATATCACATCTTCTCCAAGAAATACCAGGTTTCCCCCTTCAAATAGGACCTTTTCTCCCACAAATACCTGTTTTATCCCCAAAAGAGGACAGTTTCTTACAGAAATGCCACATTTCTCCCAAATATCTCACATCTTCTCCAAGAAATACCAGGTTTCCCCCTTCAAATAGGACCTTTTCTCCCACAAATACCTGTTTTATCCCCAAAATAGGACAGTTTCTTCCAGAAATGCCACATTTCTCCCAAATATATCACATCTTCTCCAAGAAATACCAGGTTCTCCCTTCAAATAGGACCTTTTCACCCTCAAATACCTGTTTTATCCCCAAAAGAGGACAGTTTTTTCCAGAAAGGCCACATTTCTCCCAAATATATCACATCTTCTTCAAGAAATACCAGGATTCCCCCTACAAATAGGACCTTTTCACCCACAAATACCTCTTTTATCCCCAAAAGAGGACAGTTTCTTCCAGACATGCCACATTTCTCCCAAATAGATTACATCTTCTCCAAGAAATACCAGCTTTCCCCCTTCAAATAGGACCTTTTCACCCACAAATACCTCTTTTATCCCCAAAAGAGGACAGTTTCTTCCTGACATGCCACATTTCTCCCAAATATATCACATCTTCTCCAAGAAATACCAGCTTTCCCCCTTCAAATAGGACCTTTTCTACCACTAATACCTCTTTTATCCACAAAAGAGGACAGTTTCTGCCAGAAAGGCCACATTTCTCCAAACATATCACATCTTCTCCAAGAAATACCAGGTTTCCCCCTTCAAATAAGAACTTTTCTCCAACAAAAAATTCTTCTATCCCCAAAATAGGACATTTTCTGCCAGACATGCCACATTTCTCAAAAATATATCACATCTTCTCCAAGAAATACCAGCTTTCCCCCTTCAAATAGGACCTTTTCACCCACAAATACCTCTTTTATCCCCAAAAGAGGACAGTTTCTTGCAGAAATGCCACATTTCTCCCAAACATATCACATCTCCTCCAAGAAATACCAGGATTCCTCCTGAAATAGGACCTTTTCTCCCACAAGTACCAGCTTTCTCCCCCAAAATAGGACATTTTCTTCCAGAAAGGCCACATTTCTCCCAAACATATCACTTCTTCTCCAAGAAATACCAGGTTTCCCCCTTCAAATAGGACCTTTTCACCCACAAATACCTCTTTTATCCCCAAAAGAGGACAGTTTCTTCCAGACATGCCACATTTCTCCCAAATATATCACATCTTCTCCAAGAAATACCTGCTTTCCCCCTTCAAATAGGACCTTTTCACCCACTAATAGCAGGCTTCTCCCCCAAATAGGACAGTTTCTTCCAGAAATGCCACATTTCTCCCAAATATATCACATCTTCTCCAAGAAATACCAGGTTTCCCCCTTGAATTAGGACCTTTTCACCCACAAATACCTCTTTTATCCCCAAAATAGGACAGTTTCTTCCAGACATGCCACATTTCTCCCAAATAGATCACATCTCCTTCAAGAAATACCAGCTTTCCCCCATCAAATAGGACCTTTTCTCCCACAAATACCTGTTTTATCCCCAAAATAGGACACTTTCTTCCAGAAATGCCTGATTTCTCCCAAATAGATCACATCTTCTCCAAGAAATACCAGCTTTCCCCCTTCAAATAGGACCTTTTAACCCACAAATACCTGTTTTATCCCCAAAAGAGGACAGTTTCTACCAGACATGCCACATTTCTCCCAAATAGATCACATCTTCTCCAAGAAATAACAGGTTTCCCCCTTCAAATAGGACCTTTTCACCCACAAATACCTGTTTTATCCCCAAAAGAGGACAGTTTCTTCCAGAAATGCCATATTTCTCCGAATCATATCACATCTTCTCCAAGAAATACCAGGTTTCCCCCTTCAAATAGGACGTTTTCACCCACAAATACCTCTTTTATCCCTCAAATAGGACTGTTTCTTCCAGACATGCCACATTTCTCCCAAACATATCACATCTCCTCCAAGAAATACCAGGATTCCTCCTGAAATAGGAACTTTTCTCCCACAAATACCACCCTTCTCCCGCCAAATAGGACATTTTCTTCCAGAAATGCCACATTTCTCCCAAATAGATCACAACTTCTCCAAGAAATACCAGGTTTTCCGCTGGAAATAGGACCTTGTCACCCACCAATACCTGTTCAATCCCCAAAAGAGGACAGTTTCTTCCAGACATGCCACATATCTCCCAAATATATCACATCTTCTCCAAGAAATACCAGCTTTCCCCCCTGAAATAGGACCTTTTCTCCCACAAATACCTGTTTTATCCCCATAAGAGGACAGTTTCTTCCAGAAATGCCACATTTCTCCCAAACATATCACATCTTCTCCAAGAAATAACCGGTTTCCGCCTACATATACAACGTTTTCACCAACAAATACCTCTTTTATCCCCAAAATAGGACATTTTCTTCCAGAAAGGCCACATTTCTCCCAAATAGATCACATCTTCTCCAAGAAATACCAGGTTTCCCCCTTCAAATAGGACCTTTTCACCCATAAGTACCTGTTTTATCCCCAAAATAGGACAGTTTCTTCAAGAAATGCCACATTTCTCCCAAATATATCACATATTCTCCAAGAAATACCAGCTTTCCCCCTTCAAATAAGACCTTTTCACCCACAAATACCTCTTTTATCCCCAAAATAGGACAGTTTCTTCCAGAAATGCCACATTTCTCCCAAATATATCACATCTTCTCCAAGAAATACCAGGTTTCCCCCTTCAAATAGGACCTTTTCACCCACAAATACCTCTTTTATCCCCAAAAGAGGACAGTTTCTTCCTGACATGCCACATTTCTCCCAAATATATCACATCTTCTCATAGAATTACCAGCTTTCCCCCTTCAAATAGGACCTTTTCACCCACAAATACCTCTTTGATCCATAAAGAGGACAGTTTCTCCCAGAAATGCCACATTTCTCCCAAACATATCACATCTTCTCCAAGAAATACCAGCTTTCCCCCTTCAAATAGGACCTTTTCACCCACAAATACCTCTTTTATCCCCAAAAGAGGACAGTTTCTTCCAGGAATGCCTGATTTCTCCCAAATAGATCACATCTTCTCCAAGAAATACCAGGTTTCCCCCTTCAAATAGGACCTTTTCACCCACAAATACCTCTTTTATCCCCAAAAGAGGACAGCTTCTTCCAGACATGCCACATTTCTCCCAAATATATCACATCTTCTCCAAGAAATACCAGGATTCCTCCTGAAAATAGGACCTTTTCTCCCTCAAATACCAGCCTTCTCCCCCCAAATAGGACAGTTTCTTCCTGACAGGCCACATTTCTCCCAAATACATCACATCTTCTCCAAGAAATACCAGGTTTCCCCCTTCAAATAGGACCTTATCACCCACAAATACCACTTTTATCCCCAAAATAGGACAGTTTCTGCCAGAAATGCCACATTTCTCCCAAACATATCACATCTCCTTCAAGAAATACCAGGTTTCCCCCTTCAAATAGGACCTTTTCACCCACCAAAAATTCCTTTATCCCCAAAATAGGACAGTTTCTTCCAGAAATGCCTGATTTCTTCCAAACATATCACACCTTCTCCAAGAAATACCAGGTTTCCCCCTTCAAATACGACCTTTTCACCCACAAATACCTCTTTTATCCCCAAAAGAGGACAGTTTCTTCCAGAAATGGCACATTTCTCCCAAACATATCACATCTCCTCCAAGAAATACCAGGATTCCTTCTGAAATAGGAACTTTTCTCCCACAAATACCACCCTTCTCCCCCCCAAATTGGACATTTTCTTCCAGACATGCCACATTTCTCCCAAATATATCATGTCTTCTCCAAGAAATACCAGGTTTCCCCCTTCAAATAGGACCTTTTCACCCACAAGTATCTGTTTTATCCCCAAAAGAGGACAGTTTCTTCAAGAAATGCCACATTTCTCCCAAATATATCACATCTTCTCCAAGAAATACCAGCTTTCCCCCTTCAAATATGACCTTTTCACCCACAAATACCACTTTTATCCCCAAAAGAGGACAGTTTCTTCCAGAAATGCCACATTTCTCTCAAATAGATCACATCTTCTCCAAGAAATACCAGCTTTCCCCCTTCAAATAGGACCTTTTCACCCACAAATACCTCTTTGATCCATAAAGAGGACAGTTTCTCCCAGAAATGCCACATTTCTCCCAAACATATCGCATCTTCTCCAAGAAATACCAGCTTTCCCCCTTCAAATAGGACTTTTCACCCACAAATACCTCTTTTATCACCAAAATAGGACAGTTTCTTCCAGAAATGCCACATTTCTCCCAAATATCTCACATCTTCTCCAAGAAATACCAGGTTTCCCCCTTCAAATAGGACCTTTTCACCCACAAATACCTCTTTTATTCCTCAAATAGGACAGTTTCTTCCAGACATGCCACATTTCTCCCAAATATATCACATCTTCTCCAAGAAATACCAGGATTCCTCCTGAAAGAGGACCTTTTCTCCCTCAAATACCAGCCTTCTCCCCCCAAATAGGACAGTTTCTTCCAGAAATGCCACATTTCTCCCAAATACATCACATCTTCTCCAAGAAATACCAGCTTTCCCCCTTCAAATAGGACCTTATCACCCACAAATACCACTTTTATCCCCAAAATAGGACTGTTTCTTCCAGAAATGCCACATTTCTCCCAAACATATCACATCTCCTTCAAGATATACCAGGTTTCCCCCTTCAAATAGGACCTTTTCACCCACAAAAAATTCTTTTATCCCCAAAATAGGACAGTTTCTTCCAGAAATGCCACATTTCTCCCAAATATATCACATCTTCTCCAAGAAATACCAGGTTTCCCCCTTCAAATAGGACCTTCTCACCCACAAATACCTCTTTTATCCCCAAAATAGGACAGTTTCTTCCATAAATTCCAGGTTTCTCCCAAATATATCACAGCTTCTCCAAGAAATACCAGGTTTCCCCCTTCTAATAGGACCTTTTCACCCACTAATACCTCTTTTATCCCCAAAAGAGGACAGTTTCTTCCAGAAATGCCACATTTCTCCCAAACATATCACATCTTCTCCAAGAAATACCTGGTTTCCCCCTTCAAATAGGACCTTTTCACCCACCAAAAATTCTTTTATCCCCAAAATAGGACAGTTTCTTCCAGAAAGGCCACATTTCTCCCAAACATATCACACCTTCTCCAAGAAATACCAGGTTTCCCCCTTCAAATAGGACCTTTTCACCCACAAATACCTGTTTTATCCCCAAAATAGGACAGTTTCTTCCAGAAATGCCACATTTCTCCCAAACATATCACATCTCCTCCAAGAAATACCAGGATTCCTCCTGAAATAGGACCTTTTCTCCCACAAATACCACCGTTCTCCCCCCAAATAGGACATTTTCTTCCAGACATGCCACATTTCTCCCAAATATATCACATCTTCTCCAAGAAATACCAGGTTTTCCCCTGGAAATAGGACCTTTTCACCCACAAATACCTGTTCTATCCCCATAATAGGACAGTTTCTTCCAGAAATGCCATATTTCTCCCAAATATATCACATCTTCTCCAAGAAATACCACGTTTCCCCCTTCAAATAGGACCTTTTCCCCAAAATCCTTTTATCCCCAAAATAGGACAGTTTCTTCCAGGAATGCCACATTTCTCCCAAATATATCACATCTTCTCCAAGAAATACCAGCTTTCCCCCTTCAAATAGGACCTTTTCACCCACAAATACCTCTTTATCCCTCAAATAGGACATCTTCTTCCAGACACGCCACATTTCTCCCAAATAGATCACATCTTCTCCAAGAAATACCAGGATTCCTCCTGAAAGAGGACCTTTTCACCCACAAATACCAGCCTTCTCCCCCCAATTAGGACAGTTTCTTCCAGAAATGCCACATTTCTCCCAAACATATCACATCTTCTCCAAGAAATACCAGCTTTCCCCCTTCAAATAGGACCTTTTCACCCACAAATACCTCTTTTATCCCCAAAATAGGACAGTTTTTTCCAGACATGCCACATTTCTCCCAAATATATCACATCTTCTCCAAGAAATACCAGGGTTCCCCCTTCAAATAGGACCTTTTCACCCACAAATACCTGTTTTATCCCCAAAAGAGGACAGTTTCTTACAGAAATGCCACATTTCTCCCAAATAGATCACATCTTCTCCAAGAAATACCACGTTTCCCCCTTCAAATAGGACCTTTTCACCCACAAATACCTGGAAGAATTTCTGGAAGAAACTGTCCTCTTTTGGGGATAATGTTTTATACCTCTTTTATCCCCAAAAATACCTCTTTTATCCCCAAAAGAGGACAGTTTCTTCCAGAAATGGCACATTTCTCCCTAACATATCATATCTCCTCAAAGAAATACCAGGATTCCTCCTGAAATAGGAACTTTTCTCCCACAAATACCACCCTTCTCCCCCCAAATAGGACATTTTCTTCCAGACATGCCACATTTCTCCCAAATAGATCACATCTTCTCCAAGAAATACCAGGTTTTCCCCTGGAAATAGGACCTTGTCACCCACAAATACCTGTTCTATCCCCATAAGAGGACAGTTTCTTCCAGAAATGCCACATTTCTCCCAAATATATCACATCTTCTCCAAGAAATACCACGTTTCCCCCTTCAAATAGGACCTTTTCCCCAAAAAAACCTCTTTTATCCCCATAAGAGGACAGTTTCTTCCAGGAATGCCACATTTCTCCCAAATATATCACATCTTCTCCAAGAAATACCACGTTTCCCCCTTCAAATAGGACCTTCTCACCCACAAATACCTCTTTTATCCCCAAAATAGGACATTTTCTTCCAGACATGCCACATTTCTCCCAAATATATCACATCTTCTCCAAGAAATACCAGCTTTCCCCCTTCAAATAGGACCTTTTCTCCCACAAATACCTCTTTTATCCCCAAAAGAGCACTGTTTCTTCCAGAAATGCCACATTTCTCCCAAATATATCACAACTCCTCCAAGAAATACCAGGTTTCCCCCTTCAAATAGGACCTTTTCTCCATGAAATACCTGTTTTATCCCCAAATAGGACATTTTCTGCCAGACATGCCACATTTCTCAAAAATATATCACATCTTCTCCAAGAAATACCAGGTTTCCCCCTTCAAATAGGACCTTTTCTCCATGAAATACCTACTTTATCCCCAAAATAGGACAGTTTCGGCCAGAAAGGCCACATTTCTCCCAAATATCTCACATCTTCTCCAAGAAATACCAGCTTTCCCCCTTCAAATAGGACCTTTTCACCCACAAATACCTCTTTATCCCTCAAATAGGATAGTTTCTTCCAGACATGCCACATTTCTCCCAAATATATCATATCTTCTCCAAGAAATACCTGCTTTCCCCCTTCAAATAGGACCTTTTCTCCCACAAATACCAGCCTTCTCCCCCCAAATAGGACAGTTTCTTCCAGAAATGCCACATCTCTCCCAAATAGATCACATCTTCTCCAAGAAATACCAGGTTTCCCCCTTCAAATAGGACCTTTTCACCCACACATACCTCTTTTATCCCCAAAAGAGGACAGATTCTTCCAGAAAGGCCACATTTCTCCCAAATATATCACATCTTCTCCAAGAAATACCAGCTTTCCCCCTTGAAATAGGACCTTTTCACCCACAAATACCTATTTTATCCCCAAAATAGGACAGTTTCTTCCTGACATGCCACATTTCTCCGAATCATATCACATCTACTCCAAGAAATACCACGTTTCCCCCTTCAAATAGGACCTTTTCTCCCACAAATACCTGTTTTATCCCCAAAAGAGGACAGTTTCTTACATAAATGCCACATTTCTCCCAAATAGATCACATCTTCTCCAAGAAATACCAGGTTTCCCCCTTCAGATAGGACCTTTTCACCCACAAATACCTCTTTTATCCCCAAAATAGGAGAGTTTCTTCCTGACATGCCACATTTCTCCCAAATATATCACATCTTCTCCAAGAAATACCAGCTTTCCCCCTTCAAATAGGACCTTTTCTACCACTAATACCTCTTTTATCCCCAAAAGAGGACAGTTTCTTCCAGAAAGGCCACATTTCTCCCAAACATATCACATCTTCTCCAAGAAATACCAGCTTTCCCCCTTCAAATAGGACCTTTTCACCCACAAAAAATTCTACTATCCCCAAAATAGGACAGTTTCTTCCAGAAATGCCAGATTTCTCCCAAATAGATCACATCTTCTCCAAGAAATACCAGCTTTCCACCTTCAAATAGGACCTTTTCACCCACAAATACCTCTTTTATCCCCAAAAGAGGACAGTTTCTTCCAGAAATGCCACATTTCTCCCAAACATATCACATCTCCTCCAAGAAATACCAGGATTCCTCCTGAAATAGGACCTTTTCTCCCACAAGTACCAGCTTTCTCCCCCAAAATAGGACATGTTCTTCCAGACATGCCACATTTCTCCCAAACATATCACTTCTTCTCCAAGAAATACCAGGTTTCCCCCTTCAAATAGGACCTTATCACCCACAAATACCTGTTTTATCCCCAAAAGAGGATAGTTTCTTCCAGAAATGCCATATTTCTCCGAATCATATCACATCTTCTCCAAGAAATACCAGGTTTCCCCCTTCAAATAGGACGATTTCACCCACAAATACCTCTTTTATCCCTCAAATAGGACTGTTTCTTCCAGACATGCCACATTTCTCCCAAACATATCACATCTCCTCCAAGAAATACCAGGATTCCTCCTGAAATAGGAACTTTTCTCCCACAAATACCACCCTTCTCCCGCCAAATAGGACATTTTCTTCCAGAAATGCCACATTTCTCCCAAATAGATCACAACTTCTCCAAGAAATACCAGGTTTTCCGCTGGAAATAGGACCTTGTCACCCACCAATACCTGTTCAATCCCCATAAGAGGACAGTTTCTTCCAGACATGCCACATATCTCCCAAATATATCACATCTTCTCCAAGAAATACCAGCTTTCCCCCCTGAAATAGGACCTTTTCTCCCACAAATACCTGTTTTATCCCCATAAGAGGACAGTTTCTTCCAGAAATGCCACATTTCTCCCAAACATATCACATCTTCTCCAAGAAATAACCGGTTTCCGCCTACATATACAACGTTTTCACCAACAAATACCTCTTTTATCCCCAAAATAGTACATTTTCTTCCAGAAAGGCCACATTTCTCCCAAACATATCTCATCTTCTCCAAGAAATACCAGCTTTCCCCCTTCAAATAGGACCTTTTCACCCATAAGTACCTGTTTTATCCCCAAAATAGGACAGTTTCTTCAAGAAATGCCACATTTCTCCCAAATATATCACATCTTCTCCAAGAAATACCAGCTTTCCCGCTTCAAATAAGACCTTTTCACCCACAAATACCTCTTTTATCCCCAAAATAGGACAGTTTCTTCCAGACATGCCACATTTCTCCCAAATAGATCACATCTTCTCCAAGAAATACCAGGATTCCCCCTTCAAATAGGACCTTTTCACCCACAAATACCTCTTTTATCCCCAAAAGAGGACAGTTTCTTCCTGACATGCCACATTTCTCCCAAATATATCACATCTTCTCATAGAATTACCAGCTTTCCCCCTTCAAATAGGACCTTTTCACCCACAAATACCTCTTTGATCCATAAAGAGGACAGTTTCTGCCAGAAATGCCACATTTCTCCCAAACATATCACATCTTCTCCAAGAAATACCAGCTTTCCCCCTTCAAATAGGACCTTTTCACCCACAAATACCTCTTTTATCCCCAAAAGAGGACAGTTTCTTCCAGAAATGCCACATTTCTCCCAAATAGATCACATCTTCTCCAAGAAATACCAGGATTCCTCCTGAAATAGGACCTTCTCATCAAAACTACCAGCCTTCTCCCCCCAAATTGGACATTTTCCTCCAGAAAGGCCACATTTCTCCCAAATACATCACATCTTCTCCAAGAAATACCAGGATTCCTCCTGAAATAGGACCTTCTCACCCACAACTACCAGCCTTCTCCCCCCAAATTGGACATTTTCTTCCAGAAAGGCCACATTTCTCCCAAATAGATTACATCTTCTCCAAGAAATACCAGGTTTCCCCCTTCAAATAGGACCTTTTCACCCACAAATACCTCTTTTATCCCCAAAACAGGACAGTTTCTTCCAGACATGCCACATTTCTCCCAAATATATCACATCTTTTCCAAGAAATACCAGGGTTCCCCCTTCAAATAGTACCTTATCACCCACAAATACCTCTTTTATCCCCCAAATAGGACAGTTTCTTCCAGAAATGCCACATTTCTCCCAAATATATCACATCTTCTCCAGGAAATACCAGTTTTCCCCCTTCAAATAGGACCTTTTCAACCACAAATACCTCTTTTATCCCCAAAAGAGGACAGTTTCTTCCAGAAATGCCACATTTCTCCCAAATATATCACATCTTCTCCAAGAAATACCGGGTTTCCCCCTTCAAATAGGACCTTTTCAACCACAAATACCTCTTTTATCCCCAAAAGAAGACAGTTTCTTCCAGAAATGCCACATTTCTCCCAAATACATCACATCTTCTCCAAGAAATACCAGCTTTCCCCCTTCAAATAGTACCTTTTCACCCACAAATACCTCTTTTATCCCCAAAAGAGGACAGTTTCTTCCAGAAAGGCCAATTTTCTCCCAAATATATCACATCTTTTCCAAGAAATACCAGGGTTCCCCCTTCAAATAGGACCTTTTCACCCACAAATACCTCTTTTATCCCCAAAAGAGGACAGTTTCTTCCAGACATGCCACATTTCTCCAAATATATCACATCTTCTCCAAGAAATACCAGCTTTCCCCCTTCAAATAGGACCTTTTCAGCCACAAATACCTCTTTTATCCCAAAAATAGGACAGTTTCTTCCAGACATGCCACATTTCTCCCAAATAAATCACATCTTCTCCAAGAAATACCAGGTTTCCCCCTTCAAATAGGACCTTTTCAACCACTAATACCTGTTTTATCCCTCAAATTGGACATATTCTTCCAGACATGCCACATTTCTCCCAAATATATCACATCTTCTCCAAGAAATACCACGTTTCCTCCTTCAAATAGGACCTTTTCACCCACAAATACCTGTTTTATCCCCAAAAGACGACAGTTTCTTCCAGAAATGCCACATTTCTCCCAAATATATCACATCTCCAAGAAATACCAGGTTTCCTCCTGAAATAGGACCTTGTCACCCACAGATTCCTGTTTTATCCCTTTGTTCCGAGCGACTTTTCGTTTTGGAGTGTTTATCCGGTGCTACACTTCAGCATTCTGTGACGAATAAAATAGAAGAGAAAAGCCCCACTAATAAGGCAGCTAGAAGGTCCAGGATCCACACACATTGTGCTTTCAGGGAGAACGTTCCAGAAAGTCGATAGTTGTGGCTTCTTTCCTGCGGAGAAAAAAACCCCTGTTTTCAGGCAATGTAGGACGCTGAATTCACTCCTTCTCGGCATTTCAATACCGCTCCTTCGCTCTCGTGGCTCGAAAGCGGCACTCGCTCTGAACCGCTCCGGAGAGTCTGCAGTTGCTGTCCGGTCCATCGCGGTTCTGCCCGAGTGCCGCTTGCAGCCTTCAGCAGCGCTCTCGTTTCTCTCGGATGCCGGGAAAGAGCGACTTCAGCCGGATGCTTTGCTCCGACGAGTGAGCGGCTTCTTCTGCGCACATCGCAATGGAGAGCTTCTGACTTCTCCATGTGTCCATGCAGAATGCACTACGCTTCTCTCTCATTCTTATCCCTTTGTTCCGAGCGACATTTCGTTTCCGAGTGTTTATCCGATGCTACACTTCAGCATTCTGTGACGAATAGAGTAGAAGAGAAAAGCCCCACTAATAAGGCAGCTAGAAGTTCGAGGAGCATCGCACGTAGTGCTTTCGGGGAGGACGTTCCAGAAAGTCGAGAGTTGTGGCTTCTTTCCTGCGGAGAAAAAAGCCCCTGTTTTCAGGCAATGCAGTAGGCTGAATTCGCTCGTTCTCGGCATAGGAATGCCGCTCCTCCACTCTCGTGGCTCGAAAGCGGCATTTGCGCTGAACCACACCGGACAGTCTGCAGTTGCAGACTACTGAATAGCCTGAAAACAGGGGGTTTTTTCTCCGCCGGAAAGAAGCCACAACTCTCGACTTTCTGGAACGTCCTCCCTGAAAGCAGAATGTGTGTGGCTACTGGAGCTTCTAGCTGCCTTATTAGTGGGGCTTTTCCCTTCTACTCTATTCGTCACAGAATGCTGAAGTGTAGCATGGGATAAACACTCCAAAACGAAATGTCGCTCGGAAAAAGGGTTAAGAATGAGAGAGAAGCGTAGTGCATTCTGCATGGACACATGGAGAAGTCAGAAGCTCTCCATTGCGATGTGCGCAGAAGAAGCCGCTCACTCGTCGGAGCAAAGCATCCGGCTGAAGTCGCTCTTTCCCGGCATCCGAGAGAAACGAGAGCGCTGCTGAAGGCTGCAAGCGGCACTCGGGCAGAACCGCGATGGACCGGACAGCAACTGCAGACTCTCCGGAGCGGTTCAGAGCGAGTGCCGCTTTCGAGCCACGAGAGCGAAGGAGCGGTATTCCTATGCCGAGAAGATGCGAATTCAGCGTCCAGCATTGCCTGAAAACAGGGGGTTTTTTCTCCGCAGGAAACAAGCCACAACTCTCGACTTTCTGCAACGTCCTCCCTGAAAGCACAACGTGTGTGGCTTCTGGAGCTTCTAGCTGCCTTATTAGTGGGGCTTTTCTCTTCTACTCTATTCGTCACAGAATGCTGAAGTGTAGCATCGGATAAACACTCGGAAACGAAATGTCGCTCGGAAGAAAGGGATAAGAATGAGAGAGAAGCGTAGTGCATTCTGCATGGACACATGGAGAAGTCAAAAGCGCTCCATTGCGAAGTGCGCAGAAGAAGCCGCTCACTCGTCGGAGCAAAGCATCCGGCTGAAGTCGCTCTTTCCCGGCATCCGAGAGAAACGAGAGCGCTGCTGAAGGCTGCAAGCGGCACTCGGGCAGAACCGCGATGGACCGGACAGCAACTGCAGACTCTCCGGAGCGTTTCAGCGCGAGTGCCGCTTTCGAGCCACGAGAGCGAAGGAGCGGTATTGAAATGCCGAGAAGGAGTGAATTAAGCGTCCTGCTTTGCCTGAAAACAGGGTTTTTTTTCTCCGCAGGAAAGAAGCAGCAACTCTCGACTTTCTGAAACGTCCTCCCCGAAAGCACAACGTGTGACGCTCCTCGAACTTCTAGCTGCCTTATTAGTGGGGCTTCTCTCTTCTATTTTATTCGTCACAGAATGCTGAAGTGTAGCACCGGATAAACACTCCAAAACGAAAAGTCGCTCGGAACAAAGGCATAAAACAGGAATGTGTGGGTAACAAGGTCCTATTTCAGGAGGAAACCTGGTATTTCTTGGAGATGTGATACATTTGGGAGAAATGTGGCATTTCTGGAAGAAACTGTCCTATTTTGGGGATAAAAGAGGTATTTGTGGGTGAAAAGGTCCTATTTGAAGGGGGAAACGTGGTATTTCTTGGAGAAGATGTGATATATTTGGGAGAAATGTGGCCTTTCTGGAAGAAACTGTCCTGTTTTGGGGAAAAACATGTATTTGTGGGTGAAAAGGTCCTTTTAAAGGCGGAAACCTGGTATTTCTTGGAGAAGATGTGATATATTTGGGAGAAATGTGGCATTTCTGGAAGAAACTGTCCTATTTTTGGGATAAAAGAGGTATTTGTGGTGAAAAGGTCCTAATTGAAGGGGGAAACATGGTATTTCTTGGAGAAGATGTGATATATTTGGGAGAAATGTGGCATGTCTGGAAGAAACTGTCCTCTTTTGGGGATAAAAGAGGTATTTGTGGGAGAAAAGGTCCTATTTGAAGGGGAAACCTGGTATTTCTTGGAGAAGATGTGATCTATTTGGGAGAAATGTGGCATGTCTGGAAGAAACTGTCCTCTTTTGGGGATAAAAGAGGTATTTGTGGGTGATAAGGTCCTATTTGAAGGGGGAAAGCTGGTATTTCTTGGAGAAGATGTGATCTATTTGGGAGAAATGTGGCATTTCTGGAAGAAACTGTCCTCTTTTGGGGATAAAACAGGTATTTGCGGGTGAAAAGATCCTATTTGAAGGGCGAACCCGGGTATTTCTTGGAGAAGATGTGATATATTTGGGAGAAATGTGGCATTTCTGGAAGAAACTGTCCTCTTTTGGGGATAAAAGAGGTATTTGTGGGAGAAAAGGTCCTATTTGAAGGGGGAAACGTGGTATTTCTTGGAGAAGATGTGGTATATTTGGGAGAAATGTGGCATTTCTGGAAGAAACTGTCCTCTTTTGGGGATAAAAGAGGTAATTGTGGGTGAAAAGGTCCTATTTGAAGGGGGAAAACTGGTATTTCTTGGAGAAGATGTGGTATATTTGGGAGAAATGTGGCATTTCTGGAAGAAACTGTCCTATTTGGGGGATAAAAGAGGTATTTGTGGGTGATAAGGTCCTATTTGAAGGGGGAACCCTGGTATTTCTTGGAGAAGATGTGATCTATTTGGGAGAAATGTGGCATGTCAGGAAGAAGCTGTCCTATTTTGGGGATAAAACAGGTATTTGTGGGTGAAAAGGTCCTATTTGAAGCGGGAAACCTGGTATTTCTTGGAGAACATGTGATATATTTGGGAGAAATGTGGCATTTCTGGAAGAAACTGTCCTATTTTGGGGATAAAGTAGGTATTTGTGGTTGAAAAGGTCCTATTTGAAGGGGGAAACCTGTTATTTCTTGGAGAAGATGTGATCTATTTGGGAGAAATGTGGCATGTCTGGAAGAAAATGTCCAATTTGGGGGGAGAAGGCTGGTAGTTTTCGGTGAGAAGGTCCTATTTCAGGAGGAATCCTGGTATTTCTTGGAGATGATGTGATCTATTTGGGAGAAATGTGGCATTTCTGGATGAAAATGTCCAATTTGGGGGGAGAAGTCTGGTTGTTTTGGGTGAGAAGTTCCAATTTCAGGAGGAATCCTGGCATTTCTTGGAGAAGATGTGATCTATTTGGGAGAAATGTGGCATGTCAGGAAGAAACTGTCCTCTTTTGGGGATAAAAGAGGTATTAGTGTTTGAAAAGGTCCTAATTCAAGGGGGAAACCTGGTATTTCTTGGAGAAGATGTGATATATTTGGGAGAAATGTGGCATTTCTGGAAGAAACTGTCCTCTTTTGGGGATAAAAGAGGTATTTGTGGGTGAAAAGGTCCTATTTGAAGGGGGAAACCTGGTATTTCTTGGAGAAGATGTGATATATTTGGGAGAAATGTGGCATGTCTGGAAGAAACTGTCCTCTTTTGGGGATCAAAGAGGTATTTGTGGGTGAAAAGGTCCTATTTGAAGGGGGAAACCTGGTATTTCTTGGAGAAGATGTGATATATTTGGGAGAAATGTGGCACTTCTGGAAGAAACTGTCCTCTTTTGGGGATAAAAGAGGTATTTTTGGGAGAAAAGTTCCTATTTGAAGGGGGAAACCTGGTATTTCTTGGAGAAGATATGATCTATTTGGGAGAAATGTGGCATTTCTGGAAGAAACTGTCCTATTTTGGGGATAAAAGAGGTATTTGTGGGTGAAAAGGTCCTATTTGGAGGGGGAAACGTGGCATTTCTTGGAGAAGATATGATATATTTGGGAGAAATGTGGCATTTCTGGAAGAATATGTCCAATTAGAGGGATAAAACAGGTATTTGTGGGTGAAAAGGTCCTATTTGAAGGGGGAACCCTGGTATTTCTTGGAGAAGATGTGATATATTTGGGAGAAAAGTGGCATTTCTGGAAGAAACTGTCCTCTTTTGGGGATAAAAGAGGTATTTGTGGGTGAAAACGTTGTATTTGAAGGGGGAAACCTGATATTTCTTGGAGAAGATGTGATATATTTGGGAGAAATGTGGCCTTTCTGGAAGAAAATGTCCAATTTGGGGGGAGAAGGCTGGTAGTTTTGGGTGAGAAGGTCCTATTTGAAGGGGGAAACGTGGTATTTCTTGGAGAAGATGTGATATATTTGGGAGAAATGTGGCATTTCTGGAAGAAAATGTCCTCTTTTGGGGATAAAAGAGGTATTTGTGGGTGATAAGGTCCTATTTGAAGGGGGAACCCTGGTATTTCTTGGAGAAGATGTGATCTATTTGGGAGAAATGTGGCATTTCTGGAAGAACCTGTCCTATTTTGGGGATAAAAGAGGTATTTGTGGGTGAAAAGGTCCTATTTGAAGGGGGAAACCTGGTATTTCTTGGAGAAGATGTGATATATTTGGGAGAAATGTGGCATTTCTGGAAGAAACTGTCCTATTTGGGGGATAAAACAGGTATTTGTGGGAGAAAAGGTCCTATTTGAAGGGGGAAAGCTGGTATTTCTTGGAGAAGATGTGATCTATTTGGGAGAAATGTGGCATATCTGGAAGAAAATGTCCTATTTGGGGGGAGAAGGCTGGTACTTGTGGGAGAAAAGGTCCTATTTCAGGAGGAATCCTGTTATTTCTTGGAGGAGATGTGATATGTTTGGGAGAAATGTGGCCTTTCTGGAAGAAACTGTCCTCTTTTGGGGATAAAAGAGGTATTTGTGGGTGAAAAGGTCCTATTTCCAGGGGAAAACCTGGTATTTCTTGGAGAAGATGTGATCTATTTGGGAGAAATGTGGCATTTCTGGAAGAAACTGTCCTCTTTTGGGGATAAAAGAGGTATTTGTGGTTGAAAATTTCCTATTTGAAGGGAGAAACCTGGTATTTCTTGGAGAAGATATGATATATTTGGGAGAAATGTGGCCTTTCTGGAAGAAACTGTCCTGTTTTGGGGAAAAACATGTATTTGTGGGTGAAAAGGTCCTTTTAAAGGGGGAAACCTGGTATTTCTTGGAGAAGATGTGATATATTTGGGAGAAATGTGGCATTTCTGGAAGAAACTGTCCTATTTTGGGGATAAAAGAGGTATTTGTGGGTGAAAAGGTCCTATTTGAAGGGCGAACCCGGGTATTTCTTGGAGAAGATGTGATATATTTGGGAGAAATGTGGCATTTCTGGAAGAAAGTGTCCTCTTTTGGGGATAAAACAGGTATTTGTGGGAGAAAAGGTCCTATTTGAAGGGGAAACCTGGTATTTCTTGGAGAAGATGTGGTATATTTGGGAGAAATGTGGCATTTCTGGAAGAAACTGTCCTCTTTTGGGGATAAAAGAGGTAATTGTGGGTGAAAAGGTCCTATTTGAAGGGGAAAGCTGGTATTTCTTGGAGAAGATGTGATATATTTGGGAGAAATGTGGCATTTCTGGAAGAAGCTGTCCTATTTGGGGGATAAAAGAGGTATTTGTGGGTGATAAGGTCCTATTTGAAGGGGGAACCCTGGTATTTCTTGGAGAAGATGTGATCTATTTGGGAGAAATGTGGCATGTCAGGAAGAAGCTGTCCTATTTTGGGGATAAAACAGGTATTTGTGGGTGAAAAGGTCCTATTTGAAGGGGGAAACCTGGTATTTCTTGGAGAACATGTGATCTATTTGGGAGAAATGTGGCATTTCTGGAAGAAACTGTCCTATTTTGGGGATAAAGTAGGTATTTGTGGTTGAAAAGGTCCTATTTGAAGGGGGAAACCTGTTATTTCTTGGAGAAGATGTGATCTATTTGGGAGAAATGTGGCATGTCTGGAAGAAAATGTCCAATTTGGGGGGAGAAGGCTGTAGTTTTCGGTGAGAAGGTCCTATTTGAAGGGGGAAAGCTGGTATTTCTTGGAGAAGATGTGATCTATTTGGGAGAAATGTGGCATTTCTGGATGAAAATGTCCAATTTGGGGGGAGAAGTCTGGTTGTTTTGGGTGAGAAGTTCCAATTTCAGGAGGAATCCTGGCATTTCTTGGAGAAGATGTGATATATTTGGGAGAAATGTGGCCTTTCCGGAAGAAACTGTCCTCTTTTGGGGATAAAAGAGGTATTAGTGTTTGAAAAGGTCCTAATTCAAGGGGAAACCTGGTATTTCTTGGAGAAGATGTGATATATTTGGGAGAAATGTGGCATTTCTGGAAGAAACTGTCCTCTTTTGGGGATAAAAGAGGTATTTGTGGGTGAAAAGGTCCTATTTGAAGGGGGAAAGCTGGTATTTCTTGGAGAAGATGTGATATATTTGGGAGAAATGTGGCATGTCTGGAAGAAACTGTCCTATTTGAGGGATAAAAGAGGTATTTGTGGGAGAAAAGGTCCTATTTCCAGGGGAAAACCTGGTATTTCTTGGAGAAGATGTGATCTATTTGGGAGAAATGTGGCATTTCTGGAAGAAACTGTCCTCTTTTGGGGATAAAACAGGTATTTGTGGGAGAAAAGTTCCTATTTGAAGGGGGAAACCTGGTATTTCTTGGAGAAGATGTGATCTATTTGGGAGAAATGTGGCATGTCTGGAAGAAACTGTCCTATTTTGGGGATAAAGAGGTATTTGTGGGTGAAAAGGTCCTATTTGGAGGGGGAAACGTGGCATTTCTTGGAGAAGATATGATATATTTGGGAGAAATGTGCATTTCTGGAAGAATATGTCCAATTAGAGGGATAAAACAGGTATTTGTGGGTGAAAAGGTCCCTATTTGAAGGGGGAAACCTGGTATTTCTTGGAGAAGATGTGATCTATTTGGGAGAAAAGTGGCATTTCTGGAAGAAACTGTCCTCTTTTGGGGATAAAAGAGGTATTTGTGGGTGAAAACGTTGTATTTGAAGGGGGAAAACTGATATTTCTTGGAGAAGATGTGATATATTTGGGAGAAATGTGGCCTTTTCTGGAAGAAACTGTACTCTTTTGGGGATAAAAGAGGTATTTGTGGGTGAAAAGGTCCTATTTGAAGGGGGAACCCTGGTATTTCTTGGAGAAGATGTGATATATTTGGGAGAAATGTGGCATGTCTGGAAGAAGCTGTCCTCTTTTGGGGATAAAACAGGTATTTGCGGGTGAAAAGATCCTATTTGAAGGGCGAACCCGGGTATTTCTTGGAGAAGATGTGATATATTTGGGAGAAATGTGGCATGTCTGGAAGAAACTGTCCTATTTGGGGGATAAAAGAGGTATTTGTGGGTGAAAAGGTCCTATTTGAGGCAGGAAATCCGGTAGTTCTTGGAGAAGATGTGATCTATTTGGGAGAAATGTGGCATGTCAGGAAGAAGCTGTCCTATTTTGGGGATAAAAACAGGTATTTGTGGGTGAAAAGGTCCTATTTGAAGGGGGAAACCTGGTATTTCTTGGAGAACATGTGATATATTTGGGAGAAATGTGGCCTTTCTGGAAGAAACTGTCCTCTTTTGAGGATAAAGTAGGTATTTGTGGTTGAAAAGGTCCTATTTGAAGGGGGAAACCTGTTATTTCTTGGAGAAGATGTGATCTATTTGGGAGAAATGTGGCATTTCTGGAAGAACCTGTCCTATTTTGGGGATAAAAGAGGTATTTGTGGGTGAAAAGGTCCTATTTGAAGGGGGAAACCTGGTATTTCTTGGAGAAGATGTGATATATTTGGGAGAAATGTGGCATGTCTGGAAGAAACTGTCCTATTTGGGGGATAAAAACAGGTATTTGTGGGAGAAAAGGTCCTATTTGAAGGGGGAAAGCTGGTATTTCTTGGAGAAGATGTGATCTATTTGGGAGAAAGGTGGCCTTTCTGGGAAGAAAATGTCCAATTTTGGGGGGAGAAGGCTGGTACTTGTGGGAGAAAAGGTCCTATTTCAGGAGGAATCCTGTTATTTCTTGGAGGAGATGTGATATGTTTGGGAGAAATGAGGCCTTTCTGGAAGAAACTGTCCTCTTTTGGGGATAAAAGAGGTATTTGTGGGTGAAAAGGTCCTATTTGAAGGGGGAAACCTGGTATTTCTTGGAGAAGATGTGATCTATTTGGGAGAAATGTGGCATTTCTGGAAGAAACTGTCCTCTTTTGGGGATAAAAGAGGTATTTGTGGTTGAAAATTTCCTATTTGAAGGGAGAAACCTGGTATTTCTTGGAGAAGATATGATATATTTGGGAGAAATGTGGCATTTCTGGAAGAAACTGTCCTATTTTGGGGATAAAAGAGGTATTTGTGGTGAAAAGGTCCTATTTGAAGGGGGAAACGTGGCATTCCTTGGAGAAGATATGATATATTTGGGAGAAATGTGGCATTTCTGGAAGAAACTGTCCCTATTTTGGGGATAAAAGAGGTATTTGTGGGTGATAAGATCCTATTTGAAGGGGGAACCCTGGTATTTCTTGGAGAAGATGTGATCTATTTGGGAGAAATCTGGCATTTCTGGAAGAATATGTCCAATTTGAGGGATTAAACAGGTATTTGTGGTTGAAAAGGTCCTATTTGATGGGGGAAAGCTGGTATTTCTTGGAGAAGATGTGATCTATTTGGAGAAATGTGGCATTTCTGGAAGATACTGTCCTCTTTTGGGGATAAAAGAGGTATTTGTTGGAGAAAAGGTCCTATTTGAAGGGGGAAACGTGGTATTTCTTGGAGAAGATGTGGTATATTTGGGAGAAATGTGGCATTTCTGGAAGAAACTGTCCTCTTTTGGGATAAAAGAGGTATTTGTGGGTGAAAAGGTCCTATTTGGAGGGGGAAACGTGGCATTTCTTGGAGAAGATATGATATATATTGGGAGAAATGTGGCATTTCTGGAAGAATATGTCCAATTAGAGGGATAAAACAGGTATTTGTGGGTGAAAAGGTCCTATTTGAAGGGGGAACCCTGGTATTTCTTGGAGAAGATGTGATATATTTGGGAGAAAAGTGGCATTTCTGGAAGAAACTGTCCTCTTTTGGGGATAAAAGAGGTATTTGTGGGTGAAAACGTTGTATTTGAAGGGGGAAAACCTGATATTTCTTGGAGAAGATGTGATATATTTGGGAGAAATGTGGCCTTTCTGGAAGAAAATGTCCAATTTGGGGGGAGAAGGCTGGTAGTTTTGGGTGAGAAGGTCCTATTTGAAGGGGAAACGTGGTATTTCTTGGAGAAGATGTGATATATTTGGGAGAAATGTGGCATTTCTGGAAGAAAATGTCCTCTTTTGGGGATAAAAGAGGTATTTGTGGGTGAAAAGGTCCTATTTGAAGGGGGAACCCTGGTATTTCTTGGAGAAGATGTGATCTATTTGGGAGAAATGTGGCATTTCTGGAAGAACCTGTCCTATTTTGGGGATAAAAGAGGTATTTGTGGGTGAAAAGGTCCTATTTGAAGGGGGAAACCTGGTATTTCTTGGAGAAGATGTGATATATTTGGGAGAAATGTGGCATTTCTGGAAGAAACTGTCCTATTTGGGGGATAAAACAGGTATTTGTGGGAGAAAAAGGTCCTATTTGAAGGGGGAAAGCTGGTATTTCTTGGAGAAGATGTGATCTATTTGGGAGAAATGTGGCATATCTGGAAGAAAATGTCCTATTTGGGGGGAGAAGGCTGGTACTTGTGGGAGAAAAGGTCCTATTTCAGGAGGAATCCTGTTATTTCTTGGAGGAGATGTGATATGTTTGGGAGAAATGTGGCCTTTCTGGAAGAAAACTGTCCTCTTTTGGGGATAAAAGAGGTATGTGTGGGTGAAAAGGTCCTATTTCCAGGGGAAAACCTGGTATTTCTTGGAGAAGATGTGATCTATTTGGGAGAAATGTGGCATTTCTGGAAGAAACTGTCCTCTTTTGGGGATAAAAGAGGTATTTGTGGTTGAAAATTTCCTATTTGAAGGGAGAAACCTGGTATTTCTTGGAGAAGATATGATATATTTGGGAGAAATGTGGCCTTTCTGGAAGAAACTGTCCTGTTTTGGGGAAAAACATGTATTTGTGGGTGAAATGGTCCTTTTAAAGGGGGAAACCTGGTATTTCTTGGAGAAGATGTGATATATTTGGGAGAAATGTGGCATTTTCTGGAAGAAACTGTCCTATTTTGGGGGATAAAAGAGGTATTTGTGGGTGAAAAGGTCCTATTTGAAGGGGGAAACGTGGTATTTCTTGGAGAAGATGTGATATATTTGGGAGAAATGTGGCATGTCTGGAAGAAACTGTCCTCTTTTGGGGATAAAGGAGGTATTTGTGGGAGAAAAGGTCCTATTTGAAGGGGAAACCTGGTATTTCTTGGAGAAGATGTGATATATTTGGGAGAAATGTGGCATGTCTGGAAGAAACTGTCCTCTTTTGGGGATAAAAGAGGTATTTGTGGGTGATAAGGTCCCTATATTGAAGGGGGAAAGCTGGTATTTCTTGGAGAAGATGTGATCTATTTGGGAGAAATCTGGCATTTCTGGAAGAAACTGTCCTCTTTCGGGGATAAAAGAGGTATTTGTGGGTGAAAAGGTCCTATTTGAAGGGGGAAACGTGGTATTTCTTGGAGAAGATGTGATCTATTTGGGAGAAAATGTGGCATTCTGGAAGAAACTGTACTCTTTTGGGGATAAAAGAGGTATTTGTGGGTGAAAAGGTCCTATTTAACCCTGGTATTTCTTGGAGAAGATGTGATATATTTGGGAGAAATGTGGCATGTCTGGAAGAAGCTGTCCTCTTTTGGGGATAAAACAGGTATTTGCGGGTGAAAAGATCCTATTTGAAGGGCGAACCCGGGTATTTCTTGGAGAAGATGTGATATATTTGGGAGAAATGTGGCATGTCTGGAAGAAACTGTCCTATTTGGGGGATAAAAGAGGTATTTGTGGGTGAAAAGGTCCTATTTGAGGCAGGAAATCCGGTAGTTCTTGGAGAAGATGTGATCTATTTGGGAGAAATGTGGCATGTCAGGAAGAAGCTGTCCTATTTTGGGGATAAAACAGGTATTTGTGGGTGAAAAGGTCCTATTTGAAGGGGGAAACCTGGTATTTCTTGGAGAACATGTGATATATTTGGGAGAAATGTGGCCTTTCTGGAAGAAACTGTCCTCTTTTGAGGATAAAGTAGGTATTTGTGGTTGAAAAGGTCCTATTTGAAGGGGGAAACCTGTTATTTCTTGGAGAAGATGTGATCTATTTGGGAGAAATGTGGCATGTCTGGAAGAAAATGTCCAATTTGGGGGGAGAAGGCTGGTAGTTTTCGGTGAGAAGGTCCTATTTGAAGGGGGAAAGCTGGTATTTCTTGGAGAAGATGTGATCTATTTGGGAGAAATGTGGCATTTCTGGATGAAAATGTCCAATTTGGGGGGAGAAGTCTGGTTGTTTTGGCTGAGAAGTTCCAATTTCAGGAGGAATCCTGGCATTTCTTGGAGAAGATGTGATCTATTTGGGAGAAATGTGGCATGTCAGGAAGAAACTGTCCTCTTTTGGGGATAAAAGAGGTATTAGTGTTTGAAAAGGTCCTAATTCAAGGGGGAAACCTGGTATTTCTTGGAGAAGATGTGATATATTTGGGAGAAATGTGGCATTTCTGGAAGAAACTGTCCTCTTTTGGGGATAAAAGAGGTATTTGTGGGTGAAAAGGTCCTATTTGAAGGGGGAAACCTGGTATTTCTTGGAGAAGATGTGATATATTTGGGAGAAATGTGGCATGTCTGGAAGAAACTGTCCTCTTTTGGGGATCAAAGAGGTATTTGTGGGTGAAAAGGTCCTATTTGAAGGGGGAAACCTGGTATTTCTTGGAGAAGATGTGATATATTTGGGAGAAATGTGGCACTTCTGGAAGAAACTGTCCTCTTTTGGGGATAAAAGAGGTATTTTTGGGAGAAAAGTTCCTATTTGAAGGGGGAAACCTGGTATTTCTTGGAGAAGATATGATCTATTTGGGAGAAATGTGGCATTTCTGGAAGAAACTGTCCTCTTTTGGGGATAAAAGAGGTATTTGTGGGTGAAAAGGTCCTATTTGGAGGGGGAAACGTGGCATTTCTTGGAGAAGATATGATATATTTGGGAGAAATGTGGCATTTCTGGAAGAATATGTCCAATTAGAGGGATAAAACAGGTATTTGTGGGTGAAAAGGTCCTATTTGAAGGGGGAACCCTGGTATTTCTTGGAGAAGATGTGATATATTTGGGAGAAAAGTGGCATTTCTGGAAGAAACTGTCCTCTTTTGGGGATAAAAGAGGTATTTGTGGGTGAAAACGTTGTATTTGAAGGGGGAAACCTGATATTTCTTGGAGAAGATGTGATATATTTGGGAGAAATGTGGCCTTTCTGGAAGAAAATGTCCAATTTGGGGGGAGAAGGCTGGTAGTTTTGGGTGAGAAGGTCCTATTTGAAGGGGAAACGTGGTATTTCTTGGAGAAGATGTGATATATTTGGGAGAAATGTGGCATTTCTGGAAGAAAATGTCCTCTTTAGGGGATAAAAGAGGTATTTGTGGGTGAAAAGGTCCTATTTGAAGGGGGAACCCTGGTATTTCTTGGAGAAGATGTGATCTATTTGGGAGAAATGTGGCATTTCTGGAAGAACCTGTCCTATTTTGGGGATAAAAGAGGTATTTGTGGGTGAAAAGGTCCTATTTGAAGGGGGAAACCTGGTATTTCTTGGAGAAGATGTGATATATTTGGGAGAAATGTGGCATTTCTGGAAGAAACTGTCCTATTTGGGGGATAAAACAGGTATTTGTGGGAGAAAAGGTCCTATTTGAAGGGGGAAAGCTGGTATTTCTTGGAGAAGATGTGATCTATTTGGGAGAAATGTGGCATATCTGGAAGAAAATGTCCTATTTGGGGGGAGAAGGCTGGTACTTGTGGGAGAAAAGGTCCTATTTCAGGAGGAATCCTGTTATTTCTTGGAGGAGATGTGATATGTTTGGGAGAAATGTGGCCTTTCTGGAAGAAACTGTCCTCTTTTGGGGATAAAAGAGGTATGTGTGGGTGAAAAGGTCCTATTTCCAGGGGAAAACCTGGTATTTCTTGGAGAAGATGTGATCTATTTGGGAGAAATGTGGCATTTCTGGAAGAAACTGTCCTCTTTTGGGGATAAAAGAGGTATTTGTGGTTGAAAATTTCCTATTTGAAGGGAGAAACCTGGTATTTCTTGGAGAAGATATGATATATTTGGGAGAAATGTGGCCTTTCTGGAAGAAACTGTCCTGTTTTGGGGAAAAACATGTATTTGTGGGTGAAATGGTCCTTTTAAAGGGGGAAACCTGGTATTTCTTGGAGAAGATGTGATATATTTGGGAGAAATGTGGCATTTCTGGAAGAAACTGTCCTATTTTGGGGATAAAAGAGGTATTTGTGGGTGAAAAGGTCCTATTTGAAGGGGGAAACGTGGTATTTCTTGGAGAAGATGTGATATATTTGGGAGAAATGTGGCATGTCTGGAAGAAACTGTCCTCTTTTGGGGATAAAGGAGGTATTTGTGGGAGAAAAGGTCCTATTTGAAGGGGAAACCTGGTATTTCTTGGAGAAGATGTGATATATTTGGGAGAAATGTGGCATGTCTGGAAGAAACTGTCCTCTTTTGGGGATAAAAGAGGTATTTGTGGGTGATAAGGTCCTATTTGAAGGGGGAAAGCTGGTATTTCTTGGAGAAGATGTGATCTATTTGGGAGAAATCTGGCATTTCTGGAAGAAACTGTCCTCTTTCGGGGATAAAAGAGGTATTTGTGGGTGAAAAGGTCCTATTTGAAGGGGGAAACGTGGTATTTCTTGGAGAAGATGTGATCTATTTGGGAGAAATGTGGCATTTCTGGAAGAAACTGTACTCTTTTGGGGATAAAAGAGGTATTTGTGGGTGAAAAGGTCCTATTTGAAGGGGGAACCCTGGTATTTCTTGGAGAAGATGTGATATATTTGGGAGAAATGTGGCATGTCTGGAAGAAGCTGTCCTCTTTTGGGGATAAAACAGGTATTTGCGGGTGAAAAGATCCTATTTGAAGGGCGAACCCGGGTATTTCTTGGAGAAGATGTGATATATTTGGGAGAAATGTGGCATGTCTGGAAGAAACTGTCCTATTTGGGGGATAAAAGAGGTATTTGTGGGTGAAAAGGTCCTATTTGAGGCAGGAAATCCGGTAGTTCTTGGAGAAGATGTGATCTATTTGGGAGAAATGTGGCATGTCAGGAAGAAGCTGTCCTATTTTGGGGATAAAACAGGTATTTGTGGGTGAAAAGGTCCTATTTGAAGGGGGAAACCTGGTATTTCTTGGAGAACATGTGATATATTTGGGAGAAATGTGGCCTTTCTGGAAGAAACTGTCCTCTTTTGAGGATAAAGTAGGTATTTGTGGTTGAAAAGGTCCTATTTGAAGGGGGAAACCTGTTATTTCTTGGAGAAGATGTGATCTATTTGGGAGAAATGTGGCATGTCTGGAAGAAAATGTCCAATTTGGGGGGAGAAGGCTGGTAGTTTTCGGTGAGAAGGTCCTATTTGAAGGGGGAAAGCTGGTATTTCTTGGAGAAGATGTGATCTATTTGGGAGAAATGTGGCATTTCTGGATGAAAATGTCCAATTTGGGGGGAGAAGTCTGGTTGTTTTGGCTGAGAAGTTCCAATTTCAGGAGGAATCCTGGCATTTCTTGGAGAAGATGTGATATATTTGGGAGAAATGTGGCCTTTCCGGAAGAAACTGTCCTCTTTTGGGGATAAAAGAGGTATTAGTGTTTGAAAAGGTCCTAATTCAAGGGGGAAACCTGGTATTTCTTGGAGAAGATGTGATATATTTGGGAGAAATGTGGCATTTCTGGAAGAAACTGTCCTCTTTTGGGGATAAAAGAGGTATTTGTGGGTGAAAAGGTCCTATTTGAAGGGGGAAAGCTGGTATTTCTTGGAGAAGATGTGATATATTTGGGAGAAATGTGGCATGTCTGGAAGAAACTGTCCTATTTGAGGGATAAAAGAGGTATTTGTGGGAGAAAAGGTCCTATTTGAAGGGGGAAACCTGGTATTTCTTGGAGAAGATGTGATATATTTGGGAGAAATGTGGCATTTCTGGAAGAAACTGTCCTCTTTTGGGGATAAAAGAGGTATTTGTGGGAGAAAAGTTCCTATTTGAAGGGGGAAACCTGGTATTTCTTGGAGAAGATATGATATATTTGGGAGAAATGTGGCATGTCTGGAAGAAACTGTCCTATTTTGGGGATAAAAGAGGTATTTGTGGGTGAAAAGGTCCTATTTGGAGGGGGAAACGTGGCATTTCTTGGAGAAGATATGATATATTTGGGAGAAATGTGGCATTTCTGGAAGAATATGTCCAATTAGATGGATAAAACAGGTATTTGTGGGTGAAAAGGTCCTATTTGAAGGGGGAAACCTGGTATTTCTTGGAGAAGATGTGATATATTTGGGAGAAATGTGGCATGTCTGGAAGAAACTGTCCTCTTTTGGGGATAAAAGAGGTATTTGTGGGTGAAAACGTTGTATTTGAAGGGGGAAACCTGATATTTCTTGGAGAAGATGTGATATATTTGGGAGAAATGTGGCCTTTCTGGAAGAAAATGTCCAATTTGGGGGGAGAAGGCTGGTAGTTTTGGGTGAGAAGGTCCTATTTGAAGGGGGAAACCTGGTATTTCTTGGAGAAGATGTGATATATTTGGGAGAAATGTGGCATTTCTGGAAGAAAATGTCCTCTTTTGGGGATAAAAGAGGTATTTGTGGGTGATAAGGTCCTATTTGAAGGGGGAACCCTGGTATTTCTTGGAGAAGATGTGATCTATTTGGGAGAAATGTGGCCTTTCTGGAAGAACCTGTCCTATTTTGGGGATAAAAGAGGTATTTGTGGGTGAAAAGGTCCTATTTGAAGGGGGAAACCTGGTATTTCTTGGAGAAGATGTGATATATTTGGGAGAAATGTGGCATTTCTGGAAGAAACTGTCCTATTTGAGGGATAAAACAGGTATTTGTGGGAGAAAAGGTCCTATTTGAAGGGGGAAAGCTGGTATTTCTTGGAGAAGATGTGATCTATTTGGGAGAAAGGTGGCCTTTCTGGAAGAAAATGTCCAATTTGGGGGGAGAAGGCTGGTACTTGTGGGAGAAAAGGTCCTATTTCAGGAGGAATCCTGTTATTTCTTGGAGGAGATGTGATATGTTTGGGAGAAATGTGGCCTTTCTGGAAGAAACTGTCCTCTTTTGGGGATAAAAGAGGTATGTGTGGGTGAAAAGGTCCTATTTCCAGGGGAAAACCTGGTATTTCTTGGAGAAGATGTGATCTATTTGGGAGAAATGTGGCATTTCTGGAAGAAACTGTCCTCTTTTGGGGATAAAAGAGGTATTTGTGGTTGAAAATTTCCTATTTGAAGGGAGAAACCTGGTATTTCTTGGAGAAGATATGATATATTTGGGAGAAATGTGGCATTTCTGGAAGAAACTGTCCTCTTTTGGGGATAAAAGAGGTATTTGTGGTGAAAAGGTCCTATTTGAAGGGGGAAACGTGGCATTCCTTGGAGAATATATGATATATTTGGGAGAAATGTGGCATTTCTGGAAGAAACTGTCCTATTTTGGGGATAAAAGAGGTATTTGTGGGTGATAAGATCCTATTTGAAGGGGGAACCCCGGTATTTCTTGGAGAAGATGTGATCTATTTGGGAGAAATCTGGCATTTCTGGAAGAATATGTCCAATTTGAGGGATTAAACAGGTATTTGTGGTTGAAAAGGTCCAATTTGTAGGGGGAAAGCTGGTATTTCTTGGAGAAGATGTGATCTATTTGGGAGAAATGTGGCATTTCTGGAAGAAACTGTCCTCTTTTGGGGATAAAAGAGGTATTTGTTGGAGAAAAGGTCCTATTTGAAGGGGGAAACGTGGTATTTCTTGGAGAAGATGTGGTATATTTGGGAGAAATGTTGCATTTCTGGAAGAAACTGTCCTCTTTTGGGGATAAAAGAGGTATTTGTGGGTGAAAACGTTGTATTTGAAGGGGGAAAGCTGTTATTTCATGGAGAAGATGTGGTATATTTGGGAGAAATGTGGCATTTCTGGAAGAAACTGTCCTAATTTGGGGATAAAAGAGGTATTTGTGGGTGAAAAGGTCCTATTTGAAGGGGGAAACCTGGTATTTCTTGGAGAAGATGTGATATATTTGGGAGAAATGTGGCATTTCTTGCAGAAACTGTCCTCTTTTGGGGATAAAAGAGGTATTTGAGGGAGAAAAGGTCCTATTTGAAGGGGTAAGCGTGGTATTTCTTGGAGAAGATGTGATATATTTGGGAGAAATGTGGCATGTCTGGAAGAAGCTGTCCTATTTTGGGGATAAAACAGGTATTTGCGGGTGAAAAGTTCCTATTTGAAGGGGGAAACGTGGTATTTCTTGGAGAAGATGTGATATATTTGGGAGAAATGTGGCATTTCTGGAAGAAACTGTCCTATTTGGGGGATAAAACAGGTATTTGTGGGAGAAAAGTTCCTATTTGAAGGGGGAAAGCTGGTATTTCTTGGAGAAGATGTGATATATTTGGGAGAAATGTGGCATGTCTGGAAGAAAATGTCCTATTTGGGGGGAGAAGGCTGGTACTTATGGGAGAAAAGGTCCTATTTCAGAAGGAATCCTTGTATTTCTTGGAGGAGATGTGATATGTTTGGGAGAAATGTGGCCTTTCTGGAAGAAACTGTCCTCTTTTGGGGATAAAAGAGGTATTTGTGGGTGAAAAGGTCCTATTTGAAGGGGGAAAGCTGGTATTTCTTGGAGAAGATGTGATATATTTGGGAGAAATGTGGCATTTCTGGAAGAAATTGTCGTCTTTTGGGGATTAAAGAGGTATTTGTGGTTAAAAATTTCCTATTTGAAGGGAGAAACCTGGTATTTCTTGGAGAAGATATGATATATTTGGGAGAAATGTGGCATTTCTGGAAGAAACTGTCCTCTTTTGGGGATAAAAGAGGTATTTGTGGTGAAAAGGTCCTATTTGAAGGGGGAAACGTGGCATTTCTTGGAGAAGATATGATATATTTGGGAGAAATGTGGCATTTCTGGAAGAAACTGTCCTATTTTGGGGATAAAACAGGTATTTGTGGGAGAAAAGGTCCTATTTGAATGGGGACACGAGGTATTTCTTGGAGGAGATGTGATATGTTTGGGAGAAATGTGGCCTTTCTGGAAGAAACTGTCCTCTTTTGGGGATAAAAGAGGTATTTGTGGGTGATAAGATCCTATTTGAAGGGGGAACCCTGGTATTTCTTGGAGAAGATGTGATCTATTTGGGAGAAATCTGGCATTTCTGGAAGAATATGTCCAATTTGAGGGATAAAACAGGTATTTGTGGTTGAAAAGGTCCTATTTGAATGGGTAACCTGGTATTTCTTGGAGAAGATGTGATCTATTTGGGAGAAATGTGGCATGTCTGGAAGAAACTGTCCTATTTTGGGGATAAAAGAGGTATTTGTGGGTGAAAAGGTCCTATTTGAAGGGGGAAAGCTGGTATTTCTTGGAGAAAATGTGATATGTTTGGGAGAAATGTGGCATTTCTGGAAGAAACTGTCCTCTTTTGGGGATAAAAGAGGTATTTGTGGGTGAAAAGGTCCTATTTGAAGGGGGAAAGCTGGTATTTCTTGGAGAAGATGTGATGTATTTGGGAGAAATGTGGCATTTCTGGAAGAAACTGTCCTCTTTTGGGGATAAATAAGTATTTGTGGGAGAAAAGGTCCTATTTGAAGGGGGAAACGTGGTATTTCTTGGAGAAGATGTGGTATATTTGGGAGAAATGTGGCATTTCTGGAAGAAACTGTCCTCTTTTGGGGATAAAAGAGGTATTTGTGGGTGAAAACGTTGTATTTGAAGGGGGAAACCTGTAATTTCATGGAGAAGATGTGATATATTTGGGAGAAATGTGGCATTTCTGGAAGAAACTGTCCTCTTTTGGGGATAAAAGAGGTATTTGTGGGTGAAAAGGTCCTATTTGAGGCAGGAAATCCGGTAGTTCTTGGAGAAGATGTGATCTTTTGGGGAGAAATGTGGCATTTCTTGCAGAAACTGTCCTCTTTTGGGGATAAAAGAGGTATTTGTGGGAGAAAAGGTCCTATTTGAAGGGGGAAGCGTGGTATTTCTTGGAGAAGATGTGATATATTTGGGAGAAATGTGGCATGTCTGGAAGAAGCTGTCCTATTTTGGGGATAAAACAGGTATTTGCGGGTGAAAAGTTCCTATTTGAAGGGGGAATGCTGGTATTTCTTGGAGAAGATGTGATATATTTGGGAGAAATGTGGCATTTCTGGAAGAAACTGTCCTATTTGGGGGATAAAACAGGTATTTGTGGGAGAAAAGGTCCTATTTGAAGGGGGAAAGCTGGTATTTCTTGGAGAAGTTGTGGTATATTTGGGAGAAATGTGGCATTTCTGGAAGAAACTGTCCTATTTTGGGGATAAAAGAGGTATTTGTGGGTGAAAAGGTCCTATTTGAAGGGGGAAACGTGGTATTTCTTGGAGAAGATGTGATCTATTTGGGAGAAATGTGGCATTTCTGGAAGAAACTGTCCTCTTTTGGGGATAAAAGAGGTATTTGTGGGTGATAAGGTCTTATTTGAAGGGGGAACCCTGGTATTTCTTGGAGAAGATGTGATCTATTTGGGAGAAATGTGGCATGTCAGGAAGAAGCTGACCTATTTTGGGGATAAAACAGGTATTTGTGGGTGAAAAGGTCCTATTTGAAGGGGGAAACCTGGTATTTCTTGGAGAAGATGTGATCTATTTGGGAGAAATGTGGCATGTCTGGAAGAAAATGTCCAATTTGTGGGGAGAAGGCTTGTAGTTGTGGGTGAGAAGGTCCTATTTCAGGAGGAATCCTGGTATTTCTTGGAGAAGATGTGATCTATTTGGGAGAAATGTGGCATTTCTGGAAGAAAATGTCCAATTTGGGGGGAAAAGTCTGGTTGTTTTGGGTGAGAAGGTCCTATTTCAGGAGGAATCCTGGCATTTCTTGGAGAAGATGTGATATATTTGGGAGAAATGTGGCATGTCAGGAAGAAACTGTCCTCTTTTGGGGAAAAAAGAGGTATTAGTGTGTGAAAAGGTCCTAATTCAAGGGGGAAAGCTGGTATTTCTTGGAGAAGATGTGATATATTTGGGAGAAATGTGGCATTTCTGGAAGAAACTGTCCTCTTTTGGGGATAAAAGAGGTATTGTGGGTGAAAAGGTCCTATTTGAAGGGGGAAACCTGGTATTTCTTGGAGAAGATGTGATATATTTGGGAGAAATGAGGCATTTCTGGAAGAAACTGTCCTATTTGGGGGGAGAAGCCTGGTATTACTGGGAGAAAAGGTCCTATTTCAGGAGGAATCCTGGTATTTCTTGGAGAAGATGTGATCTATTTGGGAGAAATGTGGCATTTCTGGAAGAAACTGTCCTATTTTGGGGATAAAAGAGGTATTTGTGGGTGAAAAGGTCCTATTTGAAGGGGGAAACCTGTTATTTCTTGGAGAAGATGTGATATATTTTGGAGAAATGTGTCATTTCTGGAAGAAACTGTCCTCTTTTGGGGATAAAAGAGGTATTTGTGGGTGAAAAGGTCCTATTTGAGGAGGGAACCCTGGTATTTCTTGGAGAAGATGTGATATATTTGGGAGAAATGTGGCATGTCTGGAAGAAACTGTCCTCTTTTGGGGATAAAAGAGGTATGTGTGGGTGAAAAGGTCCTATTTGAAGGGGGAAACCTGGTATTTCTTGGAGAAGATGTGATATATTTGGGAGAAATGTTGCATGTCTGGAAGAAAATGTCCTATATGGGGGGAGAAGGCTGGTAGTTGTGGGAGAAAAGGTCCTATTTCAGGAGGAATCCTGGTATTTCTTGGAGGAGATGTGATATGTTTGGGAGAAATGTGGCATTTCTGGAAGAAACTGTCCTATGTTGGGGATAAAAGAGGTATTTGTGGGTGAAAAGGTCCTATTTGAAGGGGGAAAGCTTGTATTTCTTGGAGAAGATGTGATCTATTTGGGAGAAATGTGGCATTTCTGGAAGAAACTGTCCTCTTTTGGGGATAAAAGAGGTATTTGTGGGTGAAAATTTCCTATTTGAAGGGAGAAACCTGGTATTTGTTGGAGAAGATATGATGCATTTGGGAGAAATGTGGCATTTCTGGAAGAAACTGTCCTATTTTGGGGATAAAAGAGGTATTTGTGGGTGAAAAGGTCCTATTTGAAGGGGGAAACTTGGCATTTCTTGGAGAAGATGTGATATATTTGGGAGAAATGTGGCATTTCTGGAAGAATATGTCCAATTTCAGGGATAAAACAGGTATTTGTGGGTGAAAAGGTCCTATTTGAAGGGGGAAACCTGGTATTTCTTGGAGAAGATGTGGTATATTTGGGAGAAATGTGGCATTTCTGGAAGAAACTGTCCTATTTTGGGGATAAAACAGGTATTTGTGGGTGAAAACGTTGTATTTGAAGGGGGAAACCTGTTATTTCTTGGAGAAGATGTGATCTATTTGGGAGAATTGTGGCATGTCTGGAAGAAAATGCCCTATTTGTGGGGAGAAGGCTGGTAATTTTGGGTGAGAAGGTCCTATTTGAAGGGGGAAAGCTGGTATTTCTTGGAGAAGATGTGATATATTTGGGAGAAATGTGGCATTTCTGGAAGAAAATGTCCTCTATTGGGGATAAAAGAGGTATTTGTGGGTGATAAGGTCCTATTTGAAGGGGGAACCCTGGTATTTCTTGGAGAAGATGTGATCTATTTGGGAGAAATGTGGCATGTCTGGAAGAACCTGTCCTATTTTGGGGATAAAAGAGGTATTTGTGGGTGAAAACGTCCTATTTGAAGGGGGAAACGTGGTATTTCTTGGAGAAGATGTGATATATTTGGGAGAAATGTGGCATTTATGGAAGAAACTGTCCTCTTTTGGGGGATAAAACAGGTATTTGTGGGAGAAAAGGTCCAATTTGAAGGGGGAAAGCTGGTATTTCTTGGAGAAGATGTGATCTATTTGGGAGAAATGTGGCATGTCTGGAAGAAAATGTCCTATTTGGGGGAGAAGGCTGGTACTTGTGGGAGAAAAGGTCCTATTTCAGGAGGAATCCTGTTATTTCTTGGAGGAGATGTGATCTGTTTGGGAGAAATGTGGCATTTCTGGAAGAAACTGTCCTCTTTTGGGGATAAAAGAGGTATTTGTGGGTGAAAAGGTCCTATTTGAAGGGGGAAAGCTGGTATTTCTTGGAGAAGATGTGATATATTTGGGAGAAATCTGGCATTTCCGGAAGAATATGTCCAATTTGAGGGATAAAAGAGGTATTAGTGGGTGAAAAGGTCCTATTTGAAGGGGGAAACGTGGTATTTCTTGGAGAAGATGTGATATATTTGGGAGAAATTTGGCCTTTCTGGAAGAAACTGTCCTCTTTTGGGGATAAAAGAGGTATTTGTGGGTGGAAAGGTCCTATTTGAAGGGGGAAACCTGGTATTTCTTGGAGAAGATGTGGTATATTTGGGAGAAATGTGGCATTTCTGGAAGAAATTGTCCTCTTTTGGGGATAAAACAGGTATTTGTGGGTGAAAACGTTGTATTTGAAGGGGGAAACATGTTATTTCTTGGAGAAGATGTGATATATTTGGGAGAAATGTGGCCTTTCTGGAAGAAACTGTCGTATTTTGGGGATAAAACAGGTATTTGTGGTTGAAAAGGTCCTATTTGAAGGGGTAAACGTGGTATTTCTTGGAGAAGATGTGATATATTTGGGAGAAATGTGGCATTCCTGGAAGAAACTGTCCTCTTTTGGGGATAAAAGAGGTTTTTTTGGGGAAAAGGTCCTATTTGAAGGGGGAACCCTGGTATTTCTTGGAGAAGACGTGATATATTTGGGAGAAATGTGGCATTTCTGGAAGAAACTGTCCTATTTTGGGGATCAAACAGGTATTTGTGGGTGAAAACGTTGTTTTTGAAGGGGGAAACCTGTTATTTCTTGGAGAAGATGTGATCTATTTGGGAGAAATGTGGCCTTTCTGGAAGAAAATGTCCAATTTGGGGGTAGAAGGCTGGTAGTTTTGGGTGAGAAGGTCCTATTTGAAGGGGGAATCCTGGTATTTCTTGGAGAAGATGTGATCTATTTGGGAGAAATGTGGCATTTCTGGAAGAAACTGTCGTATTTTGGGGATAAAAGAGGTATTTGTGGGTGATAAGGTCCTATTTGAAGGGGGAACCCTGGTATTTCTTGGAGAAGATGTGATATATTTGGGAGAAATGTGGCATTTCTGGAAGAAGCTGTCCTGTTTTGGGGATAAAAGAGGTATTTGTGGGTGAAAACGTTGTATTTGAAGGGGGAAACCTGGTATTTCTTGGAGAAGATGTGATCTATTTGGGAGAAATGTGGCCTTTCTGGAAGAAAATGTCCTATTTGTGGGATAAAACAGGTATTTGTTGGAGAAAAGGTCCTATTTGAAGGGGGAAAGCTGGTATTTCTTGGAGAAGATGTGATATATTTGGGAGAAATGTGGCATGTCTGGAAGAAAATGTCCAATTTGGGGGGAGAAGGCTGGTAGTTTTCGGTGAGAAGGTCCTATTTCAGGAGGAATCCTGGCATTTCTTGGAGAAGATGTGATCTATTTGGGAGAAATGTGGCCTTTCTGGAAGAAAATGTCCAATTTGGGGGGAGAAGGCTGGTAGTTTTGGGAGAGAAGGTCCTATTTCAGGAGGAATCCTGGCATTTCTTGGAGAAGATGTGATATATTTGGGAGAAATGTGGCCTTTCCGGAAGAAACTGTCCTCTTTTGGGGATAAAAGAGGTATTAGTGGTTGAAAAGGTCCTATTTGAAGGGGGAAACCTGGTATTTCTTGGAGAAGATGTGATATATTTGGGAGAAATGTGGCCTTTCTGGCAGAAACTGTCCTCTTTTGGGGATAAAAGAGGTATTTCATGGAGAAAAGGTCCTATTTGAAGGGGGAAACCTGGTATTTCTTGGAGAAGATGTGATGTATTTGGGAGAAATGTGGCATTTCTGGAAGAAACTGTCCTCTTTTGGGGATAAAAGAGGTATTTCATGGAGAAAAGGTCCTATTTGAAGGGGGTAACCTGGTATTTCTTGGAGAAGATGTGATGTATTTGGGAGAAATGTGGCCTTTCCGGAAGAAACTGTCCTCTTTTGGGGATAAAAGAGGTATTAGTGGTTGAAAAGGTCCTATTTGAAGGGGGAAAGCTGGTATTTCTTGGAGAAGATGTGATCTATTTGGGAGAAATCTGGCATTTCTGTAAGAATATGTCCAATTTGAGGGATAAAAGAGTTATTTGTGGGTGAAAAGGTCCTATTTGAAGGGGGAAACCTGGTATTTCTTGGAGAAGATGTGATATAATTGGGAGAAATTTGGCCTTTCTGGAAGAAACTGTCCTCTTTTGGGGATAAAAGAGGTATTTGTGGGTGAAAAGGTCCTATTTGAAGGGGGAAACCTGGTATTTCTTGGAGAAGATGTGGTATATTTGGGAGAAATGTGGCATGTCTGGAAGAAACTGTCCTCTTTTGGGGATAAAACAGGTATTTGTGGGTGAAAACGTTGTATTTGAAGGGGGAAACCTGTTATTTCTTGGAGAAGATGTGATATATTTGGGAGAAATCTGGCATTTCTGGAAGAAACTGTCCTATTTGGGGGATAAAAGAGGTATTTGTGGGAGAAAAGGTCCTATTTGAAGGGGGAAACGTGGTATTTCTTGGAGAAGATGTGATCTATTTGGGAGAAATGTGGCATTTCTGGAAGAAACTGTCCTATTTGGGGGATAAAAGAGGTATTTGTGGGTGAAAAGGTCCTATTTGAAGGGGGAAACGTGGCATTTCTTGGAGAAGATATGTTATATTTGGGAGAAATGTGGCATTTCTGGAAGAAAATGTCCAATTTGAGGGATAAAAGAGGTATTTGTGGGTGAAAAGGTCCTATTTGAAGGGGGAAACCTGGTATTTCTTGGAGAAGATGTGGTATATTTGGGAGAAATGTGGCATTTCTGGAAGAAACTGTCCTATTTTGGGGATCAAACAGGTATTTGTGGGTGAAAACGTTGTTTTTGAAGGGGGAAACCTGTTATTTCTTGGAGAAGATGTGATCTATTTGGGAGAAATGTGGCATGTCTGGAAGAAAATGTCCAATTTGGGGGGAGAAGGCTGGTAGTTTTGGGTGAGAAGGTCCTATTTGAAGGGGGAATCCTGGCATTTCTTGGAGAAGATGTGATCTATTTGGGAGAAATGTGGCATTTCTGGAAGAAACTGTCCTATGTTGGGGATACAAGAGGTATTTGTGGGTGATAAGGTCCTATTTGAAGGGGGAACCCTGGTATTTCTTGGAGAAGATGTGATATATTTGGGAGAAATCTGGCATTTCTGGAAGAAGCTGTCCTCTTTTGGGGATCAAAGAGGTATTTGTGGGTGAAAACGATGTATTTGAAGGGGGAAACCTGGTATTTCTTGGAGAAGATGTGATCTATTTGGGAGAAATGTGGCCTTTCTGGAAGAAACTGTCCTATTTGGTGGATAAAACAGGTATTTGTGGGAGAAAAGGTCCTATTTGAAGGGGGAAAGCTGGTATTTCTTGGAGAAGATGTGATATATTTGGGAGAAATATGGCATGTCTGGAAGAAAATGTCCAATTTGGGGGGAGAAGGCTGGTAGTTTTGGGTGGGAAGGTCCTATTTCAGGAGGAATCCTGTTATTTCTTGGAGAAGATGTGATCTATTTGGGAGAAATGTGGCCTTTCTGGAAGAAAATGTCCAATTTGGGGGGAGAAGGCTGGTAGTTTTGGGTGAGAAGGTCCTATTTCAGGAGGAATCCTGGCATTTCTTGGAGAAGATGTGATATATTTGGGAGAAATGTGGCCTTTCCGGAAGAAACTGTCCTCTTTTGGGGATAAAAGAGGTATTAGTGGTTGAAAGGGTCCTATTTGAAGGGGGAAACCTGGTATTTCTTGGAGAAGATGTGATCTATTTGGGAGAAATGTGGCATTTCTGGAAGAAACTGCCCTCTTTTGTGGATAAAAGAGGTATTTCATGGAGAAAAGGTCCTATTTGAAGGGGGAAACCTGGTATTTCTTGGAGAAGATGTGATATATTTGGGAGAAATCTGGCATTTCTGGAAGAATATGTCCAATTTGAGGGATAAAAGAGGTATTTGTGGGTGAAAAGGTCCAATTTGAAGGGGGAAACGTGGTATTTCTTGGAGAAGATGTGATATAATTGGGAGAAATTTGGCCTTTCTGGAAGAAACTGTCCTCTTTTGGGGATAAAAGAGGTATTTGTGGGTGAAAAGGTCCTATTTGAAGGGGGAAAGCTGGTATTTCTTGGAGAAGATGTGATATATTTGGTAGAAATCTGGCATTCCTGGAAGAAACTGTCCTCTTTTGGGTATAAAAGAGGTATTTGTGGGAGAAAAGGTCCTATTTGAAGGGGGAAACCTGGTATTTCTTGGAGAAGATGTGATATATTTGGGAGAAATGTGGCATTTCTGGAAGAAACTGTCCTGTTTGGGGGGAGAAGGCTGGTAGTTGTGGGAGAAAAGGTCCTATTTCAGGAGGAATCCTGGTATTTCTTGGAGGAGATGTGATATGTTTTGGAGAAATGTGGCCTTTCTGGAAGAAACTGTCCTCTTTTGGGGATAAAAGAGGTATTTGTGGGTGAAAACGTTGTATTTGAAGGGGGAAAGCTGGTATTTCTTGGAGAAGATGTGATCTATTTGGGAGAAATGTGGCATTTCTGGAAGAAACTGTCCTGTTTTGGGGATAAAAGAGGTATTTGTGGGTGAAAAGGTCCTATTTGAAGGGGGAAAGCTGGTATTTCTTGGAGAAGATGTGATATATTTGGGAGAAATGTGGCATGTCTGGAAGAAACTGTTCTATTTTGGGGATAAAAGAGGTATGTGTGGGTGAAAAGGTCCTATTTGAAGGGGGAAACCTGGTATTTCTTGGAGAAGATGTGATCTATTTGGGAGAAATGTGGCATGTCTGGAAGAAAATGTCCTGTTTGGGGGGAGAAGGCTGGTAGTTGTGGGAGAAAAGGTCCTATTTCAGGAGGAATCCTGGTATTTCTTGGAGGAGATGTGATATGTTTTGGAGAAATGTGGCCTTTCTGGAAGAAACTGTCCTCTTTTGGGGATAAAAGAGGTATTTGTGGGTGAGAAGGTCCTATTTGAAGGGGGAAACCTGGTATTTCTTGGAGAAGATGTGATATATTTGGGAGAAATGTGGCATTTCTGGAAGAAACTGTCCTCTTTTGGGGATAAAAGAGGTATTTGTGGGAGAAAAGGTCCTATATGAAGGGGGAAACCTGGTATTTCTTGGAGAAGATGTGATATGTTTGGGAGAAATGTGGCATGTCAGGAAGAAACTGTCCTCTTTTGGGTATAAAAGAGGTATTTGTGGGTGAAAAGGTCCTATTTGAAGGGGGAAAGCTGGTATTTCTTGGAGAAGATGTGATATATTTGGGAGAAATGTGGCATTTCTGGAAGATGCTGTCCTGTGTTGGGGATAAAAGAGGTATTTGTGGGTGAAAACGTTGTATTTGAAGGGGGAAACCTGTTATTTCTTGGAGAAGATGTGATCTATTTGGGAGAAATGTGGCATTTCTGGAAGAAACTGTCCTCTTTTGGGGATAAAAGAGGTATTTGTGGGTGAAAAGGTCCTATTTGAAGGGGGAAAGCTGGTATTTCTTGGAGAAGATGTGATATATTTGGGAGAAATGTGGCATGTCTGGAAGAAACTGTCCTCTTTTGGGGATAAAAGAGGTATGTGTGGGTGATAAGGTCCTATTTCCAGGGGAAAACCTGGTATTTCTTGGAGAAGATGTGATCTATTTGGGAGAAATGTGGCATGTCTGGAAGAAAATGTCCTGTTTGGGGGGAGAAGGCTGGTAGTTGTGGGAGAAAAGGTCCTATTTCAGGAGGAATCCTGGTATTTCTTGGAGGAGATGTGATATGTTTTGGAGAAATGTGGCCTTTCTGGAAGAAACTGTCCTCTTTTGGGGATAAAAGAGGTATTTGTGGGTGAGAAGGTCCTATTTGAAGGGGGAAACCTGGTATTTCTTGGAGAAGATGTGATCTATTTGGGAGAAATGTGGCATTTCTGGAAGAAAATGTCCAATTTGGGGGGAGAAGTCTGTTAGTTTTCGGTGAGAAGGTCCTATTTCAGGAGGAATCCTGTTATTTCTTAGAGAAGATGTGATCTATTTGGGAGAAATGTGGCCTTTCTGGAAGAAAATGTCCAATTTGGGGGGAGAAGGCTGGTAGTTTTGGGTGAGAAGGTCCTATTTCAGGAGGAATCCTGGCATTTCTTGGAGAAGATGTGATCAATTTGGGAGAAATGTGGCATTTCTGGAATAAACTGTCCTGTTTTGGGGATAAAACAGGTATTAGTGGTAGAAAAGGTCCTATTCGAAGGGGGAAACATGGAATTTCTTGGAGAAGATGTGATCTATTTGGGAGAAATGTGGCCTTTCTGGAAGAAAATGTCCAATTTGGGGGGAGAAGGCTGGTAGTTTTGGGTGAGAAGGTCCAACTTGAAGGGGGAAACCTGGTATTTCTTGGAGAAGATGTGATATATTTGGGAGAAATGTGGCATTTCTGGAAGAAACTGTCCTCTTTTGGGGATAAAAGAGGTATTTGTGGGTGAAAACGTTGTATTTGAAGGGGGAAAGCTGGTATTTCTTGGAGAAGATGTGATATATTTGGGAGAAATGTGGCCTTTCCGGAAGAAACTGTCCTATGTTGGGGATAAAAGAGGTATTAGTGGGTGAAAAGGTCCTATTTGAAGGGGGAAAGCTGGTATTTCTTGGAGAAGATGTGATATATTTGGGAGAAATGAGGCATTTCTGGAAGAAAATGTCCAATTTGTGGGGAGAAGGCTGGTAGTTGTGGGTGAGAAGGTCCTATTTCAGGAGGAATCCTGGTATTTCTTGGAGAAGATGTGATCTATTTGGGAGAAATGTGGCATTTCTGGAAGAAACTGTCCTCTTTTGGGGATAAAAGAGGTATTTGTGGGTGAAAAGGTCCTATTTGAAGGGGGAACCCTGGTATTTCTTGGAGAAGATGTGATCTATTTTGGAGAAATGTGGCATGTCTGGAAGAAACTGTCCTCTTTTGGGGATAAAAGAGGTATGTGTGGGTGAAAAGGTCCTATTTCCAGGGGAAAACCTGGTATTTCTTGGAGAAGATGTGATCTATTTGGGAGAAATGTGGCATTTCTGGCAGAAACTGTCCTCTTTTGGGGGGAGAAGGCTGGTAGTTGTGGGAGAAAAGGTCCTATTTCAGGAGGAATCCTGGTATTTCTCGGAGGAGATGTGATCTATTTGGGAGAAATGTGGCATGTCAGGAAGAAACTGTCCTCTTTTGGGGATAAAACAGGTATTTGTGGGTGAAAAGGTCCTATTTGAAGGGGGAAAGCTGGTATTTCTTGGAGAAGATGTGATATATTTGGGAGAAATGTGGCCTTTCTGGAAGAAACTGTCCTCTTTTGGGGATAAAAGAGGTATTTGTGGGTGAAAAGTTCCTATTTGAAGGGGGAAAGCTGGTATTTCTTGGAGAAGATGTGATATATTTGGGAGAAATGTGGCATTTCTGGAAGAAACTGTCCTCTTTTGGGGATAAAAGAGGTATTTGTGGGTGAAAAGTTCCTATTTTAAGGGGGAAAGCTGGTATTTCTTGGAGAATATGTGATCTATTTGGGAGAAATGTGGCATGTCTGGCAGAAACTGTCCTATTTGGGGGATAAAACAGGTGTTTATGGGAGAAAAGGTCCTATTTGAAGGGGGAAAGCTGGTATTTCATGGAGAAGATGTGATCTATTTGGGAGAAATGTGGCATTTCTGGAAGAAAATGTCCAATTTGGGGGGAGAAGGCTGGTAGTTTTCGGTGAGAAGGTCCTATTTCAGGAGGAATCCTGGTATTTCTTGGAGAAGATGTGATCTATTTGGGAGAAATGAGGCATTTCTGGAAGAAAATTTCCAATTTGGGGGGAGAAGGCTGGTAGTTTTGGGTGAGAAGGTCCTATTTCAGGAGGAATCCAGGCATTTCTTGGAGAAGATGTGATATATTTGGGAGAAATGTGGCCTTTCCGGAAGAAACTGTCCTATGTTGGGGATAAAAGAGGTATTAGTGGTAGAAAAGGTCCTATTTGAAGGGGGAAAGCTGGTATTTCTTGGAGAAGATGTGATATATTTGGGAGAAATCTGGCATTTCTGGAAGAAACTGTCCTCTTTTGGGGATAAAACAGGTATTTCATGGAGCAAAGGTCCTAATTGAAGGGGGAAACCTGGTATTTCTTGGAGGAGTTGTGATCTATTTGGGAGAAATGTGGCATTTCTGGAAGAAACTGTCCTCTTTTGGGGATAAAAGAGGTATTTGTGGTTGAAAAGGTCCTATTTGAAGGGGGAAACCTGGTATTTCTTGGAGAAGATGTGATATATTTGGGAGAAATGTGGCATGTCTGTAAGAAGCTGTCCTCTTTTGGGGATAAAAGAGGTATTTGTGGGTGAGAAGGTCCTATTTGAAGGGGGAAACGTGGTATTTCTTGGAGAAGATGTGATATATTTGGGAGAAATGTGGCATTTCTGGAAGAAACTGTCCTCTTTTGGGGATAAAAGAGGTATTTGTGGGTGAAAACGTTGTATTTGAAGGGGGAAACCTGGTATTTCTTGGAGAGGATGTGATCTATTTGGGAGAAATGTGGCATTTCTGGAAGAAACTGTCCTATTTTGGGGTTAAAAGAGGTATTTCTTGGAGAAAAGGTCCTATTTGAAGGGGGAAACCTGGTATTTCTTGGAGAAGATGTGATATGTTTGGGAGAAATGTGGCCTTTCTGGAAGAAACTGTTCTCTTTGGGGATAAAAGAGGTATTTGTGGGTGAAAAGGTCCTATTTGAAGGGGAAAGCTGGTATTTCTTGGAGAAGATGTGATCTATTTGGGAGAAATGAGGCATTCTGGAAGAAAATGTCCGATTTGGGGGGAGAAGGCTGGTAGTTTTGGGTGAGAAGGTCCTATTTCAGGAGGAATCCTAGCATTTCTTGGAGAAGATGTGATATATTTGGGAGAAATGTGGCCTTTCCGGAAGAAACTGTCCTCTTTTGGGGATAAAAGAGGTATTAGTGGTTGAAAAGGTCCTATTTCCAGGGGGAAACCTGGTATTTCTTGGAGAAGATGTGATCTATTTGGAGAAATGTGGCATTTCTGGAAGAAACTGTCCTCTTTTGGGATCAAACAGGTATTTGTGGGTGAAAAGGTCCTATTTGAAGGGGGAAACGTGGTATTTCTTGGAGAAGATGTGATATATTTGGGAGAAATGTGGCCTTTTCTGGAAGAAACTGTCCTCTTTTGGGGATAAAAGAGGTATTTGTGGGTGAAAAGGTCCTATTTGAAGGGGGAACCCTGGTATTTCTTGGAGAAGATGTGATATATTTGGGAGAAATGAGGCATTTCTGGAAGAAAATGTCAAATTTGTGGGGAGAAGGCTGGTAGTTGTGGGTGAGAAGGTCCTATTTCAGGAGGAATCCTGGTATTTCTTGGAGAAGATGTGATCTATTTGGGAGAAATGTGGCATTTCTGGAAGAAACTGTCCCTGTTTTGGGGATAAAAGAGGTATTTGTGGGTGAAAAGGTCCTATTTGAAGGGGGAAACCTGGTATTTCTTGGAGAAGATGTGGTATATTTGGGAGAAATGTGGCATTTCTGGAAGAAACTGTCCTCTTTTGGGGATAAAAGAGGTATTTGTGGGTGAAAAGGTCCTATTTGAAGGGGGAAAAGTGGTATTTCTTGAGAAGATGAGATATATTTGGGAGAAATGTGGCATGTCTGGAAGAAACTGTCCTCTTTGGGGATAAAAGAGGTATGTGTGGGTGAAAAGGTCCTATTTCCAGGGGAAAACCTGGTATTTCTTGGAGAAGATGTGATCTATTTGGGAGAAATGTGGCATGTCTGGAAGAAAATATCCTCTTTTGGGGGAGAAGGCTGGTACTTGTGGGAGAAAAGGTCCTATTTCAGAGGAATCCTGGTATTTCTTGGAGTTGATGTGATATGTTTGGGAGAAATGTGGCCTTTCTGGAAGAAACTGTCCTCTTTTGGGGATAAAAGAGGTATTTGTGGGTGAAAAGGTCCTATTTGAAGGGGGAAACCTGTTATTTCTTGGAGAAGATGTGATCTATTTGGGAGAAATGTGGCCTTTCTGGTAGAAACTGTCCTATTTTGGGGATAAAACAGGTATTTGTGGGTGATAAGGTCCTATTTGAAGGGGGAAACCTGGTATTTCTTGGAGAAGATGTGATCTATTTGGAGAAATGTGGCATTTCTGGAAGAAACTGTCCTCTTTTGGGGATAAAAGAGGTATTTGTGGTTGAAAAGGTCCTATTTGTAGGGGGAAAGCTGGTATTTCTTGGAGAAGATGTGATATATTTGGGAGAAATGTGGCCTTTCTGGAAGAAACTGTCCTCTTTTGGGGATAAAAGAGGTATTTGTGGGTGAAAAGGTCCTATTTGAAGGGGGAAAGCTGGTATTTCTTGGAGAAGATGTGATATATTTGGGAGAAATGTGGCATTTCTGGAAGAAACTGTCCTCTTTTGGGGATAAAACAGGTATTTGTGGTTGAAAAGGTCCTATTTGAAGGGGGGAAAACGTGGTATTTCTTGGAGAAGATGTGATATATTTGGGAGAAATGTGGCATGTCTGGAAGAAACTGTCCTATTTTGGGGATAAAAGAGGTATTAGTGGTTGAAAAGTTCCTATTTGAAGGGGAATTCCAGGAATGCCAGATTTCTCACCAAATATATCACATCTTCTCCAAGAAATACCAGCTTTCCCCCTTCAAATAGGACCTTTTCACCCACATATACCTCTTTTATCCCAAAAGAGGACAGTTTCTTCCAGAAAGGCCACATTTCTCCCCAAACATATCACATCTCCTCCAAGAAATACCAGGATTCCTCCTGAAATAGGACCTTTTCTCCCACAACTGCCAGCCTTCTCCCCCCAAATAGGACATTTTCTTCCAGACATGCCACATTTCTCCCAAATATATCACATCTTCTCCAAGAAATACCAGGTTTTCCCCTGGAAATAGGACCTTTTCACCCACACATACCTCTTTTATCCCCAAAAGAGGACAGTTTCTTCCAGACATGCCACATTTCTCCCAAATATATCACATCTTCTCCAAGAAATACCAGCTTTCCCCCCTTCAAATAGGACCTTTTCACCCACAAATACATGTTTAATCCCCAAAAGAGGACAGTTTCTTCCAGAAATGCCACATTTCTCCCAAATATATCACATCTTCTCCAAGAAATACAGCTTTCCCCTTCAAATAGGACCTTTTCACCCACAAATACCTCTTTTATCCCCAAAAGAGGACAGTTTCTTCCAGACATGCCACATTTCTCCCAAATATATCACATCTTCTCCAAGAAATACCAGGATTCCTCCTGAAATAGGACCTTCTCACCCACAACTACCAGCCTTCTCCCCACAAATTGGACATTTTCTTCCAGAAATGCCTCATTTCCCCCAAATAGATCACATCTTCTCCAAGAAATACCACGTTTCCCCCTTCAAATAGGATCTTTTCAACCACAAATACCTGTTTTATCCCAAAATACGACAGTTTCTTCCAGAAATGCCACATTTCTCCCAAATATATCACATCTTCTCCAAGAAATACCAGCTTTCCCCCTTCAAATAGGACCATTTCTCCATGAAATATTTCTTTTATCCCCAAAAGAGGACAGTTTCTTCCAGACATGCCACATTTTCTCCCAAATATATCGCAACTTCTCCAAGAAAAACACGCTTCCCCCTTCAAATAGGACCTTTTCAACCACTAATACCTCTTTTATCCCAAAAGAGGACAGTTTCTTCCAGAAAGGCAACATTTCTCCCAAATATATCACATCTTCTCCAAGAAATGCCAGGATTCCTCCTGAAATAGGACCTTCTCACGCAAAACTACCAGCCTTCTCCCCCAAATTGGACATTTTCTTCCAGAAAGGCCACATTTCTCCCAAATAGATCACATCTTCTCCAAGAAATACCAGGATTCCTCCTGAAATAGTACCTTCTCACCGAAAACTACAAGCCTTCTCCCCCCAAATTGGACATTTTCTTCCAGAAAGGCCACATTTCTCCCAAATAGATCACATCTTCTCCAGGAAATACCACGTTTCCCCCTTCAGATAGGACCTTTTCTCCCACAAATACCTGTTTTATCCCCAAAAGAGGACAGTTTCTTCCAGAAAGGCCACATTTCTCCCAAATATATCACATCTTCTCCATGAAATACCAGGTTTCCCCTTCAAATAGGACCTTTTCACCCACACATACCTCTTTTATCCCCAAAATAGGACAGCTTCTTCCAGACATGCCACATTTCTCCCAAATATATCACATCTTCTCCAAGAAATACCAGGGTTGCCGCTTCAAATAGGACCTTATCACCCACAAATACCTCTTTTATCCCCAAAAGAGGACAGTTTCTTCCAGAAAGGCCACATTTCTCCCAAATATATCACATCTTCTCCAAGAAATACCAGCTTTCCCCCTTCAAATAGGACCTTTTCACCCACAAATACCTCTTTTATCCCCAAAAGAGGACAGTTTCTTCCAGAAATGCCACATTTCTCCCAAATATACCACATCTTCTCCAAGAAATGCCACGTTTCCCCCTTCAAATACAACGTTTTCACCCGAAAATACCTCTTTTATCCCCAAAAGAGGACAGTTTCTTCCAGAAATGCCACATTTCTCCCAAATATACCACATCTTCTCCAAGAAATACCACGTTTACCCCCTCAAATAGGACCTTTTCACACACAAATACCTGTTCTATTCCCAAAAGAGGACAGTTTCTTCCAGAAATGCCCGATTTCTCCCAAATATATCACATCTTCTCCAAGAAATACCAGCTTTCCCCCTTCAAATAGGACCTTTTCACCCAAAAATACCTCTTTTATCCCCAAAAGAGGACAGTTTCTTCCAGAAAGGCCACATTACTCCCAAACATATCACATCTCCTCCAAGAAATACCAGGATTCCTCCTGAAATAGGACCTTTTCTCCCACAACTACCAGCCTTCTCCCCCCAAATAGGACATTTTCTTCCAGACATGCCACATTTCTCCCAAATACATCACATCTTCTCCAAGAAATACCAGCTTTCCCCCTGGAAATAGGACCTTTTCACCCACACATACCTCTTTTATCCCCAAAATAGGACAGTTTCTTCCAGACATGCCACATTTCTCCCAAATATATCACATCTTCTCCAAGAAATACCAGGGTTCCCCCTTCCCCCCAAAATAGGACCTTTTCACCCACAAATACCTCTTTTATCCCAAAAGAGGACAGTTTCTTCCAGACATGCCACATTTCTCCCAAATATATCACATCTTCTCCAAGAAATACCAGCTTTCCCCCTTCAAATAGGACCTTTTCACCCACAAATACCTCTTTTATCCCCAAAAGAGGACATTTTCTTCCAGACATGCCACATTTCTCCCAAATAGATCACTTCTTCTCCAAGAAATACCAGGATTCCTCCTGAAATAGGACCTTCTCACCCACAACTACCAGCCTTCTCCCCACAAATTGGACATTTTCTTCCAGAAATGC